>JAVGWX010000005.1:73194546-74394546 GCA_036924085.1 Ariolimax columbianus
ACACTGATAACAGAGAAATTATCTAGGTCTATATCTGACACTGATAACAGAGAAATTATCTAGGTCTATATCTGACACTGATAACAGAGAAATTATCTAGGTCTATATCTGACACTGATAACAGAGAAATTATCTAGGTCTATATCTGACACTGATAACAGAGAAATTTTCTAGGTCTATATCTGACACTGATAACAGAGAAATTATCTAGGTCTATATCTGACACTGATAACAGAGAAATTATGTAGGTCTATATCTGACACTGATAACAGAGAAATTATCTAAGTCTATATCTAACACTGATAACAGAGAAATTATCTAGGTCTATATCTGACACTGATAACAGAGAAATTATCTAGGTCTATATCTGACACTGATAACAGAGAAATTATCTAGGTCTATATCTGACACTGATAACAGAGAAATTATCTAGGTCTATATCTGACACTGATAACAGAGAAATTATCTAGGTCTATACCTGACACTGATAACAGAGAAATTATATAGGTCTATATCTGACACTGATAACAGAGAAATTATCTAGGTCTATATGTGACACTGATAACAGAGAAATTATCTAGGTCTATACCTGACACTGATAACAGAGAAATTATATAGGTCTATATCTGACACTGATAACCAATAAATTATCTAGGTCTATATCTGACACTGATAACAGACACATTATCTAGGTCTATATCTGACACTGATAACAGAGAAATTATCTAGGTCTATATCTGACACTGATAACAGAGAAATTATCTAGGTCTATATCTGACACTGATAACAGAGAAATTATCTAGGTCTATACCTGACACTGATAACAGATAAATTATCTAGGTCTATATCTGACACTGATAACAGAGAAATTATCTAGGTCTATATCTGACACTGATAACAGAGAAATTATCTAGGTCTATATCTGACACTGATAACAGAGAAATTATCTAGGTCTATATCTGACACTGATAACAGAGAAATTATCTAGGTCTATATCTGACACTGATAACAGAGAAATTATCTAGGTCTATATCTGACACTGATAACAGAGAAATTTTCTAGGTCTATATCTGACACTGATAACAGAGAAATTATCTAGGTCTATATCTGACACTGATAACAGAGAAATTATATAGGTCTATATCTGACACTGATAACAGAGAAATTATCTAAGTCTATATCTAACACTGATAACAGAGAAATTATCTAGGTCTATATCTGACACTGATAAAAGAGAAATTATCTAGGTCTATATCTGACACTGATAACAGAGAAATTATCTAGGTCTATATCTGACACTAATAACAGAGAAATTATCTAGGTCTATATCTGACACTGATAACAGATAAATTATCTAGGTCTATATCTGACACTGATAACAGAGAAATTATCTAGGTCTATATCTGATACTGATAACAGAGAAATTATCTAGGTCTATATCTGACACTGATAACAGAGAAATTATCTATGTCTATATCTGACACTGGGGGCCATGTAGTGCAGTGGTTAGTGGTTTCGCATCTGAGTGGTCCTGGGTTGATTCCCCAGACCGCAATGGCTTCCGGGTCAACCCAGCCTTAAATGGGTACCGGTTTAGTCCGGGAAGTAAAGACGGCCGGCGATGCTGACCACATCATCCACTAAGTGCCATGGGTTACAAAATAATATGACCTAACACCATATTTCCTATGCACCGCATGGCGTGACGGGATCTTTTCTTTCACTTTTATATCTGTCATTGACAATAGAGACATTTTCTAGTTATACATCTGACACTGATAATAGAGAAGTAATATAGTTATATGTGTGAGACTGATAATGGAGAGAGGACCAAGTTCCACATCTGACACTCATAATGGGGAGTGAAATCAGAAAGTAGATTAAAATAGAGGTCGGCAAACCATTGCCAGTGGGCCAGATGTTTGTGTGTTTGTGTTTTTGTTTGCGATCGCCTTATTTCTCTAATCCCCAAGGCGGTGTGCGTTGCACTGCGGTTTTTATTTTGTTCCTATCGGCCCAGTGCATCCGACTTCAGCATACATTTTATGTAAGAGTCTGCTTCCTCCTGCATTTTCTAAGGGTTTGCTTGCTCCTGGGTAACGGCTGGTGCTGTGATGGGGATCCAACCCAGCACCTTCTGGTTGTGAGACGTGTCACTTAGCCACTAGCCCACGCCGTCCCCTAGTGGGCCAGATGAGGTCCGCCATCCAAAAATGTATTACATGTGATCCAAAGTCCAAATAATATACCCCTCTCCAAGACTCGAAGTGGTCCTAAACTTGATTCAAATATGTCAATCACGTCTGATTGTAAGACCGCAAGATTTTAAGAAATGAATCAATCTAATCAATCTAATCAATCTAATCAATCTAATCAATCTAATCAATCTAATCAATCTAATCAATCTATTAGCTCACATAAACGAAGTGAAGTAGGGACATTGCGAGGGCAATTTTAAAACGTGTTACCTCCAGTGCCATAACTATGACAATACTGCTCAGAGCTACTTGACATCAATATGAAAATAATCTATATTGAAGTGACTATGGTGGTGCATGTAGTGGCATGCGCCTTGAACGGGACACACGCGCACAGCAGACGGTAAAATGGTGGCCTACATGCGGTTGAAGCTAAATGTGATTGAATTCCTGACGGCGGAAGGTTGTGTGCCCATCGACAGGCATCGAAGAATGACTGCGGTATATGGTGACGCCTGTGTGGATGTTAGTACCGTCAGGAGCTGGGCACGAACAGTAAAAGGCGACCATCCAGCCAGAACGAACATGCACAACAAGACTCACAGCGGATACACACAAGTCGACAAACAGTGACTGCATTGGAATGTTTCAAATTTGACGATGTTTTACCCCACGCATTGCACAGTCCCGATCCGGCACCTTGTGACTACCTCTTCCCGAAACTGAAGAAACGCATCAAGAGACACTGTTACGTTTTTGATGAGCGTTTGTAAGCAGCTGTACGTGTCTGGTTTTCGGGAAAAGTCTGATTTTTTCCTCTACGGGATGCAACAACTTGTCCGACATTGGCGTTTGTGTGTTGATCGGAATGATGACTATATTGACAAATAATAACATTTCACCTAAACAATTTTCTAAACTTTCAGAAAGTTTCTCAGTCCTGTGTAAATCTTGCACGTTAAATGAAATTATCTACACAAAAAAAACAAAAACTTTTCAAATCGCCCTCGTACCTTAATATCAAAATAGAAAGTCACGATCATATATTAGACGGATTTACTAGAGATATTATTGCCTCTACTTAGTCAAGATACTCTGCCAAACAATTGAAGCACACGAAGAGCAAGTTGAGAATCTGGCAGACTGACGAACTTGTAAATAACGTCTTGTATTTGGCCTCATCGAGCTGGTCTTCTTCTTTCTCTTCTTCTTCTTTTTCTGCTTCTTCATCGTCGTCATCGTTGTCTTCTTCTTCTTCCTCCCTTCTTCTTTTTCTTCTTTTCCTTGTTGTTGGTGTTGTTGTTGTTGTTCTTGTTGTTATTGTTGTTGTTCTTCTTCTTCTTCTTCTTCTTCTTCTTCTTCTTCTTCTTCTTCTTCTTCTTCTTCTTCTTCGATGTTTGTACTGATGACGTTTTTTCCCGAACCAAGGGGGCCATTGCAATCTAATTGTAACTTCGCAGGAAGCATTGAACTGGGACAGAAACGACGGCTAATTCATATTCCAGACAGAGGTTATGCGTATCAGTCATTTTGAACAAAGCCGTCCTGGTTTCTAAATGTAACTTTTCGTTTTCTGAAATCAGGTCAAAGGAAAGTTATATAGGTGACGGCCAGAATTACTATTATTTATTATCGACGCTTATTATACACAGTTTAGTACGTTGGTTCTAAATGGTGTACACGTGCCCATGGCATATTAAACTTGGTTTTGGTTCTAATACTTTTAGTTATAATTGTGGGGAACGTAGTAATAGTAAAATTAATAGTTGTTGTAGTAGTAGTAGCTGCAGCAGCACGCGTACAAGCAGCAGCAGTAGCAGCAATAGTAGTAGTAGTAGTAGTGGTGGTAGTGGTAGTAGTGGTAGTAGTTTTAGTAGTAATAATAGTAGTAGTGGAAATAGCAGAAGTAGTAGTAGAAGTAGTAGTAGTAGTAGTAGTAGTAGTAGTAGTAGTAGTAGTAGTAGTAGTAGGGATAGTAGTAGAAGTAGTAGTAGTTGTTGTTATCTAACTTTCTTTTACAATACCTAACACTCTCCTTCCCCATCATGTTTTGTGTAAATAGCGGCGCAGCTGATGGCAGGAATGGACTTTAATTTTGACCCGTGCGAAGACTTCTTCCAGTTTGCGTGTGGCCAGTGGAACAAGAAACACACTATTCCGGAAGACAAGCCAGCCTACACTACATTTGATAAACTACACGACGAGCTACAGGTCATCATGAAAGGTCTGTATCAGCTCTTACAACTTAATATCTCCGAAAGATCTGTGCTTGAAAGGTCTGTGTCAGTTCTTACAACTTAATATCACCGAAAGATCTATGCTTGAAAGGTCTGTGTCAGGTCTTACAACTTAATATCACCGAAAGATCTGTGCTTAAAAGGTCTGTGTCAGCTCTTACAACTTAATATCACCGAAAGATCTGTGCTTAAAAGGTCTGTGTCAGGTCTTACAACTTAATATCACCGAAAGATCTGTGCTTTAAAGTCAAAAGGGGTTTTTGTTGCAGTAAATATGCCGATTATACAAAATGCTAAAATGCTATCAAAAAAGATCCCCCCAAAAAAACTTCGTTAAGAGTTATCTTAACTCACTACTAATGGCTTTTAACAACAACAACAACAACAACAACAACAACAACAACAACAACAACAACAACAACAACAACAACAACAACAACAACAACAACAGCAACAATAACAACAACAGTAGCAGCAACAATAACATCATCATCATCAACAACAAGGACGACAACAAACAACATCAGCAATAACAACATAAATAACCACTTCCATATTTGCAGAACTTCTAGAAGAACCAAACTCAGACAAAGACAGCCACGCCACAATGAAAACCAAGATTCTATACAAGTCTTGCATCAATATATGTAAGTAACACAACTATTCCGAGTTATAACGTGTAATGTTTGATTATTGTGAGCCAGGTATTTAGTTTAGTTAGTTAGCAGTGCACTTATGCTGTTGAGTGCAGAGCTTACGTCGTTTGTCGTGGGCCAAGTATGCTGCGTCGGTCGTTAGGGAGTGACGTTACAAGATAACTCTGTCATATATCCACTTGCTGAGCGGACTCCGTCATGCCCTATAGTAAGATGTTTTTGTAACGTTGGAAGCGATTAGTGGAAGTTGATGAGAATGTATTCCAAATTAAGTCTAAATGGCAAATTCCTGCAGCCAAACGACAACCCAACCTATCTGGGAGTCACATTTGATCGGCGCATGACATGGAAAAGTCAGATCGAGAGAAACCAAATGAGAGCCAGAGAAAGAATGGCAATCATGAGGAAACTTGCTGGCACAAGCTGGGGAGCAGACGAAGGCATACTAAAGAAACTGTACACTGGTAGAGTGAGACCAGTTCTCGAGTATGGCATTGCGGCATGGACAACAGCAGCAAAGGCGAACTTCGATAAAGTTAGCAAACTTCAAAACCAAGCCATGAGAGTTATAACAGGAGGCATGAAGTCAACGCCAATTGTAGAACTTGAAAAGATTTCAAAACTGCAATCCATGACCGATTGAAGAGACTGCAGAGCCCAGCTGCAGTCAGAGAAACTCCGAAGACTGACTGACCATCCAATGCACCAGAGACTAAACAATTTGGGAAATGGGAAACTAAAGCGGAGAAACTTTGCAGAAATAGCCAAAGCAAAGATGCACGAAGATCCCATAAACGCACTAACAACACCAAAACCCATCACTACTGTACGAAAACCTACCTGGAGGCAGGATATATTTCCAGAGGTGGTAGAAAATAAACCAGGTATTGGAAACAAAAACTGCCAGACTGAAAAAGAAAGGAGAGATACTACCCTAAGCTTCATATCGAAAAGATACCTAAGCATGGACTGGACCCATGCATGCACCGACGGTTCTGTAACAAACACTACACAGAACGGAGGGGCAGGAGCATTCCTGAACCTACCAAATGGCAGACAAATAACACTGTCATTCGCTACTGGTAAGTACACAAGCAATTTCAGAGCGGAGGCAGAGGCACTGAGGGCGGCAGTGGAAGAAATGGTGACACACAATGAAAATTAAAGCCATATAGTCCTGCTTACAGATGCTCACGCCGTAGTCACAGCGCTAAAAAGCCAGAAAAACACTGAGCTCAATGACTTAAGAGCAGCACTCTGCAAACTGTGCCAGCAGTCCGCACCAAAAAGGGTAGTGGCACAGTGGGTCCCATCACACTGCAACATCCAAGGCAACGAGGAGGCAGACAGACTGGCAAAAGAATGTGCAAGACTACCACAAACAGATACTAGTATGACGTACGAAGAGTTAAAACGGCTTATCAAAGCCAGATACATGACCAAATGGGAAACCGAACATACTGGTTACACCAAAAACGATGCCTATTACCAGTTGAACCGAAGAGAGCAGGTCGTTGTCTTCAGACTTCGCACTGGCCACAATAGACTGAGGTACCACCTATTCAACAAATTGGAGATAGGTGGTACCGACGAATGCCCGTGCGGTACTGGTAAAATGATCGCTGAACATCTGCTGCAGAACTGCCCGACATACGAGGATCAGAGAGAGCAGATGTGGCCATCACCAGTGGAACTGCAAGAAAAGCTCTATGGCAGTGGCGACAGCCTCAGGATGACCGCCGCTTTTTTCGAAAAAATAATGGTTACTGTCTGACTGCGTACGAAGAAGAAGAAGAAGAAGAAGAAGATGAGAATGTATTCTTATAAGATATTCGAACAACCTTTTTTTGCGTGTGGAAACTTACAAGGCGTAATGACGGCCATTTTTCGAATGTTTTCGTTGTGGACTACCTTGGTGATATCAATTAGGGGTCTATGTGTGATAGAGACACAACTTGTTCCACAATGAGATCATGTCGTAAGAGGTGACTAGCAGTGCAGTCTGATCATTCTAATGTAAAAATAAATCGATGCCGCGGCGCTACTGTAGGCCAAACGTCAATAAAAACATCAATAGCTAAGGTCAAATGACCACACCGGGATCAAGATGGTGAGCAGTGCTTGAGCTACAGCGGTCAGCAACCCATGGCTGACTGCTAGCGTAAGGGCCAGCGAACCAGAGCCAGCAAGACTCTTTTACATCCACGCTGTGATCCTGGATAATAAGCTACAGCAGAACAGACTGGATTGAAAAGGTAAGGTCAGCCCGGTACTGAAAAATGCCTTCTAGAATCGGATGTGTCGCACAGAAAGGTGCAAATATCCCAGTCAAGCTGTAAACTATAGCACAACACATTCCGTGCTCCGGGCAACATCCTGTTATTTGCTAAGCCATTTTCCTCGCTTGGTAGCGGTATATTGAGAAAGACCAAAGAAGAAGACGAAGAAGAAGAAGTAGTTACTGCATCCGATCAGAAACAAAACGAAACCACATTACGGGCACAATGCCCATCAGATCGAAGAGTGGAGAGAATTGATAAGCGCGGGATCGGCCTATGTACATGTACAGTGAGAACCTAGAGCTCTATCACTCTGCCACTCACACTATTATCTACCTATAACTCCTCATTATCTACTTCCCATTTCAGCTCATTTTCATTTGTGGTACAAGAACCAGCTGATGTCTTTCTAGAGTATTGTATCCTATCTCCCATATCAATATGATTAGCAACACGTCATTTACTAAACCAGTTTATAATGAATTCAGTGAAAATGTTAGACATCGCCTATTATACGAGCCCGGGCATATTCCACACTTTACGTCGTTTTCGGGTCCAGATGTTTGGAGTGGGAAGGAGGGTGGGTGTGAAGTGAGTCAATAATGTCTGTAAGTTGAAGCAGTCTGATCATTGTAGTGGTGGAGCTCTCGCTTTTCATTATAACGTATCGGGGCTCAACTCATGTCAGCGGCACGCTTCAGTCGACATAGCTTTTTTCCTAGACTTACTTTTACAGGTAGAAGGGCAGCGAGGAAGGGAGATTGTCGCTCATCTCGTAAACAAAATTACGCCTGGTACATTGACATCTCAAAAACTTCATCTCCGACAGCAATATCTGCTATGAGACTACTATACAAGAACATAAATCGAAACACAGCTGCATTGTCTTCTTTTGCACATGTAGAAAAGCATAGGAACGCTTCAACACTGTGGTATATTAAGTGTACAGTGACACTGGGATAACGGGATCCTGGTATTCAATCAAGCAGATCAGCCCACGATCCCTGGTAGCCTAAAGCTATACATTCATTCTTCAACTCTATCTCATCAGCCATTAGGGTCCGTAAACGGGTTCGTATCTTCATTGAGTTGCCTTTCAAATCGCATCTGACTATTAGTAGTAAGTCTGTGGTGGTTTTCTTCTTGTGGCTTGTTATGCTTGGGAAAAGAGCTGCTATGGGGTGTTCAACCAGCAAACATTTCCGTGTTGAGATTTCATGAGCCAAGCAGTAAAATGTCTACACTTTGTATCCCGAGTCGTCTGCCGGTGTCTTTGTGTAGGACACAGATAAAAAATAGCACCACTGCCCCACATAGATAATGTTGTAAGAGGTGACTAACTGTGTGACATGGCATAACACCGACCATCGTTAGGTGGTTTGTTAAGAACAGCATAGATGGCAATCCTAGCTTACCTTACAGGCTATGCCAATTTTAGCCTATTGGCAAGCCTAGCATACCTTACAGGCTAAGCCAATTTTAGCCTGTTGGCAAGCCTAGCATACCTTACAGTCCATGATAATTTTAGCCTGTTGGCAAGCCTAGAATACCTTACAGTCCATGCCAATTTTAGCCTGTTGGCAAGCCTAGAATACCTTACAGTCCATGCTAATTTTAGCCTGTTGGCAAGCCTAGCATACCTTACAGCCCATGCCAATTTTAGCCTGTTGGCAAGCCTAGCATACCTTACAGTCCATGCCAATTTTAGCCTGTTGGCAAGCCTAGCATACCTTACAGCCCATTCCTACCGAGTTCGTGCATTGTGTTGAGATTCTCCCCCCAAAATGTTGAGAAGAACAGAGCTCTTATGGGTTAAACGTTGATTCTTTGACTGAAACTGAACAAACTTGGGCGTACAGCCTAAGCCTAGTTCAGCCTTAGTCAAGGCTTGCCTTGCTCGATAAGTTTGATCATTTTTAAATTGTCATTCTAGATAGAAGATGTGTCACTTGTTTTTTTTTAAATTTTACGAAATATTGAAAACACACATGGTTGTCAATCACTGTGCGGAAGGTTTCTGATGGCGTAGGTGTTGAACACTCACTTTTCAAGGTAAATGGTACGGGGTTCACCTCTCACAGCTGTCAAGCTCCAGTCGACGCAGCTGTAAACGGGTGCCTGATTTACGGTTAGGGAATGAAAAAGCAGCGAGGAAAGGAACTGACCACCTCTCCTCTCCTCACACAAGCTAAGTATGCTGATATCTCAAACGTAATTCCCAACCAGCGTTCAAATCTCTTGAAGAACACCCTTAACTTTGCTGAACTCAAAAGTGTAAAAAATTAAAGCAAAGAATAGTACCACTGTAATCTGTCAGACATGTCGTAAGAGACGACTAAGGACGACTGGACACTGGGTTGGCTACTCCATCTTGTAGAACATTTTGCCACGATACAGGCAGACAGGTCAATGTTTGATGATTTGTCGAGCAATTATTGACGTCGAGTGCTCTACAGGGAACTGAAAGGTTATTTGATTGGTGATTGACTGTGCGGTCCTCGTTAAGTTGTCCGGTTAGAAGGAAATACAGGTAGTCTCATAATGGACACTTATGTCCGGAATGCAGTGGTAGACTTCATTGGTCAAGTTCGTCTTTCTATCAGATGAGGTAGCGAGTTCTCTTCATCGCTATCTTTTTTTTCCAAACAGCCATGCCATATACTCGTGTAGTGCTGGGTCATCTAGAACGTACCAGAAACGGTGATCGAACTCTGTACCGGTGAGGGAAGAAAAGAAGGCTCTACCAATCTGTAACAAAGACGTTCTGGACAGTAATACAGACTTATCAACATCAGAAGGATCGTGAGGTGTTTGTAAACATGCTAGCATGCAGATATGAAATATGGTGTCATCACAAAAACATGTTGGTGTGAGAGGTGGTGTCATCACAAAAACATGCTGATGTGAGAGGTGGTGTCATCACAAAAACATGCTGATGTGAGAGGTGGTGTCATCACAAAAACATGCTGATATGAAAGGTGGTGTCATCACAAAAACATGCTGATGTGAGAGGTGGTGTCATCACAAAAACATGCTGATGTGAGAGGTGGTGTCATCACAAAAACATGCTGATGTGAGAGGTGGTGTCATCACAAAAACATGCTGATGTGAGAGGTGGTGTCATCACAAAAACATGCTGATATGAAAGTTGGTGTCATCACAAAAACATGCTGATGTGAGAGGTGGTGTCATCACAAAAACATGCTGATGTGAGAGGTGGTGTCATCACAAAAACATGCTGATGTGAGAGGTGGTGTCATCACAAAAACATGCTGATATGAAAGGTGGTGTCATCACAAAAACATGTTGATGTGAGAGGTGGTGTCATCACAAAAACATGCTGATGTGAGAGGTGGTGTCATCACAAAAACATGCTGATGTGAGAGGTGGTGTCATCACAAAAACATGCTGATATGAAAGTTGGTGTCATCACAAAAACATGCTGATGTGAGAGGTGGTGTCATCACAAAAACATGCTGATGTGAGAGGTGGTGTCATCACAAAAACATGCTGATGTGAGAGGTGGTGTCATCACAAAAACATGTTGGTGTGAGAGGTGGTGTCATCACAAAAACATACTGGCACACTGATGTGCGAGGTGATGTCATCACAAAAACATGCTGATGTGAGAGATGGTGTCATTACAAAAACATGTTGGTGTGAGAGGTGGTGTCATCACAAAAACATACTGGCACACTGATGTGCGAGGTGATGTCATCACAAAAACATGCTGATGTGAGAGATGGTGTCATCACAAAAACATGTTGGTGTGAGAGGTGGTGTCATCACAAAAACATACTGGCACACTGATGTGCGAGGTGATGTCATCACAAAAACATGCTGATGTGAGAGATGGTGTCATTACAAAAACATGCTGATGTTAGAGGTTAGGTCATCACGAAAACACGCTTCACGCTGATGTCAGAGATGGTGTCATCACACACAAAAAACAAAACATGTCCATAATTATGAAACAATCACTGTAACTTCGTGGTGATTTGGTAAAACAAACGTTATCTGTAGATGCGAAACCACATAAACCTAATCACCGTAGTTCAGGAAATGATTACAATTTGAGGAAGGATATCTTTGAGACCATAAACACTATATTTGGGGATCATTCAATATGAAGCAGAATGATCGAGATTTACGTTTTATCTTATTCAGCTCAAATTGAAGAAACCGGAGACGCTCCACTTCGGGCAGTTATCAGTGACCTGGGAGGCTGGCCTGTCCTTGACGAGCACTGGTCCAGCCAGCAGTTTGTCCTTGAAGACGTCCTAGCCAAAATGAGAGGGAAGTATAGCTCTCCGTTCTTGTTTGATTGTAGCGCTGGAGCGGACGACAAGAACTCTTCTGTAAACATTTTACAGGTAACATTAGCAGAATGTGTCAGATGTTGTAGCGTTGATATTCAATTGTCTGTTGTGATGAATCACTGTGTTTGTTTTGAGGCTCATCTTCGATTATGGCATATAGAGTCTTTTAGCACGGGATGTAGAGTCCTCTATAATGATGTGCAAGGTATTCTACCATGGGGTGTAGAGTTTTCTACAACGATGTTCAAGATCTTCTACCATGGGGTGTAGAGTCTTCTACCATAATGTGGAGACCTAAGCTTTTATTTTTCTTATTGTTTACATTTTCAACACGCTGGAATACTTGGCACCATACCAAACTTACCTTATGGCTTATATCGTCTACAGAAAGACGAAGTTGGCCCCGTGCCCTATGTACCTTTTGGTTTATAGTTTCTGCATGAAAGGGTAGTCGGCCCCGAGCCCCATGTACCTTATTCATACTGACTTAGTCACTCCTCTCTAACCATGAATGTTAAGGTCTTCTACTTCTCTTGCCACGAGGGCTGTAAAGAAGAGACTGTCTTGTAGTCCTGACAGCTGTTTTTCGTAATATGTGTCCAAGCCAACGACAGCAGCACCTTCTCCTTACGTCGTACTATTAATAGATATTCGGATTGTTCCCAAAGTTCCACATTTGGAACTTTACCATACCACAATCTCACTATTCCAAGAAGCCACCTATTGATGAAACCTAAAACTGTTTCCCATTGCAGTTTTCGTGTTTCCTAAAGCTACAGATTCATAAGGACTTCAGAGTTGAAGATTTGTATTTCTGTAATGGACTTTACAGATCCATACAGACTAGAGTTGAAGATTTGTATTTCTTTAATGGACTTAACAGATGCATACAGACTTTAGAGTTGAAGATTTGTATTTCTGTAATGGACTTTACAGATTCATACGGACAAGAGTTGAAAATTTGTATTTCTGAAATGGACTTACCAGATCCATAAGGACTTTAAAGTTGAAGATTTGTATTTCTGTAATGGACTTTACAGATTCATACGGACAAGAGTTGAAGATTTGTATTTCTTTAATGGACTTAACAGATGCATACAGACTTTGGAGTTGAAGATTTGTATTTCTGTAATGGACTTTACAGATTCATACGAACAAGAGTTGAAGATTTGTATTTCTGTAATGGACTTAACAGATGTATACAGACTATAGAGTTGAAGATTTGTATTTCTGTAACGGACTTAACAGATGCATACAGACTTTAGAGTTGAAGATTTGTATTTTTGTAATGGACTTTACAGATCTATACAGACTTTTGTGTGTGTGTGTGTGTGTGTGTATTTTTCTTTTTATGCGTTCGTCTTATTTCTCTAATCCCAAAGGCGGTGTGCGTGTTACACTGTAGTTTTTATTTTGCGCCTGTCGGCCCAGTGCATCCGACCAGCATACATTTTATGTAAGGGCCTGCTTACTCTTGCATTTTCTAAAGGTTTGCTTCCCCGGGGTAACGGTGGGTGCTGTGATGGGGATTGAACTCAGCACCTTCTGGTTGTGAGCCGTGTCACTTTACCACTAGCCAACGCCGTCCCCAATACAGACTTTAAAGTTGAAGATTTGTATTTCTGTATGATGGACTATTTCTTTAGGTTTCCATAAATTCCCAAAAGCAATGAAAGCCTCTCTCGCCTTTAAAAAAAATACATAATCTCTATATTGCTGTTAAGATAGATTGATGACGATTTCAGCTCTAGTATTAATGTGTCTCAAAAGACAGTCTGAGTGTCGTTAGTTGATTCTGAATCTTCTATCATAGAGTCTTCCACAAAAGGGTTTAGACTCATCTAACATGTGATGTAGACGTCTTCTTTTCTTTTTCCTGAATTTGTAAGCCTGTGGCTTATAATTTCTACCAGATAGTGTAACTGTCTTCATTTTCAATCTTCATTAGTTGTCTGTCATTTTGCCTGGTGTGCTAGTGTTACAATTCTTTGTTCCACATTCAGGCCCCGGTAACACAGGCGTTATATAGAGCTTAGGTTATTTACTCTTGGTTGTTTTTGACACTGACATAATCAAAATCCACATAAACCTTTGTCTTGGTATGCCTCCCATCTGCTCTAACACAGATGGGCGCCAGGTGATAGAAAGTTATGATGGATAGGCCACACTGTCGGACAGAACCACAACAACATAATCAAATATGCGCAGAATTTAAACCCACGTAGGATACGAACACAGGAGGCGTCAAACACCTCTGGTGAAGAACAGTGGAAAAAAGAGGCCAGAGCACATGCTGTCTGATGTGCTAATATCGAAAGGGCACTCCGGATTAAAATGTGTGAAGAATGTCCGGTACAGTTCTATGTTCTAAAGAGAATCATACAGAATGCGTCAGGTCAACACGATCAACACCGGTGTTGTAACAATGATGTGTACTGAAGAATGTCCGGTACAGTTCTATGTTCTAAAGAGAATCATACAGAATGCGTCAGGTCAACACGATCAACACCGGTGTTGTAACAATGATGTGTACTGAAGAATGTCCGGTACAGTTCTATGTTCTAAAGAGAATCATACCGAATGCGTCAGGTCAACACGATCAACACCGGTGTTGTAACAATGATGTGTACTGAAGAATGTCCGGTACAGTTCTATGTTCTAAAGAGAATCATACCGAATGCGTCAGGTCAACACGATCAACACCGGTGTTGTAACAATGATGTGTACTATCGCAATTGTTATTCACATTTTATATAAACAAGATAGCACCGTAGACAAATGCAGAAATCATGTCATTGAAGAAATTTTGTATTGTAGATGATGTGCCATACTTCCAGAAGAAAACATACATCACAGGTATTTAAATGCAAAAAGCATAATTTGATGATAAACACAGCAAAATCAAACAAAGGTTATGAAAGTAGTAAGATTGATAAACCAGTTCGTATCCAGCCCAGATATACAACATTGCAGGAAGTAAGAGTGTTCAGTTATAAGGGAAACAATGTCAGAGTGGATGGGGGATTAGAAGCAAGAATTCAGAAAACAAATGTAGAGACGTAGAAGCTATGAACGTTACTAGCTAAAACATCAATTCACAACAATTGAGACAAAAAGACAAGCTCGGCAGTATTTTCATTTCAACAATATGTTATCAGTATCAGACTTGGATGGCATATCGAAACTCTATCGAACATGCTCTACATATAACAGTAGACGATCAAACACTGCATCAGAGAAAGAGCTTCTCCTATGTTGAAAATATAATAACCAAAGGTGGACGATGTGAAATAGAAATAAAGAAGAGAATATGATAGCCCCTGGGGGAGGCATCTACCTCCTACCAGGCGCGTCAGCAGGGTTGCGGATTGCTGAAAGGCCTCCTAATTTGGAGGTTAGCTGCGAATAAATAAGCAGCCGTAGACAAAAACGGATCGGTAGGCATGGATGCTGTAAGGAGGCAGCCCCTCCACCATGCAAAGACACAACAGACTAATCACCTGTTTGTCTTAAAAAAAACTGATTACAAGTCAAAACATAGAGAAAACCGGAACCTCTATACCTCACGGTAGAAGAGGAGCGACTAAGTAAGTAAGTATATGGGTGGCCAAGTCTGTTTTTCTCAATAGTAGTCATATGTGTCTTGTACTTTGATATTAAAATTAATGATTTAACAAATTTAAAAAATAAAAAAAAAGAAAGTGATCAGGTGTTGCATTACTGTATATCGTAGTAATGTGGACAATGAACAAATGAAAAGTGGATATATAAAAACATGGGCGCATCTCATGGACAAAAATTCAAAACAAATAAATAAGCTTTACATAAATAATCGAGGCAAAGAGGACTGATGAACGAAATTAGTTACACAATTCAAATATATTAGTCACACCAAAAGTCATAACATCTTGCGGAAAACAATACTGGATGGAAAGATGGAGGGCACACGTACCAGAGGTAAACAAGGTGATAACATAAAAACATAGACAGGGACAAATCTGGTAGATTGTACCATGAAGACGAGAGACAGAAAAAGTTGAGATACATTTAAGCCTACCTTCAATGTAGAGATGGCAGTTGAACTGAGCTTGAAATTTACCTTTCTTTCTGGCGTTCCTTCCTGAAAAGGACAATGTGATACATCCGGTTTCAGCACTGTATTTTTGAGACTGGATTGGCCTGCTCTCTACGATCCATGATCTCCTAGCCTATCCCAGACTATTTCCAGGGCCAACACATTGAGGCGGAATATGGTCTTGGTCAACTCTGATTCAGTGACTCTGATTCACTGACTGATTCTAGCAGTCTGATATGAGTCGCTGGCTGCTGTCAGCTCATTCAGTGCTGCACCTTCTAACTTAACTTAACGTCTTTATACTGGTTTAGAAGACCCTGCAGAGTCTGTATACAACCAGTTACATTTACATCACCTTGCTCTAAAAGCTATGCGCATCCAGTGTATTCTTAAATGCGTTAACTGTCCCCGCCTCCACTACCTCCCCTGGCAATGCATTCCAAGCAGACACCACTCTCTGACTAAAAAAATATTTCCTAATATCTAACCTGGACCTCTCTTTAGTCAGCTTATAGCTATGCTCTCGTGTTATTGTGGGTGGCTGTATTTAAAAAAAAACTTGTTATAGTCTAATTTATCCATTCCTCTGATCATCTTATAAACCTGTATTAAGTCACCACGAATTCTTCTCTCTTCGAAACAATGTAGGCCGGTTTTTCTGAGTCGTTCCTCATAACTGTAATTCTGGAATCCCACTATCATCTTTGTCGCTCTTTTTTGTATTCTTTCCAGCATGTTTATATCCCCTCTATGATACGGACTCCACACATGTACACAGTACTCCAATCTAGGTCTAACTAAAGCTTTATACAGTTTGACGATCACTTCCTTGCTCTCATGTTTAATATTTCTTTTTATCATACCTAACATTGCATTTGCCTTTTTAACTGCAGCCTTAACTTACTCACTCACCTTTCCTGTATGATCTATTATAACCCCTAGGTCCCTTTCCTTATCTATCTTTCTAATATTGTTTTCTCCCATTCTGTAATTATGTTCCATATTGGATCTACCCATGTGGATGACTGTACATTTATCTACATTAAACTCCATTTGCCAGCTTACAGACCCTTCTCGAATTGTATCTAAATCCGACATCAATATATCCACTTCCGCTTTAGGTGAGGCACTACTGCATAGTTTTGTGTCATCAGCAAATTTTGCAATCATGGATCCCATATCAATGTCCAAATCATTTATATATATATCAAGAACAAAATTGGTCCCAAAACCGAGCCCTGTGGCACACCACTTTTCACTTCACACCACTCAGAGTACTCCTAATTTATGCCCACCCTCTGCCTTCTTCCCGTTAACCAATTTTCAATCCATTTGGCAACTTCCCCACCTATTCCATGTGATTTTAACTTTCGAAATAATCTTTGATGAGGTACTCTATCAAAGGCCTTTGCAAAGTCTAGATAAATAACGTCCACTGCCTCCCCTTTATCTATGATTTTAGTGACCTCCTCCATGAATTCTAATAGATTTGTTAAGCATGATCTCCCTCTAGTAAACCCATGCTGACTATTTCTAATTAGATTACATTTTTCTAAATGCATTACAATGTTTTCTTTGATTATTAATTCTAACAATTTACAAACTATGCTCGTTAAGCTCACCGGTCTATAATTTTCCGGATCTGATTTTTTGCCTTTTTTGAATAAGGGGATCACTCCTGCATCTTTCCAATCCCGTGGAATAATCCCTTGTGTAAGTTATTGGGAACATAATATAGCCAATGGTTTTGCTAGTTGATCTCTAATTTCATACAGCAATTTTGGATGAATACCATCTTGACCTGGACATTTATTCACTTTCTGTCATGAACATGAACTAAACTGTGAGACATGGACTCTGGCCAAGGCGCAAAAACAAAATATTACAACATGTGGAGTGATACTGCGAACTTCTTCTTCTTCTTCTTCTGCGTACACAGTCAGACAGTAACAATTATTTTCTCGAAAAAAGCGGCGGTCATCCTGAGACTCTCGCCACTACCATAGAGCTTGTCTTGCAGTTCCACTGGCAATGGCCACATCTGCTCTCTCTGATCCTCGTATGTAGGGCAGTTCTGCAGCAGATGTTCAGTAGTCATTTTACCAGTACCGCACGGGCATTCGTCGGTACACCCTATCTTCAATTTGTTGAATAGGTGGTACCTCAGTCTGTTGTGGCCAGTGCGAAGTCTGAAGACAACGACCTGCTCTCTTCGGTTCAACTGGTAATAGGCATCGTTTTTGGTGTAACCAGTATGTTCGGTTTCCCATTTGGTCATGTATCTGGCTTTGATAAGCCGTTTTGACTCTTCGTACGTCATACTGGTATCTGTTTGTGGTAACCTTGCACCTTCTTTTGCCAGTCTGTCTGCCTCCTCGTTGCCTTGGATGTTGCAGTGTGACGGAACCCACTGTACCACTACCCTTTTTGGTGCGGACTGCTGGCACAGTTTGCAGAGTGCTGCTCTTAAGTCATTTAGCTCAGTGTTTTTCTGGCTTTTTAGCGCTGTGACTACTTCGAGAGCATCTGTCAGCAGGACTATATGGCTCTCATTTTCACTGTGTGTTACCATTTCTTCCACTGCCGCCCTCAGTGCCTCTGCCTCTGCTCTGAAATTGCTTGTGTACTTACCAGTAGCGAATGACAGTGTTATTTGTCTGCCATTTGGTAGGTTCAGGAATGCTCCTGCCCCTCCGTTCTGTGTTGTGTTTGTTACAGAACCGTCGGTGTATGCATGGGTCCAGTCCATGCTTGGGTAGCTTTTCGTTATGAAGCTTAGAGTAGTGTCTCTCCTTTCTTTTTCACTCTGGCAGTTTTTGTTTGCAATACCTGGTATATTTTCTACCACCTCTGGAAATATATCCTGCCTCCAAGTAGGTTTTCGTACAGTAGTGATGGGTTTTGGTGTTGTTAGTGCGTTTATGGGATCTTCGTGCATCTTTGCTTTGGCTATTTCTGCAAAGTTTCTCCGCTTTAGTTTCCCATTTCCCAAATTGTTTAGTCTCTGGTACATTGGATGGTCCGTCAGTCTTCTGAGTTTCTCTGACTGCAGCTGGGCTCTGCAGTCTCTTCTATCGGTCATGGATTGCAATTTTGTAATCTTTTCAAGTTCTACAATTGGCGTTGACTTCATGCCACCTGTTATAATTCTCATGGCTTGGTTTTGAAGTTTGTTAACTTTATCGAAGTTCGCCTTCGCTGCGGTTGTCCATGCCGCAATGCCATACTCGAGAACTGGTCTCACTCTTCCAGTGTACAGTTTCTTTAGTATGCCTTCGTCTGCTCCCCAGCTTGTGCCAGCAAGTTTCCTCATGATCGCCATTCTTTCTCTGGCTTTCATTCGGTTTCTCTCAATCTGACTTTTCCATGTCATGCGCCGATCAAATGTGACTCCCAGATACTGCGAACAAATGGCTGGCGTCCCATTAGAACAGTGGAAAATAAGGAAGTCCGACAGACAGAAAGTTGGAACAACCTCATACATGGCGTATTTAGACAAACAGAGAATTAAATGGTTGTGGCATTTGACAGAGAGACAGAAATACGATTACAATCCAACCAAAATTATGTTTCTAACGCCAACAGGAAGCAACGTTAGGCGTACACTGGACACGTGCTGTTGATGAACAATAATACACTCCTGCTTCAGGCGATTATTTGAAACTTAACGGAAAAATGAAGCGAGGTAGACTCAGAGAACAATCATGCAGAACAATCACCAGAAAGGTTCAACTATGGTGCCAGGGAACATGCAAGAGCAACAGAAAGTAGCGGCCAATCAATCGAACTGGAGAATTTTGAGTTCTGCCTTTTTTCTCTGAAAACCATAGAGAGAAATTTGACAGAAATATATTAAAAACCCAACCGCTCCTTTCGCCAGTAATACCAGACATCCGGGCTTCAAAGCAAGACATAGACCACGCAAACTGTGGATTTTTGGTGTTAAGGACACTACATCTAGTTGAACAGAAAATATACACTCTCATACAAATAACACACGGGCGATGATTGCAGGAACCGTCGCCGTTAAGGGACATAATAGGACAGACGAGATAAATGTATTACACAGGTCTATGGTTAGCTTCTCACAAGTACTCAAGTTTCAGAGATTAGGCATGATTGTAACATTTTAAGTCTGTCAGAGAAGGTAAGTAAAGAGGGTTGTACTTAAGACTAGCAACCTCACTACGTAAAATTGTTATTGAAACTATTGTAGATGCTCAGATATCGGCTAATTGGGGCCTACTGTAGATGTGAGGCAATAGATAACTGGCAGCGAAATAATCAATTAGCATCCCCAACATCATCATCACCAACATCATCATCCCCAACATCATCATCACCAACATCATCATCACTAACATCATCACCAACTTCATCATCATCACTAACATCATCATCACTAAAATCATCGTCAATAGCATCATCACCAACATCATCATCACTAACATCATCATCACTAACATCATCGTCAATTACATCATCACCAACATCATCATCATCACTAACATCATCGTCAATAACATCATCACCAACATCATCATCACTAACATCATCATCACTAACATCCTCACCAACATCATCATCATCACTGACATCATCATCACCAACATCATCGTCAATAACATCATCACCAACATCATCATCACTAACATCATCACCAACATCATCGTCAATAACATCATCACCTACATCTTGATCACTAACACCATCATCACCAACATCATCGTCAATAACACCATCAATAACATCATCATCATCACTGACATCATCATAACTAACATCATCATCACCAGTTACGTCATCATCACTAACATCATCACCAACATCATCACTAACATCATCACCATCATCGCTAACATCATCAACATCAATATCATCATCACTAACATTATCACTAACATCATCACCAACATCATTATCACCAACATCATCATCACCAACATCATCATCACTAACATCATCACTAACATCATCACCAACATCATCATGACTAACATCATCACCAACATCATCATCACTAACATCATCATCACTAACATCATCACTAACATCATCATTAACATCATCATCACTAACATCATCACCAACATCATCACTAACATCATCATCACTAACATCATCACTAACATCATCACCAACATCATCATCACAAACATAATCACCAACATCATCATCACTAACATCATCACTAACATCATCATCACTAACATCATCACTAACATCATCACCAACATCATCATCACTAACATAATCCCTAACATCATCATCACTAACATCATCATCCCTAACATCATCATCACTAACATCATCACTAACAACATCATCACTAACATCATCATCCCTAACATCATCATCACTAACATCATCACTAACATCATCACTAACATCATCATGACTAACATCATCATCACTAACATCATCACTAACATCATCACCAACATCATCATCACTAACATAATCACCAACATCATCATGACTAACATCATCACCAACATCATCATCACTAACATAATCACCAACATCATCATGACTAACATCATCACCAACATCATCATCACTAACATAATCACCAACATCATCATGACTAACATCATCACCAATAACACCGTCATCGCTAACATCATCACCAGTTACGTCATCATCACTAGCATCATCATGACTAACATTATCACCAACATCATCATCAGCAACATCATTATCACCAACATCATCATCACTAACATCACAACCATCAACATATCAGCAACATCATTATCATCACCATCATCATCACCATCATCATCACCATCATTATCACCATCATCATCACCATCTATATATCGACCATCGTACTTCATTTACAGATGGAACAAGCTAGTCTAGGGATGCCTAGCAGAGAATACTACTTACTCAAAGATCACTCTAGTCATATGCAAGCATACAGGCAAGAGATTTGTATGGTGTTGTTGTTGTTTTCTGAAACTAGATGTGCTGAGGTCTTCACTCTTTGCAATGTTTCTATCGAAGAGCAGCATTTCTTCTGATTTCTCGATTTCTATTGAAGGATATGGACTTGGGTCTAGATGCAAAACAAAAGCTTCCTAGTAGAGTAAAAACTAAGACGATTGCAGTGTAATACAGTTTGATTCCAAGAGCACGACGTAGAAGTCAGTTAGGGGTCTTGGTCAGTATGTTATATCTATATCTGAAGTGAAGTGGGATCATGGTCATTATGTTTTATCTATCCCTGAAGTGAAGTGGGGTCTTGGTCAGTATGTTATATCTATATCTGAAGTGAAGTGGGATCATGGTCATTATGTTTTATCTATCCCTGAAGTGAAGTGGGGTCTTGGTCAGTATGTTATATCTATATCTGAAGTGAAGTGGGGTCTTGGTCAGTATGTTATATCTATCTCTGAAATTAAGTTTTGGTCAGTATGCTTTACCTATCCCTGAAGTGAAGTGGGGGGCTTGGTCAGTATGTTTTATCAATCTCTGAAGTGAAATGAGGTCTTGGTTGGTATGTTTTACTTATCCCTGTAGCTATGTGGGATCTTTGTCATAATGTTTAACCTATCCCTGAAGTTAGGTGGGGTCTTAGCCAGTATGTTTCACCTTTCCTTAAAGTGAAGTGGAGTCTTGATCAGTAAAGGTTCACCTGTTGCTGAAGTGAAGTGGGGTCTTGGTCAGTAAAGGTTCACCTATCCCTGAAGTGAAGTGGGGTCTTGGTCAGTATGTTTTGATTTACCTGTTCGTCATCAGACATCCATATCAATGGCTTAAACATAATTATGTCTGTGGATGTTTTTATGAATTGGACTGCGTTAAACCAGGGGTTCCATTGCATACATCTTAATAGATCATAGATTAATTAGCTGCTTCCCTTGACTGTTGATGTCCCCAGCCTACCTTGAAGGCAGCAGTTGTCTCTCCTAGAAAAGATATCCTACTGAATTAGTGAGTTTTTCCTTATAGGTATGTCTCTCTTCCTCCTAAACTACAGTGTTTGATATGAGACTATGTTTCAATCAATCAATCAATCGGTCAATCTTCTTCTTCTTCTTCTTCTGCGTACACAGTCAGACAGTAACCATTATTTTTTCGAAAAAAGCGGCGGTCGTCCTGAGGCTCTCGCCACTGCCATAGAGCTTGTCTTGCAGTTCCACTGGTAATGGCCACATCTGCTCTCTCTGATCCTCGTATGTCGGGCAGTTCTGCAGCAGATGTTCAGTGGTCATTTTACCAGTACCGCACGGGCATTCGTCGGTACACCCTATCTTCAATTTGTTGAATAGGTGGTACCTCAGTCTGTTGTGGCCAGTGCGAAAACTGAAGACAACGACCTGCTCTCTTCGGTTCAACTGGTAATAGGCATCGATTTTGGTGTAACCAGTATGTTCGGTTTCCCATTTGGTCATGTATCTGGCTTTGATAAGCCGTTTTGACTCTTCGTACGTCATACTGGTATCTGTTTGTGGTAGTCTTGCACCTTCTTTTGCCAGTCTGTCTGCCTCTTCGTTGCCTTGGATGTTGCAGTGTGACGGGACCCACTGTACCACTACCCTTTTTGGTGCGGACTGCTGGCACAGTTTGCAGAGTGCTGCTCTTAGGTCATTAAGCTCAGTGTTTTTCTGGCTTTTTAGCGCTGTGACTACTTCGAGAGCATCTGTCAGCAGAACTATATGGCTCTCATTTTCACTGTTTGTCACCATTTCTTCCACTGCCGCCCTCAGTGCCTCTGCCTCCGCTCTGAAATTGCTTGTGTACTTACCAGTAGCGAATAACAGTGTTATTTGTCTGCCATTTGGTAGGTTCAGGAATGCTCATGCCCCTCCGTTCTGTGTAGTGTTTGTTACAGAACCGTCGGTGTATGCATGGGTCCAGTCCATGCTTGGGTAGCTTTTCGTTATGAAGCTTAGAATCGGTCAATCAATCAATCTAATTTAAAACCGCCCAGCTTCCTGTGGAGCACAAGTCTTCAACAATACACCTCATTTCGTCCTGTTCTCGGCCATACCTAACAGCACTGACGAAGTCTTTCCTATTCCCTTTATGCTTGAAGGAAGAAATGAAAAGAGACATCCCTGTTGGAACCTCGTAAAACCCTGAACCTGGTACAATTAAATCTCTTACACTTATTCCCAAACTGTGAACTGATAATCATACCAACACCATAGCCTAGACCTAGTACAATGACCTATTCAACACCTCATTACAAACAGCAGTGTCTAAAATTTGTCCATGAAATTGTTCTCCTAGCTCTGTAACCATATCTGTCATGGTATTTGTGTGTCAATATGTCCTAACGTTCTACACATTTGTATTTTTCAGCCGTTTCATGAGAGATGTTGTAAAGCTTATGGGAGCAGAAGGGCCTGAAGTGGACAAACAAATGGACAACATCCTCAATTTTGAGATTCAACTTGCAAATGTATGAACTTGTTATGTGTTTTTGTTGTTGTATATTTTTGTTTCACTTGCCTTCTAAAGGCGACATTATTCTGTGTTTATGCCATATTAGCCCAAGTGCATCCAACTTCAGATGAAAACTTTACAAAAATGTCACTTCCTATAGAGTCACAATCTTCTACTTCATGAATCCGTTCCGAACACAAGACAATCTTGGTTGTGGGTAGTGCCACAAACCGCTTTACCATGCTGCCCCCTCCCCTCTCTCCCAAATTGTATATTTACATTGGCTGCCAAATCAAGTCTTGGAATGAAAGGCAAGATGCTGACCACTTCACCCCTAGTGTGATGTGTGATTTCTAACCAGATATTAAGAGATTGTAAACCAAGTCTGAACTCCATTTATACCCCTAGTGTGATGCGTGATTTCTAACCAGATATTAAGAGATTGTAAACCAAGCTTGAACTCCATTTACACCCCTAGTGTGATGTTTGATTTCTAACCAGATATTAAGAGATTGTAAACCAAGCTTGAACTCCATTTACACCTCTAGTGTGATGTGTGATTTCTAACCATATATTAAGAGATTGTAAACCAAGTTTGAACTTCATTTACACCCTTAGTGTGATGTGTGATTTCTAACCAGATATTACGAGATTGTAAACCAAGTTTGAACTCCATTTACACACCTAGTGTGATTTCTAACCAGATATTAAGAGATTGTAAACCAAGCTTGAACTCCATTTACACCCCTAGTGTGATGTGTGATTTCTAACCAGATATTGAGAGATTGTAAACCAAGCTTGAACTCCATTTACACACCTAGTGTGATTTCTAACCAGATATTAAGAGATTGTAAGCCAAGTTTGAACTCCATTTATACCCCTAGTGTGATGAGTGATTTCTAACCAGATATTAAGAGATTGTAAGCCAAGTTTGAACTCCATTTACACCCCTAGTGTGATGTGTGATTTCTAACCAGATATTAAGAGATTGTAAACCAAGCTTGAACTCCATTTACACCCCTAGTGTGATGTGTGATTTTTAACCAGATATTAAGAGATTGTAAACCAAGCTTGAACTCCATTTACACCCCTAGTGTGATGTGTGATTTCTAACCAGATATTAAGAGATTGTAAACCAAGTCTGAACTCCATTTATACCCCTAGTGTGATGCGTGATTTCTAACCAGATATTAAGAGATTGTAAACCAAGCTTGAACTCCATTTACACCCCTAGTGTGATGTTTGATTTCTAACCAGATATTAAGAGATTGTAAACCAAGCTTGAACTCCATTTACACCTCTAGTGTGATGTGTGATTTCTAACCATATATTAAGAGATTGTAAACCAAGTTTGAACTTCATTTACACCCTTAGTGTGATGTGTGATTTCTAACCAGATATTACGAGATTGTAAACCAAGTTTGAACTCCATTTACACCCCTAGTGTGATGTGTGATTTCTAACCAGATATTGAGAGATTGTAAACCAAGCTTGAACTCCATTTACACACCTAGTGTGATTTCTAACCAGATATTAAGAGATTATAAACCAAGCTTGAACTCCATTTACACCCCTAGTGTGATGTGTGATTTCTAACCAGATATTGAGAGATTGTAAACCAAGCTTGAACTCCATTTACACACCTAGTGTGATTTCTAACCAGATATTAAGAGATTGTAAGCCAAGTTTGAACTCCATTTATACCCCTAGTGTGATGAGTGATTTCTAACCAGATATTAAGAGATTGTAAGCCAAGTTTGAACTCCATTTACACCCCTAGTGTGATGTGTGATTTCTAACCAGATATTAAGAGATTGTAAACCAAGCTTGAACTCCATTTACACCCCTAGTGTGATGTGTGATTTTTAACCAGATATTAAGAGATTGTTAACCAAGCTTGAACTCCATTTACACCTCTAGTGTGATGTGTGATTTCTAACCAGATATTAAGAGATTGTAAACCAAGCTTGAACTCCATTTACACCCCTAGTGTGATATGTGATTTCTAACCAGATATTAAGAGATTGTAAACCAAGCTTGAACTCCATTTACACCTCTAGTGTGATGTGTAATTTCTAACCAGATATTAAGAGATTGTAAACCAAGTTTGAATTCCATTTACACCCCTACACCAAGTGCTCCTCCGAAAGAGAAACATTTTTGTTGGTTGTGTTAAAAGGTTTGCCTTTGTGGATTATACTGGCAAAGACACGTCTCTTTCAACCCCAGACTGATGTTGTTTAGGTTATATCAGGGCGAATAGTCAGTTTTGCAATACATTAGTGTTAGCAATCTTGTCTGTACTTGGACCAGTGGTCATACCGAGAAAAATCGTCGACATACTCAGCCAAACTGGACACGACGAGATTCGGACCCGGTTTGTTGGGATGGCAAACCAAGCTTTCATTTGATTCACACCCCTACAAACCAAGCTTTCATTTGATTCACACCCCTACAAACCAAGCTTTCATTTGATTCACACCCCTACAAACCAAGCTTTCATTTGATTCACACCCCTACAAACCAAGCTTTCATTTGATTCACACCCCTACAAACCAAGCTTTCATTTGATTCACACCCCTACAAACCAGGCTTTCATTTGATTCACACCGCTACAAACCAAGCTTGCACTTGATTTACACCGCTACACTCCGCTCTCCTCCAATAGATCAATTCTCAGCAATGCTGAATGTATATACAAATATGGTAATTAGAGCGAGGAGCAGTGGATCCAATAATCTGTATGTTTGTGTTGTTGTTAGATCACTCTGCCGTCTGAAGATATCCAAGATACTGGTGCTCTGTACAATAAATTGACAGTCAAACAAATTCAGGCGCTCATACCAAAGGTAAGTGTTTACTATTATGTAATAGTGAATTGTTTCCCTTGGTGAGAAAACCGTTATGCGATTCATATTTTCACTTAACATCCTTTGATCAGGTTACCACAGGGGAGATGATAAACAAAGGACAAGAATTTGAAAGTCTTAATTTGAAATGACCACTGTTCGTTGCATCTCTGCCTGCAACACAAGAATTACAGATTGTATGACCAATACTTCATGACATAGAAGTTAGGTTGTAATGGAGTCTTTAAATATGTCCGATCGAACTCTATAGTCGCAAGTGATAAATAACGAACGATTTGACCAGTTGTGACACTTTTTTTGGGCCCACGACTGGCTGAATCCATTATGTCGGAGATCCCAAAACATTTAAGTGTGATGGACCAGCATGGATTTATTCGGTACTGCAGGGACATGTGCCCAATTTATGGATTATTTTTATGTTTTAATCAAATTTAGTTTGTGTTACATTTGTAATCATTTGGAAAGTTTTGTTCGTTATTATTTGCAACATGTGATGACTATCATGTTTTGATCGAGCGACGATCCTGTGTTCTGAGTTCGATACGAAAGGGAGAAAACCTTTAGAGTTTTGTGTCCAGTTTCTTGATATCCTTTGCTGACCGGCGGCTATGGTGCGCGTGGCCTAGCACCTTTGGGAAATATTGATTTAACTCATCTTTGACTCTCTTTTCTCTCCTTATCTCTCTCTCTCTCTCTCTCTCACTCTCCTTTAACAGCGCGTATTTGTCACCTGGAAGTCCATGGCTCGAGTCCCCGTTACGTATTTCTACACCTTGTTTTTTGTTGCTACTTGAATTTAAAAAAAAATAAAATAAAAGCCGTCCCGCAACGAAGGTTGGCTGCAATGGATCTCCAGTATAATTTGTATTTCTTATTTCGACGGTGCTCTGACATTAGTCTATCTTTTACTGTTGCTCTCCCACTTATAGCGCTGTCCGCCTCTTGTCTTGACTGTGCGCTCTGCCAGGCTGACATTAGTTCATATTTTAATGCTTAATGCAATAATGTTGTATGTAGTTGTGGACCAATGCTCCGTTTGGAGTGCATTAAAACAGGATGGAGATGATGTTTCTAGTGGTCGATGTGGGTGTGATGGTGCTGGTGGTGATTGGGATAGTTGTGATTTTCATGGATGTGATTGTGATGATGGTCATGGTGATGATACGGGTGGTGGTCGATGTGGTGATGATGGTGCTGGTGGTGATTGTCATGGTTGTGATTGTGATGATGGTCATGCTGATTGGGGTGATGGTGATGACGATGATGGTGATAGTGAGAATGGTGATGATGAGAGTGATGTTGATGAAAGTATTAAGGGTAATAATGGACAGGGTGGTGATGATCGTGATAATGGTGACAATGCAGGTGATTATACTACAGAGAATGGTGATTAAGACGAAGATATTTCATATATACGCACTACGAGTGTTCATTATAAAACTTATCTCGACTTTCGTTCTTCCCCCCATCTGTTATTAATTCATCATCGTTTGGTTACCATTACTTATTTGCCTTATCAAGTCATGCCATCTGTCCACTTACACTCCGATCTGTCGTAGAGAGGTTTATCTCTTCACATGTCAGCTGCATGAATGTTGTTAATTTCTATCAATGCCTTAATGATTTCCAAACATCATCGACCAATATGATTATTGAACTGCCTCTTGTTTATATTAGTGACTACGAACAATTATTTGTGATTTCTTAGTTTAATCTATTGAAATACCTTCGAGGGTTTGTGCTGGACAAGATCAAAGAAGATGAGCCAATTGTTTTGTTTGCTACCCAGTACATGCAGAATCTCGCGGCCATTTTGGAAAACACAGACACCAGGTAAATATAAGACTGTAAGGCTGCATTACTTTTTGTGTGTACGTGCCACATACTGAACTCCCCCCCCCCCACCCCCCCCCCCCTGTGAAGTCATTTTAATAAACCAATATCTGTACACAGTCAAGTTAATAACCCAAGATCTGAACACAATCAAGTTAATAAATCAAATTGTTGTACACAGTCAAGTTAATAAATCAAGGTTGAATGAAATCAAGTTAATGGATTAAGGACTGTATGCATTCTAGTTAAAGCATCAAAGATAATATCACCTGGAGGTAATGAAACTGAGCTCACACAACCTCTATTAAAAGGAACAATGGCTGTTGTACTTCTTTCTTCTTCTTTATCTTCTTTATCTTCTGCTTCTTCTTCTTTATCTTCTGCTTCTTCTTCTTCTTTTTCTTTTTCTTCCTCTTCACTCTTTGCTCATTTTCAGTTTCCTCCCATTAAGCCCTGAAAATGCTTTGCAAGTAGCAGGATATTGTTCGGAGAACGAAATGCGTTTTGTCGTAGTTTACACCTGGACTACAATATTTGCACCTTTCTGTCAGATACACCATTTTTTAATACTGAGTTATCCTTCCCTCTTTGATCCATTCTTATTAGACAGTCTGCTCTGTTAGATCCCTTCCTCTTAGACTGTCTGCTCTGTTTGATCCTTTCCCCTTATACTGTTTGCTCTGTTCGATCCCTTCCCCTTAGACAGTCTGTTCTGTTCGATCTCTTCCCCTTAGACAGTCTGCTCTGTTCGATGCCTTCCCCTTTGACAGTGTGCTCTGTTGCAGCACGTTATTCAGGATCAATACATGGAGGTGTAGAAGGGTCCTGGCAGCTCTGCTTGGCTGACTCTGACGCTACCAGTCAGTTATGGGTCGCAGACTGCTGCAGCTCTTGATCCCTACTTCTATTTAATGGACCAAATGTTGTATGATCTGCAATGAAAGGACCAACGCCGTACACAATAAGATAATATATCCAGGCCCGCATAATGCTCAGTTAATAATGTCCCAAGACTGCATGAAGTCAAATTATTGGTTCAGCGACCGAGTCCAAAATATTTCAGTCCAAAAAGTCGTAATTAGACTTTAAAGTCTACTTGATGCAAACTGTTTAGTCGAGATGGGGGTTGCACTTTATGTTTACTGATGTCTATGTTTGGTGGCCCGCATGATTAGTCTTCGTGGGTCACATGTTTAGGCTTGATCAATCATAAACCTAGTCTTGGTGGGTCACATGACTAGGCTTGGTGGATCATAAACCTAGTCTTGGTAGATCCTAAACCTATTCTTGGTGGATCATAAACCTAGTCTTGGTGAGTCACATGTTTAGGCTTGGTGGATCATAAACCTAGTCTTGGTGGATAATAAACCTAGTCTTGGTGGGTCACATGATTAGGCTTGGTGGATCATAAACCTAGTCTTAGTGGGTCACATGATTAGGCTTGAAGGATCATAAACCTAGTCTTGGTGGATCATAAACCAAGTCTTGGTGGATCATAAACCTAGTCTTGGTGGGTCACATGATTAGGCTTGGTGGATCATAAACCTAGTCTTGGTGGATCATAAACCTAGTCTTGGTGGGTCACATGATTAGGCTTGGTGGATCATAAACCTAGTCTTGGTGGATCATAAACCTAGTCTTGGTGGGTCACATGACTAGGCTTGGTGGATCATAAACCTAGTCTTGGTGGATCATAAACCTAGTCTTGGTGGGTCACATGATTAGGCTTGGTGGATCATAAACCTAGTCTTGGTGGGTCATAAACCTTGTCTTGGTGGGTCATAAATCTAATCTTGGTGGATCACATGATTAGGCTTGGTGAAATGCAAACTTAGATTTGGTGGGCTGCATGATTATTTTTGGCGAATGGCAAACATTGGCTTGGTGAGCCACATATTTAATTTCTGTAAATGGTAAACCTAGACATTGTGGGCCTAGTGACTAGAATTTGGTGGACTTTACATGTAGACTTGGTGGATAACAAACTTGGACTTGGTGAATTTCAATAGTAGCCTTGACGACAGCATTTGGTTGGCTAAACAAAGTCCTAATTAATCACAGTTGGTCCACTGATCACACATTTGGTTGGCTAAAATAAGTCCTAATCGATCACAGTTGGTCCACTGATCACACATTTGAATCCCTCTACTGTACTTAGGTGATGTTGATGGTTATAAAGACATGAAATTCAGCCAATGGTTTGTTCTGTTTCAGGACTGTTGCTAACTATCTCATGTGGAGACTGGTCATGGATTTGGTTCCTGAATTGAACGAGCCTTACCAACAAGTACTTTCTCTGTACAAGTATGTTATTCAGGTAAGAACGGATGGATGGATAGCATGGAATTACGCCTCTGCTCGAGAGGGATCTGCGTGGTCAGAGCAATTGGTTGTGCGGTTAAGATACAGGTTTCAGACCTCGGTCTTGATAAGCTCCAGTATAGACTTATTCACTTTATCGTAAATAACAAAGTCAATAGCCGCTTGAATCGCATCAATCCGCAGCACCTGCCCTTGTACAGACATTGCTCTCACCCTTATGAAACAGCTAGACACCTACTCAGTGAGTGCAATGCGCATGCAGACTTGAGGAAAATATTCTCACAAGCTCTGCTGACAATTGCCAACACACTGTCGGAGCAGTAAAACAACTGAAGAAGAGACCTGTATCTATATAAGAATGACATGGGGACAGTGTGGGCAAGTGGTTAAGTGACACGGCTCACAACACGAAGGGGTTGGGTTCGCTCCCCCTTACAGCACCGTCCGTTACAACAAGGAAGCAAACCCTTAGAAATGCAGAAGGAAGCAGACATAAAATGCATGCCGAAGTCAGATGCACTAGGCAGACAGGCGCAAAATAAAAACAAAAAATCGAGCAAACCACACGGCCTTGAGGAATAAAGAAATAAGGCGAATAAAAATTAAAAATAGACATCGGGCTGCCAAAAGAAGGTTTTCTCAGCAGCTATGGTATAACAAGAACAACCTTTTTGTACCTACCTTCATTCAATTGCCCAGTTGTGGTTCATGGTTTCCTTCTTGGCTTCTATGGTTCTTCGCCAAGTTATCTTATGTCAGCCGATGTTTGACCAGATGTCCATAACATGGTAGGTATTGTGACGGTTTAAGATTATCTACTTAGAACATGACCGATTCAATTCCAGTGTCGACTGGAGAATGTGTGTCATCTTTTCCAGTTGTGTCCACGCCTGTTGTGCTCTCACATGAATATTTAGGTTTGCATCTACTTTTGTTGACATGGGGATTCCAGAGTAGGGACTGTCTTGTAATGTTATCAGGGGCTTTCATAATCTATGTCATAGCCAACGTCAGCTTCTCCTCTTTACGTCAGGTGCAACTGATATCTGTCTGGTTATTTTCTACAGTTCCACATTGCGGATTTATGCCACACCATTTCAATCCCACTATTCCGGGTAGACACACATTGATGAAACCTTATCATTTTTTCGTTGTAGTTTTCGTTGTTTCCAGTGTTTACAAATCCATACGATTGGACAGACTTGACATTGGAGTTGAAGATTTGTATTATTGTGGTGAGCCTTATTTCTTCAGACTTCCCTAAATTCATTAATTAAATTTATCCCCTCTTACTTTTTGTCTCGTTTAATTTGAAATCTATGTCTGTATCCTACTCTGTCTATATCTCCTACTCTGTATCTCCTACTACGTCTGTATCTCCTACTCTGTCTGTATCTCCTACTCTGTCTATATTGCTAACAAAGATAAATGAATAATTCCACCGCTTGGTAAATGTAGATGGTTTTATTCTCATTATAATTTTTCTTTGTGTATTCTCAGACGCAGTTTATGTGAACATTCATCAATTACCCTTATTTTATTTTCCTTTTTATGTTGTTCTTAAACATTCTTTTTTTCTGCCCATTTTTATATTATTCTATCAACAATCAACAAAGCTGATAGTGGGAATAAAGAATTACAGTTATGAGGAAATACTCAGAAAAACCGGCTTACAGTGTCTAGAGAAAAGAAAAATTGAAGGTGACACTACAGGTTTATTAGATAATCAAAGGAACGGATAAATTAGACTATAACACATTTTTATTCAAAATACAACCACCTAGAAGAACAAGAGGGCATAGCTACAAAATAACTAAAGAAAGGTTCAGATTAGATATTAGGAAATACTTTTTTAGTCAGAGAGTGGTGAATGCTTGGAATGCATTGCCACAGGAAGTAGTGGAGGCAAGTACAATTGATGCATTTAAGAATCAATTGGATGCTCATTGCTTTTAGGGCAAGGAAATGTAAATGAAACTAGTTGTATACAGACTCTGCAGAATCTAATGTTATAAAGATGTTAAGAATAAAGATGTTAAGTTAATTTAAGAACAGAGCCAAGTCATCAGAAAAGTACAGTCATCAAGTCGTTTTGATAAATGCAACGGAATTTAATTTTCGTAGGATGAAGTTGTGTTCTTCATAATTCAATCAATAGCCTAGAGAGTGAGAGAGAGAGAGAGAGAGAGAGAGATAAGTAGTGACAAATTCTTGCATCAAACAGCTTAGAAAGACGAGGAGCTCTATACTTTACATTGTCATTCGTTTTCAACATGCCATTAAGTTGTGGTTATCACCTTGGTTTCTCTAGCAAATAGTTGTTAGGTGAAGTTGGTGGCCAGCCCAGGCAATTCAATTAATCTTCTGTAACAACTTTGTGTGGAAATATTTGATTATATTGGTGTGTCTGAACCCGTTCATCTGGGGTTGGTCTCTCGCCGCCCCGATTGACTCTCATCCAGTATTCGTACAGTGATCTCAGTCTCGCCAGACGGAGTGATAGCGCAAGCTTGCCTTTACACGCTCGACCACCTTTCTCCGGCACTCTAGCGGGACCAAATTTGTGGCGTCGTACCGCTGGCAACGGTGCGTTACTGTGGTCCGCATCGAGAAACTTTGACAGTCAGTGGTGGTTATTCGAAGGCTTATAGCCGACCTCGACAGGTCGTCTCGCTGGTGGTCATTCTCTCGCAAAGAGCTTGTGACCGGCAAATGGAAAACAGGAATCGTGCATAAAGGCCCTGTCCGCGCCCGAACAACCGTTGGGAGAAGGGCAGGCCGGCAGGAAAAAATCGTCTCCAGTCCCAGTGAAATTCATCGCCCGTGCCGTTGGGATCCGTTCTGCACAGAGCGCTGCCATCCCTCCCCGTGCGAGCCCGGTCGGTCGGTCGTCTAGTGTGTGTACGGGCCCCTGTCAGGCGGTCCTAGGTCGACGGAGTGAGAGACGGAACAACCGTCCGTCCGTCAGTCGGTCCCTGCGGCCGTCCTAGTGAGGCTTTTTACACATCCGTCCTCCGCGACCGGTGTGTGTGTGTGGTTCGTACGTCTCCGACAGATATCTGGTTGATCCTGACAGTAGTCATATGCTTGTCTCAAAGATTAAGCCAAGCATGTCTAAGTTCACACTGTCTCATGGTGAAACTGCGAATGGCTCATTAAATCAGTCGAGGTTCCTTAGATGACACGATCCTACTTGGATAACTGTGGCAATTCTAGAGCTAATACATGCTTACCAAGCTCCGACCCTCGCGGAAAGAGCGCTTTTATTAGTTCAAAACCAATCGTCGTTTCCCCTCGCGGGGTTGCGGAGTCTTCCCCATTGGTGACTCTGGATAACTTTGTGCTGATCGCATGGCCTCAAATGCCGGCGACGCATTTTTCAAATGTCTGCCCAATCAAATGTCGATGGTACGTGACATGCCTACCATGTTTGTAACGGTTAACGGGGAATCAGGGTTCGATTCCGGAGAAAGAGCATGAGAAACGGCTACCACATCCAAGGAAGGCAGCAGGCGCGCAACTTACCCATACCCGCACGGGGAGGTAGTGACGAAAAATAACAATACGAGACTCTTTCGAGGCCCCGTAATTGGAATGAGTACACTTTAAACCCTTTAACGAGGATCTATTGGAGGGCAAGTCTGGTGCCAGCAGCAGCGGTAATTCCAGCTCCAATAGCGTATATTAAAGTTGTTGCAGTTAGAAAGCTCGTAGTTGGATCTCAGGCGCAGTCGGGCGGTCTGGCTCGCACCGGTTCACTGCCCGTTGTCTCCTGCCCTACCGTCTGCCGGCTCTCTCCAGCGGGTGCTCTTCGCTGAGCGTCCCGGGTGGCCGGCACGTTTATTTTGAAAAAATTAGAGTGTTCAAAGCAGGCCTCGGCTGCCTGAATAATGGTGCATGGAATAATGGAATAGGACCTCGGTTCTATTTTGTTGGTTTTCGGAACTGGAGGTAATGATTAACAGGGACAAACGGGGGCATTCGTATTGCGGCGTTACCAACACTGAAATGATCGACAGGCCGAGAGCACTTTCGTTGGGTCTAATAGAGAAAGTGTGCTGGAATTAGACCATCGAAAATCTGGGGCTAGTCTCTCGGTTACTCGATTGTCTCGCATCCAGTGTTCGATAAAGGAATTGATGGAAGGGCACCACCATGAGTGGAGCCTGCGGCTTAATTTGACTCAACACTGTAAAATGACTGACAGACTGAGAGCATTTTCGTTGGGTCTAATAGGGAACGTGTGCTGGAATTAGACCCACGGAAGACAGGTCAGTTTTACCCTCTAAATGAAAGAGCGTTGCTACGGTAATCCTGCTCAACTCTAGAGAAATCGCAGGTTTCAGACACTTGGTCATTGACTGACTAAAAAAGCCCTCTATTGATTCGTTGGGTCTAATAGTAAACGGGTGCTGGTATTAGACCCTCGGAAGACAGGTCAGTTTTACCCTACTAATAACAGGGCGTTGCTACAGTAATCCTGCTCAATTCGAGAGGAGTCGCAGACATTTGTCCACGTACTAGGCTCATAAACCAACGTCGCGAGGCTACCATGTGAGGGATTACGGCCGAACGCCTCTAAGCCGGAGTCTCGCCCTAAATTTCCGCACCACTGCGATGGGAGGCTACGATATGGTTGGGACCTGGCGCTCGCGTCTCAGCCCGACCCGGTCGAGCCGCAGAAAGAGATCTCTGCCGTCCGCCGATCAAAGCGGGCGGGAAGCTGCTCGATATTCACCCTTTACGGCGATGAGGCGTGAAACCACTACTAGAAGACTTAGTTCTCGGTCGGGGTGTCGTAAGCAGTAGATCAGCCACCTCACTGCGAACTGCTGCGATTCAACCCTTGACCATGAGATATGTCCGCACACCAGGCGAACAACATCCCCGTGCCATGACCAGGCTTGTCCCCTGGTTAAATGCACTCCTTCGAGAGGAATCGCAGGTCGCTGACATTTGGTCCACGTGCTTGGCTGATAAACCAATGGTGCGAAGCTACCATCTAAGGGACTACGGCCGAACGCCTCTAAGCCAGAATCCCGCCCTAAATCTCAGCACCGCTGCGATGGGAGGTTACAATATGGTTGGGACCTGGGGCTCGCGTCTCAGCCCGGCCCGGTCGAGCCGCAGAAATGCACCTGGCTAAATGCACACCTGCCTCGCTCTTTACCTCTGTCTGCTATCAGTCATCCCAATGGACGCAGAAAAGATGCAGTCCAGCGGACATTGCATCTCTGCCCTATTGTGAGAACGTCCCAGGTGGCGGGGAATGCTAGGCGTGCCATCACTGCAGATGAGCCGAGAAAATAAAGGGAGCAAAGAGATACCTCACTCACATGCATATGCTACGCTTCTGGCAGGACGTGACGATCCTGAGACACAGTCACATTGGACTGCCTCTCTTCCGGGATAGTATAAACTAGTACATAGTCCCATCATATCATATCATTGCCAACCCCTATAGACACGAGTGGGGAAGACTCGATAGACAACTTCCCTAAAAGAGACAAATCTGACCAAAACCAACTGCCGCCTTGCAGTTAGGCTGGGGACAGCCAAAGGCTAAGGAGGGCATCCCTACAGAAACGCCTGTTGAAATCGGATGCACTGAGCCACACGCTTAACAGAATAAAACAGTGCAACGTATATCGCTGTAACAGCGTACGATGAAGACGAAGAAGAAGAACCCGTTCAATGTTCTTACCCACATCTCTTACTATATTGGTTGTTGTTGTGGCCTGTGACTTATTGTCTTTGGCACGGCAGCGAGGAAGAGACGGGGCTACCACACCTCATAAACAATATGTAGCCTCGTGCAATGGTATCTAACACTTCATCTATGACAGCAGTGTCTGCTATGAAACTACCTTCACTTACCAACAGGTTGCCGGAAAGGGGGTGGGGGGGGGGGGGGGGGGAGGGCTGTTGTACAGTGACGCGACAAAGCTGTTAGTTGCACCGCTAGCAGCCTTCAGAGTTCGCCCTATGTTTCATTTGGATATATGCTGAGACTTTAGTTTGGATACGTGTGAGATCCGACTTTGGTTTCAATATCTTTCCATGGGACAAACAGCTGGCGTGTCCGATTGGGTTCCTAAACAGTTTGATACCGTTCAGATCACGTACCATCTCTATATAGTAGGTCGGCTGCAATGAATCTCCAACGTTCTGTGTTGTTTACCTTAATGGTACAATCTGACACCTATTTTTCTGTCCATTTTTAAGTTATCTTCTCATTAATAGCGTATTTTACACACGCAACATTTATCCTCCACCCTTCCTTCCAGTGTTGTTTTAAGCAAGGTGCCTTTTTATGTGACTAAAATATCTGAACTGTTTTACTCTGATTTCGCTCATCAGTTTTATTAGTTAGTTTTCTTTCCATTTGTGCCGTTTAGCGTCGTGGGGAGCTTCAGTCGTCTATCCTGCGCCAAGTGCGTTGCATCGGTCAATGTTAGCCCTTGTCGTTGCACAATCACTCTAATGTCATCTATCCACCTACCTCGCGGCCGCCCCCTTGCCATGTAGCCAGATTTACCAGCATTGTAAGCCACCAGTTGAAGATGATGAGGGTGCATTCTCATGAGAGGACCAAACCAACTTATTTTCTGCCTGGAAATATATTCGGCACAAGACGTAGTGCCGACCATACATCGAATGTCGTCATTCCGCATTCTGTCTCTTCTGGTTACACCGATGGCTTTCCTCAAACACTTCATTTCACAAGTCGAAATGCTGCTCTCGCACGCCCTAGACAGAGGCCATGTTTGGCACTGGTAGCACAAAATCGGCATAAATATACTGTTTATCAACTGTTGCTTTGCTGCCAAACTAATGCTCGGGTGTCTAAGCAATGGGGACAGCTGATAAGTCACCGCAGATGCTTTCTGACACCTTATCTCGATTTCCCTGCCGATCCTACCGTCTGCCGAAAAAATACTGCCCAAATACTTGATCTCATGGACCTGTTGAAGAGCAATATCATTTAGACTTATCTTGAGTGGCCCAGGAGTTCTACTGATCATCATAGTTTCTGTTTTGTTCTCGCTAATTCGCATTTTGTATTTACCACAGGTAGTCGCAAGCGCGTTCATGTGGTTTTGCAGTTTGTTTTCATCGTCGTATAGCAAGCACTGATCATCTGCAAAGAGTAATTCGTGTATTGAGTTATGTTCTGCTTCAGATGTCTCAATTTCAATAGTCTCTGATGCGATTTTGTCCATATATATGTTAAACAACAGAGGAGAAAGCACACACTCTTGTCTCACTCCGGTAGTGATTTCAAAAGCATTTGTGACACCATCAGTCGTTCTGACGACGTTTGTACTCGAACGATACAGTGCTCTGACATTACCAAGAAGCTGGCCTTGTACACCATAATCTTCCAATATCTTTCAAAGTTTAATCCTGTGTACCCTATCAAACGCTTTTTCTTGATCAATGAAAGCAGCACATAGCTTTTCGTTGTATTCTATTGATCTTTCGCTTATTTGTCTTAAGGTGAACAAGGTGTCCGTGCAGTTCATACCTCGGCGGAATCCAAATTGAACTCTTGGATAGTTGAGGTTCAACAATAAGTCGTATTCGATTTTCCATGATTTTGGCATACATTTGACCTATGTGGCTAAGTAGCGATATGCCTCTGTACGTGTCACAGTTTCTTTTCTCGCCCTTTTTCTTCCAAATTGGAACGATTATAGCTTGCTGCCAGTCATCTGGTACACGTCTGTCTTTCCATGCCTTTGTAAAGAATCTATGTAGCCAGAGTAACCATATTACCCCACATGCATGAATCACCCCTCAATTCTATTTGCACTTGCAATTTCTCAAGATATTTTAATTTGTTGTCTTTTCTTTCCATCAGACGCAGCTCATTCTTCAATATATCCACATTTCAAAGTCAGCAATTCTTTTTTTCCGATTGTTTATTCTCTTTCACTTTTCTACTAAATAACATAAAGACGTGTATACATACCATTTGATCATTCTCATTGTTAGCTGGAAGCAGTTACAACCAGAAATAACATAATTAGTGCATGAATCTTAAAAAAAAATGGAAGTCATAGATGAATGAATATTTGTAGACGACACTGTGTATTATATTAATGTTATAGATGCATAAAATATTCTTTGGGCAACCCTGTGTATTGTATTCAGGGTGTGAAACGAGAATCTGTGAGGTGGAAAAAATGTGTGGGATTTGTCAATCAGAAAATGGGTATGGCAGTTGGTGCAATGTTTATAAGGGATAACTTCAAGAAGGAGAGCAAAGACACGGTAAGTTTTTCATGTTGTTGTTCTTATTGTTGTGTTTATGGTCATCATTGTTGGTGTTGTCATTATTTTTGTTGTTGTCTTTGTCGCTGTTGTTGTACTTATTATTGTCGTTGCTTTTTGTTACTGTTGTTGTAGTTGTTTTTGGGGGGTTCGCTTTTTTGTTGCTGTTATGGTCGTTGCTTTTTACTATTGTTGTTTTTGTTGTTATTGTCGTCGCTTTTTGCCAATGACGTATTGGATGGCGTTGTAGCCGTCGTTGTTGCTGTTGTTATCGATATTGATGTTGTTGTGATCGTCGCTGCTCTTGTTGTAGACGCAATTGTTATTGCTATCAGCATTACTGTTGTTCACGTCGTTGTTCTTATCGTTGTTGTTATTGTTGTTGTTCAAGTTGGTGTTGTCAATGTCGCTGTTGTTATCGTCGATGTTGTCGCCTTTGGTCTTTGTTGTAGTTGTTGTCATCCTCGTTGTTGTTGTTGTTTTCTCGACGCTGTTGTAGTTCTGGTTGTTATCGTTGTTATTGTCGTAGTCCTTGTCGTTGTCGTTATTGATTTCGTTAACGTTCTTTTGGTAGTTATCCTTGTTGTTATCGTTGTTGTTGTTATCCTTGTCGTTGTTGCTATTCTGGTTGTTGTCGCTGTTGTTAACCTTAAATTTGTTGTTATCATTGACGTTGCTGTTGTTGTTGTTAAAATAGTTTTAGTTGTCACTGTCGATGTTGTAAACCTTGTATTTGTTGTTCTTCACTGTTGACCGATTTTCTCTTGTAACCGGTTGAAGTGGCTCTTTTATCCGCGTGAGCCTATAAGAAGGTGAATCTGGTTCATCCTAACTGTGTTACAAAGGAAGCTTCTCAACAGGTTCACTACTTCGGGTATTGCGGTGACAATCCCTAATTAGTTGATCAGTCTGCTAAAACAGAGCAGCACAGAAGGCGCCTAAAAGTTTGCGGGTCTACTTTGCTCTAGTGTTTGAGTCTATTAAGATGGATTGGAACATCGGTTAACGACACCCCCCCCTCCCCCCCCATCCCCCTTCTCCAAGAAACTGGTTGTATACAGACTCTGCAGAATCTTCTAAACCAGTTTACATACGTTGTTAAGTCAACAGAGTATGTCTTCAGTTGTATAACGTGAACGTGATAATGGACTTGGTCACTATGTTTCACCTGGCCATGACCCAAACGACATACCACTCATTATGTTTAACCTGACCATGACCTGATCGACATACCACTCATTATGTTTCACCTGACCATGACCTGAACGACATACCACTCAGTATGTTTCACCTGACCATGACCAAAATGACATACCACTCATTATGTTTCACATGACCATGACCCAAATGACATACCACTCATAGTCATCACAAAGTCGTATTCCATGATTCATTTCGTCATTTATTACTGAGGTCCACTGGTCAGAATTTATAACACTGAGGAATAAAGGTCACTTGCTCTTGCAGTCACCGCAGACTAGACCTATATTTTAATATTGTATTTCGTAGAAACAAAATCTGAAAAAATATGCTTTGATAATAGCTGCCCACCCAAAGCGAAAGTGGCGACAGCAACAGACGTGTGTCGTAATATGCGGTCGCATTTGACTGTAAGGTCCTTTCCTAGCACGTCAGGTTCAATCATCCTAATATTAAGGGACTAGAGAACAGCGTCACTTTGTAGCACTGTAATCTGACACCTGCGTTTGTAAAAGGCGACTAAGTAGTGTTGTGCATGGGATATGCTTCTCCACCATGTAGAAACGATACTGAATACCTAAATGCAAGTTTTCGATCAGAGTCTGATGCCACGTAACCCAAACAGTATACCTTTGTTCTTTGAATACATCTGGTCCGCCCCCAGATTGCTGCTATTTCTTATTGATGTTTCCCTTGATCTGCCGAGCTATTAGGTCTGTCGTAATGAATGCTAAGCTGAAGAATGTGCAGGTGTTGTGTAGCTGATGAGTGGATCCGTACAAGGTGTTAGTGCTTGTTAGACTGCCCGGCTATAACGTTTCTTTACCGGTGGCGAGTACTGGGCATGCGAGCAGCACATGTTGCACTGTCTTCTGTGGATGCGTGCAGGTGCTGTGAAGTAATAGTTTCCTATCATGGTTTCCATGCAAGTAACAATTATGACGTAAAAGTGATAATTTTAATTGCACTATGAGGTAGCAAGAGGGAGTAACTTTTCATCGGTAAACCAAATGAAGTGGTTCTTGGGCGCTGAAAATCTGTTAAGTGTAATCCCGATCCCTGCAGTCTTGCCTGCTTTGTTAACTTCCGTTAGTTCAGTCACTTTTATTTTTTTTGGTTAGCATTTCATTTTCACATCTTTCTATCCCAAATTGGTGACTGTTAAATGTTCAAATCTTTTGAAAATTTCCTTTGGTTACGAAGATTTTAAGGTTACCTTCCTTGCTTATCACCAACTGCTTAACATCGATCAACACAGGGTGCATATCTCGCTCTGTCACTCACGGCAGTTTCATAAACCTTGCACAAACGTTTGTCCAACCCCCCCCCCTCCCCCCCCCCCCCCCCCCTCCTGCGACAAACCTTATGCCTGGAAACTTTAATAAAAAGCATCGAACTGTAATTTTTAGTTTCACGTAAACAATGTTATCGGGTGTCTCTGAAGAGATCAACATTTTGGGGCAGACGGTCTAATAATGATGTCATCCAAAATTCGCGGGAACGTGGCCAAATCAAAATGAAATAGAACAGCTGCTACTGTACCAATTTTGATTACATTTCTTCAACTAATAACCGTTTTATGATGATTTTATGTTGGCTCTAGTTTTTCTTACGTACCCTACATGTATGTATGCGTGTGTTTGTGATTGTGTGCGTTCCTTCGCGCTTGCGTTTGTGCGTGCGTACGTGCGTGCGTGTGTGTGTGTGCGTGCGTATGTGGATGGATGGATGTATGTATGTGTGTATGTATGTATGTATGTATGTATGTATGTATGTGTGTGTGTGCGTGCGTGTCTGTGTCTGTACGTGCTTACGCGCGAGCGTGCGTGCGTGGCTACGTACGGGCGTGCACGTACATATATACATATAAAACAAACTATTCTTACGTGCACCTTGAATGTATAAGTACAGTGTATCTACTCTATTCTTGTTAGTATTGTCACATTGTCTTATGTGCTCCAGGCTTTAGAGATGATCCACAACATACGAGAAGCGTTCAATGAGCTTCTGGAGGAGAATGAGTGGATGGATGGTCAGACGAAAAGGTTTGCCAAGGAAAAGGTAAGCGATGGAGTTTCTGTTGTAATATTGATTATCTTCATTAATTGAGAGAGGCTGTTAAGTGATAATACTCTGAAAAATGATGCTGTCTTTCACTCGTGTACCGATGGATTCAGGGACGGATTAACTACAACTGGTGCCCTAATCACAGTCGTGAAGTTGATTAACTACAACTGGTGCCCTAATCACAGTCGTGAAGTTGATTAACTACAACTGGTGCCCTAATCACAGTCGTGAAGTTGATTAACTACAACTGGTGCCCTAATCACAGTCGTGAAGTTGATTAACTACAACTGGTGCCCTAATCACAGTCGTGAAGTTGATTAACTACAACCGGTGCCCTAATCACAGTCGTGAAGTTTTTCTCTCCACTCCCAATTTCAATCCAACTCACTACCATTGGCAATCCGTGTTTTACTAACAAAGAGGTTAGCTGCTACCTGAACAAGAAATAGGACAATCATGGAGGAGGCTCACCCTGGGGGCCACTCTTCCCCTTCTCTCTCTTCTCACCTCACTCTGTTTCATTTGACTCTGTCCTACAGTCACACCCTTGCACAACTTTCACACGCGCCCTCGTGGTAAAGCTCTTCCATTGCACTTTGGTTGGGCTAGCTTCTGAGGGCGCACAAACCTAGCATAGGTACATACAGATGCACACATGCATCCAAGCACTGGTTTATGCGTCCTGATATCGCCCAATTGACTACGGTCTGGGGTGGAAAATGGCGCGCCTCCGCCAGTAGAAACTAGTGAGGCAAACATTTAAGCAAAAAAAAACAAAAAACAAGATATAACTGACTGGACAAACTACCACCCAAACACAGTACAGTTGACTAGGACAAGCTACTACCTAAACATAGTACAGTTGACAGGGACAAGCTACTACCCAAACACAGTACAGTTGACTAGGACAAACTACTACCCAAACACAGTACAGTTGACAGGTACAAACTACCACCCAAACACAGTACAGTTGACAGGGACAAACTACTACCCAAACACAGTACAGTTGACTAGGACAAACTACTACCCAAACACAGTACAGTTGACAGGGATAAACTACTACCCAAATACAGTACAGATGACTAGGACAAACTACTACCCAAACACAGTACAGATGACTAGGACAAACTACTACCCAAACACAGTACAGTTGACTAGGACAAACTGCTACCCAAACACAATACAGTTGACAGGTACAAACTACCACCCAAACACAGTACAGTTGACAGAAACAAACTACTACCCAAACACAGTACAGTTGACTAGGACAAACTACTACCCAAACACAGTACAGTTGACAGGGATAAACTACTACCCAAATACAGTACAGTTGACTAGGACAAACTACTACCCAAACACAGTACAGTTGACTAGGACAAACTACTACTCAAACACAGTACAGTTGACTAGGACAAACTACTACCCAAACACAGTACAGTTGACTAGGACAAACTACTACCCAAACACAGTACAGTTGACAGGTACAAACTACCACCCAAACACAGTACAGTTGACAGGGACAAGCTACTACCCAAACACAGTACAGCTGACTGAGAAAAGCTAGTACCCAAACACAGTACAGCTGACTGAGACAAGCTAGTACCCAAACACAGTACAGCTGACTGAGAGAAGCTTCTACCCAAACACAGTACAGCTGACTGAGATAAGCTTATTCCCAAACACAGTACAGCTGACTATGACAAACTACCACCCAAACACAGTATAGCTGACTGAGACAAGCTTCTACCCAACCACAGTATAGTTGACTGAGACAAGCTACTACCCAAACACAGTACAGCTGACAGGGACAAACTACCACCCAAACACAGTACAGCTGACTAGGACAAACTATCCCCCAAACACAATACAGTTGACTGAGACAAGCTTCTACCCAAACACAGTATAGTTGACTGAGACAAACGACTACCCAAACACAGTACAGCTGACTGAGAAAAGCTAGTAGCCAAACACAGTACATCTGACTGAGACAAGCTAGTACCTAAACACAGTACAGCTGACTGAGAGAAGCTTCTACCCAAACACAGTACAGCTGACTGAGATAAGCTTATTCCCAAACACAGTACAGCTGATTAGGACAAACTACCACCCAAACACAGTATATCTGACTGAGACAAGCTTCTACCCAACCACAGTATAGTTGACTGAGACAAGCTACTACCCAAACACAGTACAGCTGACTGAGACAAGCTTCTACCCAAACACAGTACAGCTGACTTAGACAAGCTTCTACTCAAACGCAGTATAGTTGACTGAGACAAGCTTCTACCCAAACACAGTATAGTTGACTGAGACAAGCTACTACCCAAACAGAGTACAGCTGACAGGGACAAACTACCACCCAAACACAGTACAGCTGACTAGGACAAACTATCACCCAAACACAATACAGTTGACTGAGACAAGCTTCTACCCAAACACAGTATAGTTGACTGAGACAAACGACTACCCAAACACAGTACAGCTGACAGGGACAAACTACTACCCAAACACAGTACAGTTGACAGGGACAAGACCAAGAAACTATCTGAGTATATTCGAACTCTGGTCTCCAGGGAAAATTTACCCTGGGACCAGACTGTGCGGACAATATTTATGGATAAATCACCAGGCCTATCCTATGGATGATGTCGTGACTGATGCGTGCATCAGAAGACCACCTGATGCTTGTGGCAACAACAGGGTTGTTGTTCACGGGGATGTTCAACGCAGAGATGTCCTTGCTGAGGTTTCTGTATTTTCGTCTTCGCTCAGATGTGCAAACCTAGGTGGGTATTCGACCGATCCAGTGCCTGCAGGGTACCTACTAATGCCTTATAATCCTGGTCCGTTACAATGACGTTCCATCAGGGCAGACGAAATCAGTTACCAAGGAGTCAACAAAGGCGTCACGGAGAAAGCGGTTAGTGCAGTTCCGTGGGGAGGTCGAGGCGAGAATTCTGTTTTCATGAAGAAATCCTACATTAAACCGCGTTCCAGCATCCTCATTAGTGCACTTTTCAATGGACAGCAAATTTACAAGTAAACACCAGGTGGCGGAGGCTGAGGAACTTGTGCAATAGCTGTGCAGAAGTAGTGAAACTAACGACCCTAATCAGAACTAAGTTGCTGCACCACCAGGTCGATCATGAACTTTCCCCTTTATGCACATAATTTAATTAAGGAAGGACTTGGTTATTGTTGGTTTTGTTATGTGGTAGAAACTGATTGTCTACAGACTCTTCAGCGTCTTCTAAATCAGTATAAATATGTTAATAGCCTCGATGGTAGAGCGAGAGGTGGTGAATCTTGACTGATCGGGGCGACGATGCCTCGTTAACGGGGGAAGCCGTGTGGAGGGGGCACATGTGCCAAGGCCATGACGGGGAAGGACAGTAGGGTAATATGTCTGTAATTGTCACATTCCATTCGCCAGCCCTTCTTTTGTACTGGGATATGGTAATTTCTTCACCTCATGCTGCAGAACCTTGGCCAAACCGCTGCGAAGAGTCGGTGCTAGGTGGTGGCCATCGGGTCCAGGGTGGTGGTCATCGGGTCCAGGGTGGTGGTCATCGGGTATACAATTCGATACAACACAATACAATCAAATACAATACAATACAATACAATACAATACAATACAACACAACACAACACAATACAATACAACGCAATACAACACAATATACCACAACACAACACAACACAATACAACACAACACAATACAACACAATACAATACAACACAATACTTCTTCTTCTTCTTCTTCTTCGTACGCAGTCAGACAGTAACCATTATTTTTTCGAAAAAAGTAGCGGTCATTTTGAGGCTCTCGACACTGCCATAGAGCTTGTCTTGTGGTTCCACTGGTGATGGCCACATCTGCTCTCTCTGATCCTCGTATGTCTCGCAGTTCTGCAGCAGATGCTCAGCGGTCATTTTCCCGGTACCACACGGGCATTCGTCGGTACACCCTATCTTCAATTTGTTGAATAGGTGGTACCTCAGTCTATTGTGGCCAGTGCGAAGTCTGAAGACAACGACCTGCTCTCTTCTGCTCAACTGGTAATAGGCATCGTTTTTGGTGTAACCAGTATGTTCGGTTTCCCATTTGGTCATGTATCTGGCTTTGATAAGCCGTTTTGACTCTTCGTACGTCATACTGGTATCTGTTTGTGGTAGTCTTGCTCCTTCTTTTGCCAGTCTGTCTGCCTCCTCGTTGCTTTGGATGTTGCAGTGTGATGGGACCCACTGTACCACTACCCTTTTTGGTGCTGACTGCTGGCATAGTTGACAGAGTACTGCTCTTAAGTCATTAAGCTCAGTGTTTTTCTGGCTTTTTAGCGCTGTGACTACAGCCAGAGCATCTGTAAGCAGGACTATATGGCTTTCATTTTCTTCATGTGTCACCATTTCTTCCACTGCCGCCCTCAGTGCCTCTGCTTCCGCTCTGAAATTGCTTGTGTACTTACCAGTAGCGAATGACAGTGTTATTTTTCTGCCATTTGGTAGGTTCAGGAATGCTCCTGCCCCTCCGTTCTGTGTAGTGTTTGTTATAGAACCGTCGGTGTATGCATGGGTCCAGTCCATGCTTGGGTAGTTTTTCGATATAAAGCTTAGGGTATTATATCTCCTTTCTTTTTCAGTCTGGCCGTTTTTGTTTCCAATATCTGGTATATTTTCTGCCACCTCTGGAAATATATCCTGCCTCCAGGTAGGTTTTCGAACAGTAGTGATAGGCTTTGGTGTTGTTAGTGCGTTTATGGGATCTTCGTGCATCTTTGCTTTGGCTATTTCTGCAAAGTTTCTCCGCTTAAGTTTCCCATTTCCCAAATTGTTTAGTATCTGGTGCATTGGGTGGTCAGTCAGTCTTCGGAGTTTCTCTGACTGCAGCTGGGCTCTGCAGTCTCTTCTATCGGTCATGGATTGCAGCTTTGTAATCTTTTCAAGTTCTACGATTGGTGTTGACTTCATGCCTCCTGTTATAACTCTCATGGCTTGGTTTTGAAGTTTGTTAACTTTATCGAAGTTCGCCTTTGCTGCTGTTGTCCATGCCGCAATGCCATACTCGAGAACTGGTCTCACTCTTCCAGTGTACAGTTTCTTTAGTATACTTTCGTCTGCTCCCCAGCTTGTGCCAGCAAGTTTCCTCATGATTGCCATTCTTTCTCTGGCTCTCATTCGGTTTCTCTCGATCTGACTTTTCCATGTCATGCGCCGATCAAATGTGACTCCCAGATAGTTTGGGTTGTCGTTTGGCTGCAGGAATTTGCCCTTTAGACTTCATTTGGTGTTTTGGGGTTTGATTGAAAGCGAGAATATTGTACATGTGGTCAACACAATACAATACAACACAATACAATACAACACAATACAACACAACACAACACAATACAATATAACACAATACAATATACCCGAATTCAGTTTGGCGGGTGTGCCGTATGCGAGGTAGCCAACAAGGCCCCAACATGCAGTCTGATCTTTCGTCGTGTCGTACCATTTCTGACCTTGATCTCCCAGCAGACCATCTTGCCATCGTATAGGTGGGCGGCCGCGTGGTCGTGTATAATCATATGGTCACCAAAAATGTCGTTCTGAGTGTCCATCTGTTATCATAAGCACCACATAGCCAGTCTAGTTGTATTTTGCTAGAAAACGCAGCTTCCATGACGGCTCGAAATAGATTGCGTTCTCTGATTTCAGCATTGTGGATTCGATCTCTGATCGAGATCTTGAGGACGCGTCTTTCAATTGCTCGCTGGGTAACTCGTAGTTTCTCTGTATCCGCGTTGCGTAGATTCCATACTTCACATCCAAAGATCATGGCTGGTATGGCCGCAGAATTGAAAAGGTGAGCCCTTACCACGGTGTCTATCAGCTGCAGAACTATAGGCTTTATGGTATTGAATCTAGACCAGGCTGCAGCTCTTCGTCTAGCGATTTCAAGTCTAGGGTATGGGTGGCATTTATTTCCTGCCCCAAGAAGGGACTGACATCTTTGACAGGCTCATTTCTCAGCTATATCTCGCATTTGCGGCAGTGTGGGATTCTGAGACATTGCGTTTTGTTATTGTTAATTCGTAGTCCGACACATTTACCGACCTCATCCATTTCATTCAGAGAGTATTGTGCATCATCAGTAGTGTGGCAGATGAGCACAATGTCGTCTGCAAAGCGTACGTGGGCGAGCTTTTCCCCATATATATTTATGCATCGCCCAACTCAGCAGTTGGAAGATGTCCTCAAGCGCTGATGTGAAGAGTTTTGGAAAAACTGTGTCACCCTGGTTTCAGTGTAATAGCTTAGGCGGAATGGAGATCTAGGCAGTGACTTCAGCTCCCGAGGTGGCTATCTTTTTAATGTCGTAATCGTCTCTGACTCGATCCTTCCTTCGGAGTGTACAGAAGGGCTGACCATGGCATGAGTAGATTCCGAGCACAGAGACACAGAATATTCTGGATATCGTGCGGATCTACTGTGAGGGTCAGGCTATGGTTTGCGTGAAAGAAAGAGCTGACGTTCTGTCCTCTGGGTTATCCGTACTGGGAGCATTCGCAATGGATAGAGATGCGGTTTTGAAGATGAGTAACGACCGTCTCTTTAATGATGACACAGCAATTGTCGAGCCGGCGATGTGCAGGTCGCAAAGTTGTGAAATCATACGCAGGTCCCCCAAACAGAGAGAGAGAGAGAGAGAGAGAGAGAGAGAGAGAGATAGATAGATAGATAGATAGATAGATATATACGATAAGATAAGATAAGATAAGATAAGATAAGATAAGATAAGATAAGATATGTTAAGATTAAGAATTAGAATTAGATTAAGAATTAGATTAGATTAGCTTAGATACGATAAGATAAGATAAGATTAGATTAGATTAGATTAGATTAGATTAGATTAGATTAGATTTAAATTTAAATTTAAATTTAGATTTAGAATTAGATTAGATAGGACAGAGCAGAAGTGCTAAATCAGCTATATAGGGTAACCAACGGTATATACAATTTTCACCATTTACAGTTTACTTTAGTTGTCTTCAAAACCAACAAAAACACCAACAGTTGTAGCATTATGATATTCCTTACAGGACAATGTCTCTGCTTATTATTCAAACTTTTTGGAAATTTTATTTTTGCGTTCGCCTTATTTCTCTAATCCCCAAGGCGGTGCGCGTTGCACTGTGGTTTCTATTTTGCGCCTGTAGGCCCAGTGCATCCGACTTAACAGGCATTTTATCTAAGGGTCTGCTTCCTCCTGCATTTTCTAAGGGTTTGCTTCCCCGGGGTAACGGCCGGTGCTGTGATGGGGATTGAACCCAGCACCTTCTGGTTGTGAGCCGTGTCACTTAACCACTAGCCCACGCTATTGATACCAATTATATATTTGATATATGTATATATTTGCTATTATTATTTGCTAAACAGGCTAATGCTATGACGGAAAGAATTGGTTATCCTGACTACATAACAGATCCTGTACAGCTGGACTCCAAGTATGATATGGTAAGTACAGGTAGACAGACATGTGGATCTATATAAAAGTAAACATACAATTATATTGACATGTAGACAGAGAAGTAGATATTTAGGGAGGTAGAGAGACAGGTAGGCAGGCAGGTAGAGGAATGGGCTGATAAACACGAAGACAGATGGATTGACATATATGTAGACAGACGATAGAGTGACAGATATGCAGACATATATATATATATATATATATATATATGTAAATATATAAATATATATATATAGACATATAGATAGAATGACAGTGAACAAATACATTGATAGGTAGAAAGATGAATAGATGAATTGATGGATAGATGGATAAATACAATATATAAATTGTGAGTTAGTTAGTTAGTTGATTGGTTGGTTGGTTAGTAGGTTGGCTGGTTGGTTGGCAGACAGACAGGCAGACTGACAGATAGACATATAGACATAAACGCAAACAATTAGATAGACAGTCAAGCAGACAGACACACACACACACATAAACAAAAAAGATACACTCATATAGTGCCTAGCACTATGATTAAAGTATGATATGGTGAGTGCAGAGGAGCGGACAAAAATACAGACAGACTTGGACCTAGATACAAATAAAAATAACTTGGTCATATATACAAGTAAAAATATGATGGCAGACATACAGAAATAGGTGAAAATACATCACAAGACAGACAATCAGACAGACAGTCAAACAATGTATACAGAAAGACATACAACAGCTTTGTAAATAGGCAGACATACAAATATCAAGACAGATTAGTAATTAATATATTCACAAAGACAGAAATAGTTATACGGACAGACATACATTCATATACACACAAAGGCAGACAGGCAAGCAATATATACTCAAAGACAGACCATAGACATTCAGACATATATTCAAACATCAAGACAGATAAGTAATATATGTATTAACAAATACAAACAGCCATACAATACAGATATACAGACAAACATCAAGGCAGACAAGCAACCAATATGTGTACAAAAGCAGACAGACATACATAAACATTCTAAGACCAGCAAGCAAACATTACGAAGACATACACAGACAATAGCCATGCAGACAGATATATAAACATTTAGGTAGACAAACAAACACTATTTATACAAAGACAAACAATAACCTTTCAGACAGGCAGACATGCATACATCAAGACTGACAAACAGGGAATATGTACACACAGACAGATAGACAATCAGACAGACATACATACATTCAAATTTCTAGAGAGATAAGTAAATAGTAACTTCACAAAGACAGACAGACAGACAGACTATGAAGACATAGTCAGACATAGAAGCACTTAAACATAAGTATTGCTTTTTTTTATATCACTGCAAGTAATTAATTTGTTTATTCATTGCCCATGTTTGACATGCGTACGATAGTATTCCTTCTATAAGACACAAATGATCAAACAAATATTTTTTGTGGTCAATTTTTAGCTGAACTTCCGGGAAGATAAGTTCTTCAACAACATCTTACAACTGCTGGAGTTCGCATCCAAGAAAATGATGGAGAAGTTACGGGAACCAATACGTCAGGACATGTGAGGATATGAGTGTTGCTATAGAGTTGTTGTTAGTAAAGTATTTTCTATTCATTATGCAGGGACACGGTACTTACAACTACATATATAGTCCTTTCAGCTATATCATGGCGTGTTGACCATCTTAAAAGTGTGGCAGATGATTAAGGATAAGCCCAGATAAGGGTAGAATTATCTTCTCAATTTAGTTATCTAAATACTTCCTCAGGGTCGCTACTTCTCCTTCTTGGTCGTTCATTCTCAAACTATCGCTACAAAACCCTGAAAAGGGCTTTGCAATTAACAGGATGGTGTCTGGAGAACGGAATGCGCTGTGTTGTAGTTTACAGCTTGACTGTGATATTAGCACTTTTTGGTCTGACACATCCGACTTTAACAGGTATTTTTGGGTATCAGGTAAGTCTTCCCTCTTTCATCCTTCTCCTTAGCCAGTCTGCTCTGTTGCAGCCTGTCATCCAGGACCACCTTCTCCTTAGCCAGTCTGCTCTGTTGCAGCCTGTCATCCAGGACCACCTTCTCAGCCAGTCTGCTCTGTTGCAGCCTGTTATCCAGGACCACCTTCTCCTTAGCCAGTCTGCTCTGTTGCAGCCTGTCATCCAGGACCACCTTCTCCTTAGCCAGTCTGCTCTGTTGCAGCCTGTCATCCAGGACCACCTTCTCCTTAGCCAGTCTGCTCTGTTGCAGCATGTCATACAGGACCACCTTCTCCTTAGCCAGTCTGCTCGGTTGCAGCCTGTCATCCAGGACCACCTTCTCCTTAGCCAGTCTGCTCTGTTGCAGCCTGTCATCCAGGACCACCTTCTCCTTAGCCAGTCTGCTCTGTTGCAGCCTGTCATCCAGGACCACCTTCTCCTTAGCCAGTCTGCTCTGTTGCAGCCTGTCATCCAGGACCACCTTCTCCTTAGCCAGTCTGCTCTGTTGCAGCCTGTCATCCAGGACCACCTCATGGAGGTGCAGAAGGGTCTTGGCAGCTCTGGTTCGCAGGCACTGATGCTAACAGTTACGTATGGGTTGCTGACCACTATTGGTCATGCACTGTTCAGCATCTTAATCCCAAGGAATGCTCATTAAGAAAATAAAGAAATCAACATAGATGGAGAAATGTTTGCTCACATAGGGAGTGACTTCACTTTGCTGAACCTTCGCCGTCTGTTCCTAGTTGGACACGTGACCCACCTTGCAGGCGGAGTTCAGCTCTTAAAGTAGGTCATAGATGTCAAGAATGGAAAACGACCCTCCTCCATCATTGTCCTACTTCTGTGGCTGAGCTCCCATCACCTGATTTAAATCAGAGTGACCTCATACTCACTGCATGTAGCCTGGAGCTCAGCCATTCATCGTTGTCATGGACTGTTTGTGTGACTGGTCTCTGTCGTGTAAGACACCTACCTACCTTCTTACCTACCTACCTAACTAGCCACCCATTTCAGAGGCTTTGTGGATCTACTGTCTTAGACAGGCTGGGGTTATCCTGCTCTCTTCCCATCTCTTGTCATTATAAACACAATTTCTCAACACTACAGTCCTTTACAACTCTGTTAACCCTCTCTCAACAGCTGGGAACAAGATCCAGTTTTGGTCAACGCATTCTACAACCCAAACACGAACAACATTTGTAAGTACTTGACATCCTCACCTAGTGTTATCTGTCTAGTCATTACTGGGAGGGAGGGGAAGTGAATAAGGTAAGAGAAGCTGAGAGAGAGAGAGAGTAAGAGAGAGAAAAAGAGACAGAGAGAAAGAGAGAGAGAGAGAGAGGAAGAAATGAGACTAGAAAGAAAGTGACATAACCAAGAGAAGAAGAATAATAAGACGAGTTAGGAAACGAGAAGAACACGATAGAGATCGAGAGGGATGAACAACACAAATAATAGATATCAGGGGAGGGGGGGGAGGTGGGGCAGCACAAATAATAGAGATTGAGAGAGAAGAATAGCAGCAAGAAGCAAGAAGACAATGAAATAAAACATAAAAAAGAGAGACAGAGAAGGCACAGATACAAAAGAGAGAGAGAGAGAGAGAGAGACAAAAATCAGAAAAAAGGGAAAAAAGCAGAAAAAAGAGAGAAAAGAAAACGAATGACAAATGGACGAGAGGATCATAACAGAAAAAAGTAGTTATCAAAATAATGAGGATCGAGAGTGATATAAAGAGGAGAAGGATTATGAAGAGAAAGAAGAACGAGAAACGAAAAGAGAATAATAATATTAATAATAATTTTAAAAAAAACAAGAAAGATGAGGAAAACAGAAAGCGTAAGAGAGAGAATGGTATAGAGAGGGAAAGATTCAGAAAGAGAAAGCGGAAAAGAGAGAGGGAATCAAAAAGAACAAGTGCAAGTGAAAGAGAGAGACTATGAAAGAGATATAAAAAGAGAGAGAGAAAGAGAGAGGACTTGGCCAAACCCAGTGAAAAGATGGGTTATGATGTTATCACAGGGAAAAACATTCCATCTTTCACATTATTGTTCCAATGTGAAACTTAGATCAGCACTGCAACAGTCCGCTATTAAAGGAAGCCGCCTTCCAATCATTTGCAATCATTCAAAATCATTCACATTCATGCTTTAAGGGGAGATGAAACATGTTGTGACTGCAGCTCAACTCTCTACAGGAAGCCTGCAACCGTGCTATTGTAGTAGCTGATTAAAATGGAAATGTTTTGTTTACACTACAATGTTTAACCCCAAGCACAAACTTATTTAAACACCTTTTATGACATTCTTGGGAGGTGACAGTGGCCTCTTATTTTCAGTCCCGGTACCACTGCAATTGAAAAACATGCCCTGGCATAGTTTATCTTGTCTATACGTTTATCTTGAGATGATTGTGCAAATAGGGCTGAAGTTTGATTAATTGTGAACAGTTCATATAAATTGAAGTGACAACTCACATTGTAGGTTGACTGCAATAACATCCTGTGTCTGTCGTCTTGAAGGGGCAATCTTCCATGCCATGTCCTGTCCAATAGCGTCATCCTCCCCCATATAGCATTGTTTACCTTTAGTATGTTTTCCCTCCATCTTTCACTTCAGTATTGTTTTCAGCAAGGTGTTTATTGATGTGATTAAAATATCTGAATTGTCTGACTGATTCTGTTCATCAATTCTCTTTCAATCCAATCATACAATATCTGAATTGTCTGACTGATTCCTTTCACCAATTCTCTTTCAATCCAATCATAAAATATCTGAATTGTCTGACTGATTCCTTTCACCAATTCTCTTTCTATCCATTCAAATGAATCAAAGCCCATAGCTCCTCTCTGTCGATACATAGACCACTAATGACATCTTGCCAGTGTAGACTCTGCTGTGTTACTGTTTCTACCTCTCTTCAGGTGTATCCATTTAGTCGTAGTTCCCTCTCATGTTCTCTTCTCCATGTATTGCTAGGTCTACCTCACTTTCTCTTCCTCTGAGGATTCCACATGAGAGCCTGATCGGCTATGTTGGATATTGACTTCCTCATCGGTCCCAATTTCTTCTCTTAATTTGTTGTTCCAGTGGCTGTTGTTGGCTCCTTTCTCACAGGTCTTCCTTCCTAATCATATCCTTCCACATTATGCTCGTTATCCTTTGTTAGCATCTGTTAACGAAGGACTGTAGTCTTTTTATTGTATCGTCTTGGTCATTCTCCATGTTTCGGCTCCATCCAACAGCACTGTCTTGAAACTGGCTTTCAATGTTCTAACTTTTGTGTAAATTCTCTTTGCGCTCCTAATGTCTCCAAACTTTCCTTATTTGTTATTTTGTCTTTCTGTGAGATGCTTGATATTCTTCTGTATTTTAAAGGCATCAATTCTTGTTTCTAACCATTTGTTCATTGTCAACGTTTCTACGCCATACAGTAAGTTTGAGTACATGTAACACCCGACTACTCTCATGTTAAGTTTCAGCTAAATGTCATTATATAGCTAATCTTTATGAGAACTGATTTGGCTATCCCTCTTCACTTCCTGATTTCCATTTTGCATCTTCCATTTTCCGTTATTATATTTCTAAGAAATGAGAAGCACTTGACCTGTTCCAATATTTGACCGTGCATTTTTATAAGTAGAATAGATTTTGAGTCTACTTTCCTAATTATCATAGTTTTCATTTCCTTAATACTTGGAATCCTGATATTGTGACAGCCATATTGTTAGTGTCTGTTGACAGGTAGCGGAAGGCCATTCGTAGTAGGTATTTTAAACTTCCTGTGACTGACTATATCCTTAATGGTGATATCTATTTCATACACCTGAGAGGAATCTGACATTGTTGATTTCGGATTAATCTACAACAATATTAATTTTATTTCAGTATTTCCTGCTGGTATATTGCAGCCTTTGTTTTACAGTTCAGCTTTTCCAAAGTAAGTATCTGTTATTTTGTACACTTAATTTAGGCCAAAGTATCATTGGGTGATGTTTTTCCAGTATGTACCAGCTACATCTACTGCTAATAGTATCTGCAACAGCTTTTACTGGAACATTTGTGAATTCTATTATTTCAATGATGTCAAATGCTGCTGCTGTTACTACTACTACTACTACTGATGCATTTGTTACTGCTGCTGCTACTAATACTACTACTGATGCATTTGTTACTGCTGCTGCTACTAATACTACTACTGATGCATTTGTTACTGCTGCTGCTACTAATACTACTACTGATGCATTTGTTACTGCTGCTGCTACTAATACTACTACTGATGCATTTGTTACTGCTGCTGCTACTAATACTACTACTGATGCATTTGTTACTGCTGCTGCTACTACTACTACTACTGATGCATTTGTTACTGCTGCTGCTACTACTACTGCTGCTACTATTACTGCTGCTGCTACTATTACTGCTGCTGCTACTACTACTACTACTACTGCTCTTGCTATTGCTGCTACAACTACTACTACTACTGCTACTACTACTACTACCGCTGCTACTACTTCTACTACTACAATTACTGCTGCTCTTGCTACTGCTGCTGCTACTATTACTACTGCTGCTGCTACTACTACTACTACTCTTGCTACTACTGTTGCTGCTACTACTACTACTGCTCTTGCTACTGTTGTTGCTGCTGCTACTACTACTGCTGCTGCTACTACTACTGCTTTTTCTACTGCTGCTGCTGCTACTGTTACTACTAATACTGCTGTTGCTACTACTACTACTACTACTACTACTGCTGCTACTACTACTACAACTACTACTACTGCTGCTGCTACTTCTACTGCTACCATTCTAACACAGCAGCCATGCCTACACACATCTGAAATGAGCATAGTATTTATCCAAAAAAATTAATGCTCCTAATGACACTTCATGGAAGGAAAAACATAAACATGGGGAACAAAATAACAAAATGTAGCTATACAACCATATCAACCTATCGTTTGGCTGTGAATCATGGAGAACAACAAAAACAATAACAAATAAATACAACTTTCATAAATGGGCATCTGTAGAAAATAGAGAGATTGTAATTGTTTAATAGAATTACTAATGTGGAACTGTTGAAAAGAACCAGACAGATATCAATGGAACATGGCGAGAGCAAAAACATCGGCGTTGGATAAGGCACACATTAAAGTGTCCAGCTGACAACATTACATATCAGTATTTATTCTGGAATCTCCAGGGTAAAAGAAGTAGAGGTACACCAACACACACATAAAGAAGAGAGATTGAGACTGATATTTAAGGGCTATGAACAGTTGGAATAGATAGCACAGGACATGAGGACATAGAGCATTTGTCGAAGACTTGTACTACACAGAGACCTGGACATTTCTAATATGGGTGATGAAGAGACATGTAAATGACAATCAAAATATATATATATATATATGATTCTTGATTCTAGGAACCAACATCATCACACAGGGGACATTTTTCCCATAAGTGCTTCGTTCTCCGCTCAAGCAGCCAGCAGAAAACACTTTCTCCCTTCTTCCTTAGTCACTCCCAAATCTATCACCCTCTGCACATATGCATTTTTGCGACCCTCCGTCTCTTCATCATTCTGTAGACTGTCCATGGCTGCTCTTATCAACTCAATCATGTCTCTTGTCATTACCACATCGTTCACCCCAGTTTGTTCCGCCACTGCTTTAGCTCTTTCGTTGCCGCAGATGCCTGCATGTCCCAGGCAGTAGATCCATGTGAAAACCTTGCATATCAGAGTTGCTCAGAAGAGAGGTCCACTCCCATCTTAGCATGCACCTTTCTATCTTACGGAGCATGTCCTGCGAGTCTGACATTATCACTGCGTGTGTCACCGGCTGCGTCACCAACCAAGTCAGGGCCACTGTTACCGCCTCAATCCCCATCCTCATACTCAATGTGACAGTGGAATAGGTAGCTGATTTCTCCACCACCTCCTTGCCATTTTGGTAACTGATGAAACCCCAACCGCACTTGTTTGCATCTCTGCCGACGGAGCCATCTGTGTACAGATTGAGTTTTGTGATCGTGAATGTTGCTGAATCGGCTCCTGTATTGAAGCTTCTGTTCTAGTGCCGCCCACAAGCCCCACTCTCTGCTCAGTTGTATCACCACCCTTGTCAGGGGGCTCTCGTTGCCCACATCTACCAATTCCCTACCTCTACCTCTTCCCACTTCTTCCAATGCACTTCTTCCTCATCATGTAGTCGTGTGCCTCTGCCATCCATGACCTGCCTCGCATCTGCCTTTGAGTGTATCCAAGTCTTGGTGCAAATGGTGGTGTTCGTTTTGGCAACGTTAGCTTATGCCTTTACCTGCGCTACTTGATGTTGCACCTTGATGCTTGGAAAACCAATCAGGAATCTCATGAAAGCAATGGCAGTATCTATAGTGCATCCCAGAACTGGTCTCATGGCCTCGTTCTGAATTCTCTCCAATCTATCTACCTGTGTTTACGATAACATGAGTAACCCAAGACCGTAGTCCAGGACAAACTAAACCAGTGTTTGCATCAATAGGTAGAGAGTAAATTGTTGCATGTCTGTGGCGACCATGAATTTGATTGCACTGCTACTCCTCTTTGCTTTCAGAATCCATTGTCAACATGTTTACTGAAAGAGAGACTTCTGTCCAATGTGATATCCAGGTATTTCATGTCGTGCTCTCTCAATGATGGTGCCCCTTCAGGATTCCCCTGATAGTGTATCTGAGACCACCTATTTTATAGGGAGAACCAGACAATCTTGGCATAGATGGATTGATTTCGGCGTTGTAGTTGGTGCACCATTCAGATAGTTTCCCCAGCCTGCTCCGCACACCCGCGACAATTTCAGTCCTCTCTTTTTCCTGATTGTATAACAGGATGTCGTCCCCATCTGTGAGGATCCTACCAGGCCCAGTCACCTACATCTGTGAGGATCTTACCAGACCCAGTCACCTCCATCTGTAAGGATCCTACAGGCCCAGTCACCTCCATCTGTGAGGATCCTACAGGCCCAGTCACCTCCATCTGTGAGGATCCTACCAGGCCCAGTCACCTACATCTGTGAGGATCCTACCAGGCCCAGTCCCCTCCATCTGTCAGGATCCTACCAGGCCCAGTCTCCTCCTTCTGTGAGGATCCCACCAGGCCCAGTCACCTCCATCTGTGAGGATCCTACCAGGCCCAGTCACCTCCTTCTGTGAGGATCCCACCAGGCCCAGTCACCTCCATCTGTGAGGATCCTACCAGGCCCAGTCTCCTCCATCTGTGAGGATCCTACCAGGCCCAGTCACCTCCATCTGTCAGGATCCTACCAGGCCCAGTCACCTCCATCTGTGAGGATCCTACCAGGCCCACTCACCTCCATCTGTCAGGATCCTACCAGGCCCAGTCACCTCCATCTGTGAGGATCCTACCAGGTCCAGTCACCTCCTTCTGCGAGGATCCCACCAGGCCCAGTCACCTCCATCTGTGAGGATCCTACCAGGCCCAGTCTCCTCCATCTGTGAGGATCTTACCAGGCCCAGTCACCTCCATCTGTCAGGATCCTACCAGGCCCAGTCACCTCCATCTGTGAGGATCCTACCAGGCCCAGTCACCTCCATCTGTGAGGATCCTACCAGGCCCAGTCACCTACATCTGTAAGGATCCTACCAGGCCCAGTCACCTCGATCTGTGAGGATCCTACCAGGCCCAGTCACCTCGATCTGTGAGGATCCTACCAGGCCCAGTCACCTCCATCTGTGCGGATCCTACCAGGCACAGTCACCTCCATCTGTGAGGATCCTACCAGGCCCAGTCACCTCCATCTGTGAGGATCCTACCAGGCCCAGTCACCTCCATCTGTGAGGATCCTACCAGGCCCAGTCACCTACATCTGTAAGGATCCTACCAGGCCCAGTCACCTCGATCTGTGAGGATCCTACCAGGCCCAGTCACCTCCATCTGTGAGGATCCTACCAGGCCCAGTCTCCTCCATCTGTGAGGATCCTACCAGGCCCTATTACCTCCATCTGTGAGGATTCTACTAGGCCCAGTCACCTCCATCTGGGAGGATCCTACCAGTCCCAGTCATCTCCATCTATGAGGATCCTACCAGGCCCAGTCACCTCCATCTGTAAGGATCCTACCAGGCCCAGTCACCTCCATCTGTGAGGATCCTACCAGGTCTAGTCACCTCCAACTGTGAGGATCCTACCAGGCCCAGTCACCTCCATCTGTGAGGATCCTACCAGGCCCAGTCACCTCCATCTGTGAGGATCCTACCAGGCCCAGTCACCTCGATCTGTGATGATCCTACCAGTCCCAGTCACCTCCATCTATGAGGATCCTACCAGGCCCAGTCACCTCCATCTGTGAGGATCCTACCAGGCCCAGTCACCTCCATCTGTGAGGATCCTACCAGGCCCAGTCACCTCCATATGTGAGGATCCTACCAGGCCCAGTCACCTCCATCTGTGAGGATCCTACCAGGCCCAGTCACCTCTATCTGTGAGGATCCTACCAGGCCCAGTCACCTCCATCTGTGAGGATCCTACCAGGCCCAGTCTCCTCCATCTGTGAGGATCCTACCAGGCCCAGTCACCTCCATCTGTGAGGATCCTACCAGGCCCAGTCTCCTCCATCTGTGAGGATCCCACCAGGCCCAGTCACCTCCATCTGTGAGGATCCTACCAGGTCCAGTCACCTCCATCTTTGAGGATCCTACCAGGCCCAGTCACCTCCATCTGTGAGGATCCTACCAGGCCCAGTCACCTCCATCTGTGAGGATCCTACCAGGCCCAGCCACCTCCATCTGTGAGGATCCTACCAGGCCCAGTCACCTCCATCTATGAGGATCCTACCAGGCCCAGTCATCTCCATCTGTGAGGATCCTACCAGGCCCAGTCACCTCCATCTTTGAGGATCCTACCAGGCCCAGTCACCTCCATCTGTGAGGATCCTACCAGGCCCAGTCTCCTCCATCTGTGAGGATCCCACCAGGCCCAGTCACCTCCATCTGTGAGGATCCTACCAGGTCCAGTCACCTCCATCTTTGAGGATCCTACCAGGCCCAGTCACCTCCATCTGTGAGGATCCTACCAGGCCCAGTCACCTACATCTGTGAGGATCCTACCAGGCCCAGCCACCTCCATCTGTGAGGATCCTACCAGGCCCAGTCAACTCCATCTATGAGGATCCTACCAGGCCCAGTCATCTCCATCTGTGAGGATCCTACCAGGCCCAGTCACCTCCATCTTTGAGGATCCTACCAGGCCCAGTCACCTCCATCTGTGAGGATCCTACCATGCCCAGTCACCTCCATCTGTACAATTTTTCGAGTGTACACATTAAAAAGTACAGGAGATAGAGAAGAACCTTGAGGCAGTCCAGGCGCAATGGTTCTGATCTCTGTCGTCCAAGAACCGTACTTTAGAGTGACACTTCTTGGTATAAGGACCGTTTCTGGATCCGTTGGACGATCTGGAGGTCAATATTGAGGTCTACTAATAGGTTGATTAGTTTGCCGTAGTTGACCCTATTGTAGGCATTGTCCAGATCGATATTCGCGACGACAGTTTCCTCTTTTGTCTGGAAGCCCTCATATATGTCGCATGCCTAGACAGCTGCATTGGTGACCGTGTCTCTGCCAGGTCTGTATGTGCCTAGAGTGTCTGGAAATTGACCTGTCTTTTCCAGCTCACTGACAACTTGTCTAGCAAATGATTATCTCCAGCACCTTGCCGTACACATTCTTATATCAGTATCATCTTTGCCTGGTTTTGATAGAGGCAAAAGATAGCTGTGTATCCACTCTTCTGGCACATGGGCTGTCTTAAGACTCACGTTAAAATCATTTGCAATCTTTGAGAGCTCATCATCCCCACAGTCCTTCAGCAGGTTGTATCGTATTCACGGCTCTCTTTATGGAGTGTCTGATCTCAACACTAATAATGTCGTGCTACTACTTCGTTGTATCTGTCAACAAGGCTCTTCCTTTCTGTTTTGTCAGTAGTCAGCACCTGTCCCAACTCATCTCTCATGCACAAACCGAATCTTATGTCTATCTTCCAGAATTTATGCAGGGCTCTATCCACTGCCACCTCTTCTGTAAAAGTCTCCCACCGTTGCTGTTCTGCTGCTCTGGCCATTTGTTTCTGGTCTCTACCTCCATTCTTCTTTTCAAGGTGACATTTGCGAGTCTTCTCTTCTGCTGCCATTCCTTGGTGGCATTCTTCTTGCTTCTACATGCGGTCTCAATTTACTCTGCCCATCAAGGGGCTTGACATGTATTGGTCCATGCTCTCTTGCTTTTCTATGCCAATTGTCTCAAGCTACCCAGCATCCTCTCTTTGGTGCGCATGTATTTAAAAGTATTTTGCATCTTGGTCTGTCTGCTGGGCTGCCCCTTCGTGATGGAAACAGAACATGGTAAATGGTCACTTCCGTGATATGTCAGTGCTGATCACCTGGTGTACGTCTCTCTGTGACATGAAACCAGTATGAGCTCAATGTTACAGTCTGAGTCTGCTATTCAAGTGGCAAGTCTGGTTTTCACCTCACAGATAAAAGTGAAGAACTGGACAACGATGTTTAAAGAAGGATGTGAGTTAACATAAAAATATGCGACTGACCTGGTCTCGGAAGATCTTTCATTAACTCACGTCCTTCTTTAAATATAGTTGTCCAGTTCTTCACTGTTGTCTTCGACACACTTTTGTCACCATACACTGCCTGCATTATGTGATGAATTTCAACTAGTCGACATACTTCAGCTGTTAAAAAGCGAATCACAGCTCGCTGATCAACTCTGGACGGATTCTGTATCACACCTGCGATGTTTTCAACGCTTTGCTGAGGAAACTATGAGTCAGAGGATAATGACATTTTGCAAACTTGATGGCTGGTATGTGCTGTTTACATCAGAAGTAGCGTCATCATGTGCATCGTACATATGTTCACTTTGTGCAGCTAGGTCCGGTTTCATTTGAACACGCCTCGTATTAAGGTCACTGTTTGACTCTACTTCGTACATTTATAACATTGCTACTTATGTATAAGAAGTAACAAGCTGGGGCATCTGATCATCACATGTAGACTTGTCTTCTGCAGATCACTTAACTATGGAGGCATTGGAGTCGTTATTGGCCATGAGATCACGCACGGATTTGACGACAAAGGTAGACGACGATTAGTTCATTCACAATTGTGTCCATTATTTTTTATTTGAAGCCACGTCTATTCATTGTTTGTTTACTGCACAAACTTACCAATGCCACCTAAACATTCACAGCTGGGTAGAGTTGAGCGACACCCATGTAGTTTCCGTGGCGGATAGAGTATGGTCCTTGTGATTTCAAAATTATGTCATAGAAGGGGACACTAGAGGCATTCATGTGTATAGCAACTTTGTTACGCAAACTGAACTGTTGTTGCTGTTGAATGGCCACAATGAGTAGATTTATTATTTTAGCGCCCTAAAAAATAAAGTTTAGTGGTGGTCTGTTGCAGCTTTCCTCACATCTCGAGCCTGCTGATGAAGGTGGCCAAGGTCCTCCAGGCTGTTGTGCTATGCTTGGCTTCATCTGCGTGTCACTCACTACTACGGGAATTATGTCGATCACTCACCTTGTTTGCCAAAAAAAACAGCTTGTTTCCAGGAAGGGCTACAGGGAAGCTGAGGTGAAGGTAGTGGCCAGTATATTTTGCCTGACCCTGATTAACATGTCTGATCAATATGTTTTGCCTTACCAGACGTTAGTCTTCCTCCCCAAACGAACTGTTTCAGAATCAATCTCTGCCGAAGCACACACGTAAGTACTTGGATACCGGCCAAAGATGCATTCAATGACATAACAGCAATCAGCGGATCATAGCTAACTGCTTGCGTCTGGGTCAGTCTTCTTCTTCTGCGTTCGTTCTCAATATCCCGCTACTGAGCCCTGATCAGAGCATTGCAAGTTGAAGGATGTAGTCTGGAGAACGGAATGCGCTGTGTCACTAGTCTACAGCTTGACTGTGATATTTGCACCTTTCGGTCTGACATATCCGTCTTCGACAGGGCGTATGGGTCCAAAACCTCTTCCAAGTTTTAACCCTGGAAACAGGCTGCATCCAGACAGCCTGGTTGAGAGAATAGGAATCAAAGAGAGAAGACAGATCCAGTCTAAAAAATGTGCCATTCTGAAACAAGATGTGGTGGACTGAAAAGATCAGATATCGCAGCCTCGTTGTAAACTTTTGACAATTCAGTTAAGGTGCTGTCTCCATAACTAAGGTAGGTTGCGATGTATCTTCAACGTTCTGTTTCTCATGCCTTGATGGTACAAATGTGCCCGGCTTTTTCCTGTCCCATGTCCATCTTTTGAAATTATCCTCCACGTATGGAGTGTTGCTTACCTCTGGAACCTTTGCTCTTTATCTTTCTGTCCAGGTTTATTTATAGCAACGTGTTTGTCAGTTTTCAATGTAAATAGCATGTAGAATATTGCAGAAAATTGCTTCTTAGAACCACAACCTTTTCTTGGCAGGTGTGACGTACGGAAAGTTGCCATTACTTTGCGTATGCGGAAGAGCTGTTTCACCAAGAAAATAACCCATGTCTGCCAAAATATATTAACTGTCTGACTGATTTCTTCATCAATTCTCACTGCATCTTAATCTTATTTAAGACTTTCTTATTTGTTTTATTTGATTCCCAAGAGGTGTGCCCAATTCTTCTATTTATCTACATTTCAATGACATCTAATATCTTCTCCAATCATTTGTTAGTTTCTCTTGTTTCTACGCCAAACATTAAAGACAAATATACTTAGCATCTGATCACTCTCATTTTAAATTATTCGCGAGTGACTTGCTTGGATGTCAATATACAACTCATGTATGTGAAAACATGTTAAAGGGATAAGGACAAGGCAATCCAAAACAAGAACACTGGAGACATGATTCCTGACGTTGTGTCCAGGACAGGGTAAGTAAGTAAAGGTGAAAACAGATTTAGCTATCCCAATTCTGCTCTTTTCCATTTCGTATCTTTCATTATCCATTATTGTATTTTCAAGATAGAAGTATTTCTTGACTTGCTTTATTATTTTATCACCATTTTTTTTTATCTGTAGAGTAGATTTCGAGTCTGCTTTACTATTTATCATAGTTTTAGTTTTCTCAGTGTCAATGTCCAATCCATACACCTGACTTTTATTCATTACTTGAATCATCAATTCCCATAGTTTTGTTTGCTCTAAGCTGTAGAACTGTGTCCTTTGCATACCTGAGATTATTTATTGATACTCGACCAATGAGCCCTGACATTTCTTTTGTTCATCAATAAATGTGTTCTGAGAATAAATGTTAACAGAAGAAGGTGACGTCTTTATTATTGTTGCACTCCCATTTTTACACCTATATATAGAAATCAAAACCTGTCAAATCTTAGAGTAGCAACATCCTCCCAGAATATGTTGCTCAGTATACTTGTGTTTTTTCCATCCATACCTCTGTTTTCCAGACACATAAGTTTATTATGCTGGACTTTGTTAATAGCCATTTTGTAATCAACAAAGCACACATAAGTGTTTTTCTGTACTTCTGTATATACTTTTCTGCAGGTGTTATTATACAGAATATTGATTCTATAGTTTAGTTTAGTTCAGACAAAGAATCGGTGTCATTGCACACGGTTTAACCCATAAGTGCTCTGCTCTTCTCCATATTTTTGGGAGAATCTCAGCACAATGCACGATCTCCGTAGTACTGACGAAGGTGCCCTAATAGATTGGGTAACATAATTGAGAATTTTGTCAGGGCAGGGGCCATTAAGCCTACTCTTTTTTATTTCTAACTGTCGAGGGATTTTTATCGTGTGCAACACTGCACACATGCGTCTGATCTCTACAACTAAGACATCCAAGGAAGTACTAGAAAGTCCACGTGACAAAAATCTTGGTCTCCACCATGATTATAACCCGCGACCCCCAGCATACGAGGCAAACATCTTACATTGAGACCACCCATGCCACTATTGATTCTTTGGCCCAAACTAACAAAACGTACTTTTTTGGACGAACGACGACGAAGCAGAAGACCAAGAAGTTGTTACGGATACATCATCACTGGAGCTTTGATCTTGTGGCCTAATGTCCCGTCATTACTCTTGAACATGTTAGTTGTTTTTTTTAGTTCTGTACAAATCTAAACTTAATGCTATCAATCTACCCCAGGTCGACAGTACGATAAACATGGAAACATTAAGCAATGGTGGGATGATCACACAATCGAGGCATTCCGGGAGAGAGCCCAGTGCATTATTGACCAATACTCGCAGTATAAGCTAGATCAGATTAACGAACACGTGAGTCGAGTTTGAGTTGAGGGTGTTGTTCCTGTTATGACGTGCGCTGTGTGTTGGTTATGTGTTGTGTACAGTGGTCTTATACTTGGAATGTCACTAGGACAGATGAACTAGTCTGACTAACTGATTGATTGATTGTCAAATATTATTTTCATACATTTTAAATAAATTTATTTTCAATCCACTTTTCAGATGAATGGCAAAATTACACAAGGCGAGAATATTGCAGACAATGGTGGACTGAAACAATCGTATAGAGTTAGTTTGTTTCTTTCTGTCAATTAGTTTGGTCAAGCTATTTGTTTCCTTACTAGCAAATGATATTTAACTTAACTCATAACATTTAACTTGACTTGTAGCCAATGACATTTAACGTGATTCATAGTCAATGACATCTAACTGAATTTGTAACCAATGCCATCTGAATTGACTCTGACTCTTAGTAAATGAAATCTGACGTGCCTCTTACTGAATGGCGTCTGACTTGATTCATAGCCAACACCATTTGACTTTACTTGTAACCAATGACTTAAACTAGAATTAGTCACTCCTGTCCTACCATGTAGAGAGGTCTTGTTGTTTTTTATATTTTATAGTTTCTTCTAAAGAATGGGAGAGCTGGCCCCATGCCAACCTTTCTATATCACTTGTTATGATATCCATCAATCTATCAATCAATCAATTAAAACATTTCAGCCCCCAGCGGAGTACAGATCTTCAACAAATACACAAGTTTTCTCCTCTGGCCTATCTGTTCAAGTTCTGTCTACATCTTTCCTTTATGGTGCTCTCGTCTTCTTTTGTGTTTTAGTCTGCCTCTAATTCAGTTGTCATGGGACATAAAAAAGAAAGACTTTCTTCTAGTGCTACCAGCAACTAGTGTCCTTAACGTATTTCCTATTCAGTGCAGGTGCCCTCAGTTCACGTTGAGTTTTACTGATATCCATCTGCTTCTTTCCAACATTTCCACACTAGTGATTCTATCATACCATTCAATCTCTCCATTCTGCGCAGAAATGGATTAATGAAATTCTACCTTTTTTGTTGTTATTGTTATTCATGTTTCAGAGCTTTTTGTTGTAGAACAGACTTTACATTGAAGTTGAAGATTTTTGTATTCTAGTTGTTTTTAATTTCTTTTCATTTCCAAAAGCCTTTTGTTTTCTTATTCTGATATCTTTATCTGTACCTTCTGCTTGGTCTATATTGCTACCAAAATATATAAATGATTCCACATCTTGAAGGAGTCTGGCTCCCAATATAATCTAATTGTAGTTAGTTGAATTTATGATCATAATCTCTGTTCTTTTCTATCTATATTCTCAGAACTAATTTCTGACAGGATGCAGTATTACTATTCTCTTCTTCCTTACATATATCTATTTATAATTGAACTGTAACATCTCCTGGACAGAAAATCAACAAATGAGAAAGTCTTGGATAAAGTAGGGGTGGAAAGAGAATTGATGAACAGAATCAGAGTCAGACAGTTTAGATATGTTGTTCACATCAAAAGATATAACACAGGAAAGGTGGAGGGTAAACATGCCAGATGGTAACAGCGATATGCTGTTGTTAAATGTTCACAATGAGAAAGACTACTCTTTTACATGCCTTGAAAAGGGCGCTAAGTGATGCAGTAGATTTTCTCACATCCTGAGTGGGATGATGATGGTGGATCTTTATCCTCTAGGCGGTTGTGCTATGCTTGACTTCATTTGTGTGTTGCTCACTACTAAGGTGAACAGGTTGATCCTGCATTTTGTTAGCCAGCCTGCTCTGAAAATAGCCAGTGTGAGAATAACTTGCGATGGGACCACCATTTACTTTATCCTTCTCTTTGTCTTCATCAACATCATCATTATTTGTGCCCCAGCCATTTACACAAAAATCACGAACAACTATTTTCTGGTTTATTCCTACAGGCGTACAGAAAGTGGGTAGAAAAAAATGGAGAGGAACCAGAGTTACCAGGGATTGGACTAAAACATAACCAGTTGTTCTTTCTAAATTACGCTCAGGTGAGTGTTATTGGTTGGTCAATCAGTCCATAATTCAAAGTTTTTCAACTCGTTGTGGAGCACATGTCTGCAATAAAAATACGCCAAGTCATCCTGTCCTGGACCATACGTTCCAACTCTGCCCACATCTTTCCCATTTCCTTTATGTCTATCTGGAACTTTAGAAGAAAATGTGCAAGTCAATGGTGCAGAATCCTTGTAGCTTTTGCTGCACTGCGCTCTTAGCCCTCTTGACAGAAGACCTGCTTTTGTCCTGGATGGTTCAGTTGTATTTTTCTGGTTAGTTGACTTGTCCATATCTGTTGAAATGTACATTTCTACAACCAACTTCATGTCCATCACATTTCAGTTACCTCACACAAAATGCTTGGCAGGTTAATAGTGTTACTATTGAGTACCCATTTCAGGTCTCTGCAACACTGGCAATACACGTGTGTAAGGCCACAATGGCCATTGTGGTCTACAAAACCAACTCAGCATACTAGTACTTGATGCATTTCAGGGATATCTGTCTGAACAGGTACAAATTAGATTGCGCAACATCATAGCTACATTGCTGTTATTCCTGGCGACATGACTACTATCCAACTGCAGCCACTACCCGTTTAAGTCAACAAATCATTGAATGATTACTTAAGAAGGAAATATAAGAGGTGGTCGTTGACTGACAACCTTCATCTGGAGTCATCCGGAAACATTAAGAAAGGGCCTGCATCAAAAATTGGCAGTGAATGTCAATAAATTTGAAAGAAATGCAAATCACATTGACAATAGCCTAGCACTCATTTAATAAATGCGGCTTCACCAAACCCCTCGGTAACTCAGAGAGGTATTGATTCAAAAGGAAGTGATATAATTAACCTATATCTGAGCTCTGACGTTCTGTAATTATTTCTCCCTCATCTCCTTGCTTCTTACCAAGTTACAGTTAGCTTTCAATTACCAAGTTACAATTAGCTGTCAATGTTCTCCTTGGTTCAGGATCATTATTGAGATGATCACTGTGATCCTGTCAAGATCCTGTTAAATCCTGTACCTGGGATCCATGACTATAGGGATTCTTAACATGTCACATTTGTTCAATGTACTTGATTTTATTAGGACACAGTACTTTAAGGACAGCAATGAGATATTCTTTGACAATCTCTTTCAGAATATATCTCTGAGTAATTTATTAAATTTTTAACTGATGCTAAATGAGAGGATATCTGACACCAACTTCATGGCTATCACATCTGCAACGTCCACTCCTGAGTTCTTCACCCACAGTTTTTGTGATAAGGTCCTCATAACATAACATAATATGATATAACATGGCACAACCCAACATAACATAACATACAGTAACATAACACAACACAATGTAACTCGGCAGGGGTCTATTTTGTGATTCCTATCCATCTACCCACTAACATTCAAAGTAATCAAACACATTATTAAATCTTGACCATACTCTTTTCCAGATCTGGTGTGGCAAAATGAGAGACGAGGAAGCCTGGAGAAAGATCCGAACCTCTGTCCACAGTTTGGGCCCACTTCGAGTGTTTGGTCCTCTCTCAAACTCCAAGGAATTTTCTCAAGCATATAATTGTCCTCTTGGGTCAAGAATGAATCCAAAACATAAGTGTTCCGTCTGGTGATTTGTTGAAAGATTTACCTACTTTGTTACCTTGACTGTGATTGCCTGATTGTTGTGATTGTTATGAATAATGTTAAAGCAATTTGAGATAGCGTGATGCTCAATGGTTAATGCTCTCATTTGGGCCCGCCCTCATTTGTATAATGGTTTCTGATTGACTGGTACAGAATAGCAGCATAAATGATTATAAATATGTGAAAGGTCTCAACTTCTGACCATCCAAAAAAGCTGCACGAGGAGACAATTAATGGCTTCGGGACATTAAAGGACACACTTTGTCATCAACGTTCTGTCTCAGGATACGTTCATTGGTCACATTATATTTTGGGTAAAAGTACTTTTTAAGTACAAGCTCGATGGTAAAAAGATAGGAATAGATCAAGCTCGAAGGTGAACGGGCCTCAACAGGTCAAGCACGATGGTGAAATGGCAACATTAGGTCATTTTGTGTGTCAAAGTGTGGTAATAGGTCAGCCTCACTGGTCAGTGGGTGGCAATAGGTCAGCCTAATTGGTCAGTCGGCGGCAATAGGTCAGCCTCGCTGGTCAGTGGGTGTCAATAAGTCAGCCTCACTAGTCAGAGGTGACAATAGGTCAGCCTTGCTGGTCAGTAGGTGGCAATAGGTCAGCCTTGCTGGTCAGTGTGTGTTAATAGGTCAGCCTCGCTAGTCAGGGGGTGACAATAGGTCAGCCTTGCTGGTCAGTGGGTGACAATAGGTCAGCCTTGCTGGTTAGTGGGTGACAATAGGTTAGCATCAGTGGTCAGTGGGTGGCAATAGGTCAGTCATGCTGGTCAGTGGGTGGCAATAGGTCAGTCTTGCTGGTCAGTAGGTGGCAATAGGTCAGCCTTGCTGGTCAGTGGGCGGCAATAGGTTTAGCATCAGTGGGTGACAATAGGTCAGCCTTGTTGGTCAGAGAGTGACAATAGGTCAGCCTTGCTGGTCAGTGGGTGACAATAGGTCAGCCTTGCTGGTCAGTGTGTGGCAATAGGTTAGCATCAGTGGTCAGTGGGTGACAATAGGTCAGCCTCGCTAATCAGGGGGTGACAATAGGTCAGCCTTGCTGGTCAGTGGGTGGCAATAGGTCAGCCTTGCTGGTCAGTGGGTGGCAATAGGTTAGCATCAGTGGTCAGTGGGTGGCAATAGGTTAGCATCAGTGGGTGACAATAGGTCAGCCTTGTTGGTCAGAGAGTGACAATAGGTCTGCCTTGCTGATCAGTGGGTCACAATAGGTCAGCCTTGCTGGTCAATGGGTGGCAATAGGTCAGCCTTGCTGGTCAGTGGGTGGCAATAGGTCAGCCTTGCTGGTCAGTGGGTGGCAATAGGTCAGCCTTACTGGTCAGTGGGTGGCAATAGGTCAGCCTTGCTGGTCAGTGAGTGGCAATAGGTCAGCCTTACTGGTCAATGGGTGGCAATAGGTCAGCCTTGCTGGTCAATGGGTGGCAATATGTTATGAGTGATGGTGATACAGCTAAGACATGTCATGCTCAATAGTCAAAGAGCCGCAATAGTTCTAGATTGATGGCCGAACAAATGAATGAGAACAAATTTGGTGTGCAAGCTAAATTTGATAGCAAGTTCTATGTGAGAGAACCAGTATGAGAACAAACTCTATGGGAGAAGACTGATGTAAGATCAAACTCAATGGGAGAAGACTGATGTAAGATCAAACTCTATGTGAGAAGGTAGTGAAGGTAGAGACAATTAATAATTGGATGAGCATAACTTTCTGAAAAAAGTAATGTAAATGAAACTGGTTGTATACAGACACTACAGAGTCTTCTAAACCAGTATAAAGACGTTGTTAGGTTAAGTTAAGACCGGTGTGAGAACAATCTTTATGTTTGAAGAATGATGTAAGAACAAACTCTTTGTGAGAAGAATGGTGTAAGAACGAACTCTATGTGAGAAGACCGATGTGAGAAGAAACTCTATGTGAGAAGACCGATGTGAGAACAAACTCTATGTGAGAAGACCGATGTGAGAAGAAACTCTATGTGAGAAGACCGATGTGAGAACAAACTCTATGTGAGAAGACCGATGTGAGAACAAACTCTATGTGAGAAGACCGATGTGAGAACAAACTCTATGTGAGAAGACCGATGTGAGAACAAACTCTATGTGAGAAGACCGATGTGAGAAGAAACTCTATGTGAGAAGACCGATGTGAGAACAAACTCTATGCGAGAAGACCGATGTGAGAACAAACTCTATGTGAGAAGACCGATGTGAGAACAAACTCTATGTGAGAAGACCGATGTGAGAAGAAACTCTATGTGAGAAGACCGGTTTGAGAACAAACTCTATGTGAGAAGACCGATGTGAGAACAAACTCTATGCGAGAAGACCGGTTTGAGAACAAACTCTATGTGAGAAGACCGATGTGAGAACAAACTTTATCTCAGAAGATCAGTATAAGAACAACTCTTTGGCCCATAGACCATATGTGGACAATCTGGCTTGTCCAATGGTCTCCTCATAATTCAGTTTCACTTAGGAGTCTCTTTTATTAATATTATTGTTTGATCTATTTAAAAAAATGCCTGTATCTATTTAGAACATTACAGGATATCTAACATTACTAGAGCTTTGTCTGAATATTCCTTTATCTAACATTAAATTAAAGTTCTGTTTGTTTATTTCTAACATTTTTGGGAAACGTATAGTTTTGGAGCCATTGCACAAAAACTGTAGAGAGGAAAGCCAAAAAACACACAGAAAAGAGACAAATAGTAAAAAAGCAGGCAAGATCTGGACAGTTCTGCGTTGTGAGTATTGGTTGATGGCATATGCAACCATAGATGATACGGGGAAGAAGAATATATCTATTATTTTACTCATCTTGTACTAGAGTCCGATAAAGGAACAAATAATAGCAGCATTGTACCCTGCCAAGTATATCAAAAGAGGTGACTAAGGAGAGTTGGATAGCAGTTTAATAATGGTTTCATGGTGTAGATGAGTCACAAGATATAGTAACAGCTTGAAGATGGCTTTCTCACTTGTGACAAGCACAAATGAAGGGTAGCATTCCCTTATTTGTTATTTGAATAACAAAAGAGTGAAACCCATGAAAATACTTTGGTGAGTGAAGGTTCAGCACGGAGATGCACGTTTGTCATTACAGAAAGTGTACAAGTGGAAAAGTAAGTTAAAAATAAAACGAGTTTTATTTCACACTGTTCTCCACCGATTCAAGCACATCCAAGTTGATTTCAGAAGTTGAATGCATCGTAGTGAAAAATGGAAGAATTACTGTGAATGAAATAGCAAGGAATGATACTATACCTTCTCATCAAATCTTAAAAGTTCTGCATGCAGCCATCTGCAGGGGTGTGTAAAGCTGACTATCTTTTGAGATGATCAAGGCATTATATTACATCATTACACGCCAATGGGGGACACTGACACCAGTGTCATGTCTATAGTTCTTTTCAGGAATCATCTTTGAGATTCAATCAAATCAAAAGGTGTTTAGGTGTTTTGTTCCAACATGGCAATGCTTGGCTCCATACTGCCCATGCTACTGTTGTAACCGTCAAGAACATGAACTATGAGTGTCTTCTACTTCTTGCCTTTTTGCCAGACCCTTCTACTTCTTGCCTTTTTGCCAGACCCTTCTACATCTTCCCTTTTTGCTCCATGTGATTGCCTCGTTTTTGGTCAACTTAAAAAGACAAAGGTAGTAAAGATTTTTCAGGTCTGATGAAGAGGTGCACACATGACCAACAGACTTTTTGTTCTAGAGGAATCAATGCACTTTGAAGACACTGAGGGAACAATCGAAAATTGGTATAGTTGTGAGACACTTTTTCTTAATTTACAATTTCGGTTTTCATTTGAAGTGCCATTTTGTGCGAGCGTGTGTGTGTGTGTGTGTGTGTGTGTATGTGTTTGCATGTGTATGTGCACGTGTTAGAGAACAAGAAAGTGAGAGAGAGAGAGAGAGAGAGAGAGAGATAGAGAGAGAGGAGAGAGAGCAAGGTGCACTCTGTGGACAATTTCAATAATTCTGGCTATACACAATGTTACCATTACGCGCATTCTTTTCTTCATAAACCTGCATTAAATGTGCCACTACTATATATATATATATATATATATATATATATATATATATACACACACACACACATCAACATATACATACATACATATATATACTCTCATGTGTGTATTAGAATGTGCAGTTTTTTTGGTTGCATTTCTGTATTGTGTACTGTGGATTTATATAATGTTTATTTATAGGTAACTGAGACTACATAATTTGAGAATGAGTGCTTATTCAAATGTTGCCAGAACCTTCTGGTGGGTCTTTTCGTCTATACAAAGTATTGTAGAACAACTGCAGTAAGTGCCATTATTTGAATCTTGTGTCAATAAGTAATCCCAGCTATGCGAACAACATAGTTCAATAAGTAATCCCAGCTATGCGAACAACATAGTTCAATAAGTAATCCCAGCTATGCGAACAACATAGTTCAATAAGTAATCCCAGCTATGCGAACAACATAGTTCAATAAGTAATCCCAGCTATGCGAACAACATAGTTCTGCTGGCTGAAATCAAACAAATCTACAGATATTGGGGATTCAAATAAAGAGCAAAAGTCAGGTGAATGAGTTGAACACTAACATCAATAAAACAAAAATCTTTCATAATTAGTAAAGCGCCCTCAAAAGCTACTCTACAGTTCCAAATTGACAGCAAAATACTGGAATAGGTGTCAAGCTTCCTCTACTGTGGAAATATATAAACACAAGATGGAAGATATGAAATAGAAGTTGGAAAGAGAATAGAGATGGCCAGATCTATTTTCTTTAACACGCGTTTAATGTACGCGTTGAAACAAGGACAATAAACAAACAAATTAATTATGAAGAAAATGGATACATTTGAGATGTAAATCTACAGAAGAAAAGATAATAACACACATAAGAAGAAAAACTTGGAGAAATTTGAGGCGCAAAGAAGGTTGAGGAGCGAGTGGATGAATGGTTTCGAGGCCTGCCTGCCGACAGGGAGGGCAACGGTTTGAATCCCCGGTATGGCATATGTTGTTTTTCTGTTGGGGGTGAAATAAACAAACATAGCCAGCATACGACGTGATGACAGCAGTGTCGTAGTGGTCTGTAGTCCTCAGCCTTAAATACCCCTCGACTACCCCAGGAATGGGGAAAAATGTCATATAAAAAAAAAATAAAAAAGGTTGATGAATGGAAAGTTAAGATATTTTGGTCACGTAAATAGACAAAATACTTTGCTGAAGGAAAGGTGAACTTCATTTGTGCCAGAATTAGACACAGCTATAAGGGATAGTATGACATTAAGGCATGAACAAAGAAAAATATGTCAGAATATACCATCAAGGCAAGAGTCACAGGACGTTTAAGAACCAATGTAGCCTACTTTCAATGTGGCGATGGCATCTGAACTGAATTGAACTGTGTATCAAAGGAACTTACAAGTAAACTTACAGTTGGGGTTTCTGAAATTGTTTCATTACTTTAATATTCCTTCCACCTAAGTCTGATATCAAATTTTTGTTCTTAATTTTGTTATCACCGTTGTTACTGTTGTTGGACGTATTTAGATCCGTTACATAAGACATTGTTACTAGGGCTCGCAAAGGGAGCATAGTAAAGCAATACTGTCACCTGCAAGACAAGTGAAAAGATGTGATTAATGAGAGTTCATCAGAGGGTAGACTACCCAATCCCCTAGAAACTATTAAACACAAGAAAACAGAAAGAAGACATTTACACCCCGTAGTAGAAATGTATTGACTAAGTCAATAAGACTAAGTAAGGTTGTGCGTGCGGCTAGCAATACTCTCTAGTAGAAACTGAAGGTCAGGAGAACGATGAAATGGCCTCTCACGATTGAAAAGGGATTACAAAGGCTAGTCAGACATAGTGATATCATTATCACCATCACTATATGATATATTATGTTCCGGCTGGCGTAAGCCATGATAGATCATCACATCAGTTCTACGTGTCTTACCATTTTTGTTCTGACAGATTATATATGTTCACTATGTTTATATAAACATATCTATAAATGTTTTAGGATGATTGAACAAACAGATTTATTAGCGTTGTAACATTTGAATGATGTTGACATGAGGTGGGTTACCCTTTACTGCAAAAACATTTAGCCACACAAACTTTAAGCCACAAAAACATTAAGCCACACAAACTTTTAGCGACAAAAACATTAAGCCACAAAAACTTTAAGCCACAAAAACTTTAAGCCACAAAAACATAAAGCCACAAAAACGTTAAGAGATGTTTACAGATCAGGAAAGGATGGTTTGGATTGTATTTGTTCAAGATCTATGCTCAACAGGGAGCTGTAAAGTTTTTGATTGATTGATGATTGGCATTTATGCAGATAGATCTTTTTGTGTTTTATCATGTTTGAACATATAGATTTGTTTGTGTTTTGACATGTCTGTACAGATAGATCTATTTATGTTTTGACATGTTTGTACAGATAGATCTATTTGTCTTTTAAAATATTTGTACAGATAGATCTAATTGTGTTGTATCATGTTTGAGCAGATATATTTTGTGTTTAAACATGTCTATACAGATAGATCTATTTGTGTTTTAACATGTTTGTACAGATAATCTTGTGTCTCAGCCTGTTTATACATATAGATTTATTTGTGTTTTAACATGTTTGTACAGATAGATTTATTTGTGTTTTAACATGTTTGTACAGATAGATTTGTGTTTTAACATGTTTATACAGGTTGATTTATTTGTGTCTTAGCGTGTTTGTACAGATATATTTGTGTTTTAATATTTTATACAGATAGATCTATTTGTGTTTTAGCATGTTTGTGCAGATAGATTTATGTGTTTTTTTACCATGTTTGTATGTGCTTATTTATGTCTTCAAATTTGATTGTACGAACAAACATAAATGTATTGTATCATGTTTATATGAATTTATTCAGTGGCTATAACATGATTGTATGTGCATATTTTAAATCTTTCAACATGATTTTGTTAACAGAGTGATATGTATTTTAACTTGTTGTATTGTCAGATTTATATTAACCCATTACACCCTAACCTGTATATTTATCAAACTTAACCCATTACACCCTTACCTGTATATTTATCAAACTTAAGTTTGATAAATATACAGGACAGGATAGGGTGTAAGGGGTTAAGTTTGATAAATATACAGGACAGGTTAAGGTGTAATGGGTTAAGTTTGATAAATACACAGGTTAAGGTGTAATGGGTTAAGTTTGATAAATATACAAGACAGGTTAAAGTGTAATGGGTTAAGTTTGATAAATATACAGGTTAGGGTGTAATGGGTTAAGCTTAAATCATGTTTATTTTCTCAGATTTGCATGTGTGTTGAATTGAAACCAAATATAAAACAATAATGATTGACTAGCAGGTTCATATGGCTACATAAAGAAAGGTCCACATTAGATATTAGGACATATTTATTTAGTCAGAGAGTGGTGGATACTTGGAATGCATTGTCACAGGAAATAGTGGAGGCAAGAACAATTTATGCATTTAAGAATAGATTGGATGCATATAGCTTTTAGTGAAAAGAACTGTAAAAGAAACTGGTTGTTTACAAACTCTGCAGAGTCTTCCAAACCAGTATAAAAACATTAAGTTAAGTTATAAGCCAAAGTGGTTGTTGGGAAGTTGTGTACATAACAGAGACCAGAATAACACCAACACCACATAAATAGTTGTATGAAACGATTAACAGTCAGTCCAACTCTTCTATTGCACAAGACTCACTATGTGCGACAAAGACAAGAACAGGTCCAATGTCACCCTGGAAGAATGTTGTAAGAGACAACAACTATGGAGTAGAATGATCTACAATTCAAGGATGCACAACCCACCAGCCACAAAGGTCAAAATCCGCTGAAGTGGAAAGTCGACTTCTAAGTTTGAAGGAAAGTTCTAGAAATAAAAGACAATATAATATGTATTAAAAGAAAAAGGAATAACTCACTTTTCTAGATATAAGAAGAAGACGATGGTTAAGCATTTTATTTATAAAAGTAACTGGACTATATATCTTCATGTATTTATTGTTCTGCTCTGCTCTGTTCTGTTTCTATAAAAGGATTTTACTGCACTCCAGACCTATAGGTGCTGGGTCTATCTCAGCAAATGGCTAAGGGTGTGGATACTGATGGTTAATGTAGTTCATTGGTTATACACACTCCTGCTCTGGCCTGGAATGCACCCTACTTTGCTAAAATTCAGTTTAATTTCAAAGCTCTCCAGTCTGGGAATTGTTGTTTAATTTTCTGTGGTGGTCATCAATATTCAAAATGTCCCTCTAATCCATTTCTAATGTGCCCATTATATGTGCTTGTGAGGCCAGGACAGTAGATCAATACCACTGATGTCAGACAACCCTTTTGTGGAGGTCGCTGAAGTCAAGAGGTTGAGGCACTCGCCTCTCACAGTGATGAACATAAGCGGTGAGCGATCGAATCTTTCAAGATTCAAGCCACTCCTGGTCTCACGGGAGGTAAAACCAGAGTGCCTGCATCCAAAGTTACCTCCAGTCTGAACCAATAATTTTGCCACTGATCCAAGGTAACTCGGGATAAGAGTGAGATTTATGGCCAGCACATTCTCTTCCTCATTAGAATCTACTTACAGCACACATGACATTATTAAGTCAAAACCGTCTAATGTAGTGGCCATAGTCGCTTTGCGGTGGGCAATAATTATATAAGACAACGCTTTTGTACATTCTGAAGTAAGGATTGTCAATCTGACTTCTCATATTGAAGAGCGCTTAGATTGCCAGCTCAGATCTAAAAACACTGTCTCTTTCTTCATTGTCATACTCTGCTCAGAAACATTATGACCTCTAACACAAACAGAGATACCCCAACATGACATCACAAGCGCAGCATCAATCCATAGACTAATATGACAGCATCACTATCTTGAGTACTATCATTTATCCCCAGGCTGACTGTGTTCTTTTCTTTCCAATTGCACCAAACAAATGCATTTATTGTACCTCTTTCTAACTGTTTTTTGCTTGTTATTTATTGCTTACTTGACTCATATTTTCTTCTTTGAAACATCATCATGTTTGTCTTGTTTAGATTTTGTCCTTTGTAGTATATAGTCCCCTATATAATTGACTTTATTTCTTCTTTCCCTTCTTCTTTTCTTCCTATTTTTCTTTTCCTCTTTTTTTTTTGCATTCACTTCATTCTCCTTCTTCTTCTTCTTAACTTAACGTTCTTATACTGGTTTAGAAGACTCTACATAGTCTGTATACAACCAGTTTCTTGGAGGGTAGTTTTTACGATGCGGGAATATATCTTAATCCTCAAACACTATAGCTGAGTAGACCTGCAGCAAGTTAGGCGACACCTATAGCTGCTCTAAACAAACCACCTGGTGAAAGGTACAAATAACTTTGGTAGATTTTTAATTTTAATTTTGTCAGGGCAGCGGTAGTTAAGCCAACTCTTTTCGATTTCCAACTGCCAAGGAATTTTTAACATGCTCGACACTGAACACGGGAGTTCGGTATCACTACCCAGAGATCAGGGGAATTTTTACCACAAGATCCACATGAAACAAATCCCGGTCACTCCTGTGATCTGACACGCACCTCCGGCATCAAGGCGGACACCTTACCTCGAGACCACTGAGTTCCCTTCCTGCGTCTTCTTCTCCTCCTTCTCCTTCTCACGCTCATCTTCCTTGTTCTTTTTCTTTTTTTTCTTCTTCTTCTTATTCTTCTTCTTCTTTTTATTATTATTTGTCTTCTTTCCAAAAACCTAGAAAGTGATTGAGGCATTATATCTCACTGTATTGTCTGTTTCCACCAATGTTTGAACATCGTCATTGTTATTTTCATTCCATCGGTTTCTCTCATCCATTTTTGTTACATTGTCTGTTTGGTGTATCATGTCTTCCCCTCTTTCATGCTCTCAAGACAATTTAGCTGAATATAGTGTTGGGCCAGTATATCAGATCTTGATGGTTGATTTTACCATTTGAGTTTAGTTTGCAGGTTTTTGCAATAGCCAGTATGTTTTCATGTGGAATGATATGCTAATGGATTGTGGTTCGTATGTTGATATTTCAGATACAATCCTTGAATGATATTCTAATGGGTTGTAGTTTGTATGTTGATATTTAAGATACAATCCTTGAATGATATTCTAATGAATGTGTGGTTCATATGTTGATATTTAAGATACGATCCTTGAATGATATTCTAATGGGTTGTGTTTCATATGTTGATATTTAAGATATGATCCTTGAATGATATTCTTATGGATTGTAGTTCATATGTTGATATATAAGATACAATCTTTGAATGATATTCTTGTTTTACTATTATATTCTGATATTAGTATGTGATGCTTTGACATTTTTAGGCCATAAGAAACAGCTTGTTGGGCATATGAGATTTGATAGTTTGAGGTCCCAAGTTTAAATGAATAACTATTTTATTGTAAATATATATTCATTATAAAATTATGGTTTGTGTACGCAATATTCGTAATAAATTTTGTTGAAATTAATGGTGAACATTTGGTTGTGTTACTCCTCATTAACCTTATCTCTTCATATGGTGAAGTTTAGGTCCAGTAGCAATGGTTTTACATGGTGAGGGGGCTAACCCCAGCCACCACATTCTCTATTCAACTGTTACGACATATCCAAACTGAAAAAAATAGCTCTAATATGTTTAACACGCGAATTGAAGGAGGATCAGTAGCTTCGAATAATAATGAGTGTACAGAGGAGATGTTGACCATCTGCTGTGGTACCAAATGTGGCAGTCCAGTGAATCTCAACAGTTGGCAGTGACTATTCCGTGATGAGTTATTTGTATTGCACATGATAAATTTGGATATGTCTGAAACCATACTTAAATGTGATGATAAGTATGAAGAAGATTGATAACTGAATGAATGTACAGGATAGGTAACTGAATGAGTGAACAAGATAGGTAACTGAACGAGTGAACAAGATAGGTAACTGAATGGATGAACAAGATATGTAACTGAATGGATGAACAAGATATGTAACTGAATGGATGAACAACATAGGTAACTGAATGGATGAACAAGATAGGTAACTGAATGGATGAACAAGATAGGTAACTGAATGGATGAACAAGATAGGTAACTGAATGAGTGAACAAGATAGGTAACTGAATGGATGAACAAGATAGATAACTGAATGGATGAACAAGATATGTAACTGAATGGATGAACAAGATATATAACTGAATGGATGAACAAGATAGATAACTGAATGGATGAACAAGATAGGTAACTGAATGGATGAACAAGATAGGTAACTGAATGGATGAACAAGATAGGTAACTGAATGAGTGAACAAGATACGTAACTGAATGGATGAACAAGATAGATAACTGAATGGATGAACAAGATAGGTAACTGAATGGATGAACAAGATAGGTAACTGAATGAGTGAACAAGATAGGTAACTGAATGGATGTACAAGATAGGTAACTGAATGGATGAACAAGATAGGTAACTGAATGAGTGAATAAGATAGGTAACTGAATGAGTGAACAAGATAGAATGACCGAATAAAATGCACGTATATGCATGAACGATAACTGAAAATTTTAGCAAACTCAAAAACTAAACGTTTGTTCATGAGTAACATCCCTTTTTGTTTTCTAATATTTATGCTAATATGAAGCTGTTGGAGAGAGCCAGGGATAGTGAAAGAGGAAGTGATAAGAGGGAGCTGAACTTTTAACATCTTGGGCAGGCCTCGCATTTGAGTCCTGCGCAACATGCTGGTCACGCCTCTACATCGTCATGGAATATAATGTATTTGTGGATTAAATGGGCCCTTTGCTCCTGATAGTGTAAATGTTCATTAAACTTTTTTATCCGAAAGAACTAACAAATGAAATCACTGATTAACGCAGTGGTAGAGCATTCGTTTTTCACAACAAAGGTTCAAACCCCTCTACCGACCCACTCAATTAAGCCCAAATGGGTATACATCTTACTGTTAGGGAAGAACTCTGCGTTTTCATTAACAAGTTGTGACCTCGTACTATAAAGTCTCTAACACTTCATCCTCGATCGCATCCCCTACTATGAGATCACATAGAACACACAACACAAACATTGGCCTTATTTGGGTTTTGAATACATGTCCACTTGCTCAAGTAAATGGTGTGATAACCACTTTGATAGGGTTCGCGTTTTAGTCAGGCGCAACCATCCTGACCAAGACTCCACCTCGCGTCCAAAACCTGCATCAGAGATAGACGCTGACTTACAGGAGCCTGGTCAACGAGGCGGGAATCTACAGTGTTATACAGGTGAGCATGCCGAGATGTGTTGCATTGCACTACATCGTGAAAATCTAGGTTCTCAATTTGTCAGTACGGCATTTGCGATGAGGCACTACTGATCAGTTAAGAGAGGGAGTTTATCAAGAGGGATTAACAAAGACAGGAGTGGCTTCAGAAAACAGACAACAACAACCGATTTACCATACACACTTTTCACCGAGTGAATACTCGATTCTCTGTAACGAGTTGTGGATTTGGCTTGCGAACTCAGTGTCAAACAGGAATCACATAAAATGTCTTTTTGCAGGTTTCCTTAAGAGAAGCCATATATAGAAGGTCTCCATTTACGGAATGGAGTGGACAAGCACAGGAAAAAGATAAAGATCTATTACCGGTTAATCGACTTGAAACAGTTGCGATAAACCGATGCAATAATTGACGGATTCGACTAGTTAACCTTCACGGAAGTTCAGTTACAGCGCATGTCGGATAAGGTAAAAGAAATAGCAGACAGAAATCGTGCAAGACGCACAGTCTGTCAGATATAACTTTCTCAAACTTGCTTTAAATGTGAAAATGTAGTGAAACGTGAGGAAATAAGTATGCAGGAATCGTGATAAAATGTGTTGGAAATAAAGATGCAAGATGTGGGTTTCATTTCATCGAAATGGATAACATAGACGGTAGGTTGGATTCTTATTATATTATCCGAAATCTGTCTTGCTGTTCATGAACCTGTTGTTCCTAATTGATTTTATGGACGATTTTTCTTTTAATAGTTGGTTACTGAGAATGCCCGCTGCGAGGTTGGAATTAGAACTAGGATCGCTGTAGTATAAAGGGCATTCCATGAGAAACAAAAACTTCTAACAACAAATAACATTAACATTGAGCTTTATAAAAAAATAATCACTACACATATCTGGCCCATCGCAATACACAGCTCTGGAACATAGATAAACAAAAAGGGGGTGTGGTGCAGTATGCAACGACTGAGCTGAACTGAAAACAAGTCAAATGAACACGCGCTTGAAGATAAATGGTCACATAGACAACTAATGACGATTTTACAGAAAGGTAGATTGTCTTGGCTTGGTCATAACATGTTCTTCTTTGTCGTCGTTCGTTCTCAATCTCCAGCTACCAATCCCTGCAACCGACTTTGCAAGTAGTAGGATGTAGTCCGGAGAACGGAATGCGATGTGTCGTGGTTTACAGCTTGGCCGCGATATTTGCATCTTTCGGCCCGACACATCCGACTTCAGCAGGAATTTTTTAGTACGGGGTTGCCTTCCAGCTTCGATCTCTTCTCCTTTGCCGGTATGCTCTACTGCAGCCTGTTATCCAGGATCGCCGCGTGGAGGTGTAGAAGGGTCTTGGCAGCTCTCGTTTGCAGGTCCTGACGCTAGCAGTCAGCTATGAGTCGCTGATCACTGCAGCTCACTAACATGAGACACGGAGGCCTCTTATTGAAAATACTAGAAGGCAAAATTCAGGGGAAAAGAGGAAGGGGATACATAAGAAACAATTACATCACACATGCTTGCAAGAACGTAGGGTTGAGAATTATAATGTGCTGAAGAGATCGAAAAGGAACAGAGGAAAGTGGCGTGACATGATCAGAAGACTTCAACACCAGTCTACAGACTGACTAACTTGATGATGATGAGTGCGTTTTAATTGCTCTTCTCATATCCCCCCAGGGCGTACTGAACAAAGTTGATCTTGGTCCTCCTGGCTGTAATACAATGCGAGGCTTCTCAGAATGTTCACAACAAAATTAATTACAGTGTTGATTCCCACTTCACTGGACAAGCATGCTGTACTGCATGCAATCTTTATTCAGATGTCATGGATGTGAGTTGGGCTCTTGAGTCAGTATGTTTCACATGACTGATGTTACTTTGAGTTTTCAATCAATCAGCCAATACATTTTCTGCTCCCAATGGAGCATAGGTCTTCAACAAATACATGCCAAGTCATCAAACGCTGACCTGCCTAGATGTTGAAGGTTGTGTGATTGAAAATGTCTACAAGATGGAATAGCTAGATCTAACTCTCATTCGTCTCTTCTAATGACGTGCCTTACACGTTACAGTGTAGCTATTGTTTTTCCCTCTTTCGGGCCTCGGTAACACTCGAGTGATTTAGGATTTTTGGTCAGGTCAAATATGTTTCATCTGATCGTGTCGTGGGGTCTTGGTCAGTTTGTTTCTCTTGACCCTGACGTGCGGTCTTAATCAGTATGTTTCTCTTGACCCTGACTTGTGGTTTAATCAGTATGTTTCTCTTGACCCTGACTTGTGGTTTAATCAGTTTATTTCTCTTGAACTTGACATGCGGTCTTGGTCCGTATGTTTCTCTTGAACTTGACGTGCGGTCTTAATCAGTATGTTTCTCTTGAACTTGACGTGCGGTCTTGTTCCGTATATTTCTCTTGAACTTGACGTGCGGTCTTAATTAGTTTGTTTCTCTTGACCCTGACGTGCGGTCTTAATCAGTCTGTTTCTCTTGATCCTGACGTGTGGTCTTAATCAGTATGTTTCTCTTGACCCTGACGTGCGATCTTAATCAGTATGTTTCTCTTGACCCTGACGTGCGGTCTTAATGAGTTTGTTTCACCTGACCCTGACGTGCGGTCTTAATCAGTATGTTTCTCTTGACCCTGACGCGGGTATGTGGAGGGGTAAACGGGCTGGTGATGTGTGGAGGGGGAAGGAGGGGGGGGGTTCTGTCTTGACGCTGATGTGGGTTTTGATCTGGTCAATATGTTTCACTGGTGATTGAAAACGCAATGAGCTATGCCATCATTGAACGACTCATGACTAGCTGCTTGCGTCACATTTAACCAGCCAACGCTTTCCAATACCCTATTCCGCCACCAAGTGGCTGTCCTGGACATATGCGGCAGTTCTTCAGTCTACCTTAGTCAACAGAAACTGAGGAAAAAAAATGTCGCGCTGAAACCGGATGTGTCGCGCCGAAAGGCGCAAACATAGTAGCCTCTATGTAAAGTGCTACAAAGAATTACAAAACGTCTTTTTCAGGACCGACAGCAAAGAAGACAAAGAATACTTTTGTTTCCCATGGCCTTAACCTTAACTGTCGCGACCAGATGCGCCCTTAACAGATTTAATATCCTGATTCACCATTCGCTTCGCTTCAATTTACAAAGGACATGTGACAATAAAAGGCTTTGCCACAACCCGTATCTCACAAATAAGATAGCCTCGTACAATGAAGTTTATAACACTTTCAACCACAATTACAGCTGGCTTCCTAACAAGAAACCTGTAACCACAAATATGTACACGCGGTTTTATAATGGTTTCACATGAAGATATTGCTAGCTCTCTTAGCTGTGCTTACGACATCCTGAGACGTTACATCCGCCATATGCTTATCGATATGGGTACCTTTGTTGTTGTTGCTTGGATGTTTGCCTCACTAGTTTCTACTGGCGGAGGCGCGCTATTTTCCACCCCAGTTGGATAAACTCTTGTGTCACACATAATCGCTCTATCACAGACATAATTTTTAGCCTGTCAAGTAGTCAGCAGATATATTGGATGCATCCCAGTTCAAAGCGGTTGAGCCTTATCGACTATGTGATAACTTGAAGGAGCGGGATACGTAATGCAGATGATCAACATAAAAAAACTCCGAAGCGGAACAATCGCAGACAGTTTTTCAAATGATCTGGGCATTCGGCTAAGGAATGAACAGTTCTGACAGTTTACAATGGGCGATATCAGGACGCATAAACCAGTACTTGGATGAGTGTGTGTATCTGTATGTACCTAACCTAGTGTTTTCCGTGTTGCAGGAGTGTTTTCATCTCATTTGGTGGTTCTCTCTTTGATCCTTCCTGGGAGTGATACCTTGTAAATATGATCCTTCACGAAAATGTGTAAGGGGGACGACGAAGACGTCGTCCCAAAATGAGGTGAGAGGACAACATGAAAGATTAGACCAATCTCAAACCAGAGGAGGCACAGGCAGCGACCTTTGATAGAGATGAGTGGCGTGGAGTTATGGCGGTGCCTTCATGGGTGCCCTAACGACCTCAGCGGGTTTACGAGATCACTTTACCTGACCTTGATGATTCTCGCTGTGGATGTGTCCGTTGTAGTCTGTTTTGCCTCATGAAACTCCAAATCAAATGTATGAAAAGAAGTGAAGATACGTTAAGTAGGCTAGTTATTGCTGTTGTTGCTGGTGTCCCTAGCTACTCGAGCTGAGTTGAGTTAACTCTTGACGACACTTCTTTAGTTGCGGGCTATGTGGCTCTTCTTACATTCCGAGGCGTACTTGAGAAGAACGAATAGGGTTCCCATGGCTGTAGTGAAATGTTTGGCTTCTCAGTTACCTTACCATTATGGAGATTACAGTGTCGATCCCTACCTCGTTGGTCAGACTGCTGTAGCCTAACCTGCTTCCAGAAACATGAACGACGATGTGAGGGGGAGGTCTTGTTCAGTATGTTTCCCCTCTTCTCCTCCCAATGTACAAGATATTATTGAAGATAGTCTAAATACGAACGTTAAAATGGAAGACTTATTAAGGCAAACGTTTTCTTCGTGTCTCTGTTTCGCTTCAGTTGAAGCATAGGATACTCACTGTAGGTGGCCTACTTACTGGCAGTCTGTACAAAACACCAGGGCTAACTATATACATTCAAGTAGCTCTTCTAGGGCAGAATGCGATAGAAAGCCTGTTCCAGTAATGCTGCATGTAAGGCACAGAGCATGGAGAGACGCTCAGAACGCGATGGTCATCCACTGAAACCCAACTGTTTCCAGCTGTCCCGGCCTAGTATTGCTGTTGGACCCATATGGATCATCACGAGAGAGGTGATGTTGGCAACCAGCGCAGCTCACTTAAATCAAAATGCAGAGCAAGTCACAGGCTTGGACACATCAGACAAACGTCACACATATGTCTGGATAACAAAAAGAGTAACAATATTAGTTCTAGCTCGCGTTGGGGTTGATGAACCTGAGAGATAGACGACATTAGTGGCCAGGAAACTAGCGCGGCAAAACCTAGACACGTCTGCCTGGTTAGGGTAAGATCACAGAGGCTGTAGAAGGTCTTACAAAACCTAGACATCGTGTCTCTCAGTTAGACACGTCTGCCTGGTTAGGATAAGATCACAGATGCTGTAGAAGGCTTTACAAAACCTAGACATCGTGTCTCTCACTGAGACACGTCTGCCTGGTTAGGGTAAGATCACAGAGGCTGTAGAAGGTTTTACAAAACCTAGACATCGTGTTTCTCAGTGAGACACGTCTGCCTGGTTAGGATAAGATCACAGAGGCTGTAGAAGGTTTTACATTATTCTGGAATGGAGATGACGACAAGGAAAGGCGAAAGGCTAGTATTAGTTTGGCCATCAGATCTGCCTTTGTTCATCTCTCATTCGCAGCTTGTTGAACACCACAGAAGCATCACTGCCCATGTTATATCTCTACATATTCCTTAGGCGAACCAGACGACTGCTAATAAGATTTAAGGAAAATTTGTTTGAGTAACTGAATTCTATCACCTTATAAGTAGCAAGATCCAAGAAACTGACAATCCTTGACGACTTCAATGCTAGAGTGGGGGCCGACCATCTGACTCGGGAGAGAATATTTGGCATATATGCCATGGGGAAATGTGGCAGCAATGGCTCATATGGGAAAACTCGTGTGTCACACATAATCGCTCTATCACAGACATAATTTTTAGCCTGTCAAGTAGTCAACAGATATATTGGATGCATCCCAGTTCAAAGCGGTTGAGCCTTATCGACTATGTGATAACTTGAAGGAGCGGGATACGTGATGCAGATGATCAACATAAAAAAACTCCGAAGCGGAACAATCGCAGACAGTTTTTCAAATGATCTGGGCATTCGGCTAAGGAATGAACAGTTCTGACAGTTTACAATGGATAAAAAATTGCCCGCTCTGAAACATACAGTAAACTCTGGTGCTTTACAGATTCTGGGTAATACCACACGTAAGAACACCGATTGGTTTGACAAAAACGATTAAGGCATTCAGACTCCGCTGGCTGATTAAACACAAATTATCCCTCCTCAACATCCCAAAATGGCAGCCCTCATCAATATGAAAAGAATAATCCAGAACCAGCTTAAAAAGATGCAAGATGTCTGACTGAGCAACAAAGCAGCATATGTCACACAGGAAAATGTAAATACGAATAACTCAAAGCAGTTCTACGATGCATTGAAGACCATCTATGGTACCAAAACCAATCCATCTCCTGTCATCAATACTGATGACGCGACACTACTGATGGGCAAGGACCAGATTCTCGAGCCTTGAGCGGCGCATCAGTGAAATCATCAATCCTCCATAGGTCATCAGCTAGCAAGTCTTAGCACGACAGCCACAAATTGGAACCAACGATAGTCTCGACATTCCTCCAAGAACTGGTGAGGTAAACAAAACAGTCAGTCAGTTGTCCAGGAGCTAGATTACAGGTCAGATGCTCTTCCTGCTGAAGTTTACAAAGTCTTCGAGTACAAGCGAGAAGACAATATTCTCATTTCTGTGATAACCACAGACGAATGACGCTCCTGTAAATCGCAGGTCAAACTCTGACCCGAGTCTTGCTAGTCATTTTCAGCAGGCCAACTCCTAGGTAGCCCTTTGGTTTTCTAGCGGTTCGAGGAACTGTTGACATCATCTGTGCAGCTCAATGAGAAATATCAAGAACAGGATTGTGATATGTATATAGTTTTTGTCGATCTGGGCAACACTTTTGACACTATCAACAGGTGCTGGGTCTGGCAAATCTTGGCAAAATCTGGTTGTTTCAGTCGATTGAATGCGTTTGTCCTCCAGTTTCAAGATACCATGATGGGTAGAGAAGAACAATTCTATGTAGCCTTATTATACCAAGATGGATGGAGTACTGCATGAAGAACAATTCTATGTAGCCTTATGATACCAAGATAGATGGAGTACTGCATGAAGAACAATTCTATGTAGCCTTATTATACCAAGATGGATGGAGTACTGCATGAAGAACAATTCTATGTAGCCTTATGATACCAAGATAGATGGAGTACTGCATGAAGAACAATTCTATGTAGCCTTATTATACCAAGATGGATGGAGTACTGCATGAAGAACAATTCTATGTAGCCTCATGATACCAAGATGGATGGAGTACTGCATGAAGAACAATTCTATGTAGCCTTATTATACCAAGATGGATGGAGTACTGCATGAAGAACAATTCTATGTAGCCTCATGATACCAAGATGGATGGAGTACTGCATGAAGAACAATTCTATGTAGCCTTATTATACCAAGATGGATGGAGTACTGCATGAAGAACAATTCTATGTAGCCTCATGATACCAAGATGGATGGAGTACTGCATGAAGAACAATTCTATGTAGCCTTATGATACCAAGATGGATGGAGTACTGCAGGAAGAACAATTCTATGTAGCCTTATGATACCAAGATGGAATGAGTACTGCAAGAAGAACAAATCTATGTAGCCTTCCCAGTCACCAATATTGTCAAAACGGGATGTGTGCTGGTACCGATGTGTGCTCGTGAGTCATGGTCAGATATTCAATCCACGACTCATGACGTTTTACACTTAGGTGAAACAAGCCACCATCTTGAATTTTTAACACTGCTCAGGACAAAAACATGCAGTCAGCCATGAAGTTGTTTTCCTGGATGTGCACTCATTTTGGAATTACAATTTACAATAGGAAAACTGAGGTGCTCTCCCATCCTCCTGCCGGGGAGCTGTACAGTGATCAAACATGACTGTAAACAACAAGCATCTCCAGGTAGTTGCATGTTGAGCATTTATACACTGCAAGAAACCCAGATAAGATGGACGAGACATGTTGTTCGGATGCCCGATTAGCATCTTCCAAAGAAGTTGCAAATATGGTGAGCTCAGAACAGGCAGACGTTTGCCAGATCTACAGAAGACACGCTTCATAGACTACTTAACAACATTGATGTCACCGCCTGGGAGACACTTGTGCAGAACCGCTCTACGCGGTGGGCTAGCATAACACAAGGTGTTCAGTTCACCTAGTAATTTTCGGCCCTCGTGGTGGGCCCCTCACCTTTGTGCACCAAGTGCCTCAGGGTAAGCCGTGCCATGATTGGACTTTGCAGTAATTCGAGATCACATCTCACAGCACACGTCTGCTGCCATCTTCGCTTGGGATTGGCAACTTTTACTTAAAAGTGTTGTAAATTCAGAATAGTATTAACAGGGCCATTCAGGATGTAAGGCCTTAAGGCTTTATGGTGTCATTTGTTTTAACTTATGTCTAAGTACGGCTTTACGTGGGTTCTTACTGGCCGCTTTTATCAGACATGGTCTAGAACAGTGTTTCCCAACCGGCGGTCCTGTACCGGTCAGTGTAACTTTCCTGCCGGTCCGCGACTAAGTTATTACGACTTAACCTCTTAACTGCAGAGTTCCCCTAGAGGTGAACTAAGTTCTATTAAATTGTTGCAGATTTGGTATGAGAAGACTTTTTCAGCGCTGCCAGTAATCAAAACCAAACAGAAACCGAATGGATGTCAATGGATCGCTTCGTCTCTCTGAAACGACCCTGCAGTCACGGCTATCAAATATTCTAGCATAGAAGCAGTAATATATTCTGTACTAACTTTACTTGAACGAAATATTGAAATTTAACTTTACTTCGACCACATCAAACGACACAGTAGCTGAGAGAGAACAATACTGGCGGGTATATTACCTAGCAGAAGAGGCAGAGGCTAAGATTAACAGTGGGAGAGGCGGAAGAGCTGCCAAGGAATGGCTTGGCTTCGTTCGTTCTCAATCTCCCGCTACCAAACCCTGAAAGGGCTTAAGTAGCAGAATGTAGTCCAGAGAACGGAATGCGTTGTGTCGTAGTTTGTAGCTTAACTGCGATATTTGCACCTTTCGGTCCAACAAATATGACTTCAGCAAGAATTTTTTGAGTACCGGGTTAGCATTCCCTCTTCGATCCATTCTCCTTAGCCAGTCTACCCTGCTGCAGCCTGTTATCCAGGATCACCGCGTGGAGGTGTAGAAGGGTCTTGGCAGATCTAGTTCGCTGGCCCTGATGCTAGCAGTCAGCTATGGATCGCTGACCACTGCAGCTGATGCGCTGCTCAGCATCTTGATCCCGGGCAGGGATTGATTGTCTTAGATATCTGTTGTCATCAGAACAACGTTATACAAAGGACAAGCTACATGATTAATGATGATTACTTTCTCTAAAGTTCAAGACATTCTATAATTTTTATTTTTATTTACTGCTCGGTTTCTGGATATTCAAAATAACTATACAATTTTCTTTTATAATAATTGATTTAAAAACGAATGCACAACACACTTTGTAAAAATTGTTTTTAAAAATTATGTTTGAGCAGTCCGCGAAATTATGTTCCTATTTTGACCAGTCCGGAGGTGCAAAAAGATTGGTCTAGAATAATACTGGGATGCTCCTGTAATGTCAAGCCAAAACACATAGCGAAGAGTGTAAATGTCATAGATTGAAGTAGTTTGCTGGTTGGTTGCACATATATCTGCTACGTCCCCTCTTTTGTAACTTTCTGCTCGATCAATGATTGATTTTCAGAATTATGTAGTCTGAAGATTGTCAGTTTAACGCTTGTAGTGTTAACGTTCAAGAAACGGTCACCCATCTAGCTTTGAATACCACACATATCCGTATCCGGTCTCCATTATGGGTTCTCTTGAGGTGAGGATAAGCTCGTTCACTGCCATCATCCCCACCATGACAAACATAGTAGATCTACGCCAACACCTGAAGGCTTGACATCTCAATATTCTCCATCCACTTATGCTTAAACTAGTCCTTCTGTACTTTCCGTAGCAATGCTTGCGAGTCCGGTACGGTTACTGTCCTTGTTAAATAGGTCTCACATAAACCACCTCAGAAATGCAGCTATCGTCTCTGTCTGCGTACTCCCACTTGATTTTAACGCAATGTATTAACACCTCCACTCTGCAGCGACCTGGCATACTTCAGACCGCGTGAAACATTCATCGACACACAATCTTTGAACATATATTTGTTAAGAATGTGGAATACCTGCTGACACAATACATCCTAATATAGACATCAAATTCCTTAGATAGGAGAGAAATTCCCACACAGTCTCAGTTACGAGTATGCTTCATCTTCTTCTTCTTCTTCTTCTTCTTCTTCTTCTTCTTCTTCTTCTTCTTCTTCTTCTTCTTCTTCTTCTTCTTCTTCTTCGTACGCTATCAAACGTCAACCTGTATTTTTTCGAAAAAAGCAGCGGTCATCCTGAGGCTGTCGACACTGCCATAGAGCTTGTCTAGTGTTGCCACTGGCGATGGCCACATGTGCTTTCTCTGGTCCTCGTATGTCGGGCAGTTTTGCAGCAGATGTTAAGCGGTCATTTTCCCGGTACTACAAGTGCATTCGTCAGTGCCACCTATCTTCAGTTTATTGAATAAGTGGTACCTCAGTCTGTTGTGGCCTGTGCGGAGTCTGAAGACCACGACCTGCTCTCTTCTGTTCAATTGGTAATAGGCATCATTTTTTGTGTAGCCAGTTTTTTCTGTTTCCAATTTGGCCATGTATCTGGCTCTAATAAGCCTTTTGAACTCTTCGTAGGTTACACTAGAATCTGGTTGTGGTAGTCTTGCACCTTCTTTTGCCAGTCTGTCTGCCTCCTCGTTGCCTTGGATGTTACAGTGGGATGGAACCCACTGTACCACTACTCTTTTTGGTGCGGTCTGCTGGCATAGTTGACCGAGTACTGCTCTTAAATCATTGAGTTCAGTATTTTTCTGGCTTTTTAGTGCTGTGACTACGGCCAGGGCATCTGTAAACAGGACTATCTGGCTTTCATTTCTTTTGCCTGTCAGCATTGCTTCTGCTGCAGCCCTCAGTGCCTCTGCCTCCGCTCTGAAATTGCTTGAGTATTTTCCAGTTGCCACTGACAGTATTATTTTTCTACCATTTAGTAGGCTCAGGAATACCCCTGCCCCTCCGTTCTGTGTTGTGTTTGTTACAGAACCGTCGGTGTATGCATGGGTCCAGTCCATGCTTGGGTAGTTTTTCGTTATGTACCTCAGGGTTATGTCTCTTCTTTCTTTTTCAGTCTGGCTGTTCTTGTTTCCAATACCTGGTATATTTTCTACCACCTCCGGAAATATATGCTGCTTCCAGGTAGGTTTGCGTACAGTAGGGATGGGCTTTGGTGTTGTTAATGTTTTCATGGGGTCTTCGCTCATCTTTGCTTTGGCTATTTCTGCAAAGTTTCTCCGCTTTAGTTTCCCATTTCTAAATCTATTTAGTCTCTGATGCATTGGATGATCTGCCAGTCTTCTGAGTTTCTCTGCTTGTTGCTGGACTCTGCAGTCTCTTCTGTTGGTCATGGATTGCAGATTTGTAATCTTTTCAAGTTCTACAATTGGCGTTGACTTCATGCCTCCTATTATAACTCTCATGGCTTGGTTTTGAAGTTGGCTAATTTTATCAAAGTTCGTCTTTGCTGCTGTTGTCCATGCCACAATGTCATACTCGAGAACTGGTCTCACTCGTCCAGTGTACAGTTTCTTTATTATACTTTCGTCTGCTTCCCAGCTTGTGCCAGCAAGTTTCCTCATGATTGCCATTCTTTCTCTGGCTCTCATTCGGTTTCTCTCGATCTGACTTTTCCATGTCATGCGCCGATCAAATGTGACTCCCAAGTAGTTTGGGTTGTCGTTTGGCCGCAGATATTTGCCATAAGACTTATTTTGGTGTTCTGGGGTTTGTTTGAAAGCGAGAATATCGTACATGTTGTTTTTTTCTCATTTTTTTGGACCGATATTAGGGCCTGCTGCATCCGATTGCTTGCTATGGTGAGATTTTTTTCAGAGGTCCACATAGCCAGATCGTCTGCAAACATGGAGCTGTGGACTCTTCTTTGTATATTCTCTGTGATGTTGTTTATAAACACCATGAAAAGTGTGGGTGACAGTACTCCCCCTTGGGGTACTCCCTGCTCAAGTGTCACCTTTTCGCTCATCTGCACTTGTACTTGAACTCTGGCTGTTCTGTGTTCGAGGTAGTGGCTGATCTATCTGTACATTTTCCCACAAACTTCACTTCACTTTTTCGGAGCTTGTCAAATGCCTTCTCTAAATCCACCCAAACCGTTAATGTGTGTTTTTTTCTCTTGGTAAGCATCCTCTATTTCCTGGGCTATGAGAGTGACCTGGTCCTCAGTTGATCTGTGCTGTCTAAAGCCTGCTTGCTGTGGAATTAGTATGTTTTTTTCTTCCAGATGCCACATCAGTCTGGTGTTTATCATACGCTCCATCAGTTTTCCTACACAGCTCAGTAGACTTATAGGCTGTAGCCATTTGGATCTTCTCTATCTTTTTCTTTCTGTGGTATTGGTATTAGGACAGCGTCTTTCCATGCCTGCGGTACAATTCCACTTTTCCAGTTTTGATTCAGGACTGATAGTAACTTCCTCTTTGCTGTTTGGCCCAATCTCATCAGCATTTCGTTTGTTACCCCATCTTTTCTGGGCGATTTCTTTTTCTTTAAAGTTCTCATGGCCTCTTCCATTTAATTGATTGTTAGTTTTGCCATGATCTGGTGCCATTATGATGTTGTCGTGGCTCTTTTGTTCTTCACTAATTTCTGTATGCCTATCTGTAGGGACATCAATGTGGTTTGCTCTGGCATAATGTTCTATAAAGGCGTTTGTTGCTTTTTTGCCAGTAAGCATGTTGTCGCCCTGCTTGATTGTAATTTTTTTATTTGATGGAGTTTCGTCATTCATGGCTCTGACTAACTTCCATAGTTTGTTCCCTTCTTTATCTAAATTGAGGCTTTCTGTTTTGTTTTTCCAGCTGTCTCTTGTTATTTGGTTTAGTGTTCTTTTGTATTTCGCCGTGATGGCTTTGAGGACGATATTTGCCTCAAAAGATTGTTCTCTCTCTGCCATGTTCCTAGCATTTGAGACTTCGTCTTCCGCTTTCTGCAATTTATCATTCCAATATGGCTTGTAGTTTTCTCTTGCCCCTACTGGGATGGTTTCTGTGGCTGCTTGCATTTTTGCTTTGGTTAGGCTTTCCACCATGGGTTTCATATTGTTATTCCGTGTGTTTATGATTTCACACAGCCCATCTGTCAGCAGTGGAAATCTATCCCAGTCGGCTCGTTTATAGTTTTGACGTGGGAGCGGTTTTATTTCCTGTGGGTCTACTTCCATATCAACTTCTAGCCTAATTGACCTGTGGTCGCTACCTGCGAATTGGTTGAGCACATGGCGGTCTATTTGGTGGTGAATATCCACCGTGGAAAAGGCCAAATCTGGAGTAGAGGTGGTATGCCATGTTCTAGAATAGAAGCTAGGGCTGTCTTCCGGCCTATTGATAAGATATATATTTGTGTCTATCTCCCAGTCTTCCACTTCGTCACCTCTGTTGTCTGTGTCCGAATATCCCCATCTCTCCGAGTGGCTGTTGAAGTCTCCAACTACTAGGCCGCTGGAGTCCTTGATTTCCATACTCGAGAGCGACATGTCTTTGTTGGGTGGGCCATACAGGTTGCAGATGCGAATCTTCGTTTCTTGTGTCATTATGTCGACTCCTACAATTTCTGCTTATCCGGTAGGATTGACAGCTACCGCGCTACTCGGTATGCACTTAAGTGTCAGTATCAGAACCCCTCCTTTGTGACCTTCTCTATCAAGACGGAAGGTCTGGTATCCTCTGATTTAGAATGTGTGGTTGTTGTTGAGGAGCGTTTCTTGGATACATGCCACGTCAATCTTACCTTCATGCAGGTGATGTGTTAGGGAAAGCTTTTTGTTAATGACTCCCTCCGCATTCCACTGTAGTATTCTGAGGGTCTTGGGTTTTTGGTCAATAGTTTTTGCTTTATCACCTTGTGCCTTGACTCCACAGCACATGGGTGGGTGACCACCAGTAGCATTGGGTGGGCCCCTTCGAGACGTGAGGCCCGGCACTCTCGCTGCCTGGCGGGACTCTACAGGATGAGCGCCACACTTTTTTGTGTGTTGTAAGGTTGTACCGTCATCATACAGCGATATATGTTGCACTGTTTCGTTAAGCCTGTGGCCCAGTGCATCCGATTTCAACAGGCGTTTCTGTAGAGATGCCCTCCTTAGCCTTTGGCTGTCCCCAGCCTATCTGCAGGGCAGCAATTGTTTGTTATCAGAGTTGTTTCTCTTAGGGAAGTTGTCTTGCAGGACTATCGAGTCTTCACCACTCGTGTCTATAGGGTGTGGTGATGATATCATATGATGGACTATGTACTAGTTTGTACTATCCCGGAAGAGAGGCAGTTCAGTGTGTCTGTGTTCCAGGATCGTCACTTCCTGCCAGAAACGCAGCATATGCATGTGAGTGAGGTATCTCCTTGCTCCCTTTATTTTCTTGGCTTCTCTGCAGTGATGTTACGCCTAGCATTCCCTGTCACATGGGAGGTTGTCACAATAGTGCAGAGGTACAATGTCCGCTGGCCTGCATCTCTTCCGCGTCCATTGAGATGACATAGCAGACAGAGGTAAAGAGCGAGTCAGGAGTGCATTTAACCAGGGGACAAGCCTGGTCATGGCACGGAGATGTTAATCGCCTGGTGTGCGGACATATCTCATGATCAAGGGTTGAGTCTCAACAGTTCGCAGTGAGGTGGCTGCTCTACTCCTTACCACACCCCGACCGAGAACTAAGTCTTCTACTAGTGGTTTCACACATCAATGCCGTATGAGTGAACATCGAGCAGCTCCCCGCCCGCTTTGATCGGCGGGGCGGCAGATACCTCCTTCTGCGGCTCGACCGCGTCGGGCTGATACGCGAGCCCCAACCATATCGTTGCCTCCCGTCGCAGTGGTGCTGAGGTTCAAGGCGGGATTCTGGCTTAGAGGAGTTCGGCCGTAATCCCTCAGATGGTACCCTCGCACCATTAGCTTATCAGCCAGGCACGTGGACCAAGTGTCTGAGATCTGCGATTCCTCACGGATTGAGCAGGATTACCGTAGCAACGCCCTGTCATTAGTAGTAATTTTCGAAGCGTATATATTCAAAACTGGAGATTCTAAAAAACAAGTGAAGAGTATAATTTCATGGACCAGTATAGCTCAGATATATCGTGGTATAGATACACGAGCGAAGCGTGCGTAACCACGTAAAGACCTTCGTCTGAGTCAAAGAACAACGCATAGGAAAACATTTAACAAATTTAGAAGATTTGCGAAACTTATCCTAGTAAGGTCAACTTCACATTGAAACGTCTGAAGAAGCTGAAGTAAGCACGATGTTCTGGAACGTTTGATCATGATAATATTGTCAATGGATCGGACTAGAAGATGTATGGCAAGTACGACATTACTAGGGATAATACATAACAAAGTGGCAGAGCACTGGTTTGTCACAATAATGGTGTGGGTGTTTCATCTCCGTTAAGAGCACTCTTCAGTCGATCTAGCTGTAAATAAGTCCCTGACTTCCTGTTAGGGAAAGAAAAGCAGCGAGGGAGGGAACTACTCACCACACCTCATAGACAACTAAGGCCCAATACAATAACGTGGCTAACGCTTCCTCCCTGACAGCAGTGCCTGCTTTAGAAATATGTTTGTTTGTTATTTTAAATTTATATCCTGTCTGCCTTCTTGTCATTTTTTACGTTGCATCAGGAGTATAGGGCGACCACTATAGTTGGCCTCCTTTGGGAAGTCTGCTTCAGGGCACCATTCATGTTTTGACATTGGTGGCTTCTGTAGAAAGTTGTTACACTATCAAATCACTAGTCCTATTCCCGCCAATATGCCTGTCAAAACGAATAATTACTACCGACAATATTTATTTATACAGTCGGGATATCAACTACGCCACCACACAGGACACAGCATATGTAAAACAGGAAGGGAAATCATATGTGCTAACTGAGAAACGAGAGATATTCCCATAGCCAGACTTTGCTACGGAGAATGCATTTCTAAAGACGTTACTGAATGAGGCCACCGCTTCTTTATGAGATGGGGTGACCCATTACCTATCTGGCTGCCTTCCCTAACAGTAAGCGAAGTACCCATCTACAGCTGCGTTTCTGTTGATCAAAGAACAGTTTTTATAGTTGATATGCATCATTTCGCCTATCTCCTACCCATGGTATACATTGTCATCGTGTCAACATAATTTGATTATTCGTAAAATTAAAAAAAAAATAATTTGCAGGCAAGCAACAAAACAATTTGAAAATCTGAAGTCAATGAATAAATCCCATTTTTTTCGATAACCGCATAGACAATCTTGTTATAAGCTCTCAGAAAACTCGTACAGCATACGATAAAAAAAACAATGTGAGATAATAGTCAATTGGAATTCGAACCACATACTACAGTGAAAATAGTCATAACGGTCTGTTATGTGGTCTATGCTTGATAATATGAACGTGATAGTGTGTATAAATGTGTAAGTCTATATTCCATAGCTACTATTGATTGGTACGAGGTAAGCTAGACTAATATACTAGTACCCATATTATACGGTCAGATTCGGACCAGAGCATGTCCGTTAAGCTGATATAGTCCTTATGCGGAATTGAGCATTCGGCTCAACACATCCGACTGCAGCGTAACATTTTTGGGTACCGGGTTAGCCTTCCCTCTCTGATACCCTCTCCTTAATCAGTCTGGTTTACTGCAGCTTGTTATCCAGGATCACTACGTGGAGGTGGAAAAGGATCTTGGCAGCTCTGGGTCGTTGGCACTGATGCAATCGGTCAGCTTTAGGATTCAATAACAAGGCTCGAGCTGTCCATCGGGGGAGTACATATATTCTGTACGGGGACTTGAACAAAGGAAACTATATTATGTATCTAGTCATTGCGTTTCATAAGGGACATAGAATACGCTCAGAGAGAAGATAATGGACAGTTTAACATCTTCGCATCGAATGAAGCCAACAACAGAACTGGTAAACAACACTAGCGACAGATGGCGACAAGAAGAGACGATACTTGCAAAACTGTTGTTATTGTTGTTGTTAGAAGCTGCTCGTGCTTGCTTGGGTTAACTCTTGACCACATTTCTTTGGGAGCCGGTTCAGTGACTATTTTTCATCCTGAATCATACTTGACAAGTTAACCGAGCTCATCAACAAGCTCACCACAATGGGGATGACAGTGTCGATACCCACCTCGTTGGCCATGCTGCTATGGCGCAGCCTTTCTCCAAGAGCACGAAGGAGGGCGTGAGGTTTTTCCTTCTTAGTATGTTTCATTTAGCCCTGATTACTTGGAGAACGATCCAAGTGATATAAAAAAGACCCCAGTCCTTCGTTAACAGATGTCTACTAAGGATAATTGGCATTTAGTGACAGGGCATTGTGTGGAAAGGAGTAAACAACAGTCACTATAGAGACGAAAGTGGGCTGAGGAAGGGGCAGTCCAACATAGTTAGGTAGGCTGTGACCTGGAATTCTCAATGGAAGAGAAAGAGAGGCAAACTAAAAATAAACAGTGAAGAGGATGTGAGAGGGAATTACCCATTAAATGGCTACCCATTGAGTGATACAACAGGAGTTGACCGGGACCGTGCATGTGGTCAGTGATCTAGACACCGAGAGAAGTTGCCCGGGACCGTGCATGTGGTCAATGGTCTAGACACCGAGAGAAGTTGACCGGGACCGTGCATGTGGTCAGTGATCTAGACACCGAGAGGAGTTGACCGGGACCGTGCATGTGGTCAGTGATCTAGACACGGAGAGGAGTATGGGCTTTGGTTGGTTGATTAATTAGCCCTGCTGGTAAAATTAAAGACATGACAAGGAATAATATTTAGTACACATTTATAAAGACATATTGACAATGGTAAAAGCACGTAAGTTTACACGGTATTGGCATATTTCAAGATAATATAGGTTGCTATCGTATGGGTTAACTAAGACGACCCTGTGACGTACTGTGCCTGGGAAGCGTAAGATTGGGAGGCAGAAAAAGAAATTGGAAGACAACATCAGAGAGTGTACAGGACGGTCCAAAGCTAGAACGAACATCCTGGCACAAAACCAAGTGGAGTGGGGGCAACTGGTCCAACAATCTGCAGGATTGGTGCCCCAATAACCTTTCAGGCTACGGGACTGATGATCATGACTATGACGATGATGATATATGATCAATTCAATAGAAACAGACAAAAAAGAGAACATCTTGGACAGGTTGACGGAAAAAAGAGTCAATAACATCATTGATAAACAACGCTATGGATAGAAACCACTGAAAAGACTAATTTCCTTGACAAAATTAACATGAATCAGAAAAAACAACTTTCAGTTATCTGTACAGGAGGTCTTCATCAAATACATGCCACGTCACACTGTCCAGTACCGTCCGTTCCAGCTCTGTCCACGTCTTTTCTTTATGTTTGTCTCGAGACATCTTCTCCGTATGTGTTCTAAGTCTGCCACTACTTCTCTCGCTTTGTAGCTTCCAGAACAGAGATTGTTTTGTAATACTGTCAGCTAATTTTCCAAATGTACACCCTATCCAGTGTCAGCTTCTTCGTTCAATAGGACGGACTTTGGAGTTGAAGATTTACATTATTATGGCATAATTAATGTTTTTTTTGGTTTCCATAAGTTACCTAAATACAATTAACGATCGTCTAACTATTTGTATTCTTATTTTGATATCCTTATCTATACATCCCACTTTGTCTAAATTACTGCTAAGAAATATGAACGATTCCACATCTTGTATGAGTGCGTCTCCCATGCTTTCTGATCGTTGCTTGTTACATTTATTCTTACAATCTTAGTGATTTCCCACGTGCTCTCAGTCCCAGTTGATGTGCCTCTAATGAAGTATACTGATTCTACATTGAATCTGATTGTGCTTATAGGACAGAAGAGCCGCGTCGTCTAAGATTAACATGCAGATGGATAATATTCAACAAACGTAACATAAAGTAAATTGGAGGCAACGTTGTTGTGGTTTATACAGAGTTTAAATTCTACCTCAAAATTGCATTTATTGACTTTGTAATATGTGTCATTTGGTTGTTGCATGGAATGTTTTGCTTCTAAATAATTCATGCGTCTACGCCAGGTAAACAAAACGGATGTCACATATTTGCCACCAAATATTTATCCCACCCCATTCCTCCTGCTCACCCCGCCCCCTCCCCTTTCCGAGAGCCTCTCTGTGCGCATTTTTAATCCACCTCTGCTTGAACAGGTAGTTTGAAACGATATTCCATATGCCGTAGCAAGCTAGGCCGTATGGTATTCGACACAAACGCATATGCAAGACGCAGACGCCATTTCAACACAATGCTCAAGTCTCAGGGCCTTTAAACTGTGCTAATTTTTCACGACCTGACATCTGTAATATTTCGGTTTATTGTCGCTGTAGTTCCTGTCACATGATGAGGACTTCTGTTGTATCTGAAATATGTGGGTGGAATTCCACGGCTCGAAAACGGGCGGTCTCTTTTGTCGTGTCATTTTTTTAAGTGTCTTAATTTTGAACACAGACGCCTAGCTGTCTAATTGCAGTCTGGCGACTTATTTCCTTATATCAAAAAGGCTATGTCGGAACTATTAACCCTACCAGACCTGAGGCACTCAACCTAACTGTCCCCCATACCTGGGCTCCTGAGCATTAAAGAGAAAAAAATCCAACATGATATAGAAAAATGTTAGTTACATGCAAACAAGTGGTTAGAATAAGATGTAACTTGGAGACATTGTAGAAAATAGGTTTACCTTTCATCTAGCGTCAATATTCCACCTTTGTGTGCCAATCCACCCAGCAAAAGGCCAAGAATCTGTCTCGAGTCATAACATTTCGAAATCCGGGAGTAAACCCAACAAAGAGCCCTCATTTGTCCAATAATCCTGATAGCTGGGCTTTATACATGAGTATTCCATATAGATTCTCAGTCCAAGAAAAGCCTTCATCTCATCACTCGAGCTCTCACTGTCTGTTTCACTTAAACTGGAAAAGTATTCTTGATTAAATTCTGACTCCTTAGAGTCTGAATCAACCAAATTATTGATCACCTGTTGGACTGTCATAAGCCTAGACTTACTTTGCTTTCCTGTTGAAGTGCTTGGTTCATCAGCCAATGAATGTCAATTATAATAAACAAATATAAGTTAGTTCACTGTTATCATGGATACACAAAGAGCAACCTACGTAACGACAATAAAATCTTTGTCAATTAAAAATGTGAACTAAAATTAGAATGACTAGCTAAACAACAAGACGGAGGGAGAAATGATAGAGAAATATACTTAACTGGCACGCTAGTTCATGCTTAATAATCAGAGACAGAACAAAGCAAAGAAACACGAGGGAATGGTTGAGAGAGATCAAACGTTGTCTGGACTGGAAATGGGGATAGCAATACACTATCAGTTGTTATAGAAATGAACTATGAGACTGAGGCCCAAGATGCAGATGCGACTCATAGCTGGCTGCTTGCTTCAGGGTCAGTGACGCAGAACTGACCAAGACCATATTCTGCCTCCAATTTGAGGCTCTGGAAACATCCTGCAACCATGCAGCTTGGATAAAAGATAAGAAAAGAATAGAGCAAACACGGTTCCCCAAAAATCGTCCTGAAATTGGCTGTAAACTACGTCACAATGTAATAAACGTCCTTTTCAGAACGAGCGCCGAAGAATAAGAAGAAAAACTGAGACGTTCAGATCACGTTATGAAAATGTATTTCAGACAGAAGCTACAAGACATCTCATGAGGAAGTTTAAACTGTTTTCAAACTAAAACCGAATTAATTGCACTTCCTCTTCGATTTCTTCTACTTCTAATCTTTCTATGTTTGCTTCTACTTCATCTTCATTTTCTTGTTCTTCTCGTCTTCTTCTTTTCTTCTTCTCTTTCTTCTTTTCTTCTTTTTTTTTTGGTGCTTCTTCTTCATTTTCTTTTCCTTCTCTTCTTCTTTTCTTCTTCTTCTTCTTCTTTTCTTCTATCCCTCTTTTTCATTTATGCATCTTCTTTTTCGTCTTCTTCTTCTTCTTGTTCTTCTTTTTCTTGCACTATCGTTCTCTATCTCCATAGTAGCAAGTAAAACTGTCTTTAAAGAATGGATGTTGATTCTAGAGCTTTCTTTCCAGAACAAAAGAGTTTCTCCACGCAATACTTTGACACGAGTTGATGTTCTTGTCTGTATGCCAGATGCGGACATCAACTCTTGCAGAAGGGCAAATTTTAACTGGAACTTATTTGTTATGTTCAAACTTTTAGTGGGATAAGCAGAGGCAATTGGTAATTATGGGATCAGGTGGGGTGTCGGTTTGTATGCCCGTTGATTTTCCCCTAGACCATCATGGATACTTATTTACCTTATACATGTTAATGGTGTTCTTTATTAGATATCTTTTAATACTCTTACTCCTTTTCTTTCGGTTTTTCTTTTCTTTTCTTTCTTTCTTTCTCTTTATTTCGCTCCTGTTCTCCATTTCTCACGCATGTTCTCCCACCTTTTCTAATGGTCCCTCTCAATCTCTGTCTCCTTTACTTTCTCTCATTAACCTCTATCCTCTATCTCTTTTTCTCACGTACTGTTGATTTTTTTCTCCTACTTTCTTTCATTCTTTTTCCTTTGATGCTTCTCTCTCTGTCTTTACCACTCTCTCTCTTTTTCTCTCTCTCTCTGTCTTAATGTCTGTAAAATTATCAATTCATATAGCTACATTTCTCTCGTAAGACTTGTTTCTTGTACAATGGCACATGAGAGCAACATCACAAAGTCAGCAATGAAATGTATAAAAATATTTGTCATTGTCAATGGAGGAGATAGAAAGAGAAAGAATGCCATACATATTGTGAGCGAGAACTATCTGTTTGTACTCAGTGCGCAAGACAGGAAGTGCGTTGGTTTGGTCATCTAACGGTAATGTAATCATTGCCTGCTCATGACCCGATTACAACGCGCGTGGATGTCCAGGTGACAGATGGTTTAAAAAAATGGACTGCCGTCCGGGATGAAGTGTTTGAGAACTCATTTTGTACTAAGCCACGGGGAATGCTAGGCGTACCATCACTGCAGATGAGCCGAGAAAATAAAGCGAGCAAAAAGATACCTCACTCATATGCAATTGCTACGTTGCTGGCAGGACGTGACGATCCTGGGACAAAGTCACACTGGACTGCCTCTCTTCCGGGATAGTACAAACTAGTACATAGTCCATCATATCATTGCCAAACCCTATAGACACGAGTAGGGAAGACTCGATAGTCCTGCAAGACAACTTCCTAAGAGAGACAACTCTGACCAAAAACAACTGCTGCCTTGCAGTTAGGCTGGGGACAGCCAAAAGCTAAGGAGGGCAACCCTACAGAAACGCCTGTTGAAATCGGATGCACTATGCCACTGGCTAACAAATCAAAACAGTGCAACGTAAATATCGCTGTAAACAGCGTACGATGAAGAAGAAGAAGAAGTACTAAGCCACAACTTGTGGTGCTCATCCTGTCCTTAGTCGTAGGTCAGGTAGCCTTTACAGAGGAGACACCCATTATATTTTGCTCTACTGGGGCTTGTCGGTACAGGCAGCTGAATACCCACTTCTTTGCTGTGATCAGCGAATACTCTGACAGAGCACAGTTCTAAGATAGTTAGAAGACAAAACAGTAAATACATGAACTAGATAGTTAGAAGACAAACCAGTAAATACATGATCAAAATGGTTAAAACACAATCATTAAATACATCAAGATAAAAAACAAACGAGAAATACATGAACTAGATAGAAAGACAAGAAATACATGAACAAGATAGAAGACAGACAAGAAATACATAAACTAGATAGAAAGACAAGAAATACATGAACAAGATAGAAGACAGACAAGAAATACATGAACTAGATAGAAAGACAAGAAATACATGAACAAGATAAAAAGACATACAAGAAATAAATGAACAAGATAGAAGACAGACAAGAAATATATGAACTAGATAGAAAGACAACAAATACATGAACAAGATAAAAGACACTCAAAAAATTTATGAACTAGATAGAAGACAGACAAGACATATATGGACTAGATAGAAGACAGACAAGACATATATGAACAAGACAGAAGACATACAAGAAATACATGAACAAGATAAAAGACAGACAAGAAATACACGAACTAGATAGCTAGAAGACAGACAAGAAATATACGAACAAGATAGAAGACAGACAAGAAATACATCAATACGGTTAGAAGACAAAGAAGAAATACATGAACACGATAGTTAGAATACAGACAAGAAATACATGAACTAGATAATTAGAAGACAGACAAGAAAAACATCAAGATAATAAGATGACAAACACGAAATACATGAACAAGATAGAATACAAACAAGAAATATATGAACAAAATAGAAGATAAAACGAAAACTACATGAAAATAGTTAGAAAAAAAAGAAATACATCAACAAGATGGTTAGAAGAAATACAAGAAATACATGAACATTCGCTTACAACCTGAAACACATAACCCAAGATAGGAAAGTTCTTCTCCCCACACGCTTAATGGTACAGTGGTCGAAACAATTACAGAAAGTGAATAATGATAAAAGTGTGTTCACGTAATCGCTGAGCCACAATACATCTTAACCCGGATTCTTGTAACCAACATCTCATGTATCAAAAACACAGCCAAACTCATCTCCGAAGGGAGATGTTAACCCTAAGCGTTTTTACATTTTCCACTTGTAACGCTCGGTAACACGGGGAACCAGAAAGAAACACGTGCATTTTCAGCAGAATACACCAAAGCATCACAACATCAGAACATCAAAACATCAAAACATAAATACATCTAAACATCAATACATCAAAACATCAGTACGTCAAAATATCAATACATCAAAATACCAGAACATCAACACATAAATACATCAAAACATTTAAAACATCAGTAGATAAAAACATCATTACATCAGCACATCAGTACATAACAAATCAATACTTCAAAACATCAGTTAATCAAAACATAAATACACCAAGACATCAATACATCAAAACATCAGTACATACACAATCAATACTTCAATACATCAGTTCATCAAAACATTAATACATCAAAACATCAGAACATCAAAACATCAGTACCTTAATATCATTAATGCATCAAAACATGAATATATCAAACTAAGGGAAACAACTAAGAGGAACAAGCTAACGCAATCAACCATGTAGATTAGAGGGGTAGGCGGCACAAATCAGCTGTCTAAGAATACACACATCAGTTGACAGGACACACAGTAGGGACGTGATAAATGACATTGTCAGCTGAATCACCTTGACCTCTCCGGTCATCAATCAGGGAATATCTGGAAATCGAGCCATCGAGTAAATAGATGACTGTGAATGTTGGAAAATGACAAAGGCACTTGAAAATAGGTCAAATACATTTGAAAAGAATGCTTTAGACGTCTATTGGGCATTGGCTAGACATTTTCCTGACCAATTTTCTGAGTCTGTCCTCATAACTGTAATTCTAATCCCACTATCAGCTTTGTCGCTCTTTTTTTGTATTCTTTCCAGCATGTTTATATCCCCTCAATAATAAGGACTCCACACCTGTACACAGTACTCCAATCTAGGTTTAACTAATGCTTCATACAGTTTGACTATCACTTCCTTGCTCCTATATTTAATTTATTTTTTATCATACCTAACATTGCATTTGCCTTTTTCTCTGCTAAATGAACTTGCTCACTCACCTTACCTGTTCAGTTCAGTTCATCCCGTAACCCATCAGGTCGTTGGGGCACACATGAAGACACTCCCAAAATCCCACGCCATCCCTCTCTGTCTGTCGCCTCCTGACGTATCTCACCGGGACGAAGGCCTGATCACTCAGTGATGTTGTCCACCCATCTCTTCCTTGGACGTCCTCGCCCTCTCTGTCCCGGTACGGAACCAAAGAGTATCGAGTTGGTAATTCCGTTGGAGCTCGCGACGTGCCCGCACCAGGCCATCTTTCGTCTTTTGATAGCTGTGAACAGATCTTGAAAAGGACCAATAGCGTCTTCAACTCTCTGACGGATTTCTACGTTAGTGACACGATCTTTATATGTAACATTTAGGAGTTTTCTAAAGCACCTCATTTCCATTGCATGTATCCTGCCCTGGATATCTGCTGTAATGGTCCAGGTCTCGCAGGCATACATAAATATTGATAGCACCAAAGAGCGCATTAGTCTAACTTTTATGCCGAGGGCGAGCAGCCATATAGGTTTCAGCCGAGTCAGTGTCGCTGTTGTATGTGCTATTCTTGCAATTACCTCTGGCTACCTGTGTGATCTATAATAACCCCTAGGTCCCTTTTTCTTATCTTTCTTTCTAATATTGTTCTCGCCCATTCTGTAATCATGTTCCATATTTGATCTACCAATGTGGATGATTGTACATTTTCTAACCAATCAGCAAAAGACGACCATTGACCAACCAAAATTAGTTTTCCAATGTCTTCAGAACATAAATTAGTCGTACACAGGCCACGTGCTTCCGGTGAACAAGAAGAGACTCCCATTAGCGGCCATTAAGTTGAATACACACAAAAATTAAGCGCGGACGACCAAGATACACTTTTTTATTCAGTAACCAGTGAATGTGCAGCCTTGTTGCTAGGGAATATGCAAGGAGTACATTGAGTGGCGAGGGTCAGACCCAACTGGGGAATTGTGAGTTCTTCCTAATGCGACGTTTTTGGCGCTGAAGGACCAGCGAGATAAGGAGAGAGAGAAAGAGCGAAATAGAGAGAGAGAAGAGAGAGAGAGAGAGAGAGAGAAAGAGAGAGAGAGAGAGAAAACGATATGTAAAAAAACAGTTGCGTTTAGGAAGAATTGCATGTTACAGGAATCTGATCGCAGCGACATTGAAACTTTTTCAAGCTTGTAGTAAACATTGGTTGTTGTCCGAAGCAAATCCTGTTATGCTCTTCGATTGACGTTAGATTTTCACTTGTATGTTGATTGAGCAGCTATTCTTATAGTGCTAAAACTGATCTAAAACTTGTAACGTACCAGCAGCAGCGATCATTTCGGGGACCAGATACGCCCATCGAGCCCTCGATTGCTACCGCCCTCGCAGATAGCCAGCAACTCGGAGATTTTATCGACATCGACATCGATGCTGACTATGCAAATATGGCTGCCACACATCCATTTCGAAGGCAACCAGTTTTCTAGCACCAACTCATACCACAAATCACATTTCACCTGCCACTCGAGATTTGCTAGAGGGGCCACTCGAGATTTGCTAGAGGGGCCACTCGAGATTTGCTAGAGGGGCCACTCGAGATTTGCTAGAGGGGCCACTCGAGATTTGCTAGAGGGGCGACGTGAGATGGCTCGTTCTACAGACAACCACATAGCCTTCACTACCCTAGCAAGATCTGCCGTTAAAAACTCAAAGAAGATCATGAACACTTTGCCCGCGAACATCTCTTGAAAGCTCCTCAATATCAACGCAGCATAAATTAGTTAATCGTAGCCTTGCCGAACACAGACAAATCACTCCTTGTCCGAAAGCTTCCGACGGGTCTCGCAAACGTCAAAGCTGGGCATGGAGTCAATAATGAAAGCCTACTATAGCATCCTGTTTAGATCATCAGCGTCCCCTCAAATTGCCCTCTCATATACTTTACCCCCTCTTCCAGACTTCCTGTCCTCAGAAATTCCCCATGCTATCGAGTCAATGCTATCTCGAAAATCACCAGTGAAGATGGGATAACTGCGGAGGTCAACCAGGCTTGCGGTCTACCCCTTTACTAAGCCATAGCGCAACGTTTTATACGTTATCATCATTCAGTAGGAACACCTGCCACCTGGCACAACTCGAGGACAACACTCTTGCACAAGAAGGGAGACAAAGATGATCTTGGAAACTACCGCCCATTGCTCTCTCCCCGGTCACTTACAAGCTGTTTACAAAATGCATCTTTGCCAGAGTTCGCACTACTCTCAAAGAATCGCAACCAGTCAAACAGGCAGGCTTTCGGCGTTCGTACAGCACATTGAACCAAATTTCAACATACTGTCGCCCTATTGAGGCAGCCCGAGAGTTCCAGACACAGTTGATATTCACTTTCATCGCATATAAAAAGGCTTTTTGATTCGGTAGAACCACACATTGTCTGGCGTTCACTGTTGGAACAAGGTGTCGATCCTGGTTACATTGGATTCTCGCCAACAGGTATACGAACTGCATTACCACATTTCGTCTCTTCCAAAGTCCAACAGTGGTACCAATTCAATAGGCGGTCCACCAGGGCGATCCTATCTCACCGAACCTATAACAGCATGTTTGGAATCAGTCATTAGTCAATGCAACCTTTGGCATCCTTATTGGCGGTAGACGTGTCAATCATCTTTGATTTGCCGATCTAAGCGCTCATCACAGAGTCAGCAGCAGAAGCCAACCAAATAATGCAGCTTCTGGATAGAGAGGGCAAGAAAGCTAATTTCGAGTCTAATTTTCTAATTTCGTTTTGTCAATGTTAATGTCCAATTCAAATCGTTGACTTTTGTTATGAAAAAAGGTTTTAATCTGTATATGTCATTTAAAAGGCTCTCCAGCGTTTAGCGACACCTGAAATATGAGCAAAGAGCAGCTATGATTTCACCTGGCAGGCATGCTGTAAGAGAGGATAAAGAGGTATAGACATATGATCCCTTACCACATCCTGTTGAAACTATAAGCCACTAGAAAAAAAAATATCTCTGCACCACAAAGTGTGATAGCGAGATTACGGAGAGCTGGGCATGGGAGTCGACTGCCGTACCATGGAGAAACTATAAGAAACAAGATTGCCAATAGAATACTTCTACACCCCTTGGTAGACGAGAAGCAACTAAGTCGTACCCCAAGGAGAGTTGGCCATGAGGCCGAATGCCTCGTGTTTTAGAAATTCGTAAGCCACTAGAAAAAGACATTAGATATGATAGTATTTCCATTTGGTGTTGCTCATGCTATTCGAAGCTGAGTTGAATGAAATAGTAGTGACGTTCTTTATTAGCGGATTACAGTGGCCCTTTGTACATCCCACGGCGAATCGTGAAGGTGGACCGGGGTCCGCCAAACTGAAGTGAAATTCAAGACTAGTCAGTTGTTGTTGTTATCCCATAGCTGCTGAGCAAGCCTGGTCTTGACAGCCCAATGCCATTCTTATATAAATACAGGTCTTCTTTAGTTGTTTCCCTGCTCCCTACAGTGTGTTGGCAATTGTCGGCAGTGCTTGTAAGAATCTTTTCCTCATGTCCACAAGCGCCTTGTACTCAATGAGTAGATGTCGAACAGTTTCATCAGGATGAGAGCAATGCCTGCACAGGGGCAGGTGCTGGGTATTGATGCGGTTTAAGTTGTTATTGACTTGTATGTCCTGTTCGGAACTGAAATATGAGATTTTGAACTTTTTGATGTAGTTTATTTATGTCATTGTTACATTTTGGCTGTGACATTTCGCTAAATACACTACGACATTTTCATCCATATTTATAGAGTATTATTCTTAATAAATCGTTTTACTGTGTGGTTACTGCAGGGTCTTTCCAATTGTTTTTTCGGGGTTCCTGTTTTTGTCAATCTGTCGGCCATCTCGCTCCCTAGAAGCCCACTATGTCCCGGGATCCATTGCAAGGTGACATTTATGTTGTTGATCGCACTCCCCACCAAGAATATATCCTTTTCTTTGTATGGGGTGTTCCTCAACGCATCCAGAACCGAGTCACTAAAAATTACAAAATCCACCGGTAACAATTCTCCCAAGTTGGTGCACAATCTCAAATGCAGTTTTTATACCCTCGACCTCCGCTTGATCAGTTTTCACCGCATGGATCACACAACTCGTACATGGACCCATTCGGGTATTTAATACGGATATCCTACCCTGCAAAAGAGGTAAATTTCGATGCTGATCAATCCGTATAGACCAGGGCTGGCGATTTTTGGGTAGCTAGAGACTGTCTACAAGGCACATGTCTTCAGGATATTAGGTGTAGTCTCCTTAGTTGATGCCTTTTCTCTCAGGTGTTTTTATGACTGGCAGGCAAAGATTTCCGCAAGTAGGTGGTCCAAAAAATCTATTTTCCGTTTCACTCTCCTCTGGTAGATGATGAATAGGGCTTACCTCTTCTACAACATCCAGTGGGGACAATTGCTTTAGTCTCCCCTTTTGCTTCTCTTTTGCTTCCAAGTGTCTATTTGTACCCTATTTGGATGAGACTAGTCAGTGAGGATACCACTATGAGATTTACAGCCTCGATCCCAATCTGATTAGACTGACTGCTGTGACACAGCCTATTTTCAGGAGCACGAATAGGAAGGGACGTGAAGTTGGGGTGTTCATCAGTATGTTTCCCCTAATCTTGATTGCTCTTCGCTCTAACTTTCATCAGAATGTTTCCCCTAATCTTGATTGCTCTTCGCTACCACCTTCATCAGTATGTTTCCCCTAATCTTGATTGCTCTTCGCTCCCACCTTCATCAGTATGTTTCCCCTAATCTTGATTGCTCTTTGCTTCCACCTTCATCAGTATGTTTCCTCTAATCTTGATTACTCTTCGCTCCCACCTTCATCAGTATATCTCACCTAATCTTGATTACTCTTCGCTCCCACCTTCATCAGTATATCTCACCTAATCTTGATTACTCTTCGCTTCCACCTTCATCAGTATGTCTCACCTAATCTTGATTACTCTACGCTCCCACCTTCATCAGTATATCTCACCTAATACCGATAGCTCTTCGTTCCTCCTATTACTGTAAAAAATATCTTCCATTGAGTAGTTGAATTGCAATATATGTCATTTTTTACTATATACTCTTGGTGGTACTGGTCGTCTTCTTGTATTTTCACACATGTACACCTTCCGAACATTATCTCTTGTTACATTCCAGTGAAGTTTAAATACTTCTTTCGTGAACCGTGCTATTTTGTCCGTCAGTCTGTCTGCCTATCTGCCTGTCCATCTATTTGCACAGCTATTTGTATCTTTCTGTCTGTCTGTCTGTCTATCTATTTGTCCATCTATCTGTCGCTGTAGTCAAGAGGTTAAGGCACTCACCTCTCATAGTGATGAACGAAAACGGGGAGTGATCGAATCCCGCAAGTTTCAAGCAACCCCTTGTCTCACGGGAGGTAAGACCAGAGTGCATCCCGAGCTACCTCCAGTCGTCTCGACCAATAGTCTTGCCACTGATCCAAGGTAGCTCGGGATAAGAGTGCGATAATGTCCAGCGCATATTCTTCCTCACTATAATCCTCATACAGCGCACATCACATTATGAAGACACAACCGTCTGATGTTGTGGCCATCATCACTTCGCGATGGGCAATGACTTAACTGTCCGTATGTCTGTCTGCTTGTCTGCTCTCCCCCCCCCCCCCCACTCTTCTTCTTCTTCTTCTTCTCCTTCGTACGCAGTCAGACATTTTTTCGAAAAAAGCGGCGGTCATCCTGAGGCTGTCGACACTGCCATAGAGCTTGTCTTGTAGTTCCACTGGTGATGGCCACATCTGCTCTCTCTGATCCTCGTATGTCGGGCAGTTCTGCAGCAGATGTTCAGCGGTCATTTTACCGGTACCGCACGGGCATTCGTCGGTACCACCTATCTTCAATTTGTTGAATAGGTGGTACCTCAGTCTATTGTGGCCAGTGCGAAGTCGGAAGACAACGACCTGCTCTCTTCGGTTCTGCCCCCCCCCCCCCCCGCTCAATCATCTATTCATTATCCTATCCTATTCTAATATAAACCCACCTATTGTATTCTATTCTATATGTCCGCCGGTCGGTTTGCCTAAATGTTTATCTTTATCTTTATCCGTATGTCTATCCTATGTATGTCTATCCTCTCTCTCTCTCTCTCTCTCTCTCTCTCTCTCTCTCTCTCTCTCTCTCTCTTTCACTCTTTCACACACTCTCTCTCTCTCTGTTCGTGTACATGCTTGTCTCATTGAACGCCTAACGTTTCCTGTGCTGGGATCATCCAATGCGAATCACCGTTCTGGATTACCGCTCCGCTAAATCTCATGCCCCATATACACAACCTATAGGAACACTAAGACAAGCAACTACAAAGAACTAGCCAGTATGATCTATTGTTGCCAGTACGTCACACCTTACTTCACTAAATCAGTGTTCATTGTTACTGTTAGTGTAAACATGTTTAAAATATGCGGAATATGTGACCTCGAGTGTTACGGGGATCTGACCAAGACCCACAGAATAGTAACAATGTAAGCTGCCTGTCATTTTCGTAAGAGATAACTAAAGAGGGATATGCATGGTGCCTCTAAAAACTTTAAGCCACAGAAACTTCCAGAGATATGACCTGGTCAGTGTTTGATGACTCTGCGTGAATTCCTGTACAACATATGCTCCACGGGGGGCTGAATAGGTTTGATTGATTGATGATGGGAACGAAGATTGAGACATGGATTTAATCTCTCTAAGACGGCTTTCTGAGACCTCTTTAATGAAGGTCGACATCGTTTCTGACTCGTTTCTACTGGCTCGTCATGCAAGAGTTTATTTTGGAATCTCATATGGCATTTATAACCTTGTCACCAAAGGCACCGAAGTGGGAACTTTGGAAATTAATGGTTGTGACGTCTTGAAGCTGATCAGCGATCGATGCTTGAGTTGGGACATTGTTATCGATGAACCGTAAATCCACATATTTCCCAGTTTTGAAATCATGTATGCGTTTATAAGAATGCAGGGGAGTTTGAGAATACGAGCAGGAGTGTGTACATTCCGCTGGCTACAGTACCTACACCGTTTGCCAATTGCTGAGAGGGCCTGAATAGCTGTGAGTTTTCCCAGAGTGAATTGACTTACATTCTTAAAATAGCAGAAAAGAACAGAGTGGGTCACATTGGCTGATGTCGTTTAAAGAGATGACTTATCTACGCTTTAGTGATCCTGGGAGTAGAGAAAGGTTAGATGAAACGTATTGGCCAAGTCCACTACTTCACGTCCTAGTTGTTCTAACAGAAATAGGCTGCGTTACAGCAGTCTGAAACAACAAATTAAGTGCATAAAATGAGGCTGGATAGGGCAATCTCTACGAAAGGCACCATCCAACGTAGCCAGACATGTACCTACATATAATCCTTAAATGAAGAGAGAAAGGGAAAGAGAGAGAGAGAGAGTGAGAGAGAGAGGGGGTGTGAGAGAGAAAGAGAGAGAGATTGTGTGTGTGTGTGTGTGAGACGGAGACCCAACAATACATGAAGATGCGGATGTGAGAAGGAACTAAGATTAAATGATTATATGACGATATCCTTACCAGGGCTTACGGTGGGAAACTGAATTTGTTAAGATTAATGGCAGTTCTAAGGTAGACTCGAGGAATAGTTTCAATGCCTGCTTGCTGACGAAGAGGGCAGCGGATCGAATCCCGTTATGACAAGTGTTATTTTGTTGTTGAGGGTGAAATAAACAAATATAGCCAGCACGCGACGTGGTGACAGCAGTGGCTCAGAAGCCTGCAGTCCTCAGTCTAAGAACACCTCGACTACCCAAACAATGGGAATAAGGTCGCACCACAGTTCTTTGTTGTATATAGTAGACTCTCCCGTAGTGGATGAAGCGTTGATAGGTTTTAAGAGAGGTCTTATTAATTTTCTTTTTCTTTGTTGGTCCTGAAAAAAAAACATGTAATTATGTTGTGCCTTAGTTTACATTGAGGCTGTGATACATGTGCGTTTCGGCCCGAAACATCAGATTTCAGCACGGCACAGTTTTGGGACCGAGTTATTCATTGCTCTTTGATCCCTTTTTTTCAAGTGAAACTGCACGAATGCAGCCTGTTTCCAGGGTCGCCACCCGGAGACGGAAGGGTTTCTTCGCCAAATCTGGTTATCTGACCCTGACGCAAGCAGGCAGCTATGAGTAGCTGACTGCTGTAATCTCGTTCACTAAGTCTCATTGGTTTTCTTTGTGCCTCATTATACCAAGGTAGTTAGTTGTCCAAGGCAAGCAGTGAAGGCTACATCATCTGACAATTTTCTTTGTCTTGAATATGATGTAACTTGCACTGTATTTGGATTATAGTGAGAGAGCCCCTGCGTTGGCCATCAACATCGCTCTCGTCTCGAGCTACCTTTGGACCAGTCGAGACCAATATTTTGCAATGTTTGCTTTCTGTGGCTTTTTATAGTTGGGGGAAGCTAGTTACCTTATAGGATAGAGATTTCATTGCTTGTTAGAATCTTTACCGGACATCGGATATCAGCTGTTTTGGTCACATAAAAAGACATACATCTTGCTGAAGACAACACTAAAAGGAAATGCTGAGAGCAACATACCAGATGTAATCAGCGCTATAAGTGAGAGCATAACATCACGCAAAGGACAGAGACAAGCATTTCAGACTGTTCCGTCGTGATAAAAGACACATGCCGCTGGAGATTCAAAGTAAACGATCTTCAATGGGGAGATGGCACTTGAACCGTCCGAGCATTTGCATTGAGGTTGCAATAGCAATTTCTTACATGCTGAAGTTGCTAGTCCCATGAACAACCGTCTTTAACAGCTTTTTCCTACACACTTTGAAGGCTGCAGTTCTATTCCTTTCAACTCGAGAACCAATTTGGAGTTTGCATCTACAATGAAATATTCAGCACTGAATTCACAATGATATTGTCTATTATAGAACTGCAACCAAAGCTGGCATCAGGATTGTGCTGTAAGATTTGCGATATGTAATGTTCACTCCTGGCACGACATACTCTTCTGCACTTGAGAAACTCATGTAAGAAATCAAGCGTGGGAGTCGTTCGCTTTGTTCTTAGGCACAGATTGCTTTCTCTTAAACTCAGCGATGATTATCCGCTCATTGATCTGAGCACCTTGTGTGATGCTTGCACGCCACGCTGCGCATCATCTTTCACTGCGCCCATCTGGAAGCCATTGTTCTAAAATGATAAATACAACAAATATTGTTCTAATTTTACTCACACTCCTGCCAGCCATTGCAAATGTTTACATTCGTCACAAACATCCACTACGTTTGACCTGGATTGTGTTTTGAAATTGCCAGCACTTTAAGCGTTGTAACACAATCTGCCTTATCTGTGCTGGTAACTCATCTTACTTCCCCGTCGACCCTAGGCATTTATCGGCACAGAGCGCTTACGTTGGCTTTCTTTAAACAGGTGTATTGGATCGGCTGTTATAAGTTGGTGTTGTATAATTTTGTCCGGTCATATCATATCTGACACGTAAGCTTCCTCGTGCCGAGTAACCATATCTTCTTTGGTGATAGTTTTTATAATGTAATAATTAGTCACATTTTTTTTCCTGACGACAATAATAATTTCTCTTTGACATGTCATTTAAATTCAGTTCATATCAGGTGCCTTCACTGCGTGGAAGGTCAGCTACAATAGATCTCTAGCTTGCTCTGGATCTTGTCCTGATGGTACAACCCGTCAGGGTGTCCTCTGTCACTCGTTTGATGTTTTCCTTCCATTTATAGCGCTGTTAACCTCTGGCACGTTTCCACTTCCTCTTTTCTTCCCCTATTGTTCTCATTAAAAAAACTCTTATGTCTTTTGATGTGTCTCAAATATCTCAACCAACTCACTTTGATTATATTTAACAATTCTCTCTGCACCCCTAATTTCTTTCTTATTTATTTTTTTTTTCCACGAGATATGTCCCATTCTTCTACACATTTTCACATTTCAAAAGCTTCAACTCTCTTCTCCAATTGTTTGTTTATTGTTGATGTTGTTACGTCATTAAGACAAATATATATATATATATATATATATATATATATATATATATATATATATATATATATATATATATATATAATAAATGGTCACTCTGATTAACACTTTTAGGGTGAAAATTTATTTGGCTATCTCTTGTATCTTCTTGATTTCCATCTCGCATCTTCCGTCTTCATTGATTATATTACTAAGATATGAGAAGTTCTTGAGCTGTTCCTGTATGTGATCGCCTATTGTTATCTTTGCATATTGCACGCTTGTATTTATTTTACTCTCTCAGCTTAAATATATTGGATGTTAGTTGAATCGTTTAATTGTTATCGTTTTAAATCCTAATTCTTTATTCCATGAGCACCTCGCAGGATGGGATTGGTAAAGAGATAAACTTAACTTAACTTAAGGTATTTATAATGGTTTAGAAGACTCTGTGGAGTTTGTATACAACCAGTTTATTTTACATCCATTTGATCTAAGCATTCACCACTCCCTGACTAAAAAAATAATTTAACTTTAGGCATACTGGTGGTTAAACTGATATTGTTGAGTAATTTAGCGTTAGACATACTGGTGATTAAACTCAAATTGTGGAATAATTTAACGTTAGGTGGTAAGAACTGATATTGTGGAGTAATTAGACTGTTAGTCTACTGATGAGAAAACTCGCCATATTTTGAACTAGCTGGTTCAAAGCTGCATATGCTTCAGTAGCTACCATCCCATTTTGGCGTACACTAGAACGACAGCGCAGATCGGCTTGCAAAAAAGGCTAAGGACTACGATCAAGAATACATTAAAACCACATGTTTTTCGGGAAAAGAGAGCCCCCTGGGGTGTCAGAAGATCAAGCACAATGCCTGATCACACCCTTGTCCAGAAGAAACAGAACACTTTTCTATATCTACGGACATGACACAACAGACTGAACATATACACATGACACAACAGACGGAACATACACACATGACACAACAGACTGAACATACACACATGACACAACCGACTGAACACACACACATGACACAACCGACTGAACATACACACATGACACAACAGACTGAACATACACACATGACACAACAGACTGAACATACACACATTACACAACCGACTGAACATACACACATAACACAACCCACTGAACATACACACATGACACAATAGACTGAACATACACACATGACACAACAGACTGAACATACACACATGACACAACAGACTGAACATACACACATGACACAACCGACTGAACATACACACATGACACAACAGACTGAACATACACACATGACACAACAGACTGAACATACACACATGACATAACAGACTGAACATACACACATGACACAACAGACTGAACACACACACGTACAAGCTTCGACTATCTGCTTCACCGTTGTGTTCAAGGGGACTAAGCCAACAAAATGCTGAGCATGTATTTCAGGACTGTCCCCTGTTTCTGTTTATGTTTCTAAGAATCGACGTCACTGCATACCCAAAGGTGCTCAGTCTCTCTCAGCAAATGGCGCATGATCTAGATGGTCTTTGTAGCTCGCTGGCTGCACTCTCTCTTGCTTCGTCCTCTAATCTGCCCTATTCCGCTCGAACCTCGTTTAATGTCGATACTTTGCAGCCTGTGGATTGCTGCTTCTTCTATTGCAGTGTCTTTATCTAATAGGCTGTCATTGATTGATTCAAAATGCCATTCCTAACAATTCATGTATGGCCAGTTAAGCCAGTTAATACGGTCCAACACTAAACTCAAAGCTGTACGTAGTTAAAGAGGGATTCTAAACAACGGTCGAGCTCATTACGGAAACTCGATTAACGCTGTAGACATATGATCACAAAGAAAAAAAGACAAAGCATATCTTCGCTGTATCCATATCTAACAATCAGAAGTCATTTGCAGTGGTGGGTCTGTAGCAACTTGATATTTACGATGCGTTTACTCGCCCCATACACAACTCTCTCTAGTCGCACTTAACATCGACCATCCAGGTGCAGTAGATCATGCCCCTTATCCCAGGCTAGAAAGCTCGGGATCCAGTCGGGAACCTTGCGAGTTGTACAGTCACATTTCCCACAGCCCACCTTGCATAGTTTTACAAAGCACACCTGTAAAAGGCCTATGGTTGTTTGCACCTGTTCTTTGATAAATACTTCAGCATGAACAAGTCATGCATGGCGTACACACATTTATTAAGTCTGTGACGCGTAGCAACACATATTAGTGCGGTCCATTAGAATAAGGAAGTCGGTGATGTTTATCGTATGGGGGGAATGTAGCGTAGTTCTTATTTGTTGTTTATAGTGGGATGGTGGAAAGGGAGGTGGGGTGGTGTGAGGGGGGGGGGGGGGGTAATTGACAAATATGCGACTTAGTCTGGTTAGGCAAACGATACTGATTGGACAATGTTAGGGTCTGGTAAAATATACTTAAGAAGACCCCCCGCATCTCACTTCCTCGTAGTTGTCCATGGAAACAGCCTGTGTTATGGCAGCCTGGATAACGAGGTGGTGGATCGACGTGATCCATGTATCAGTGAGCGACATGCAGATAGAGCCAAGCATAGCACAACCGTCTGAAGGACCCCAGTTTACCTGCATCAGCACGCTCGGGATGTGAGAAAAGCTACTGCTACCAGCCACATAACGCTCTTGTTAGGGCTCACACAAGAGTAAGATGACTCATTGTGGGCATTTAACTTCAACAACATTATCAAAGAAGTGTAACGTTTTCCCGGTTTTGTTTATCATATGGGAAATATAACGTGTTTCCTTTTTTTTAGCCTCTAGCTCCTCTTTTCCCTGCTGCCCATGTCACTAGCGTCGCAGAGAGCCCAGGCCGTAGATTTTTTGTTAGCGTCGGGTCAGAAAATTGTCCTAGCAAAACGATTAACTTTTGGAGTGTTTCTTTGATCCTCTATTTCCATCTTCGCCGGGGTCGACCTCTTTATCATGGCCTTGACACCTGTTCGAATGATTTCACTTCAGGATGGTCATATTGCGTCCATGTCAAATGACCAAATCACTTTATTTTATGCTAGTCAATATAGGATTAATCGATGTACTTTTCACCAAATTCCTCAGAGTCATGTTGGAATTTTTTCGCGAATTGCCTTTTCTGCTGCACATCGTCCTCAGCGCATCTCACAGGTCTCAATCTTACGTTTGTGCATATCTGATAGGGTCGAAGTTTGATACTGCTACTAGCACGTTTGTAGCGTGAGACACTATCGTGTCTGTCAGAATCTGTTCAGTAGACAGAAGTACAGTTGGATGTACAAATTGCTTGGCTTTCCATCCTGCCAGGCACTTCCAAAGGCAGTAAATTTCCGTACCTGCTTCATGGTTTTCCCGTCGATGTTAAACCTACCCTATGTTGGCTGACGTCTAATTGTCCTACTTTCTTCTGTCTGATAACAGCTGATCGTCATGTCATGCTTTAGGCAGGCTGAGTCGAGACAGGAGGGGTGTGATTGTAAACTGTCAATACGACTTTTTCTTGCTGGGGTAAACGATGTCTTTTTTAGACTGAGAACTACAGGCCGCTTATCCACTGCTGTCGCAACGTCGTGTACTGGCTATGTTTGTTTATTTCACCCCCAACAGAACAACAACATATGTCTTTCCGGGATTTGAACCGCAGCCCTCCTTATCGGCAGGCAGGCTTCGAAAGCATTCCACACGGCTGAACAAAGAGAGTGGTCTTCATCACTTGTGATGGACAACTATTATTGTAGAAGAGGCTCTGGTCCTCTGCGAAAATAAATTCGTTGGTGATTTTTGTCCATATAGATGATGAATTGAAGAGAGCATAACACACATACTTGATGCACCCCACTCGTGACCGGGAACTAATTTGTCTATCCGACACTTGCCCTAACCGCCATTTCACCGTTGGCGTATATATCCTATATATTGTGCAGTAGCTGTCCCTAACACCATATTCCTCCAAAATACCCAATAATTTCCTCCTATTGACAATATTCAAGGATTTCTCTCGTTCAATGAAAGCATTTAAAATTTATATTACTCTATTGATTTTTCACTCAATTACTTTAATGCAAAAATCGTGTCCGTGCATCCTTTGCTCATCCTAAAGCCACTTTGTGATTTACTGACTAGGCTCTTCCCTAGCTGGCACTCTCTGTTCTAAGACCCTGGCCTATATTTTATTTACGTGATCAAGGAAGGATATTATATATATACATAATGTATTATATATATATATATATATATATATATATATATATATATATATATATATATATATACATATATATAAACTCAACGAAAAAAGTAGCTTACAGGTATTGTTTTTCATCATATAATTTTATTTTATCATCGATGCAGAGCTACATATGGGAAGAAAAAACAACTTGATTCCAGGTGAACTCTGATACAACTAAAACAAAATTTTTGTGTCACGTGTGATTATTTCCTAAACGTCCGTGGGCATAGGGGCCATTTTAAAAAAAATGACAAAGTGTCAATCACATGCTTTGATCACGTCTTGACATCAGGGCCTCATGGATCGCATGCAGGGCCTAAGTAAATCCTGTGAAATGTTAGCCACTTCTGCATGATTCTATGACTAAGTTGCTATACAGTGTGAGGTGGATGCTGTCGTTGATGAAGTCGACGTTTCAGCTTTTCCCAGACATGCTAAATTGATGACAAATCAGGAAAATTGCTGGCCGGGGCAAGATTGCAATGTTTCTGGCTTGGAATTCTTCTTCTTCTTCTTCTTCTTCTTCTTCTTCTTCTTCTTCGTACGCAGTCAGACAGTAACCATTCATTATTTTTTTCGAAAAAAGCGGCGGTCATCCTGAGGCTTTCGCCACTGCCATAGAGCTTGTCTTGCAGTTCCACTGGTGATGGCCACATCTGCTCTCTCTGATCCTCGTATGTCGGGCAGTTCTGCAGCAGAGGTTCAGCGGTCATTTTACTGGTAACGGCAGGGGCATTCGTCGGTACCACCTATCTTCAATTTGTTGAATAGGTGGTACCTCAGTCTATTGTGGCCAGTGCGAAGTCTGAAGACAACGACCTGCTCTCTTCGGTTCAACTGGTAAAAGGCATCGTTTTTGGTGTAACCAGTATGTTCGGTTTCCCATTTGGTCATGTATCTGGCTTTGGCTTGGAATTCATCATGCACGACTCTGGCAACATGAGGACCGGTATTGTCCTACTGAAGTACAATGCCTGGTGCATGGTTCAGCGTAAAAGGTGCGATGTGGCTCTTCACGATCTCATCATCGTATCGCAAGCCGGTAACATCACATCATATGAGGAATATATCGTGCATCCTTTCTGATTAAAATGTTGGGAATATTCCGTTTAACATTTTTGTTGATTAAGTGGGGAATATAAAGTATTTTTTTGTTCATGCTGCTACAGTGAGAAATGTAGACTATTTCTTAGTTGTTTAATGTATATGATACAAAACGTTTTTCATTTTTGTTTATCATATAGGAAATATAACGTGTTTCCATTTTGTTTATTCAATAGAGAATATTACGTGTATCCTTTTTGTTTACTGTATGCAAAATATAATGTGTTTCCTTTGTCCTTGTCTAATACAATGATCTTAAACCAGTGTCTTAACCCTAGTAAGATAAAAAGACAATCCCTGAGAAATCAAGCTGGGAGATGATACCATTCAAGGTGTCCGTTGCTTCATCTACCTGAGCCAAGAAATAAATATCACCCACTATATCGATCACGAAATCTCTAGACGGAGAACAGCGACTTGGTATATCTTCATTTGCATAACGCCGATACTCCAACCGATGAGAGACACCTCAGCAAGTGCACACACCTTTAATTCCGTGGCAATGCCAGCCATTAGTTGTTAAGTGGTTGACATCTGCGCCAAACATGAATAGAGCCACAACTGAGTTTTGTCGTCCACTTTCTACAAGGTGACTTGAGACTTGACTTTGGCTTGAAAATAAAGGACTGTAACCAGCACTGACTTGTGACTTGAATATTTAGTTGCATATCTGCTCTGCTGAATTACATTACTTCCGTTGTAAACGTGTTTATTTATAACTCTTTAAAAAAATAACAATTTAACGTGTTTTGAATATGCCGTTTATCCGAACAGACGCAACGAAATTTCGCTTAAATGACAAAAGAAGAATGCTCAACTATATTTAGAAATACAGTTGACAAAAGAAGACACGGACCGTCCTAAAACGTGTTTGAATGCTGTTTAAGCAAGCCGTTGAGGTAGACTTGTAGGGATTGACGCAATGCTGAAACTGCTAATGGCGAAAACATGCATATTCAAAATGGGAATAGAGTAAGAGAGAGGGACTAGATGACATTCTCAAGAATGTGTGGTACAAGGGTGTATGAACTTGATCGCTTTGATATTAATGTTGATCGTCGTGGGAAATGATCGCCTCGATATTAATGTGGTTGTCGTGGGAACTTGATCACTTCGGTATTAATGTTGATCGTCGTGGGAACTTGATCACTTCGGTATTAATGTTGATCGTCGTGGGAACTTGATCACTTCGGTATTAATGTTGATCGTCGTGGGAACTTGCTCACTTCGGTATTAATGTTGATCGTTGTGGGAACTTGATCGGCTTGATATTAATGTTCTTCTTCATGGGAACTTGATCACTTTGACATTAATGTTAATCGTTATGGGAACTTAGTTAATTTGGTATTAATGTTGATCGTCTCGAGAACTTGGCCACTTCGTTATTAATGTTGATCGTCATCTGAACTTGGCCACTTTGGTATTCCTGTTGATCGTCGTGGGAAATATTGACAACCTAATCCATAATTTCACGAAGAAGTGGTGGCCAAGAGGATATGATGTGTTTAATGTCATATAGTCAACCGTTATTTAAATTGATTTGTCTTTTGTATTGAGAGTACCATGCTGGACAAACGGGCTGTAAGGAATATATAGTGAACAATATAGGGAATATAATAGAACAAATAGAAATGTGTTTCCCTAATTGACGAATAAAGCCAAATTTGATAACAACTTTGTACTTTAAATCTGGCAAGATAAACGGTTAGCACAAGGCACGAAAATCAGATTAATGCGTTCACTGGTCCTGTCAATATTCCTCTATGCCTGTGAGACATGGACAGTTGCAGCTGACATTCAACAAATGATACAGGCCTTGGCGATGAGATGTTTCCGAAAACTTTTAAACGTCACGTACAAAGATCGAGTTACAAACGAGGAAATCCGAAATAGAATTACAACGGCAATAGGGCCTTTCGAAGATCTCTTGGCAACTGTCAAAAGAAGGAAACTCACTTGGTACGGTCACATATCGAGATCAAATGGTCTTGCAAACACAATCCTCCACGGAAAGGTACATGGCAGACGACGAAGAGGCCGGCCCAAAAAGAGATGGGAGGACAACATAAAAGAATGGACCAGTCTCCGACCAGAAGAGTCACTGGCAGCGGCATCTGACAGAGAGGGATGGCGTGGAGTTGTGAGGATGTCTTCATGTGTGCACCAACGACCTTACCGGTTACGGGATGACCTGACCTGACCTGACTTTAAATATGAATTCAAGCCGCATTAATTCCTAAAATTAGGATCAGACTGTTCAGCACAAATGTACAACCATTCCTACATATGGCTGCGGCTCATGGCATATATGAACAAGGAAAGAAGACTCCACACCCCATGGGTAGAAAATTAGTCAGCAAGTAAGTCCAAGTAATGAGACCAGTTACCATATCATGTAGAAAATAAACATCACACGAATATAAAACTTCTAATCTCCAATTAAGAAAACATCACATTTTATGGTTGAAAAGCAGCGACTACCTAATTATGCAGTACCCAAACTACTGTTTCACAGAATTAACCTCGATACGAGCTATGAGAGACTCTCAGAGGACGAGCTTGGCATGTCCATTTATCCAGCACACATCAGACATCCATCAGTATCCAAGTATGCCTAATATTCACATAACGATCTTGTTATGTAGGTCTACCAGTCATAAGACGATCTTGTTATGTAGGCCTACCAGTCACAAGACGATCTTGTTTTTTAAGCCTACCAATCACAAGACGATCTTGTTATGTAAGCCTATCAATCACAAGACGAACTTGTTATTTAAGCCTACCAATCACAAGACGATCTTATTATGAATGTAAGCCTACCAATCACAAGACGATCTTGTTATGTATGTAAGCCTACCAATCACAAGACGAATTTGTAATGTAAGCCTACCAATCACAAGACGAACTTGTTATTTAAGCCTACCAATCACAAGGCGATCTTGTTATGTAAGCCTTCCAATCACAAGACGAACTTGTTATGTAAGCTTCCCAGTCACAGGACGCTCCCAGTCACAGGACGATCTTATTATGTATGTAAGCCTACCAGTCAAAAGACGAGAACTTGTTATTTAAGCCTACCAATCACAAAACGAACTTGTTATGTAAGCCTACCAATCACAAAGCCACCTTGTTATATATTTAAGCCTACCAGTCACAAAGCCACCTTGTTATATATGTAAGCCTACCAATCACAAAGCCACCTTGTTATATATGTAAGCCTACCAATCACAAAGCCACCTTGTTATACATGTAAGCCTACCAATCACAAAGCCACCTTGTTTTGTATGTAAGCCTACCAATCACAAGACGATTTTGTTATGTAAGCCTACCAATCAGAAAGCCACCGTGTTATATATGTCTTACCAATCACAAAGCCACCTTGATATACATGTAAGCCTCCCAATCACAAAGCGGTCGTGTTATGTATGCTTGCCATCCACATGATTGATCGTGTTATGTATGCCTCCCATTCACAGAACTTCTGCCAGGTTTAGAAGAGTTCCTCACTGCGACACTTGCAACAGAATCTTTATCAAGCTTCGCAGAAGAACGGCGTCAGTTTTTCATAGAAAGGCTAGACATAGTCAAGTTACCACCATCTCTTCCACCGAGAGAAGGTATGTATTGTTTCAATGGATGCATTCAAAGTTATGTGTTGTTTTAATGGATGCATTCAAAGTTATGTGTTGTTTCAATGGATGCATTCAAAGTTATGTGTTGTTTCAATGGATGCATTCAAAGTTATGTGTTGTTTCAATGGATGCATTCAAAGTTATGTGTTGTTTCATTCAATTAATGAGAATGCATGTATTGTTTTTATCAGTGGTTCTCAACATATTTGCGTAATATCTAGGCGTAAAGTTAGGTCGTACACTGTCCTACATGACGCACAGCCAGGAAACAAAGTGTAAGACGCACGCAAGAAATAATATCATCTGAAAACTGACCGGCACAACATGGGGGACACAACCGTCAGTTCTCTGGACATCTACACTTGCCTTGTGTTTTTCCGCAGCTGAATTCGCACACTTATCTGGAAAAACTGTGCCCATGCGAAATTAGTTGATACGGCAATAGATGAGGTGGTCAGGTAGTGTCAGGGTGTCTAAAACCCACTCTCATTGATAAAATATACCCAATAATTGGCATAGCAACATATGAGAACCGAAGAAGCGTGGTAGCAAAAATTGAACGAAAAAAACAGAAGCACGACTCAAGACACAAAATGTTTGGACATCAGGTACAGAGCACAAGACTCAAATACAGACACACCTTCCTAAAATCAACCCACCCATACAGACACACCTTCCTAAAATCAACCCACCCATACAGACACACCTTCCTAAAATCAACCCACCCATACAGACACACCTTCCTAAAATCAAACCACCCATACAGACACACCTTCCTAAAATCAACCCACCCATACAGACACACCTTCCTAAAATCAACCTACCCATACAGACACATCTTCCTAAAATCAACCCAGCCCACACAGACACACCTTCCTAAAATCAACCCACCCATACAGACACACCTTCCTAAAATCAACCTACCCATACAGACACATCTTCCTAAAATCAACCCAGCCCACACAGACACACCTTCCTAAAATCAACCCCACCCATAAAGACACACCTTCTTAAAATCAACCCACCATACAGAACAACCAGGAAAGTCGCCGTATCGAGAGATGTCATGAATTGACAATTTAAAGCTACATAAATGGAACTTCGGGAGGAACCTGTCCCCGGACATCATCTACCATACACAACATGGAAGTCACTAAACAGACTCCGAACTGGTGTATTACGATGCAAGATGAATATGAAACGATGGAGATACACAGATGATGACATATGTGACTGGCACAATACAGGACCCAGACCACCTGATGACCTGCCCCAACCTCCAGGAAACATGCAATAGGTCCAACATGCTGGAGGCTAATGAGAAGGCAATCCATGTCGCTGACTACTGGATGCGTATTGTATAACGTGATGCTTGGACAGTGGAAGTAAGTCAGTAGCCCTTTTTGCCACATTAACATCTTTCACCTTTTCAGAATATCATTGTCCCCTTCACAAGATTGTCTGACACAAAATGTGTGTTTTTACGTGGTGACTGCAAGTGCAAGCGACCTGTTCTCTTAAACGTATATTCATGTTTGCGAAGCCTATCCGTTGTCATAACCGCAGTAATGATAGTTGTGGCAGACTAAAGAACCTCTAGTATGGGATACACAAACTCCAGTATGTGGCAGGCAGCCTCCAGTATGAGACAGACAACCTTTAGTATGTGATACACAACCTCCAGTATGATGCAGGCAACCTCCAGTATGAGGCACTCAACCTCTAGTATGAGGCAGAAATCTCTGGTATGGGATACACAACCTACAGTATGAGACCGACAATCTCTATGGGATACACATCCTCCAGTACGAGGCAGACAATCTCTAGTATGGGAAACACAACCTACAGTATGAGGCAGACAATCTCTAGTACGGGATACACAAACTCCAGTATGGGACAAACCACCTCCAGTATGAGACAGACCACCTCTAGTATCAGATAAACCACCTCCAGTAACAGACAGATCACCTCTAGTATCCGACAAATCATCTCCAGTATGAGACAGACCACCTCTAGTATCAGACAAACCACCTCCAGTATGAGACAGACCACCTCTAGTATCAGACAAACCACCTCCAGTATGAGGCAGACCACCTCTAGTATGAGGCATACCATCTCTAGTATGAGGCAGACCACCTCTAGTATGAGGCAGACCACCATCAGTATGGGACAAAACACCTCCAGTATGAAACAGACCACCATCAGTATCAGACAAACCACCTACAGTATGAAACAGACCACCATCAGTATCAGACAAACCACCTCTATGAAACAGACCACCATCAGTATCAGACAAACCACCTCCAGTATGAAATAGGCGATCAGCATGCGTCGTCGTGTCTAGCTCTCAATCAGTTCATTGTAAGGTACATGTGGCCTCAATCAGTTCCTTATAAGGTACATGTGGCCTCAATCAGTTCCTTGTAAGGTACATGTGGCCTCAATCAGTTCCTTGTAAGGTACATGTGGCCTAAATCAGTTCCTTGTAAGGTACATGTGACCTCAATCAGTTCCTTATAATGTACATGTGGCCTCAATCAGTTCCTTGTAAGGTACTTGTGGCCTAAATCAGTTCCTTGTAAGGTACATGTGACCTCAATCAGTTCCTTATAAGGTACATGTGGCCTCAATCAGTTCCTTGTAAGGTACTTGTGGCCTCAATCAGTTCCTTGTAGGGTACATATGGCCTAAATCAGTTCCTTATAAGGTACATGTGGCCTCAATCAGTTCCTTATAAGGTACATGTGGCCTCAATCAGTTCCTTATAAGGTACATGTGGCCTCAATCACTTCCTTGTAAGGTACATGTGGCCGCAATCAGTTCCTTGTAAGGTACATGTGGCCTCAATCAGTTCCTTGTAAGGTACATGTGGCCTCAATCAGTTCCTTGTAAGGTACATGTGGCCTCAATAAGTTCCTTGTAAGGTACATGTGGCCTCAATCAGTTCCTTGTAAGGTACATGTGGCCTCAATCAGTTCCTTGTAAGGTACATGTGGCCTCAATCAGTTCCTTGTAAGGTACATGTGGCCTCAATCAGTTCCTTGTAAGGTACATGTGGCCTCAATCAGTTCCTTGTAAGATACATGTGGCCTCAATCAGTTCCTTGTAAGGTACATGGGGCCTCAATCAGTTCCTTGTAAGGTACATGTGGCCTCAATCAGTTCCTTGTAAGGTACATGTGGCCTCAATCAGTTCCTTGTAAGGTACATGGGGCCTCAATCAGTTCCTTGTAAGGTACATGTGGCCTCAATCAGTTCCTTGTAAGGTACATGTGGCCTCAATCAGTTCCTTGTAAGGTACATGTGGCCTCAATCAGTTCCTTGTAAGGTACATGTGACCTCAATCAGTTCCTTGTAAGGTACATGTGGCCTCAATCAGTTCCTTGTAAGGTACATGTGACCTCAATCAGTTCCTTGTAAGGTACATGTGGCCTCAATCAGTTCCTTGTAAGGTACATGTGGCCTCAATCAGTTCCTTGTAAGGTACATGTGGCCTCAATCAGTTCCTTGTAAGGTACATGTAGCCTCAATCAGTTCCTTGTAAGGTACATGTGGCCTCAATCAGTTCCTTGTAAGGTACATGTGACCTCAATCAGTTCCTTGTAAGGTACATGTGGCCTCAATCAGTTCCTTGTAAGGTACATGTGGCCTCAATCAGTTCCTTGTAAGGTACATGTGACCTGTTGATAGCATGTTGAGTTGATAGCAGACAAGGAAGAAGATCTGTCAGTTTTAGGGGCGTGTTATGTCGGGCCTGAATTCAATTATTTGCTGTAACGGTTAACGATTTGATCGGAATGTGGCAGTGGCCTAGTTCCTTTCTATCTTGGTAACACTCTGTTGATCAGTTGAAATGTAAACAATAAGTATAGTTCTACGGCAGATGTTATAACTGTTAATCGGCCATCTGTTTGTTTAATTCTTCTTCGAGGTTTCAGATTTTGAAAGGGTATACGGTGGCTGCTCTTGCTGACCCAGCAGCGTTTGGACTATTGCCCTTCGACTCAATGTTATGTAATGGTATCTACACGTGTATGTTAGTTGTTTTGTAGTGCCATACAGAGTGGCCAACATTTCTGCTCTCTAATGAAGAATCGTTCTCTGAACATCTTTGAGTGCCGGGAACTCAATGGTGATGAACGGTTTCCTTTGGTTGTGTACTCAGCCGGACAAAGAAGCTCTGATTCTTCCTTGTAAGTTGATTGATATGTCATTTAGATTGGGGCTTGCCATATGTCTGTAGACCTGCCTCACTGCTTTTCTCACACCTGTTCAGATACGTTTTTGTGTTTCCTGCTCTTACGAGTTGTTTGGCTCTTTGTATAGTTGTCACTGTATGCATATGCTCTTGTTTTAAACCCCGTCGTTTCTAGTATGTCTACATTGTCATTGTCAAGTGTATATTTCTTCTCCTTTTTCGTTCGTTCTCAAAACCGCTACCAAGTCCCAAAAAGGGCTATGCAAGTAAAAGGATATAGTCGCGAGAACAAATTGAGTTGTGTCAAAATTTGCAGCTTCATTGAAATATTTGCACCTTTCGGTCCGACACATCCGACTTCAGCATAACATTTTTGTGTACCTGGAAGCCTTCCCTCTTCGATCCCTTCTCTTTAGCCAGTCTGTCGTGGTGCAGCATGTTCTCCAGGAACAGGATCGTGGAGATGGAGAAATGTCATGGCAGCTCTGGTTCGCTGGTCCTAACGTAAGCAGTCAGGTATGGGTCGCTAACCGCTGCTGGTCATGCACTACTCTGCATTTTGATCCACTTCAGGTGTATATTAATGTCTACGGATCAACTGCATAACTGCTTATACTGCATGTGCGTGGATACGATTGCTTGCATAAAATCAGGTCTACAATGTCCAGCGTATTCTGATGCTTGAATAGCGGATACAGAGTCTGTGAAGATAACACAATATTTGAACCATTGAGGTGACGTCACCCAAGACGGTCTTCAGTATATGATATAAAGATATTCGCACGGCTGACTGGTATTATGGTTGCGAATGTCATGATATAGGTTTGAATTTGAATGCCTCAACCAAATCTGCAATCCATGACCAACTGAAAAGACTGCAGAGCCCAGCAGCAAGGAGAGAAACTCAGAAGACTGACAGACCATCCAATGCACCAGAGACTAAATAGATTTGGAAATGGGAAACTACAGCGGAGAAACTTTGCAGAAATAGCCAAAGCAAAGATGAACGAAGACCCTATAAACACATTAACAACTCCATAGCCCATCTCTGCTGTACGCATACCTACCTAGAAGCAGCATATATTTCGGGTGGTGACAGAAAATATACCAGGTATTGGAAACAAGAACAGCCAGACTGAAAAAGAAAGAAGAGACATAACCCTGAGGTACATAGCGAAAAACTACCCAAGCATGGACTGGACCCATGCATACACCGACGGTTCTGTAACAAACACAACACAGAATGGAGGGGCAGGGGTACTCCTGAGCCTACCAAATGGTAGAAACATAACACTGTCAGTGGCAACTGGAAAATACTCAAGCATTTTCAGAGCGGAGGCAGAGGCACTGAGGGCTGCAGCAGAAGCAATGATGACAGGAAAAAGAAATGAAAGCCATATAGTCCTGCTTACAGATGCCCTGGCCGTAGTCACCGCACCAAAAAGCCAGAAAAATACTGAACTTAATGATTTAAGAGCAGTACTCTGTCAACTATGCAAGCAGAAAGAGTAGTGGTACAGTCGGTTCCATCCCATTGTAACACCCAAGGCAACGAGGAGGCAGACAGACTGGCAAAAGAAGGTGCAAGACTACCACAACCAGATTCTAGTGTGACTTACGAAGAGTCAAAAAGGCTCATTAGAGCTAGATACATGGCCAAATGGGAAACAGAACATACTGGCTACACAAACAAATTATGCCTATTACCAGTTGAGCAGGTCGTGGTCTTTAGACTCCGCACAGGCCACAACAGACTGATGTACCATCTATTCAATAAACTGAAGATAGGTGGCACTCACGAATGCCCGTGTGGTACCGAGAAAATGACCGCTGAACATCTGCTGCAAAACTGCCCGGCATACGAGGACCAGAGAAAGCGCAAGTGACCATCACCAGTGGCAACACTAGACACGCTCTATGGCAGTGTCGGCAGCCTCAGGATGATCACTGCTTTTTTCGAAAAAATACAGGCTGACGTCTGACGAAGAAGAAGAAGAAGAAGAAGAAGAAGAAGAAGAACAATGCCTCAACATTTGTTAGTGGTCTGATCAATTCCCCACTTGCTGTCTTGCCTACCCTAATTGCAAGTCAGGTACGCATTTATGGCTGGAAAGACATGAAGCGATTAATGTGACTTTCCTGGGAATGATATTTGCTCAGACCAATTTTTGACTTTGCCCTCATGCTGTTGTGGTTGTTTGATCATTGTGTACACTCACATTAAATGTTATTTTATGGCTGGTTACAGTGGATGCTTTTCATATCCCGAGGGAAGCTAAAGAAAACGGGTCTGGGTCATCACTGATGTAGAGCAATGCTAGTCTTCTCAATAGGCTTACCTTTGTGCAGTTCAGCGTGTCGATCACCACCTCGTTGGTCAGGCTGTTCTCTAAACTGTTTCGAGGAGCACGCGAGGATGTAAGATGGGATCTTGGTTGGTACGTTTCACCTGATTCTGACAGATAGTGGAGTCTTAGTCAATATGTTTTACCTGATTCTGACAGATAGTGGAGTCTTAGTCAGTATGTTTTACCTGATTCTGACAGATCGTGGGGTCTTGGTCAGTATGTTTCACCTGATCCTGAAACGTGTTGTGGTCATTATCAGTATGATTCACCTGATCGTAACAGATAGTGGAGTCATGGACAGTATGTATCAGCTGATCTTGACAGATGGTGGGGTCTTGATCAGTATATTTAACTTGACTCTGGCAGATAATAAGGTCTTGGTCAGTATGCATTACCTGATTCACACAGATGGTGGGGTCTTGGTCAGTATATTTCATCTGGCATTGACAAGTGTTGGAATCTTGATCAGTATTATTATCCTGACCTAACAGATAGTGAAGTCATTGGAAGTATGTTTCAGCTGATCTTGACATATGGTGGGGACTTGGTCAGTATGGTTCACCTGACTCTGACAAGTGTTGGGCTCTTTGTCAGTAAGTTTAATCTGATCTTGATAGATGGTAGAGTCTTGGTCAATATGCTTCACCTGATAATGGCATTACCCCTAGCACACTCAACACTCAAATAGCATTGAACAACTTCTTACTGAATTGCGTAATTCTATGGAACTATCTCTGCGAGTATTCGCATTCAACCATCAACACCACCATGGATACCACCACCGCAACCATCATTATCACCACCACCATCATTAACACTATCACCACCATCATCAGTACAAATACACAGCTACAAGGAGTATCTGAATTACTATCCTATCTTGACCTCACTTAAAGAATCACATGGCATGACTTGATTCTAACACTGAACCAACGTAAACTTTTCATGACAAAACGGTATCATTTTGGCATGTCCTGGAAAAAAATGAACATAAAATACCCATGGCGAATACCGGAATAATTTGTAGGCATAACTATCCCAGATGACAAAAAAATGTATTTTACTAATTTGGACGGCCTTTAAAAATATGTTTGTTCTGTTAACAATCGACTTCTCTGCGCTCCAGGCAGATTCACACATTTATCAGTCTCTTTGAGGAAATACTGACGAGTGTGGTGGATACTAAGGGTTCCTGTAGCTAATTGGTTGTACGCACATAATTATAATAATAAACATCCGTCCAGCCCTCCCATGCTCCTGTCTCTGCTACAGACATGTCTGATTTCTCTGTGGATCGTGGGTTTGTTGACTGCAGTGTCTTTCCCGAAAAGACGGTCATTGATCGATTTCAACATGGCACCGCTATTCATATCCAAAGTTCAGATTGTAATTCACTTCTAAAAATGCTTGCATTCGAACTATGTGGTGCCTTGTGCTACTCATGATTTGTTTAGTTTGGAACCCATTCGTTCGTTTCTTAACTCGATGTTTTAAAGAAAAGTATGTCAAGTAAAGATCTATCTAAAACTTTACCTGGGCAGACATACACACAGGCATGCATACATGTACATACATATATACACACATCACACATACACAAACACACACACACATACATGTATATATATATATGCATAAATACCTTACATACATTACATACATACATACATTACCTACATACATACATACACAAATAAATACATACATTACATACATACATTACATACATACATACACAAATACAATAAATACATACATTACATACATACATTACATACATACATACACAAATACAATAAATACATACATTACATACATTCATACGTACATAATAATTACTACCCATCGCAAGCGATGATGGCCACACTATGGACGGTTTTGTTTTAATAATGTGATGTACACTTTTTGGATTAAAGTGAGGAAGGAAATGCGATGGTCACCAATCTCACTCTTGGACCTCGAGTTACCTTGGATCAGTGGCAAGACTATTGGTTGAGACGACTAAAGGTATCTCAGGATGTAGGTACTCTGGTCTTACCTCCCATGTGACCGCAGGCTGGTCAACACTTGCGGGATTCGATCCCCAACCGTTTTCGATCAATGCTGTGAGAGGCGAGTGCCTTAAACTCTTGACTACAGCGTCCCCTAACATACATACATACATAGATACATACACATACATCTGGTATACTTCTTCTTCTTCTTCGTTCGTTCTCAATCTCCCACTACTAAACCCTGAAAGGGCTTAAGTAGCAGAATGTAGTCCAGAGAACGGAATGCGTTGTGTCGTAGTTTACAGCTTAGCTGCGATATTTGCACCTTTCGGTCCAACATCCGACGTCAGCAAGCATTTTTTGAGTACCGAGTTAGCATTCCCTCTTCGATCCCTTCTCCTTAGCCAGTCTGCCCTGATGCAACCTGTTATCCAGGATCACCGCGTGGAGGTGTAGAAGGGTCTTCGCAGCTATGGTTCGCTGGCCCTGACGCTAGCAGTCAGCTATGGGTCGCTGACCACTGCTCATGCGCTGCTCAGCATCTTGATCCCCATCTACTACGGAAATAAAAGACAGCTAGGAAAAGAAAGGACAATTCCGCGCAACAAAAACCCCATTTCGCAAATCATACAAACTGTGGTTTAGTATACTGAAGTCTCGAATATCTTCATTCCCTGACAGTAGTGTAATCACTATGGGACACACCTTGACATAGTATATCGAAGTCTCTAAAAACTTCATTCCCAGACAGTAGTGTAACTACTATAGGACAGACCGTGGATTAGTAAACTGAAGTCTCTGAAAACTTCATTCCCAGACAGTAGTGTAACTACTATAGGACAGACCGTGGATTAGTAAACTGAAGTCTCTAAAAATTTCATTCCCAGACAGTAGTCTAACTACTATAGGACAGACCGTGGATTAGTAAACTGAAGTCTCTAAAAACTTCATTCCCAGACAGTAGTGTAACTACTATAGGACAGACCGTGGATTAGTAAACTGAAGTCTCTAAAAACTTCATTCCCAGACAGTAGTGTAACTACTATAGGACAGACCGTGGATTAGTAAACTGAAGTCTCTAAAAACTTCATTCCCAGACAGAAGTGTAACTACTATAGGACAGACCGTGGATTAGTAAACTGAAGTCTCTAAAAACTTCATTCCCAGACAGTAATGTAACTACTTTAGGAGAGACCGTGGATTAGTAAACTGAAGTCTCTAAAAACTTCATTCCCAGACAGTAATGTAACTACTTTAGGACAGACCGTGGATTAGTAGACTGAAGTCTCTAACAACTGCATTCCCCGACTGTAGTGTAACTACTATTGGACAACACGTTACTGAACTTTCACTTACATATTGTTTTTGTTGTTGTTGAGGGTCTGGAAAAACGCAACCCGAGCGTGCTGATAAACGTGCACCGGGGTCCTCCAGTCGTTTGTGCTATGCATGACTTCATCTGCGTGTCGCTCACTACCACACACGTACACATACAAACACGAACACAAAATCAGACACCTACAGAAGCATTCTTGCATGAAAGGCATACACACAATCACCCACGCCAACGGAGGCACATATGTACACACACATGCACGCACACACACACTCACACGCACGCATGCACGTACGCACACTCACGCACCCACGCATGCACGCACGCATACACACTCACACACTCACACACACATACATTTGTATTCTCAATGTTAATCATGCAGGTCGACAGTTGCCCTCTGACCTATTGAAAGAGTCGGAAGAGACCAGTGGTATACCGGCATGCAGCACTCTGCCAGATTTTGCAGCTACACAGCGCCAAATCGCAAGGTCGTTTACTGAGCACGTTCAGAGGCAAGACCTTGTGGCGACTGGATCGTCTTCAGGCCAGGTTGGTCTAGCGATATTCAAATGTTAATCCGCCGTTCACATTAGTATTATATTAATGTTATGTTTTTTACTGTTTGTATCACGTGATTACTCGATCAGTAAGTGGGTGCTAAGAAGTGTATCAGTTAGTCGAAGAGAGAGGGAGCGAGAGAGAGAGAGAGAGAGAGAGAGAGGAGAGAGAGCACAGTGCTATCACATCAGCATTCATATACATCCTCGCGTGGAGGTTACCCAGAGAGAACATTGTGATGCTAATCCCTGTTTCCGCTCCAACTGAAGCAGATGGTCCTCCCCACAATTGACCCCTGTGCAGGAAAAACATTTGCGGTGATATTTTGCATTACATATGATTACATGGTGAGATTGCTAACACCATACACAACCCTCTATAATCGCCCATTAAAACATTCTAGGAAGGTTGCCCATTATGTCTTATATTCCCGTTCACCATCACGATACAATATGACATGTGAATGATGAGAAATCTGGCCAAGTGGTTCGAAAGTCGCTCTTTTGACCACGGCGATATTCGTTCCAAATCTCGGAGCTGCAAGGCCATTTTATTTGACAAAGAAAGCATATACAGTCCAAAGCGACTGCAGTGGCAAGCGGTCTGCTTCATTATTGGAATAAACCTTTAATGCTAAAAACGCTAAAAGTTCAAACCCAAAAATTAAGCGATAACAAATTCTTTTACTTGTTTTCCCCCCGATCAATTCCAGCCGGAGTACAGTGAAACAACTACTGTTGACCTCCTTTAGAAAGATGGAGCAACAATAATTTGCCTGTTTTTGCAGTGGCGGTTTCAGTGCGAATTTGTTTATATGATGAGGTAGCTAGCCCCTTGCATAACCATCTTTAGTCGTCTTTCATGGCAATGACGAGCAGCATCAATAATACAGAGGGACAAAATAAGTTAAAAGTTTGCGATAATCAAATTGTTTTGGGAGACACACTCCTACACGAGGAGATATCATTAATATATTTTGTTAGCAATATAAACAATGTATGAGGGACAGATAAAGATGTCGAACTAAAAATTTAAAAAAAAATAACAGAACCCAACATTGCCTTAAGGGACTAATGACATCAAAAGTAATTGTCCAATACAAAAATACAAGTCCTTATCTATAATGTAAACATTGCGTGAGGAGAAAGCGCTGGCATTGGTTAGAACAAACATTACAGAAGCCAGTTAAAAGCATTACAAGAAAGTCTCTGTTCTGGAATCCCCACGCAAGGGATATAGCGGCAGACTAAAACATACACCGAGAAGAGAGCTGAGACAAACATACAGGAAGCAGAGAAGTTATGGATACAATTAGAACGGATGCACACGGAAAGATGGTTTGTTGTTATTAGTTGAAGACATGTGCTCCACAGAGAGCTAAAGCTTTTGACAATGTTGATGAAGATGAAGTGGCACTGTTCTTGCCTCCACAAAAAGAGGATCGCAGATCTATTCTACGGCGCTGATGATTTAACAAGCGATATACTTGATTACTTGATCGTTTAATTCTTGATGTTGCAAACAGGCAAAACAGGTATAGGCCATGGCGATCTATAGTTTTAGCTAAACTAAAGATGGCCATGGATAGGCAAACCCAGTCAACCCTCAGAAAAACACACAGAATTGCTGATTTATTTTCTGTTTTTAAAAGAACAGACGCATATATATTCTTGGCAGACCCATAAGTGCTCAGTTCTTCTCAGTAAATGGTGAAGGATGTAGAAGCTGATATCTCCCGTTGTGCAGAGACACTATTGTTCGTTCTTGACTGGTATCTCCCGTTGTGCAGAGACACTATTGTTCGTTCTTGACTGGTATCTCCCGTTGTGCAGAGACACTATTGTTCGTTCTTGACTGGTATCTCCCGTTGTGCAGAGACACTATTGTTCGTTCTTGACTGGTATCTCCCGTTGTGCAGAGACACTATTGTTCGTTCTTGACTGGTATCTCCCGTTGTGCAGAGACACTATTGTTCGTTCTTGACTGATATCTCCCGTTGTGCAGAGACACTATTGTTCGTTCCTGACTGGTATCTCCCGTTGTGCAGAGACACTATTGTTCGTTCCTGACTGGTATCTCCCGTTGTGCAGAGACACTATTGTTCGTTCCTGACTGGTATCTCCCGTTGTGCAGAGACACTATTGTTCGTTCCTGACTGGTATCTCCCGTTGTGCAGAGACACTTGTTCGTTCCTGACTGGTATCTCCCGTTGTGCAGAGACACTATTGTTCGTTCCTGACTGGTATCTCCCGTTGTGCAGAGACACTATTGTTCGTTCCTGACTGGTATCTCCCGTTGTGCAGAGACACTATTGTTCGTTCCTGACTGATATCTCCCGTTGTGCAGAGACACTATTGTTCGTTCTTGACTGGTATCTCCCGTTGTGCAGAGACACTACTGTTCGTTCCTGACTGATATCTCCCGTTGTGCAGATACACTATTATTCGTTCTTGACTGATATCTCCCGTTGTGCAGAGACACTATTGTTCGTTCCTGACTGGTATCTCCCGTTGTGCAGAGACACTATTGTTCGTTCCTGACTGGTATCTCCCGTTGTGCAGAGACACTATTGTTCGTTCTTGACTGGTATCTCCCGTTGTGCAGAGACACTATTGTTCGTTCCTGACTGGCGCCCTCTGAAGACATGTACGATTAAAAAACTTTGTGTGGATTGTCGATTCTTTCATGGCAGTACCACCATCCAAGAGGCGTTCATTGCTTAACTTCAACATGGTACCCCTATCCCTTTTCACTGTCTACACATGGTCTGCCTTGATGGCAGGGTGTCAGCTCTTTCATTTCCCTAAACCCCGACAAACCAATGGCCTAATATTTTTTAGAAGAAATTAATTAAACTTATCCAGGTCATATCTTCTTGTACTTTATTTCAGGATGTCAAGGACTATGACGACATAGATTCACCTGAAGGGTAAATTAATTTTAAAATTTACTTTATTTCTTGTTCCATTATTACCTTTCTATGTATGGCTGGTTCTTCTTTCGTTTATGTTCGTTTCTTTCCTGTTCTCGTCATTTATTTCTTTATTATCTGCTTCTATCTAACCCACATTATCCCTGTTAACCGGTATCCGGGAAAAGGGAAAGCGAGGGTTATTTTTGTGATAAAGACGAAAATGGGACTACTGCCCCACTTAGAAAAATGGTCGTAAGAGGCAACTGCAAGGGGATATCCGGATATTGTCAGGATAAACTGAAAACAACATTGTAAAAGTAAAGTAACCATCCAAAAGTGAACAGTTTATGTCTGGCAATTGGGAGTGGAATGACAACAAATCTGCTGTTTTCCCGCGCTTTGTTTTTTCAAAATTGCGTTGGCCAATTGACTCAAATGAATGGACAGCGTGTTGTGTTTAAATTTCTGGTTCAAGAAGGTTCAGAACCCGCTAAGTTCATCGTCGAGTGTCATGTGTGTTTAGAGAACTGACTACAGCACGTTCATTAGTGTTTGAACTACAGCACGTTCATTAGTGTTTGAACTATAGCACGTTCATTACTGTTTGAACTACAGCACGTTCATTAGTGTTTGAACTAAAGCACGTTCATTAGTGTTTGAACTAAAGCACGTTCATTAGTGTTTGAACTAAAGCACGTTCATTAGTGTTTGAACTAAAGCACGTTCATTAGTGTTTGAACTATCTAACGTTCATTAGTGTTTGAACTATAGCACGTTCATTAGTGTTTGAATGATGTAAATGCTTTCGCGGAGGTCGTGAATCCATCGAGGATGAGCCCCGTCGAGGTCGACCGAAATGTGTAATTACGAGTTTGGTTACTTTGAACGATCGGCAAGTTACTGTACTCTAAGTCGTGTACAGCATACTGGTATAAGTAAAAGTTCTGTGGACGCTACCTTTTGGGATCACCTCATTTTTGATAAAGTTTCCCGTCGATGGGTGCCAAAACAACTGAATATTGACCAAATAGGTGTCCTTTTCCAACACGACAACTTGAGATTCCATTCGGATCTGGGATAGTTATTGACCAATTGCATTGGGAGGTACTGCCACACCTGCCTTACACTGCCGGCTTGGCTCCGAGTGATATTCAACTTTTTGCCCCTCTGAAAGATTATCTCGGAGGACAAAAGATTCACAGCACATGCATACGCTGGTCTGGACGACAGAAGAACACTAAAGATTCTCATGAAAGATGCATCTGAAAAACTTCAACACTGTTGCCTTCTCCTAGAAGATGCGCGAGCTAGCATCACACTGGTGCTCCGACTGTCGAGAGAAATATGATCCCGAGGCTCAGAGAAAGCGACTGAAAGAACAGAACTCCCGACTTCTGTTTGTTTCAAATGCGGCACAGCCTGCCGTGCCCCGTTTTCACTTTACAGTTATGTGAGACCACATCTCGCAGCATATCATGCTGTCGCGATTTTCGCTTCCGGTTGACAAGTATTATAACCTTATAATTAATAGAACAGAAACCAAGTAAAAACTGAACATACATTTTGCTCACAAGTGAAATTGTTGCTTGGAAATGATCAAGTCTAGAACGTCAATTCATATATTTATCTTGTACAGGAAATTACAAACGGCTAAATAATAAACTGTGATATTTAATGTAGAGAGCATCAAGGTGGATCACATCAAACCTGTACTTCAACAGAAGAGAACGACAGAGGCAAGAACTTACGCATTAACCACATGGTTATGCCATGAATAGTATATGGTTTTAAAATATGGAATCTACGAAAAACAGATGCACAAAAGCTTGGAGTTCGGAATTCACAACACGTGAATTAGGAGACAAACCTCCTTCAATAACGTCGTAGATACTACATTGGTAAGAACTTGTTTGTGATGTGGACATGTGGTGAGCCTGTCTGGCAACAAATGAACTCGAAAAGTGACGCCCTTGTAGTCCACAACTATAAGCGGCACCTGACGTTCACCAATGAGATGGTGACATGGCCTTAGTAAAGCCCTTGGTCCAACATGGTACTCTAAGGCCAAAGACCGAAATGAGTTTAAACAACATTTAATTACCTGGCGTCACACTTATCTCGTTATTCCTGCTTGAGCACAAGGATTTCAGTTGACAGATACCAAGTGTCCTGTCGACTGTTGGGCAATGAGTGTAAAGTGATACTCTACAAATGATACCCGACCGATGATATATGGTAGAAGAATAAAATAAACAATAACTCGTTTTTTGTGACATTCAGAATACTAAGATATTTTTCTACCATTTTAACTGTGTACAGGCTTTCATCTCCATAGTAAAGGCTGAACTCCCGGGCATCACATTTGATGGTTGTATCATTGACATGTGTGACTAGTTGAAATACCTCGGAGTGACATTTGATCGCAGCCTCTCCTATAATTGCCATGTTGATCATATCGTACAAAGATGTAAGCGAGGGTTAGGAGCACTCAAGACCATGGCTGGTGCCAACTTGGAACAACGCCGCCTGTTCAACCTATTTCGTCAGGTAGTGTTGTCTATTATCGAATACGGACTAGGCATCCTTACACTATCAAGAACACAGTGGGAAAGGTTGGAACGCAACCAGAATGAAGGTATCCGACTGGTTTTGAGCTGCACTAGAGATACCCCGATTGTGATGATGTGGTATATGTAAGGATTGTTATCGGTGACATACAGACATAATCTGGCACACGTCAAAGCCTATATGCGTTTCACCACAGACACGCGGCATCCTCTGTACAGTAGTATCTCAGACATCAAGGGATCAAGAAACAAGTGAGGTGCGTCATGGATGGCACAGGCTGAAACAACAATCGGGCACGTGACCCCAGCTAAGACGATAGCCAAGGGGGAAGAATGGGTCAATGCTGGTGATAGAATGAGAGTACCAGAGAGTCACGATAATCTTTGACAAGAAATGCAGAGAATGGAGTAACGGGAGAGCTGACAAGAGGTGAATCAGCTGATAACTGAGAACACGCAGGAGAGTGATGTCGTCATATACACCGACGGATCAGTACTGCGCAGTGGGACCAGGCTTGGGCTTCTCAGCTAGAATGAGAGGACAGGTCGTTGCTGAGTGGGACCAGGCTTGGGCTTCTCAGCTAGAATGAGAGGACAGGTCGTTGCTGAGTGGGACATCAGACGGTGGCTTCTCGGCTATAGTGAGAGGACAGGTCGTTGCTGAGTGGGACATCAGGCTCGATATTCTTGGCTTGAGTGAGAGGACAGGTAGTTGCTGATTGGGACATCAGACTGGGGCTTCTCGGCTAGAGCGAGAGGACAGGTCGTTGCTGAGTGGGACATCAGGCTGGGGCTTCTCGGCTAGAGCGAGAGGACAGGTCGTTGCTGAGTGGGACATCAGGCTCGATATTCTTGGCTTGAGTGAGAGGACAGGTAGTTGCTGATTGGGACATCAGACTGGGGCTTCTCGGCTAGAGTGAGAGGACAGGTCATTGCTGAGCGTAGTGCATACATGTCAACAATCTCCAGTTTTAGAATGGAGACATAAGCAGTGACCTCTGCACTGAAATGGTTATTTGAGACTTCTATAACAAGGGCAACCATCGTGACAGACACGCAATCCGTACTTCAGAAAGTAAAGAAGGGATGGCTTAGGTACGAGTGGATAGCAGCTGTTAATGCCTCACACCTCCAGGGGTTGACATGGATCTAATGTCCTGTTCATGCTGGGGTTCAGGGCATTGAAAGAGCTGACATCATGGCTTCACAAGCTCTTATCGTGGGCACATTAGTGATAGATATAAGGGACATTTTGAAATCAATCAATGACCGCGGGATAGATGAGGACACTGCAATAGATAAAGCCCCAATCGACAGGCTGCAAGTTTCGACATTAAACGAGGTTCGAGCGGAGTAGGGTGCATGAGTGGACGGAGGAGGAGAGTGTACAACCAGCGAGCTACAGGGACCATCATCATCAATACCCTACGCCATTTGATGAGAGACAGACTGAGCACCTATGGGTAGGCCCGGAGTGCAGTGACGTCGATCCTTAGAAACAGAAACAGGCTTTCATCGAGAACATCACACTCGGAATACAGAGTGTGGTACAACGGGGACACTTAAGTTGCTGTCATTCAACAGGCGTAATGGTCAATGATCGATAATATCAGTCATTGAACAATGATCTCAGAATGACACTCTTTATTGTAGCAGCTAGGAAAGAACATGCAACCAAAATTGCATATGCTAGATAAGAAATGATACATGTTTAATTTTAAATATATTCAAGTGAAATATGGTTATTATTATAAGGCTGCATTTAAACTAAGGACAAATGGAAGCCCAATTTATTTCAACCTTTTGAGTGTCTCAATAAGTAAGTCAATGCATATCACATTTTATGGAAATATTGGCTAAACAAAAATGTCGGTATTTCTATAGTTAGACAGATTAAAAGGGAAAAACACGTTACGAGAAAAATGCGTTATAAGAAAAAGAGAAGTAATGAGAAAAATACAAAATGGGATAAAGACGTAGCGAGGATACGATATAATGAAAACAATCGTATTGATGGAAAAATGTAATGCGAGAGGGACACAAAAGAGAAAGTTAAGTGAAAGTACCCTAATAAAAATTGACATAATGGGAACAAATCATCACTAGAATAAAGACGTAAAGAGAATAGGGCAAAATGTGAAAAACATATTGTAAGAAAAAAGATGTAATAAGAAATGACGTTACGAGAAAAAATAATTTACTTTTAAGAGAAAGAAGCGGATAGAAAAAAAAAACACGTAACTGAAAGAAATGAGTTATAAGAAAAAAAAACTAAATAAAAAAGTCTTTTAAAAAGAACTATCTTTACAATTTCATTTTGCAGCATACTTGAGCAAGAACATACCAGGGGCCGCTCTGTGTCTGACATCACACCAGGTAGTTTCATTGACGACATTAACGAAGAAGATGACCAACACGGTATATATGAAATTCCCGTCGCCAAGCAGCCAACGTCCACAGATGATAACAGTCCATCATACGGTATCGATGGCTCGAGTCTTGCCCCCATGGAATGCACTGAAAACCTTCCTGATGATGTTCCAGAATCCTCTTCTACTCCCCCACCTCCTCCTCCTCCTTGTTCTCTTCCGTATCCTCCTAGGAGAGAAATTGCTTTTGCAGACTCTGGAAGCAGAGAATCAATGGATCGAGATGATCGACCTCCGGAACTACCCTTTCGCCCGCCTCTTCCTAAGAGGAACGAGATATATTCTCGATCTGACAAATCAGACCGATCAGAAACAGAGAAATCTGCAGCATCGGATCGAGAATTTTCAGGTGAGATCCAATATCTTGACGTCACCAATCATCATTTAGCATGTCCCTGTCAGAACGTCTCTCTAATCAAAGCAACTATTTTAGACTCTTGATTATGTCCTTGTCAGAACGTCTCTCTAAGCAAAGCAACTATTTTAGACTCTTGATTATGTCCTTGTCAGAACGTCTCTCTAAGCAAAGCAACTAATTTAGACTCTTGATTATGTTCTTGTCAGAACGTCTCTCTAATCAAAGCAACTATTTTAGACTCTTGATCTTTAGTCAGTTTTCAGGGTGACATCCAGAATGTCACTCTCTCTTCAGAACATGTTGGATACTTTGTTTCGATTTTCCCCTCGGTCTGCATTTGCCTTGTTGTCCAAGCACAATTCCTTCTAGTAAAGTTTTTTTTCTAAATCTGCGTGACGTTTGACTGTGGCTAAAGTATTTGTTTTTTTTTAGACAAAATGCTGCTTACGAATCAATTTGTTCTATTCTAGATCCTATCGGAAGTCTGTGCTTTTCTTTTATGCTATCCATAGTATTCTGATATCCTTTATATTACATTTTAGCTCACAGGATTAACATTTTGTTAGTGTTTTGCTAAACGTTCCATGTTTATAATCCGTGTGTATCCTCAGAATTGTTATTGCTGTGTTTGTTCAGTGTTCTGCTACATGTTCTTTTAATTTAACCTCTTCAACGCTACGTCCATTCACCGTATGACCTGTTTTCGACAGTCCCCATTGGTGTTTATACTGAAGCCCAGATGTTCAAAATTCGATCGTTTATTTTTCTACTGCACCTTTGGGGCTGTTTTCTGCTCTATCAGTAGTCATTACGTTGTTTTAACTTATGTTAAAATAGAGATATAGTTCTTCACTTTGCCCTTCAATACACATGACTCTCTACTGTAGTCTAACAGACATGACTCTCTACTCTATCCTAACAGACATGTCGCTCTGCTCTACTCTAACAGACATGACGCTCTGCTCTAGCCTAACAGAGAAATGGTCTAGTCTTACAGCCATGACTCTCTGTTCTAGCCTGACAGATATGACCGTCTACTCTAGTCTAACAGACACGACACTCTACTCTAGTCTAACAGACACGACACTCTGCTCTAGTCTAACAGACACGACACTCTACTCTATTCAAATAGACAAGAGACTTTCTACTCTAGACTAACAGATATCACACTCTGCTCTAGTCTAACTGATATGACTCTCTGCTCTAGCCTAACAGACATGACTCTCTGCTTTAGTCTATCAGATAAGACTGTCTGCTTTAGTCTAACAGACATGACTCTCTAGTTTAGCAGACATGACTCTCTACTATAGCTGGACAGACACGACTATCAGCTCTAGCCTACCAGACATGACTTTCTGGTTCAGCCTAATAGACATGCCCCTCAGCTCTAGCCTAACAGACATGCCTATCTACTACAGTTCCTCCACGCTCTTTGAGAGAATAACTGGTTTGGCAGCATATCTCCTTTTGGTCCATCCATTGTAATCGGGTCCTTCTTCTTCTTCTTCGATGAAGAAGAAGAAGTAATCGGGTCCAACTTTAAAAAAAAATCGTTTTGCACATTTTATTACGTAATCCTTGCAAAAGCGTCTGAGCAGTAGATTGTTATACCTTATATTCTCACAGTATAGTGTCTGGTTTTATTCCCATTATCGACACGCTCCAGTCGACCCAGCTGCATATGCGTACCTGGTTTACTGTTTGTTGTTTATATCTTTGATTGATATATTCATCTCATCCTCTATGATTTGTAAACTCAAATTTGTGTTATTTGTTCTCACCGATAAAGGCCTTTTGGTAGCAACACAGGTATTGTTTTTGTTTTCGTTGTATCGCTGTATCTGACCATACATATACACATTTGTTATACATTTTGCTGTAATCAGCATTAATGAGTCATCTTCGCCTTATTTTAAACAAAGAAAGGCAAAATAGTGGGAACTAGAAACCCAATTTCATAAAACATGCTAAGGTCTCCAAGACTTTATCTTCGATATCAGTGGCTGATATCTTTACAAGAGAGCTGAGTGGTTTCCTGGTTGACAAGAATAGGAACACTGTAACCTACCGGGCAAATTATAAAATGCTACTCATCAGGGTTGTTCGTGAGGATAGCAAGTTCACCATGCTAAACTTAGTCAAATTAATAAAAAACATTTTAGCTCTCTATAGAGCACATGTCTTCAACAACAATACGACAAGTCATTCTGTCCAGCTCTGTCCGTTCCAGTCTGTCCACGTCTTCCTTTTCCCTTTATGTTTGTCTCAAGCTCTCTTCTCCGTGTGTTTTGGTCTTCCTCTACCACTTTTGCCCAACTGGAGGCAACACAAGATACAGGCCCTCTCGCCCCATTTCCCACGAGACCAAGGGCTGCTTGAAACTTGCCGGATTCGATCGCCCATCGTTTCCGTTCATCACTTTGAGAGGCGACTGCCTTACCTCTTGGCCACACCGACCTCATACACTGCATGTATCCGTCATGGCTCTGACGATACTCTAGTATTGGAATGGAGGCAGTGACCTCAGTTTTGGATGACTACTTTTTATAACAGGGACAGCCATCGTCAGACCCCCCATTTCTCACTTCGAAAGTAGTAGTTGACTAGAGGCTTCAAACTTTCAGAACTTGGAGTTAATCTTCTGTTCTGGTAACGCTGAGGGTCTATACAGTAAAAGAGCTGACACCTTGGCTCCATAAGCATCCATTATAACATATTGGACATAAATAAGAGTGACATTTTGAAGTTTGTGAATGGTCGCATGTTTAATGATACCACCGCAATAGTTCAATCTGTAATACATGTAATGCAGAACTTTGAAATCGAACGAAGGTCGAACTTAGTGAGACATATAAGAGGTACCAAAAAGAGTGTGTATAATCAACCAGCTACGGAAGCGATCAGTATCGATACTGACACCCTTTGGCAATTGGTGATAGAGGCTGAGTAACTATTGGTATGTTCGGTAAGCAGAGACGTTTATTCTTAGGAACAGAACATAACAGAACGAATCTGTGTTCTTGAAATATTTCGGTTATACCATCTATCCACCTGTAACGTTGTGACGTCAGATGTTATATTTATAGAATGCATTTATAGAATGTATTTAAAGAATGTATTTATAGAATGCATTTATAGAATGTATTTATAGAATGTATTTATAGAATGTATTTATATAATTTATAGACTCCTTCCTCATTTCCACAGGTGATGGTGACAGTACAAGCTACGAATCCTTTGATGATGAAAATGATCGGCCTGACACTGACATGTCAAACACTTATGACGTCAAACTACCAAAGTAAGTTCTCACTATTTGTCAGTCAAACAGCTCAATCAAAAAGCTGTCAGCTCCTCGTGGAGCATAGGTCCTCAAGAAATACTCACCAAGTTTGAGAAATCTGGGGCCAATTCTGTCGACGTCGTGTTTGCTGCCTTTACATTTGCTTCCAGTTCCCTCCTTCATGAGTGTCTCGGTTTTTCTCTAGTTTTCTTGCCATGTGGATTCCAGAACAGATCTTGTCTGGTAATTTTATCAACTGGTTTCCGTAATGTGTGGCCTATCCATCACAAGCCTCCTCCGTATTTCATGCTCTACTGGTAGTTGTCCCGTTGTTCCCATCAGTTCCACGTTGGTGATCCTGTCCTACCATCTCCACCCTTGTATTTTGCACAGGTAGCCATTTACGGCAGTCGGCACCTTTTCCATAAGTACATGTGTTGTCATCCATGTTTCAGAGCCATATAATAGAACGGATTTTATGTTGGGGTTGAAGATTTTATTTTGGTGGTGATTTTAATTTGTTTTACTTCCATAAATTCCTCAATCCAATGAAAGCTCTTCTCGCCTTCTGTATACTTAATTGAACAGCATTTTCTGTACCTCCTACCTTGTGTGTATTGCTGCTATGGTATGTGAAAGATTCCACATTCTGAGTGGGTAGCCTCCAGGACAATTATATCCTAGTTAATTACATTTATTTTCAAAACCTGTTTTGTTTGTATTTGTAGCCCCAATTGTAGTGACCTCTCTTCAAGAATTCATGTTTTATTTTGCCCTTGGCTGTGGGCATGGGACAGAAGAGCCAAATCATCGACAAAGTCGAGATCGCCAAGTTGTCTCGTCAATGTCCATTTAATGTCGTTGTCGCTTGACGATAATGTTGACTCCATAATCCAGTCAATGGCCAGCGGGAAGAGTATTGGCGATAGTAGACAGTCCTGTCGAACCCCTGTTTTTATTTCAAAGGGTTCAGAAAGCTGACCTTCATGTAGCACTCGACATCTCCTTGTTTCATATTGTTTTCTGGGTTATATTAGAGAACTGTGGGTTCACTCCATAGTGTCTGAGCAACTTCCATAGTGCTGTTATAAACGGCGAGTTACATTCCACACGTTGTTCAATTGTTATTCTCAGTGTTACTAGTTTGTCTGTTAGTTTGTGTTTTGTAGAAAGCCGGCCTGCGAATCCTTCAACTAGTCATCTATGGTCTTTTTAATCTCTCTAGAATGATCCTGTTCAAAACTTGTCCGGGCGCCGATAATAACATTATTCATCTATAATTGATACTCTGCTGTAAATATCACTTCATTTACATAACCTTCTTTCTAGTCTTGCAGTATTTCTTCCCTCTCCAGAATTTACCGAGCAGCTTGTATAACATCATTGTTGATGTTTCAATGTCCGCTTTGATCGCCCTCGCGGACTATCATCTGGACCATTTGTCGTCCTTAAGAAGACGAATGACTTTCTGACTTTCATCTGCCCGGTTGGCCTCTCACAATTTACCTATAGTTTTGAATCAGCTGACTGAATGTCAGGATAATCTTGTGGAGCTGTGTAAAGGTTCAGCAAAATGTTCAGCCCATCTCTTTGTTTGCTCATTAGTGTTGCTTATCAACTTACCTGCCTTATCTTTGATAAAGCCATTGACATGCTTAAAGTTTCTTTGTGCTGTTGTACATATTTCCTTTTGCAGCAGCTTCATCTGGCTCTCGCGCCAACTCATCAAAATATTTATTCTTATCACTTCTGATGCTCCTCTTTACTTCTTTGTTGGCTTCAGCGTATTTTTCCTGTGCCAAGGCTTTGGTGCCAAGTCCTGCAGCCGCATACATATCGTCTAAATTTTTCGTTCTTTAAACGTTACTATAATTTCAGTCTTATCCACTCTTTGTGTTGGTATCGACTGGAGTTTGTCGATTGCCTGAGCTGAACCCCGAGCCCTTGACCCAAAAACGACGTAAGTTCAAACTACGTAGGTCGGGGTATGATTGTACTTCACTTTCATTTATTTTGTTTTAGTTTGTGTGGTTGCTTTCAATAATTGTCTTAAGGACCCCGCACATCTAAATCTTCAGATACAATCAATAATAAAATGCATATCTCATATTCTTTAGAAGAAGGTTTAAACAAGTTGAAACTAAAATGAATTAGTAAAATGAGAAATTCGGGAACACATGGGCAGTCAATGTCCCGTTCAGAACGTTGGACACTATACATACATGTCCGTCCGTCAGTGCGTGCGTTCGTGTGTGTGTGTGTGTTCATCACATGCGATGAACGGAAAAGGTAGGCTATCGACTCTCACAGGTTTCAAGCGTTACCTGGTCTAAAGTGAGGTGGGACCAGTGTGCATCCTGAGTTACCTCCTGTCTTTCCGACCTATGTCTTGTTTGAGGTTGATGTCCATCGCAGTTTCTATTTCATTAGAATCATAATACAGCGCAAGAACAAAACTGTCTGATTATGTCGCCATCATCACTTGCCAACTTGGCAAATAACCAACTATTCCAACTATGTATTACAACGAAAACAGTAAAAACAATACAGTGCTGGCGCAATGGGTTTTTTCCTGACATATTATTATTGCTGGCATCAAAGCTCAGCAGCAGTCATATAATATGTCCTCTTCTTTCACAGAAAACCTAAGAAAAAGTCAAAACTCAGGAGAAGCAGGAAACTGAGAAAGTCCCAATCGCCATCCCGGTGGGAGATTAATGTCCCATTTCGGAAGCTGGATAGCATTGATATCTCAGGGGAGCTTTTTCATCGAGGCAAGCTGAAGTGGAATCGTCGAATCGGTGCCATCAGCAACGGCTGTTTGGTTGTGTACAAACCAGAGAAGGATGCTAGACCATCACTAGTTATTTCACTCACGGGCTACGTGGCTTCAGTTCACGAGAAGGAGGGGAAAAAAGGGTATGAGGTCAAGATGGAGCATACATATAGTGATACCCACACGTTCTCTGTGGATGTTAGAGAATGGGCCGGTCACTGGATTGAGGTAAGTTTAAATCATCTGTACACCTGGTATTCCCTCAACTATATCAAGGTATGCCAGGTAGCCTGGTGTTGTTTAAACTAATTTCAACCTTTTCATTTTGGGTACCACCTTGGACCAAATCTTTGACTGAGGACTTCTATCCATCTCACGGATGTCTGAGTGGACGGTTGAAGTTGTAAGACCAACTTAACATCATGTATCATGCTCTTCTGTTGTCAGTCATAGTCACGCCATGTCTGATCCATCAGTATTTTCGTAACAACCCAGTATCTGCTACGTTATTCAAATAGGTTGGGCACATAATTTCTATGCTGCAAATTCAGTCCCTAAGAGGTAATGTAAATTGTCTTCACTCGTTTTTTCTTTGAGCAACATGAGACTTTTCTGCATCTTTTTTTTGGTTGGTTGTATAGCTCGCTGTCCTGCACCATGGCGGGAATAAATTTGCTGCATGAACTTTAGCCTTGTCGTTTCTAATCTGCTGTAGTACATGTTTCTTCTTCTTCTTCTTCTTCTTCTTCTTCTTCTTCTTCTTCTTCTTCTTCTTCGTTCGTTCTCAATCTCCCACTACCAAACCATGAAAGGGCTTAAGTAGCAGAATGTAGTCCAGAGAACGAAATGCGCTGTGTTGTAGTTTACAGCTTGACTGCGATAGTTGCACCATTCGATCCAACACATCCGATTTCAGCAAGAATTTTTTGAGCACTGGGTTAGCATTCCCTCTTCGATCCCTTCTCCTTAGCTAGTCTGCCCTGCTGCAGCCTGTTATCCAGGATCACTGTGTGGAGGCGTAGAAGGGTCTTGGCAGCTATGGTATGCTGGCCCTGACGTTAGCAGTCGTCTATGGATCGCTAACCACTGCAGCTCAGCATCTTGATCCCGTAGTACGTGTTTGATATGATTGAAGCTGATCCATCCTACTGCTCTCCATACGCGTGCTATGTTATTCCTAAAGATGTAAGAATGTTGAATCATTTATTTGTGTTTTGCATTTGCCTTATTTATTTATAAGTCGATGTACTATATTGTGCGCCTAATTGCTAATTTAATCTGGATTCAACATGCACTTTTAAAATGTGTTTACTTCCCATTTTGGCACAACCTTGCCTTTTCCTGAATGCCAACCCGGCAAGCCTTGCTTGTGATCTGTGTCACCGACCGATTCGTCACGCGGTCATAAATAAGGGCGTCTGTTACCATAATGGTAGACCGTTCGCTTTGACTGCAAAGGTACAGGTTAAACTTCAGATACCGGCACGCTCTGGTTGACCCAGTTGTTAATGTGAACGTGACTTACTGTTATCAATGCAAAGCCAGCGAAAAAAAGAACTGGTAATTCCACTTCATAAATAAGCTGCGATCTCGTACAATAAAGTCTTTAATACTTCATCCCTGACAGCAGTGCCTATTTTGGGACTTACTTTATCTTTACCATAAAAAAAGGGATGAGGAATAATTCAAGTAACATTGTAGAAATATATGAAATATGCAGCTGAGGTGCAAGCATTTTAACAAGTTGTCACAATGATTGTTAATAGCAATGTAGACTGCCACACGATATGTACTGTAATCTCTCGGGTAGGGATTAGGGGAGAAGATTCCTGCACCAGAGCCTCTATCTGTACTATACGATCGGACTTAAAAGACATTGAAATCACATATTTAAGATATAGAACTTTCCAGGCTGTCTGAACAAAACAGAACCAACTCAACAATGGCTACCACCATTGACCAGCAGGGACAGATCACCATTATTTGTCTGATGACAGAGCACAACAGAATGAACAAAAACATGTAGAAGCTTCGACTGCCTGCTTAGTTTCTGTACACATGTGTACTAAACAAACAAATTGCTGAGCAGGTGTTACAGTACTGTCTCCTGAATGGCCAGTTAAGGAAGGTACACTAATCCAACGATCCAACCCACCCACCTGAGTTACAAACAACGGTGGGTTTTATCGTTGGAAGTCATAACAGATGTGATTACAAAAAGAATACGAAGACATCCTGAGACTACTGAAGAACGTGAACATGGCATCTACTGACCGTAGTGCAATGAAAAGCGACTCAGCAGATTCACACAAAAGGGGATCAGAGTACAGGTCTTTAGCAGACCAGCACGCTGTAAGAAAGACTGTCTCCAGGTGCATGCAGATGACGTGGAGCGCAGTATGTTGTAGATGGCAGTAGAAATCTAGGTATGATTCGTGTGTTATCTATGTCAGAAAGGGAAGCAAAGAATAGGCCCACTTTAACCTGCCAGGCCTGTAGTAATAGACCTCTAAGAATGGTTAGGCATGTGGCCTGCTGCCCCATCCTGTGTGAACTATTCCCCAATAGAAAAAGATGAAGGACTCTACTCCACAAGATAGAAAGAACCAAACCTAATTAGGACTAAAGAGGGTTGTGCATGGTGCCAGCTCCCCCAGAAAACTTTAAACTGCATAAAAAAGAAATGCAAGAAAAGGCCTCTTCACTCTGTTATAGAAAATGAGCAACAAAGTCGTCAGCAAAATTGACAAAGTCGAAGGAACAAATGAAGATATCAATACAAATGTCGAGTTGACAGCTCATCACCATGAGGATCTTGTGGAAATAAAAATAAATTGAGTTCAACACACAAATTGAGTTCAACACACAAATTTAGTTCAACACACAAATTGAGTTCAACACACAAATTGAGTTCAACACACAAATTGAGTTCAACACACAAATATAGTTCAACACACAAATTAAGTTCAACACACAAATTGAATTCAACACACAAATTGAGTTCAACACACAAATTAAGTTCAACACACAAATTGAATTCAACACACAAATTGAGTTCAACACACAAATTAAGTTCAACACACAAATTGAATTCAACACACAAATTGAGTTCAACACACAAATTAAGTTCAACACACAAATTAAGTTCAACACACAAATTGAATTCAACACACAAATTAAGTTCAACACACAAATTGAATTCAACACACAAATTGAATTCAACACACAAATTAAGTTCAACACACAAATTGAATTCAACACACAAATTTAGTTCAACACACAAATTAAGTTCAACACACACATTGAATTCAACACACAAATTGAGTTCAACACACAAATTAAGTTCAACACACAAATTAAATTCAACACACAAATTGAATTCAACACACAAATTGAATTCAACACACAAATTAAGTTCAACACACAAATTGAATTCAACACACAAATTTAGTTCAACACACAAATTAAGTTCAACACACACATTGAATTCAACACACAAATTGAGTTCAACACACAAATTAAGTTCAACACACAAATTAAGTTCAACACACAAATTAAGTTCAACACACAAATTAAGTTCAACACACAAATTGAATTCAACACACAAATTGAGTTCAACACACAAATTAAGTTCAACACACAAATTAAATTCAACACACAAATTAAGTTCAACACACAAATTGAATTCAACACACAAATTAAGTTCAACACACAAATTGAATTCAACACACAAATTGAGTTTAACACACAAACTGAATATCTTAAACTCCACTGTAAGGTCTTATCATATTGTTTATCTCGGTGACGGCGTGGGCTAGTGGTTAAGTTACACGGCTTACAATCCGAAGGTGCTGGGTTCGAACCCCATCACAGCACCGGCCGTTACCTCAGTGAAGCAAACACTTAGAAAATGCAGGAGGAAGCAGACCCTTGCAGAAAATGCATGCCGAAGTCGGATGCGCTGGGCCGGCAGGCGCAAAATAAAAACATAGTGCAACGCATACTGCCTTGGGGAATAGATAAATAAGGCGAACGCAAAAAACAAAACAAACAATTTTTTTGCCCTGAAATATGGAGAACAAAAAAAAACAAAACAAACAATTTTTTTGCCCTGACATATGGAGAACAAAAAAAAACAAAAGAACAATAGAAAAAGATAAAGACTATTATAAATTAGCACTTTCTACGGGATATAAAGTTGGAAATAGTAATGCACGATCACTAGTGTGGAACTGTTGGAAATAAAACAGACAGACACCAAATGAACAGGACTTGAGTGAAAGTTGGATAGGAGACACATAATGGATACCAACTGAAAATGTTACAATGCAGTCTTTGTTCTTGAACCATCAAAGAATGAGAAAGTCAGACCAAATCACACTTGGGGAAGAGAGGTTGAGACAAACATAAAGGAAAGAGGGAAGTCTTGGGCAGATCTAGAACCGATACCACAGAACGGTGTATTGATGCGTATTTGTTAACCTGTACTCTACAAGGCGATGACAAATTTTGATGTTGAAGACTATATATCTAGAGCTACTTAATTTGGAGCTATGGTCTCATTTGGTGCCATGAGCTCATTTGGTGCCATGGGCTCATTTGGTGGTCTAGTAAATCCTGTGGAGCACTTTGATGGTGATGAGGAACAATTAATTCATGAACTAATTGCTAGTCCAGTAAATCATCATGCGGATAGCTTTGACAGTCTAACGAACACGTATTCAATATCTTATTGCTGTTTCTTTTAATAATATGACATGGACACTTACAAAAACGATAGAGAACTTACAGTGAGTGACTGTCTACTCTTGATAAACGCATCGTCGACCTTAATCTTTACGCAATCAGCTCATACATTTTAAATATAATTTCTGCTTCAATTATTATTAGCGGATCATGAAATTGTTTACACAGGCAAGCAAGACATTTGTGGACATAATAAATGGTGAACGTTGGAGAACATAGTCATCAGTTTTGTACGCCCAATTGACTACGGTCTGGGGTAGAAAATGGCGCGCCTCCGCCAGTAGAAACTAGTAAGGCAAACATCTAAGCAAAAAAAAAAAAAAGTCCTCAAACTCATTTGCGGTCCACAACATTATCCATGATACACCAGAAGAAAAACCAGATGCCCATTGGACCTGAATAAAACAGGAAAGAGATACTTGACATTAAGGCCCACATCGGTACAACTGCCTCGGAGAAATGGCTCTTCTAATAATGAAGTAATAGGAAATGATTTAAGCACATACTAGAAATGAGTCAGTAGATCTCGTGTTGCGAGTGAGTGGAACTCAGGACGTCCTCGATCTAGCTTAGTTTGGTAACCTTTGTTGTGGGACAGAGATGAGTAACCTAGTACTCACGGGCCAGATGTAGGACCTCTGTAGATTTTCGTTTAAATCGCCAGTCACTTAGAAAACTGTTCTGTCCAATCAGACACACACTACAAATATTCGCTAAGGTTTCGTCGTAAATGTGTGATTTACTCAATGAGAGCTTCATATTTGGCATATTAAAAATGTATACGTGTCTAAACAAACCATAACGATATGGATCAATCAATAAATGTAAACCCTCTAAGCTACCAGTTGAGCACACGTCTGCAACAAATACGCGCCATGTCTTCTGTTTTGGGCCACTTGTTTCAGTTCAGACAAAGTCATGTCAGATTTATTTATATTAGATTCTAGCTCGCCAGATACATGACCAAATGGGAAACCGAACATACTGGTTACACCAAAAACGATGCCTATTACCAGTTGAACCGAAGAGAGCAGGTCGTTGTCTTCAGACTTCGCACTGGCCACAACAGACTGAGGTACCACCTATTCAACAAATTGAAGATAGGGTGTACCGACGAATGCCCGTGCGGTACTGGTAAAATGACCACTGAACATCTGCTGCAGAACTGCCCGACATACGAGGATCAGAGAGAGCAGATGTGGCCATTACCAGTGGAACTGCAAGACAAGCTCTATGGCAGTAGCGAGAGCCTCAGGATGACCGCCGCTTTTTTCGAAAAAAATAATGGTTACTGTCTGACTGTGTACGCAGAAGAAGAAGAAGAAGAAGATTCTAGCTCACACACATACAGAAGCATGGGTCAATGGATAGTTTAAATAAATAATATTCGCACTTCCTCCATATCCGTCCATCGAAGCCAGTGGTGGTTCACAATGCGGCATGCAATTTGAAAAAGGTTGGAAGACATGTGCTTAACAACGTGGTCCACGATTTGAAAAGGTTGGACACTCGTGTCTAATAATCTTACTCACGATTATAACATGTAATATATCCGTATCTGAAAACGTGACCCAAGCTTATAACAGGTAGAATATCCGTATCTGAAAATGTGGCTCACGATTATAACATGTAGGATATCTGTATCTGAAAACGTAACCCACAATTATAACAGATAGGATGTCTGTATCTGAAAAGTGGCCTACGATTATAACAGGTAGGATATCTGTATCTGAAAACGTAACCCACAATTATAACAGATAGGATGTCTGTATCTGAAAAGTGGCCTACGATTATAACAGGTAGGATATCTGTATCTGAAAACGTGGCTCACGATTAAAACATGTAGGATATCTGTATCTGAAAACGTGGCTCACGATTATAACATGTAGGATATCTGTATCTGAAAACGTGGCCTACGATTTTAAAAATGGGACACAACGTATCTAACAACGTGGCCCACAATTTTTAAAAGGATAGGTCACTCTTAATTAATAATTGTGTCATCGACTTAACAAAGATTGGAAAATCCATAAATGCTAATGATGCCAGCGACGTGAACATGTTGGACCCCTTTTGGAATAAGCCAAGTAAGATTTGTTCGCATTATATTACGTTGTTGTACTTCAACATTTCAGCATATCAACGGAAACTCCAAGAACCAGCCTCCTGCCAAGTACCACACGCATTTGGCCAGGACGTTCAGCGAAGGAAATGATATCACGCTTCAGTGTCCAACAAAAGATGGAAGCAAGGTAACATTAGAGATATGATTGCGTCACTTAAAATATTTCGGGTAAGGAACAAGTCAAAGCTACGCGATGACTGCGATTCTAAATCATCTCTACCCGTAGTCGCTGATCATCTTTCTTTGGGGATATACAGGTCCTTTTTGTATAAACTCGTAATCTATTCTACAGACCAACACGTGATTGGCCTGTTGGGTCTTTGGATAATCGAAAGATCACCCTGTTGTAGGTTTTCAAGCAGAATCGATCACACTTTGACACGGGAACCGATGTCTTTCTCTCGCTCTTTTGCTTTGGGGTACCCATAACTGAGATTGTGCTGTAATGCTATTAGGAGGACTTCTTAATTTGTGTCCAATGCAGGTTCTACGTCTCCTTAGCATGGCCAACTCTACTAATGAATACCAAGTTCTGTTTAACATTTCGGGGTTGGGTGATCGTATCGCACTGTCTCAATCTCTCTAGCCATTAATGAAAGTCTGCATTTAATTGTCAATTGATATGGTTGCCCGCTATGTCTCAGAGACACAAATGTACAGACAGGAAATTGGATTTGAAAATTCGAGATTTTGTACAGGAACCATTTGCTCTATATTTTCATTAAGTCCCAAGGGACATGATGGAACGGTTGCCTTCTGGATTCTTATGACGATATCCCCCTCCTGTCCTCTGATCTTGTCAATATTACTCCCATGATATATCAACTATTCCCAAACTTGTAAGAAATCGCCTCCTCCCTCCCACAGCATAGTCCGATCGTTCTTAGTAACCTTTATCCTCAATACTTAAGTTTGTCTAGGGGATGTACAGACCGATTGACTGCGATAGCACATCAATCATAGCCAAATTTGGTTATAATTGCCTCGACAGAAGAGCTAGGCCATCCTCAAAAACAATATCCCCTAATTGTCGGGTCAAAATACACTTGATTCATGTGCTGTTGTCCGATGAGGAGGTTTTCACAAACGATCCTTTTTGCCGGCATGAAAAGAATAGCTGACAGTAGACACCCGTGACAGAACCAAGTTACCACGACAGGGTTTCTACCTAGAGCATTTATATGTCTGTTATCGCACAGTAGTTTATTGACAACTCTGTCGGTGCAATTATGTGTCAAGATAAAATGAGCTATCTACAATTATTATAAAGAGAGCACACGCCAAAACAGAGGAAGACCTAAATGATGCTGGACAAAGATATTCAGAAATAGGCAGGACATACCTTGTTTGAGTCAGTAACACAGTGATAGACAGACACAAGTATGTGAATGGCCAAGAATGATTTAGTTTAAGACAGACTGTGAAATACATTCACAAGAATGTCAATGGCTAAGAATGGTCTTGTTTGAGACAGAAACATTTTGATAGACAGACACAAGTGTGTGATTGGCCTAGAATGACATTGTTTGAGACAGAAACATTTTGATAGACAGACACAAGTATGTGAAAGACCAAGAATGACATTTGTTTGAGATAGAAATACATAAACACTGTGATAGACATACACAAATATGTGAATGGCCAAGAATGATAATATTTGAAACTGAAACATTTTGATAGACAGGCACAAGTGTGTGATTGGCCTAGAATGACATTGTTTGAGACAGAAGCACAGACACACCTTGATAGACAGACACAAGAATGTGATTGGCCAAGAATGACTTTGTTTGAGACAGAAACACAGACACACCTTGATAGACAGACACAAGTATGTGAATGGCTAAGAATGACTTTGTTTGAGACAGAAGCACAGACACACTGTGATAGACAGACACAAGAATGTGAATCCCCGAACTTCTGTACGTCATTGGTCACGCCTGTAGTTCAAATATATGACTCTACAGTCATGTGTCGTTTTATCTCGCATCTAATGTCTGATGCTATCACCATCTTGGTTGTATCGTTGATTACATATGACTACAGAGGATTGTGGATGGGGCTGGCATTACATAAAAACCATTGCCAATAAGCCGAAATAAAAATTCTTTCCAGCTTTCCATGCAGTGTTTGAACATGTGCTTCAATAAATGACTGACAGGCTTACTAATAGCTGGTTAGGTGAGCCAAATGCAGTGTTGGACCTATGCTTTAGCGAATGGAGCCACGGGATTGTTATTATTATTGTTAATATTACTGTTATTTACATCACCTATTTAAATTTCATAACTGATAGATACCATTACGGTCTCCCAGGTTACGGGGAAGTGATCGGAAGATAGTTATGTGCTTTATGGGTGTTATAATGGGTTATGAGTCAGATCTCTTTATAATGTTCATCCCGGAGAGGAATTTGTGAGCGCACCAATCTGTCATTGTGGCATGTGATTAATAATAGAATAGCAGCTGAGGTGTTTATTTGCTGCAGTCCTTGTTGTTCTCGTTCGTGACGGTTTTTACAAATTATGTCTTCACGTGAAGACTGGTTATGTGTATGACTGATTCTGTGGTGAAGAGTTCTTCAATGCTTCCAAACAGCTTTGTGTGGAATTATTGGTCTCCGTAAGCTAGTACTAAGAATACAGTTGCCTAATCATATACCAGTCTTGTAGGATATGTCCGGCTGTCTGAGTTACTTGCCGCATCTAACCATGGATATTGGTGCCAATATTAATCTGTGCAAGTGTCTAGTCAATCTGTTATGTACTGCTCTCACTTGATCTGTTCAATAAATACAGTGATAGTTATTTCTCGTTTGATCGACTTTGCTTATGACTTGGATAAAGGTCTTCGTTTTCTGGAAGACGATCATTTACTCTTATTTTTGTGTGTAGCTCACTCTTTTGCTAACTTGTCTGTTCCCTCGTTTCCTGGCATGTCACAATGTGATGATATCCACTTTATGACTGACTTTCATTTCGCTCTAAGCTCATCTGATATCCACTTTATCATTGACTTTCATTTCGCTCTAAGCTCATCTGATATCCACTTTATCATTGACTTTCATTTCGCTCTAAGCGCATCTGATATCCACGTTATCATTGACTTTCATTTCGCTCTTAGCTCATCTGATATCCACGTTATCATTAACTTTCATTTCGCTCTTAGCTCATCTGATATCCACGTTATCATTGACTTTCATTTCGCTCTAAGCTCACCTTAGGTTTTCTTAAACTCTGACAGTTTGTCATTATTGAAGCTTACAGGGGTGACATTATATCTGTAAGAAACACAACGTACTGACATTCTGCAGCAATCCTTAGTACCCTTCTTCGGTCGAGTAGTTTCAATACACTGTTCAGTTGGCGAACTGGTGGTTTCATGTTCTTTATCTGAGTAGATACAGATATAAATATATATTTCTGCGTCTTAATTCTTCACTGATCTGATTGCTATTAAATCGGGTATTTACCTGAATCAATTCTGCTCTGAAGAATACGTCTGTGATCATTTCGCTTGCTGCTGTTTTCTTTTGGGGATGATGTTAGTTATGAATGTTATTAATTCTGAGATGTTGGTGTTGTTCCCATGTGGTTGGAAGTGGTATTGTCTTTTCTGTTCATCCAGTGAGACATGAAATAGTTTTAGATACCCAGCTGCCACAAGAGAAATTCAACGCTGTGATTCTCAGAAACACACACCACATGGAAAGAGAGAAAGGGGCAGACTAAGAAATACCTTTGTGACACGAGCATGCAGAGACTGATGCTGAGCTAAAGACGCCGCAGATGACATGCAAAAATGGAAATACATAATTCTAAACTGGCAGACACGTTACTGAATGACCTGATAATGATGCTGAGATTTCCCGGAAATTCCATGTCGGCGATGTCGTTGGATATGCCATACATTAAGGTGTGCTCCTAATAAAACGCAGGACAGTCTTTGTTTTGAGTTCACCACAGTAGACGGGCGATAGGCAGGCTACGACATGTGTGGAAGATAGAACTTGAATCGAACATTAACAGAACATGGAAGTCATGGAATGGCTAATAGTAAAGCATTTTGACGGTTGTTTGCTGAAAGCCTACGCTCTTCTGAAAGTTTAAAGGTTATAAATTGACTTATTGATTTATTGGTATCTAAGGCGGAGTATTTTGTGCTGCGTTTTGCGCATATTTTCCCGTGTATCCTATTTCAGCATGAGGAGATGTACTTCCCATAGGGGCACCACATTGTTTAATTAATCCGAACACAAACACGATCGACTTTTGGGGGCTGAACCACTTACCGTTATACTTACGGTAGAAATGAGAGCTATCTGCCTTACATAGACGATAATTTGACAACTGCCACACTGAGAATATGGCGTATGAGCGGAATAACAAAATATAATACTTTCCAACTCTTGTCACTGTGCATCCTTCAATCTTATGGACGTTACTCTTTACATCAGACACGGAGAACATCCAGAGTCTCATATAGCAGAGTATAGTACGCCTTGCCAATAAGAGATCAAGTTATAAGAGTCAGCAGATTATAGTATGCCTTGCCAATAAGAGATCAAGTTATAAGAATCAGCAGATTATAGTATGCCTTGCCAATAAGAGATCAAGTTATAAGAGTCAGCAGAGTATAGTATGCCTTGCCAATAAGAGATCAAGTTATAAGAGTCAGCAGAGTATAGTATGCCTTGCCAATAAGAGATCAAGTTATAAGAGTCAGCAGAGTATAGTATGCCTTGCCAATAAGAGATCAAGTTATAAGAGTCAGCAGAGTATAGTATATGCCTTGCCAATAAGAGATCAAGTTATAAGAGTCAGCAGAGTATAGTATGCCTTGCCAATAAGAGATCAAGTTATAAGAATCAGCAGAGTATAGTATGCCTTGTCAATAAGAGATCAAGTTATAAGAATCAGCAGAGTATAGTATGCCTTGCCAATAAGAGATCAAGTTATAAGAATCAGCAGAGTCTAGTATGCCTTGCCAATAAGAGATCAAGTTACACTAGTCAGACCTCAGATAGACCCCTGCAAACGAAGCATCATCGGTTCAACAAATTATCACACAGACATGTGCATATATGAGATGAACAAACAAACAATGGAACACGTCCTTAAAATCTAACGGCTCCATGAAGGGAGCTATGTGACATCATGACCTTACCAAGCTAAATTAAGGGCGACAAGAACAAGCCTGAGTTAATCCGAGAAATGGATGTGATTATTTGAGGACTGAACTTTATGGCAACGAGAGATCGTCTAGTTTAAGCCAGCAACGGATAATGTTATTTGAGAAATATCGAAGTAGAGAAACAAGAAGAAACTGTACCATATCCGTGTGACATGATTGCTAGAGTTAGTCAACTGTTTTGTCGTGTTTCTAAAGAACAAAAGGGGGAGAAAAACGAAGAAGATGATGAAGAAAAAAAGATGAAGACGAAGAAGAAAAAGGAGAAGAACAAGAAGCAAAAAAGAATGGGGCAGAGTGACAGTGAGAATGACAGAGAGTTATAAAGGATGTCAAATAGAGGACAAAAGGAAGACCGAGAGACAGAGAGAGGCTGAGAGAGAGTGTGATATAAAGACACAAGGAAAGAGAGTGTAGCAGAGAGCCGTAGAGGCAAAAAGAGACTGTGAGATGAAGATAGATTCTGAGTGAGACAGAATGTAAAATAAAGTTGAATGTGAGAGAAGCTGAGAGAAATATAGTGGTGGAGGAGAGAGAGATTCTTGGTAAGATATAGTGTTAGAGAAAGTGGGATGTGGGAGAAGCTGAGAAATAGAGTAACCGAGAGAGAGAGAGAGAGAGAGAGAGAGAGAGAGAGAGAGAGAGAGACTGAGAAAGAGAGAGCGAGAGAGAGAATAGTGTATATAACATTTGTTAATATTCATTGGTAGAATGACCTAGCAGGGTCAAATTCCAACCTTGCAAGAGAAGGATGTCCGGAGGAAAGCTCCAGGGACCAGATCAGAAGTAAGTCATTTCATCATTTTGTGGGTATTTTTACTCCAAGTTCAGCTCTGTTAATCATTTTCTGATTGTTGTTACTTGAAGTTAAGATATGTTAATCATTTTCTGATTGTTGTTACTTGAAGTAAAGATATGTTAATCATTTTCTGATTGTTGTTACTTGAAGTTAAGATCTGTTAATCATTTTCTGATTGTTGTTACTTGAAGTTAAGATCTGTTAATCATTTTCTGATTGTTGTTACTTGAAGTTAATATCTGTTAATCATTTTCTGATTGTTGTTACTTGAAGTTAAGATCTGTTAATCATTTTTTCATTGTTGTTACTTGAAGTTAAGATCTGTTAATCATTTTTTCATTGTTGTTACTTGAAGCTAAGATCTGTTAATAATTTTCTGATTGTTGTTACCTGAAGCTAAGATCTGTTAATAATTTTCTGGCTGTTGTTGCATGCAACTAGTCGTCCGGAGATCTGTACTCCTGATGTACGAGGCGTGTTCAAATGAAACTGGACCTAACTGCAACAAGTGAACATACGTGTGATGCGCATGATGACGTCACTTCTTATGTACACAGCACATACAAACCGTCAGTTTTTCATTATCCTCCGACTCATAGTTTACTCAGCAGACAGTTGAAAATATCGCGGGTCGGATAAGAAATCCGTCCAGATTTGATCAGCGAGCGGTGATTTGGTTTCTAACAGCTGAAAGATTTCGACCAGTTGATATTCATCCCAGAATGCAGGCAGTGTATGATGACAAAAGTGTGGCGAACGTAAGCTCTGCGATGGTCCCCCCGAATTACTGCATCAATTTTGGCGGTGGCACCTTCGGGCGCAACAATATGCACCTGACATGGTCTCGGAAGATTTTTCGTTTACTCACGTCCTTCTTTAAACATCGTTGTCCACTTCTTCACTGTTGTCTTCGGTACACTTTTATCACCATACACTGCCTGCCTTCTGCGATGAATATCACCTGGTCGACATCTTTCAGTTGTTAGAAACCAACTCTGGAATGATTCCTTCTCACCCGTCATGTTTTCAACGGTCTGTTGAAAAAACTATGAATCGGAGGATAATGACATTTTGCAACCTTGACGGTTGGTATGTGCTGCTTAAACCAGAAGTGACGTCATCACACGCATCATACGTATGTTCACTTGTTGCAGTTTGGTCCGATTTCATTTGAACACGGCTTGTAATGTGTTGATGTCTGTTAATGTTTAATTTCCATCGTTGTCAAGCTGACTGACCTATTTACAACGTTTGTTGGACGTTTGAATGTTTTGATAAGTTTGAGGAACAACGTTCACCACTTACTGGCCAGTGATACTGGAAGTGTGAGGACGATCCTGTTAGCAATATAATAATTAGACACATTATCTAGAAGTTTCTGTTTTAGGATGAAAAGAAGTACTTCTTGTGGCGTGGCATAGACTTTGAAAATCTTCCAGCTAATGCTATTTGCTCACAACACATATCTTATATATATCAGTGTTTTTGTTTCCATTACATATCAAAATGTACATTTATTCTTTTCCACATTGAAAATTTCTTTATTATCTTGTATTCTGCTTTCATTTCTCAACATTTTAGTAGTATTGTCCGTGTAGAAAACCAGGGACTGTTTATCCTCCTCATATTTCTGCTTATTATTTTGATTTCTCTCACTCTTAACACTTTGCCACTCTATACGCTTCCTCCTCTGAGTTCTGTGCCTTAGGTGGCTGTGAAATTGGCCTAAAGGTAGCACCGACTCTGCTTCTATCCCATCGATTCGTTAATTACGATTGTATATTTTAAAATCTTTTTTTCTAGAAAATAAAATAAAGAGAATTGGATCCTTTGCTTATCGGGCAACGCAGTTTTTTGAGAACATCGGGAAGAAAACAGGTGGAGGGAAGAAGACGCGGCATACATCGGATTCAAGCTTCAGACATTCAAGTGGGGACACAGTAGATATGGCTAACTGTGTCACCGAGCTATCAGTTTCAACATCCAACTCAGCTGGCAGCCCTGTCAGGGAGTTGTTGTCGCCGACATCAGACAGCAGCATGACTTCAGTTTTCGGTAGCACAAACAGGGCGTCATCGATGCCACCCACCAATCACAACTTGGACACGCTGTCTAGGAAATCATGGCAGGATGTCAATGCCCATGGTGTCAGGAGTGTCAACTGCCAGGGTAAGACTCATTGCTAGGGGAAGTAATTCACACTTACTATTTGCTCAACATTTTTAATTTCTTGCTGCCCTTTCGCACAGCTCACGTCCATTTTGACTTCATCTTTCAAACACACGTGTAGTCTTTAATGATATTCGTGTCATTTTTCCTCCTTCACTAGATGACAGCGGGATTGGCTTCGTTTTTTCTTAATTCATTTTCTTCGCTTGATGGACAGAACCGCGCCGCCTACACACCCTTGCAGGAAGCCTGTATCCGAGCACTTGCACTAGCGTTTTCAATTTTAATGGTTTTACATGATGAGGCTGCTAGTCCTATGGACAACCTTCCTTACTCGCATTTTACAACAAGCCTGGAAGGTTGCAATCTCCCTATTCTTTCTAGATAAGCGGCCGTACGGGAAACGGTTAGCGGCCCGACTAACAACCCAAAGTGGCTTGCGTTCGGATACAGGAAACCCCCGTGTGAAGCAAAGATACATAATAACATTCTTGCTGTGAGTCGGGTGTATTGAACTGACAGGCGTATAAACATAGTACTACCCAGGTATATTCCTTGTTCACCTTTGAGACGTCGGACTATGTAAGTATTTTAACATCGCACAATTTGAATATTTTATTTTCAGCTGGTTTTGATTGTAATTTTTGCCCACACTAGTTCTATCGGGTTTAGTTGGGAGTGGGAAGGTGGCAGTCACAAACATTGATGTCCATGCTTCATTATTATTTTGTCTATATGAAATATCTTTGTCTTTTGTGTCTGTTTTACATGTGAAAGTAATTCAGGTTGAAGATGCTTTCCGTTAAAGGAGTTGTGTTCTTTCTTGAGCCATTACTGAATTGCATCTTTTGTACTCGATGATATAGGGACTTTGTTTTCTAGTGACGCTGCGTTGTTGTATGACGCATTGCCCATTATAATACTAGAGGATCTATCTACTGAAGTAAGACAGTTTTATCAATCCACTCACTTTTAGAGACAATTTATAATATATAGACACTCACCTCTGTGTGGTAGTCGCGACCGTCTGTCTACTTTGAATTAAAAACGTATTCAGCATTATTCACCAGCCCATTATGTTTACAGCCACCATGTGCTATTATCAATCCCTGTCCTTTGTTACTTAGTACACATCTCTTAATCCATCCATTTGCTGATTGTCATTCTTTTATATTTGAGTTATGTACATTGATCCATGTTTCAACCAAATAGTATAATATCATTCTTTACGCATTTTTTCTTACTTCACATAAACACTTGCTTATCATAACGACAAGGTGTGCCTTCTAGCAAATCATGTTGTTTCCGCAAGCATATTTTCTCAATGTGAAGCCTGCAGCACGTACCGCTCGCCATAACGTAGATTTCAATACATCAAAGACGTTGTTGTTTTTCAGCCAAATCTTCAATTTCCTAAGTGTCACTGTTTCGTTCAAATCAAACATTATCCAAATTTCTCATAATATCGTCTGTGTCAAAACTATCTACCATTTCCTTTTTTTACTTTATTTCTTGACTTGTTTGAATATGTAACTTCTAGAGCTTTGAAGGCAACGATGCAGTGATCGGGTACTTACATCTAAAACGTGGGTTGTTCAATTTCCGATTGTTCCGATACACACTGGTAAAGCCTCCTACGCTTGGCCTCTATGCAAACATGATTCATATACCCTCAAACCGATGTTTAAGGTGTTACCAATTTGACTTTCAGACTCATTGTTCATGCAAATCAAATGTCACGTACAACGTTTATGAAATATAGACAATTTCTCATCGGCAGGTCGTACCTAACTGTTGAAAATGAATACTATTTGCTGTAAGTCGCGCAAAACTCAACAAAACACGTGCAAATTAATATTTTCAAGGTTGCACCCCAAATGAACACCTCTTAAGATATTGTCAGAAATTAAAATGTCTGTCTTGTTTATATGTTCTGGTTTTTGTGTACCACAAAGAAGCAGATATAAAAACCACCTACATTTTTCCACTGAATGTTTTTGGCCTTATGGCATGGTGGCTAACATTACCTATTCCGAATTACATGTATTTCTGTGCTAAGGTTGTCGAGTTATAGATTTTTAAAGAGAGGAACAAGTTTTGAAACGCACTTATAGCAGAAATGTGGTAACAATTCGCAACTTATCACGTGTAGGGCAAGAATAATGGACGTAATTACTACGTGCTGAGGAGCAAATTGTCAATCAGCTACTATATCAGCCTCCTCATGAGAGTACTCGCTCAAAGTACCGGTAAGTCGTAGACTTTAGTATTATTGGATGTGAAGGAGAACTCGGGGATGGCATCCAACTCACTGGCGAGATTCGCTAGACAATTACAACATACACGACCCCACAACAGATAGACTATCCCACTGGACGACACGCGCCCGCGACAGAAACGACTGGACCCTCAGTTGGGACCCGCTCAAGTGTGACCACCCATTCACGAAGAACGGATCGAACCAAGAACCGAGATCTAAGAAGAACTCATAATGTACACTACGCGGTAACTGCAAGGGACATCGACTTTCATTTATGTCTGCAATAGGAAATGGAAAGAGTAAAGCCCATATTTATCACAAGAGAAAAGTCAGTATTTGGCACATATTGACGGGAGAGAAAAGTCAGTAATTTGCACATAGTGATGGAAGAGAAAAGCCAGTACTTGGCACATATAGCCAGGAGAGTAAACTTAGTATTTGGCACGTAATGACGGGAGAGAAAAGCCAGTACTTGGCACATAATGACGAAAGGAATGCGAGTTTCTGTCCCCTTTTGACGAGAGCAAAGCACGAAATGATGGGTAACTCAAGTCCTGCAAGCTTCTAGCGTCCCCTATTCTCAGCGGGAGTCTGGAGATGAGACCTAGTACCTTGTCCCGTTGAAAAGGGACAGTCATCTCGGAGGCTCTATGAACGCGATGTGGACGTAAAACAAGTCATACCAGCTGAAAATCGAGAAGTGCCGGCTGTTAGAGCAACAACTGGAATTCTACAAATATTTAAACTCTTATTCACCTGCCCAGATCTAGTAAGTCCAGGAGTAAACCAGAGAACAGTACATCTGCAACTGGTGCTAAGTCCACTCGTGGTTTATGTTGCTTTCTTTACATCCTGAGCGTGCTGATGCAGGAGGACCAGTGTTCTCCAGTCAGTTGTGCTATGCTTGGCTTCATCTGCATCACGTTGATCCCTCAACTCGATAGTCAGGCTGCCATGAAAACAGCGCGTTTCCAGAGAGGTCTACGGGAAGCCGAGGTATGGGTCTAGGCCAATATATTTTGCCTAATCCTGACTAACATGTCTGATCAGAATGTTTTGCCTGACCCTGACTAACAAGTCTGATCAGTATATTTTGCAGGACCCTGACTAACATGTCTGATCAGTATATTTTGCCTAATCCTGACTAATATGTCTTATCAGTATGCTTTGCTTGACCAGACGCAGTCTTCCTCCCCGTTTATATCTCGTTAAAGTCAACTAATACACGATGAAAAGATCATGTTGTTCCCAACCACAGGCCACCTGTCAGTCTACAGTAGTTTCAACAAGCGGTGCTGGGGCATACGATGGTGTCTGGTCAGAGAAAACGTTTTCGAGTGTTACAAGACAGACAACAGCCACCAGTGTGAGCTGTGGTTCCAACTTAGGCCCTGTGTGTTACGTCGAGCAGTGGCGGAGACCAACAGCCAGAATGGGTTGATGATCATGGAAGCTGGGAAGGAGAAAATTACTGTTAAGGTAAGCGTGGATTTATTGAAATGTCAACATCAGCAAAGAGAAGTATATTATTAGCACTGAGAATACATATACACCAGACAACATAAAATAAAGGGGAGTAATAAGTATTCTAGACTACAACCACGGGCCTCTAAGTAACGAATGAGTCATGTCGCAAAGAATACTCGAATTAATAGATTCAGCCAAGCAGACATCCCGAATGTCCGTGTTTATCATCACCATTATGTAGCATGTCATTTGCAGAACGTAGCTCTCATCTCAGTCATTTAATATGAATCTCGATCAGTAGTCAGTGTGTTCGCCTGCTCCATATTCATGTTTAGATAATTCTTGTTGACTTGTGTTCATCTACGCCTTGCTCGGCATCTGCCTGGTCTTCCTGTAACAATTGCCTCCAGAACTACTTTTCCCTGCCTTCATGTCGCCTGATATGGCTGAAAAACCTCAGTTTCCGAGACAACAGGTGATTTATAAGTCAGTTCTCTTCGACACTCAGATCTTGCAGGATGGCTTTATTTGCTATTTTCTTTACTCAGGGTATTCTGAGGGTTCTTCTGTAACATTTTGTCTCGAAAGCCCCGATCATCTTTCTTAATATTTGTGTGATGGTTCATGTCTCGCATCCGTACACTGCCACCGGGAATACACATGTTCTAAGGATCTTCCATTTTAATTCTTTGTTAGTATTGTGCCATGCATTTTATATCATCATTCTCGTCATCATCATCATCATAATTCAGCTTCTGCATCGCTACAGAAAATCGTCTCTTTATTTCCTTTATACAGCCCCCCCCCCCTTTCTCCCCCCATCATTTGTTATCAAAGAGCCAAGGTATTCAAAGTAATTCACGTGAATTTCTTCAAAACCAATTGTAATCTTAGGTTGGGGTCTGTGTGTGCCAATTTCTTCATAACCAATAGTAATCTTGGGTTGGGGTCTGTGTGTGCCAATTTCTTCATAACCAATAGTAATCTTGGGTTGGGGTCTGTGTGTGCCAATTTCTTCATAACCAATAGTAATCTTGGGTTGGGGTCTGTGTGTGCCAATTTCTTCATAACCAATAGTAATCTTGGGTTGGGGTCTGTGTGTGCCAATTTCTTCATAACCAATAGTAATCTTGGGTTGGGGTCTGTGTGTGCCAATTTCTTCATAACCAATAGTAATCTTGGGTTGGGGTCTGTGTGTGCCAATGTCTTCATAACCAATAGTAATCTTGGGTTGGGGTCTGTGTGTGCCAATGGACATTGTCTTTGTTTTTTTTATATTCAGGAAAAGTTGCTGATCTTCACTGTGCTTCTGAACGGACGTAAGCAATTGTACCAGGTTCTCAACGATGTTTGGGAGCATAACTGTGCAATCTGCATGTCTTAATTCTTGAATCTCCTTTCCCCCAATTGAGAATGTGTCATGGTTAGCCTTGTCTTTATGAATGCGCCGTTAATCGGAAACATATATCGGTGGTAGTAGCCGCATCACTGAGAGGTGGATGTGGGCTTGAGTGAATCAGGAAGGACTGCGAGGATTGACTGTACAACAGACTATCAATACCTATGGTGCACGCAAGCGACGCTGATGATCACTTTATACTCGCCAGGAAGTCCGAGGTTTTCTTGGATAGGAACACTGTTTTCTTCCAGGAAAGTCGTGACCTGCAACTAAGGTAGGTTATGGTGGGGCTGGCAACATCACTTGCCAATGTCATTAAACCACATTCCAAGCAAATCGTTCAGGATTCTTTATAAAATGAATATAATAGATCCCACTCTAGTGTTGGAAGCAATGCTCCGAAAGATGAAGGGAGGGACAAATAAATAAAATATAGTCAACCACAATATACTGCAAATATTTAGTACCAATATGTGTTGATACCTGCAAACACACACATATCACACGATAGTAAGTGGGTAAATAAGTCACACATCGAGTTAGGATAGCTGGAAAATGTAGTTGATCATTCCTGAATGTGTCATAGGTGGTGGCAGGAGCATCGATCTTTGTGATTACGGCAGGTAGCAGACGATAGGTGTCGCGTGTGCTTGCGCAGCTCTGATAAAAATGGCGTCAGTGCTAAGATAGTTTACATTGAAAGAACAGCGTGCTGGTGTGGGATTTGTTTTTGGGGTAGGGGTGGAGTGGGTCTGGGTTGTTGTGGGGAGTGGGGGTGGAGGGGGGTCTAGGGTAGAATAGACTTTCTGTAAAAAATATTCATAAATATATTGGTTCTGTTTATGTCGAGAAGTGCTTGTCACGTTAACTGGTGATAACTGTCGATAAATATTCATAATGTCGCTCAAAAATTACTAGTGAAGTTCGACCAGCTTGATCTGTTCAAATTGCATTAGAAGCATCTATGATGACGAGTGGGAGTGATCATTTGCGCTGACAGACAAATATCGATAGACATTTTAGTAAATACAGGAGTGTGGTAGCATGGTTTAGCCGACAGTAAATGCTGAACTCCAACATTCCGGAAGACATTCGCTTATGACGAAGAGGTTGAACATGTATCTCCACTCGAGTAACAAATCGAAGAAATAATTGATCTGTATCGAGCCCGGACTAAATTCCAGAGTCGCAAGTGTTGGATGACGAAAGACAAGCCAAGTTGTCACAGCTTTTTTGATGCCTCGCTTGTCTGGTGCCTTAAGTCATTTCTCTCTTATGGCAAACCGATTAAGTCATCAGGAAGTCCAGAGTCCGATATCCTGTCTACCCATTTGTTCACTTTCCTTCCTGTTGTTCGTTATATATGTTACTCGATATGTATATATATATTTATATATATATATATATATATATATATATATATATATATATATGTTTATGTGTGTGATATGTACATGTATGTATATGTATGGATATGTAATGTATGTATATGCATGTATTTGTATATGCATGTAATTGTATGTATGTTGTATGTATGCATGTATGTAGAATGTATGTATGTGTGCATGTATGTATCTGTTTATGTATATATGCATAACTGTATTTGTGTGTGTATATATGAGTGTACGTGTGCTTGTATATGTATGTATGTATGTACGTATAATATAAATGTGTATGTACGTATGTATGTAATCTGTGTATTAAATGCACGAATGTAATGTGTAAAAGCAATATATGCATTTGAAAACAATTTTATAATACCTAGTCTGTTGTGTGTTACGGAATTAATGGTATAGGCGTTAATGAAAATGTACTTACCTCAAGATGCATCAATGGATCTATTTTCTGGAGATTGTAGGAATGGTTGTATTTATCATCAGAATTGTCTTTGTAGGACTATCTGTTCAACGTTTTGTACCATAATCCTAGTAGGACTATTACTACTAGTAGAAGAAGGCGCGAGTCTTTGGTGCTGTAAGAAAGGAGTATTATTTAGATAAAGCCCACATGCCAAAGCAAAACACACACTGTCTTAGGAAAAAAGAAGAATGCACAAAAAAAAAACCCACAAAAACAAACACCCACCAAATTCTAAAGGATACTAAGCATCTGTAGGTCGGTCTGGAATGCAGTACTGTCGATTATGTAAAACAGAGCATAACTAGTATTATTGCTTTGCTTCACAGACACTCTCTAACGATGACACGAGGGAGTGGGTTCGAGTCCTCCTTAGGGAAACTTCAACAGAGGGCATACCAGATGGTTTGGAAGAGTTCCTCGTCGATACAGAAGACACAGAATGTGTTGGACACCATGTATGTCATCTTTATTATACGACACAGCTGATAAATGTCCTCCAAATTTATGTTATATACTTGGTCAATGACTGACAAAGGGATCAGTCACTGACATGACTGACGGCACCTTTAAGTTCAACAAGAAACTCCCTCCACTTCTTATATACTTGGTCAGTGACTGACAAAGCGATCAGTCACCGCCATGACTGATGGCACCTTTAAGGTCAACAATAACCTCCCTACCCTTCTTAGATACTTGGTCAGTGACTGACAAAGCGATCAGTCACTGCCATGACTCATGGCACCTTTAAGATCAACAATAACCTCCTCCCACTACCAGATCTGCAGCATAATGTGTGCGGTTCTACATCTCTGGTTCATGATCTTCATTCTTCGCGAGGTTATGTTAGCTGGGTCTTTCTTCCGCCTTCACTATGGCTGGCGACCATACCATGGTGGTTCTAGTGATGGCAGCTGGTTTTCTAATAAGAAAATGTTAAATCTAACGTCAAACGGGAATCGTCGTCATCATCATCATCAACAAAATCATCAGCGCCACCATCAAAATCATCATCACTATCAACAACAACAACGTCACCACCGCCCATACTACCATCAACGTCCTGACCATCATGATCACCAACAGCACCTGCAGCATCATCATAACGAAAATCACCTTCATCATCAAAATCATCACCATCACCTGTTTTCCGATTTTAGTTCTGAAAAGTTTCATATATCAAATGTGATACGCCCATATTACTGAAGATCAATATGTCTCAATTATGTGATACTAAAAGTCAGTTTTACATGACAAATACAAATTGGTCTATAAGCCCATTACTTATAAAAACAGTTCGTTGTTGTTGAAGACTTGTATATAATTACATGTTCGATTATCATTCCCTAGGATACAGCCAGCTTCCTGCCCTTTGGCAGCATCTCGTCACATGATTACGAGGATCCTGAAGAAACTGTAGCAGCAGCTGCGACACTAAACGCGATTAGCCAATCGAACCATGACTCAGCTGTTGGTAGTACCACATCCAAAGACGAGAGTCATAACGACAAGGTTTCTCAAAGCTTTCTGTCTTTGAAAGGAAAGAAAAATAACACCGTGTGCAATTTACTGTTGCCTCTTGAATGTAAACAAGCCACAGATAGCGGGTTTTACAGTGTCAGAGCTGCGAACTCTGATAGTGATAGTAGCGGTGAGAGAAAACCTGACACAATGTATACTACTGTAAACACTGAAATTAGTCATATCTCCAGAAACTCTCGGGCATCACGTAAGGATGGTTTAGGCTCAGTACAAAGTCGTAAGTCTGGAATTTCAGTCAATGAACGACAACGAACAAAAAGTCTTTCCTCATCATCGTCGTCATCGGGGTTATCAATTTTTATACCACCACAGACATCATCAGGTTCCAAGAATTTATCTCATCCAGTTTTAGAATCTCTCTCCAAGAATTTATCTCATCCAGTTTCAGAATCTGGTTCCAAGATATTTCCTCATCCAGTTTCAGAACCTCGATCCAATGTTGCAACCCCATCAACAAGGTCATCTCGTCGCCATGGAGACCCTGAACTTGCATCCTTAAGTAATAACAAATTTAGCCCTCTGGCTCATTCAAATGAAACAGACATGGCGAAACGAAATTCAATTTCTGCATCCCCCACAAGCAAATCTGCCACGCCAACAAGCACAAGCAAAACGATAATTTCTTCATCAACTGACGAGTACTCCGTCATTCTTAAACGATCCGAAAGACCACCACAACTTAACAATTCTCCTCTCTCAAACAGACCATCTGACGTCTGCAACAACAATGACGATGATGTATTTGTCGAATGTGAAAAGAACCGGGATGCAGCTAAAATAACTAACCTTGCGAGTCGGAGTATGCAACCCACTACTGAATGTCAGACAAAAGCATCATTCTGTGAACCTGTTGGCAGTCGCAAATCTATAGAGGCGAAGAAAGTGGCCAAAATAATTCAGCAAGGAAGTCTCGATGCAGATAATTCGCAAAATAATGTATTAAAACTTAACTTAACGTGTCTTGGAAATGACCACCCCCCTGTGTTGCCCAGTTCCCCAATTCCAATGGTCGGTCTTGATAGGAACCAGAATAATTTATTCCCACCTGGTGATAGCGAGGAAGTAAAGAAAGATGCCTCTACCCTCACACACACGACGCCTGGTGAGAAGTCTCGATTGGTTGAAGGTACTTCTGAACCAAGCAGAAAAGAACAGACACATATCAAGACCAATGAAGGTAAAACGAATGTGTACAGACAATACGTTAGTCATTATGTTGCTGAGGTGGGCATCATCTTCTATCATGGAGAGTACATGTCTTCTTCTTTTATTTATTTTTGCTAATAGTATCTACAAGATCGGGCAGCCAGTTCCATACCCAACCCTCCTTAGTCTTACTGAGTTAGCCACTCCCAATCTACACTGAGGTGTTGAGGTCTTTTTGTTTTCCTTTTTCTGTGTGGGACAAATAGTTTGTACATGATCGAGCAGCCAGTTCCATACCCAACCCTCCTAAGTCTTACTGACTTAGCCACTCCGAATCTGCCATTAGGAGTTCAGGTCTGTTTGTTTCCTTTATTTTGTGTGAGATAAATAGTATCTACAGGGTTTGGTAGCCAGTCCTATGCCAACCCCTTCTTAGTCTTACTGACTTAGCCACTCCGAATGTACTATAAGATGTTGATGTCTTTTTGTTTTCTTTATTTTGTGTGGGACAAATAGTTTGTACAGTATTGAGCAGCCAGTTCCATACCCAACCCTCCTAAGTCTTATTGACTTAGCCACTCCGAATCTGACATTAGGGGTTGATGTCTTTTTATTTCCCTTATTTTGTGTTGGATAAATAGTATCTACAGGGTTTGGTAGCTAGCCCTATGTCAAACGCTTCTTATCCTCCTTCTGAAAAACGTCCGGTAAGTTACACTGCGATTATACCTTGCTTAGTTTTCGAGCCAAGATCACACACAGACGGATCAGCTCTTCGTGACTATGAATGTTTGAACTTGTCTATAACCGGTATGTCAGACGTTCGCCTCTCAAGAAACAAACGTAAACACAAAACTGCGACCGTGCTAATTCCGCACGTTTAAAACGACTCCTGGTCCTAACGGACTGCCAGACCGAGCGTCCAAACTTATCAGAGACGGATGATAAACTCGGAAGTCCATCACACTACACGAAAGAGACGCTAGCGCTGGATAGGATACACATTAAGGAGGCTACTTATATTATTCCAGGGCATTCTTTTTTTGTTTAAGTATCTGACGGCAAGAAAGCGAGATGTAGACCTCAGCATTGATGCAAAATAATTCTTGACTCGATTATTCTGGACACAGGGAGATCGTCGTCCGAGTTGGAACGCATGACAACTGACAGGAAAATTTGGAAAGTATTTATTGAAGACATGAACTTCTTAAAATGGTTATTACGTTATTGATTGATTGAATTGACTTTTAGACTGATTAATTGATTGATTTATTAATTAATTGAATGATGACTGGATACTTTTGGCTAGTTAATTAAATTAATAAATCTATTAATTAAATATAAAGATCGGCTAATTAATTAATTTGTTTGATTGTTTGATTGATTGATATTCAATGTTGAAATTCGATTAATTTAGTTCGATATTTTTATTTGCGGTATCTCTTTGTGTAATCACTGATAATGACATATTTAGTTTGAAGCCTAAATTGTCTTGTTTGCCAGCCTTTCTTGACTCTTTGCACATTATTGTGTGCTTACATTTAGAGCATCAAATGGCGATCAGCATCATTATTATGTATCCGACTGGCTTCCCATGGAACATAGGTATGCGCCATATGCTCTCCATCTGTTTCTATTCTGAGCCATTTTAATGAGTTCAGCCCACGAGACACCGATTGAGCCATCTTCCTGAACTCAGCCCACGAGACACCGATTGAGCCATCTTCCTGAGCTCAGCCTACGAGACACCGATTGAGCCATCTTCCTGAGCTCAGCCTACGAGACACCGATTGAGCCATCTTCCTGAACTCAGCCTACGAGACCCTGACTCAGCCATCTTCCTGAGCTCAGCCTACGAGACACCGATTGAGCCATCTTCCTGAGCTCAGCCTACGAGACACCGATTGAGCCATCTTCCTGAGCTCAGCCTACGAGACACCGATTGAGCCATCTTCCTGAGCTCAGCCTACGAGACACCGATTGAGCCATCTTCCTGAGCTCAGCCTACGAGACACCGATTGAGCCATCTTCCTGAGCTCAGCCTACGAGACACCGATTGAGCCATCTTCCTGAACTCAGCCTACGAGACCCCGACTGAGCCATCTTCCTGAGCTCAGCCTACGATACACCGATTGAGCCATCTTCCTGAACTCAGCCCACGAGACCCCGACTGAGCTGGGTACTTCTTCAACTGTTCCTCGCCAGGTGTTTCTTGGCTTTCCCACTCGTCCATTTCCCCTAGGGTTTCAATAAAGTGCATGTTTAGTTATACTTTCCTGTTGTTTTTTAAAGTGCGCTCTATCCACCCCACTTACCGGATCAAATGCCATACTGTATTGGTTGATGACGTGTTCTGTCATATAGATATGTATTTGCCCTGACATCTGACTATCCAACACAAAAAGGAGAAGAAGTCGTCCCAGGAGAAGTTCGAATCAGGACTTACTGACAATTTAAAGATCTCTGTGTGTTAAGCGGGCCGACTTTCTAACAGTTTAAAGATCTCTGTGTGTCAAGCGGGCCGACTTTCTAACAGTTTAAAGATCTCTGTGTGTCAAGCGGGCCGACTTTATAACAAGTTAAAGATCTCTGTGTGTCAAGCAGGCCGACTTCCTGATATTTTGAAGATGCCTGTGTGTCAAGCAGGCTGACTTGCCAGAAATCGAGATGTGTTCAGGGCTGCTGTGAAAGAGACTATGTTATGAAAAGATTATTTCATATGACATGTCATCCGACACGAAGAATCGACGATTTCATTTGTTGATGAAAGTCTACAGTCTGAGTGTGATCATCTTAGGCACATGCAATGTCTGTGAGCTATAATTAGTTGCCTATCACAAACAAAGATGGGGACAGCGTCAGAGATGTTTATTCAGATGTGACTGCATATGACTGTACAGTCCGATCTGAGCGTGACAAACCCTTCCGCACGTGGCGCACACGTGAACATTATTTGTAATTGTGCAGTCTTGCATTCTTTCCTTTTGTTCAGCTCGCTTTATAGCAGAATCAACTTTACATTGGTGAAAAACAATTAATTTTTCACGGAGAATGCTGCCGAATTCCATTTTGGACGAAGAGAGTTGAAAGCAAATCTGACCTTGTTAACGCGACCCTTAAAGCCCTGGATTTTCCCTCTGTCTATTTCAATGTTACTACAAATATAATTAAAATGATGGAGTTCTTCAGTAGTAACCTTAATATTACTTACTCACCTAATCAGGTGACAGCCCAAACACCCCCACTACTGAGAGCATCAAGATATTAATCAACAAAACAGACACAACAGCCGACGAGGTCAAACTAGTGATTGACTGCTTGAAAAGCAGACAGACAGAAAACAAAAGAAAAAGGTAAATTGTTTAATTTCTATTTTACGTATATAGCTCATTACTGTTCGTTGTTCGCGTGGTGCTGTGGCCTGAAGGAGAGACAAGAAAAGCAGACTGTAACCTGAGAGGCTAAATGTATGTAGTTACTAAGTAGGGTGGACCTGGGACTATATAGTCAATCCTTGAGAGACTACAGTTGTGCTTCTAATGGAAAACTTAAAAATTTGTCATTGTCAAAGTGTATAAGAAAAGTGTGCTACACGACTAAATCCGTTTCGGCACAGTCCACATTGTTCTCTAGAAATCTCCAAGCTCATACAAAGTGCATAGAAACCTTTGGAAAAAAAAGGAGTTTGGTCACGTGTGTAGCCACCAATGCGCCATGTCGTAGTTTCAATTCTAGAGTCACCTTCGAGGCACCCGCCTCTCAGGCACTTTTGTGTAGCTGGAGCACATCTTGGATGGACGAGTGTGCTGAACCTTGACCTCGCCTGATGTCCAGCGGTAAGGCTATTTCATTCATACTCACTTGGCGATATTTTCATCACGATGTGTTCGGCTGCTGCAATCGACTCTGGTGCTTGACCAGCTTGACCAGCTCGAGAACAGTATGTCATAAATAACTAACTACAAATTGGAACTTCCAACTCCACTTCCACATCTGCTGGAGTAAAGACATGTACTGCACTCATCTTCATTAGCCAGGGAATTTCAATGTTTCACCCCATCGTTGCTTAAAATAAACTTCAATGATGGCTTAAACTTAAGCGTATTTGGTTGCATGGCACGAGGGAAGACGAGAAACAGATGGAAGATAACATAAGAACGATCCTACATCGGCATGGGATTATGAAGACAGCGAGGGACACTAATTCCAGGACATACAACTTAAGTGCTACACACGTCGTTAAAAGGTATAAGTTGATAAGCAACTAACCAACTAACCAACTAACTAACCAAGTAATTAACCAACTAACCAACTATTTAATCAACTAATTAACCAACTAACTAACCAACCAACTAACTAACCAAGTTACTGACAAATTAAATAAATAACTAATTAACTGACTACTGATTGACTGACTGATTAATTAACTAACTAACTAACTAACTGTTGTTATTGTTATTGTTGATGAATGCCCAAAGTGAATGCGATTGCTCTATCGTGCGCCTATAAAAGAGCGTTAAGTGAGGGGTTGCATTAGCTTTCCTCACATTCTGACCATGCTGATGAAGGTGGACTTGGGTCCTCTAGGAGTTTGTGCTGTGATTTGCTTCATATGCTGGTCGCTTACTACTATGGGGATCCCATCGATCCCCACCTATTTAGTCAGACTGCATGACAATTTCCCGTTTCCTGGAAGAACTACGTAAAATTGAGGTCAGGGTCTTGGTCAGTATATTTTACCTGACCTGAATAGCATGTCCAATGAGCATATTTAATTGATCTGACTAACATGTCCAATCAGTATATTTTACCTGACTTGAATAACATGTCAATTCAGTATATTTTACCTGACTGACCTGTCCAATAAGTATTTTTTTCTGAACTGACTAACTTGTCCAATCAGTATATTTTGCCTTGTCAAACGTCAGTCTCCTCTCCCCAACTAGCTAATTAACCAAACAATTAACCAACCAACGTCCCAATTCGCCAGCCAAGCAATAAACCAAACAAACAACCAACCAGCCAGCCAAGAAATAAACCAAACCATCAACCAACCAGCCAGCCAAGCAATAAACCAAACAAATAACCAACCAGCCAGCCAAGCAATAAACCAAACCATCAACCAACCAGCCAGCCAAGCAATAAACCAAACAAACAACCAACCAGCCAGCCAAGCAATAAACCAAACAAACAACCAACCAGCCAGCCAAGCAATAAACCAAACCATCAACCAACCAGCCAGCCAAGCAATAAACCAAACCATCAACCAACCAGCCAGCCAAGCAATAAACCAAACAAACAACCAACCAGCCAGCCAAGCAATAAACCAAACAAACAACCAACCAGCCAGCCAAGCAATAAACCAAACCATCAACCAACCAGCCAGCCAAGCAATAAACCAAACAAACAACCAACCAGCAAGCCAAGCAATAAACCAAACCATCAACCAACCAGCCAGCCAAGCAATAAACCAAACAAACAACCAACCAGCCAGCCAAGCAATAAACCAAACCATCAACCAACCAGCCAGCCAAGCAATAAACCAAACAAACAACCAACCAGCCAGCCAAGCAATAAACCAAACAAATAACCGACAAGCCCACAAACCAACTGAGCACACCAGACACACATCTATTTACATATGCACGGGATGGAACACTAACGTCTGGTCAGACAAAATACACTAATCAGACATGTTTGTCAGGCTCAGGCAAAACATACTGGACAAGACCCTCACCTTGGCTTCCTCGTAGCTCTTCCAGGAAAAGAGATGTTTTTATGGCAACCTGGCTAACAAGGTGTAGAATCGACGTGATCCATTTAGTAGTTTTCGACACGCAGATGAAGCCAAGCTTTGCACAACCGCTTGAAGGACCCGAGTCCACCTTCATTAGCACGCTCGGAATATGAGTAAAGCTACTGCAACTCGCCACTTAACGTCCATTTCAGGGCGCACAAAAGAGTAACCTACTCATTGTGGGCATTCGCAAACAACAACAATACATATGCACATATACACGCACATACGTTTACGCGTCGTTTTAAATTAACTGACACCAAAACGTCACTTATACTCTCATATTAGACAGGTTAAAATAAATAGAAGCTGCGGTGGTAGTGAAGGTTAAAAGTTTATACCAACTTAAACCAGTAGGGTTAAGATACCGCGCCAGAACAGACCAAACGAAGTGAACGCTACGGTCACAATGCCTTCATTAGGAACAATCAACACAAGTGAAAATACGTTACAAATTAACGATAAAGACGGGTATAATGTCAACCTGCAGATAGCTATTTGTGTTCACCTTTATACCTGGCGATGGCCTTTTGGTTGTAAGGTAAGTTCGGTCTGAGCGACATGATTGTGTTGTTATCAACAGTCAAACTATGTCAGTCATACTGCAATGACTGAGAAATGTTCTTGTCTATTCTCAGGATGGCCGTTCATGACAAGCGCCAGCGAGTGTTGAGTGACGAGGAGAGACTGGTCTGTGAGAAGGAGTTTGCTGCACTGGAGAAAGCTGGGGAAAGCGCAGATCAGAATATCAGGGTCTTACAGGTAATGTATAGCGTTTACGGTTGAACTTTCCAGAAATAATCCTTCAACCTAAGGACTTTTATTAGAGATGTAAGAGTATAGAAGAGACACAGAATCTAGTGGGACAAGAGGCAAAGTGTGGCCAAGAGATTGTGAGCTTGGTTTACAAGCCAACACGAGCAGCGTACGAGATTCGAACCAGGCTGCTCTCAGTTTGAAAGACTGGGCTTGTCGTGGGATTTTCATGAGATGGCCACTTGTCCCAGTCGACCCAGCTATAAATAAGTACATGACGACAGTTTTAACAATGAAAGGGACTGAGTACATTTGGAGGAGCCCAAAAACGGTTTCAAAAAGCTATTTTCCATTTTCCATTCTGGTACTTGCAAAGCTGGACTTCCAAAAAATCACATACTTCCTAAGCAACACGTCCCTGCTAGTAAATCTGTATGTAATATAGAGAAAGAGCGAACGAGAGATAGAGAAAGCGACATACACGTTTTACAGTTTTGTGCAGAACCAATATTGCTTTATATAAGTGAATCACTGACAAAGAATAAACAAAGAGAGAATTCAGTCGAAGAGACAGAAATGTGGTTCTTAAGACAGATGTAGTAGAGTCTATGTTTAACAGAGTAAAGTCTATGTTTAGCTGAGAGTGGAGTCTATGTTTAGCTGAGAGTAGAGTCTATGTTTAGCTGAGAGTAGAGTCTATGTTTAGCCGAGAGTAAAGTCTATGTTTAGCTGACAGTAGAGTCTATGTTTAGCTGAGAGTAGAGTTTATGTTTAGCTGAGAGTAGAGTCTATGTTTAGCTGAGAGAAGAGTCTATGTTTAGCTGAGAGAAGAGTCTATGTTTAGCTGAGAGTAGAGTCTATGTTTAGTTGAGAGAAGAGTCTATGTTTAGTTGAGAGAAGAGTCTATGTTTGGCTAAGTAATTATCCTATCAAAGATATCCTGGCCAGTCACACCAAATTAAGATACGGGGCAGCATAAGGCTTTTTAAGTTGAGTAGTTTACTTATGTTAGGAGTTACAACATATATCTACACCACGACATGACTTCAACACAGTAAACACTATCCTGACCATAAAACAAAACAATATAATTTATTACAAGAGTTATCATTGCACAATATTAACAAAAAGCAAAGAACTTTTAAACTTAATAATCAATATATATATATTTAACTACAAAGAAAGTTGTAAGCACTAGCTTTTGATGTTTTCTTCAAGATATATGGTACCCAGCTTTCTTACATTCCCTATTTCTGCAAAAACAACATTTTAAAGCCTTAAGAATTATTCTAGCCACAACTTAATGGCTCCAGCTAGCTGGCCGTCCTTTTTCTTCACCCTCAACAGCCAATCTCGTCCTCACCCTCAACAGCCAATCTCGTCCTCACCCTCAACAGCCAATCTCGTCCTCACCCTCAACAGCCAATCTCGTCCTCACCCTCAACAGCCAATCTCGTCCTCACCCTCAACAGCCAATCTCGTCCTCACCCTCAACAGCCAATCTCGTCCTCACCCTCAACATCCAATCTCGTCCTCACCCTCAACAGCCAATCTCGTCCTCACCCTCAACAGCCAATCTCGTCCTCACCCTCAACAGCCAATCTTGTACTCACCCTCAACAGCCAATCTTGTCCTCACCCTCAACAGCCAATCTCGTCCTCACCCTCAACATCCAATCTCGTCCTCACCCTCAACACCCAATCTCGTCCTCAACATCAACACCCGATCTCGTCCTCACGATCACATTACGTACTTCGAATCTGTACGCTCACACATAACTAGATCCCGTATTCAGATCACGTACTCACACATAATCGGATCACGTATTTACGTGGGATCACGTACTCAGTCGATTTGTGCACTCACATATAATCAGACCACTTACTCAATCGATCTGTGCACTCCCACCCAATCAATTCTCGTATCCAGGCGAACTGTACATTCACACACAGATCTCGTACTGTTCACAAGGTGTCCATCATAAGCACCTATTGAGCGCGACTGGCCAAACTCGAGGTGTATGATGGTTTAATCCCTCTGCAAACTCTCACTTCCAGACTCACTCTCAGTCTTCCTGCCAGTTTCCTAAGCTTATCCCTACAGAGTATTTTAAAGTCTCAAACAACAACATGGCTGTCCAATGGTCTTCTGTGTGTTATCTGATTTAGTCATCACTCCAATTTGGAACTGTCCAATTTCAAATGTCATTGGCTGTCTATCCACGAGGCATCGACACCCCAAACATTGTAGCCTGTCGTGGAAGTATCAGACTGCAAAAAACCTCACCCCTGTCAAATCTGACGCCATGTGGTCTGCTCCGACACCCACCCTGTACCAGACACAGCCTTCCACCTAACGTGTTCCTAACCCCTCGTTTCTTTGTCGACCTGGTGTCGAAACGGTGATTGATCATGGTGTGACCTGCGTTCGTCCAACGCATTCAGGCAAACTTTGTTTCTTAGAGTCACCAGTCCAATCTTCCCTGCCCTAAACGCCCATGCTCCAGCTGGAACTTTCACACGAACTCTATGGGTATCATGGACAACTAATGCACAGTAATCTATACATTTAACATCTGCCATTGTAAGGTCTGGCAGCCTTTGGTCACCATGTTAACATCTGCCACTGTAAGGTCTGGCAGCCTTTGGTCACCATGTTAACAGCTGCCACTGTAAGGTCTGGCAGTCTTTGGTCACCATGTTAACATCTGCCACTGTAAGGTCTGGCAGCCTTTGGTCACCATGTTAACATCTGCCACTGTAAGGTCTGGCAGCCTTTGGTTACCATGTTAACAGCTGCCACTGTAAGGTCTGGCAGCCTTTGGTCACCATGTTGACAGCTGCCACTGTAAGGTCTGGCAGCCTTTGGTCACCATGTAAAGATGTAAAACGAGGAGTTGGACAGGGATAGGTACTGTCCCCTTGCCTGTTTATAATTTAAACACAAACACATTTTTCGACTTCAGCGGAATTGTCAGGACTGATTATAAAGGGAGTATCAATAGAAAATGGGATGATAGTTCTGCTGACTGAACGCGAACGGGAATTACATGAATTGATAATTCAAGTTTAGTAACACTGAGAAAACGGAGACCATGACAATTTCTATCAGAAAGAAAACAGGGATGGCCAAATCTGTTTTCATCAATTGATATTGACATTTAAGAAAGTCTCACAAATTAAAAATGACAGTGATCAGGTGTACTGGTCTTGTCTCAGTCGTGTAGAAAAAAGGACAATGTACACACGATCGGAGAAAATAATTAAACCCTTTGAAATGTAGAAGATTTGTGTGCATCTACTGGAAAGAAAACAATACAAATAAAGAAATCCTGGAGAAATAAGAGGTGAAAAGAGAATTTATGAACGGAATTATGATAGGGTAGTTTACATATGTTGGTCACAAAAACAAACAGTTCTTGCTTAAAAAACAATACAGGAAGGAAAGGTGGAGGATAAACGTTTTAAGTAAGAAGATGACATCTTATGATGGACAAGGAAACGCCTTTCAGATCATACCCCCAAAGCAAAAGACAAAGGACTTTGGAGATGGTACCTGAACTGATCGGACCTGTTATATGAAATGAAAAGAATAAAGACAAAGTTCATTGGACACATTCTCCTGAAGGACATTCCATAAAACGTTCTAACACCGTCAACAATCTAAAGCAACAGAGGCAGAGGAAGACATAGAAGACGGACCTGGAATGGCATGACAATCTGCATTGGAAAACAAAGAACACTGGAAGTCGTGAATTTCCAAAAGGATATGGCTTGGCTTGGCTTGGCTTCGTTCATTCTCAATCTCCAGCTATCAAACCCGGAAAGGGCTTAAATAGCAGAATGTAGTCCAGAGAACGGAATGCGCTGTGTTGTAGTTTATAGCTTGACTGCGATAGTTGCACCATTCGATCCAACACATCCGATTTCAGCAAGAATTTTTTTAGTACCGGGTTAGCATTCCCTCTTCGATCCCTTCTCCCTAGCCAGTCTGCCCTGTTGCAGCCTGTTATCCAGGATCACCGCGTGGAGATGTAGAAGGGTCTTGGCAGCTCTGGTTCGCTGGCCCTGATGCTAGCAGTCAGCTATGGTTCGTAAAAGGATATGAGTTATGTTCAAAGAATCCTAGATCCTTAAAAATTAAGTCTCAATGCAATGTCATAGCAGCCACCGGTCAACTGTGCCGCCTAGTATGCCTCCTAGCACATCCAGCGTTTTTCTGTGGTGATTGTTTACCGGCTTGTATCAGATTATTTCCTCAGTGCAGATCGTGTTTAGCTTCTCTAGAGTTGTCTGAAGCAACATCATATTTGAATTCATAGTCCGAAGGCATTCACGAAGATTCATGAAATGTTTAAGCACGTTTATTGGAGGAATCAGTGCATGGGGCGTTCAATCAGTTATCAATGGGTCATGTGAAATAAGGATGGTCGGTAATAGAATGGATGCTCATTGTTTTTAGATCAAGTAAAATAAAATAAACTGGTTGAATACAGACTCTGCAGACTCTTCTAAACCAGAATATAGATGTTAAGTTTAGTTAATGCACAATGCTGTCAATGTGGTACATTAATATCCTATACTTATTTACAGAACCATCTTGACGCTATGCAGACTTCCTCTAAGGAAGCAACGAAGGCAGCTCATGGAAAGTCGATATATGGGCCGAAACAGAAGGCCATACCAAAAAAGAAATGATCAACCGACACAGGGAATTATACCCTAGATACAAAACTGATGCCCGAGATACAAGACTGATGCCTGCGATATAAGACTGATGCCTGAGATACAAGACTGGTGACCCTGATACAAGACTGATGGCTAAGATACAAGACTGATGCCCGAGATACAAGACTGATGACCCTGATACAAGACTGATGCCTGAGATACAAGACTGATGCCTGAGATTCAAGACTGATGGCTAAGATACAAGACTGATGCCTGAGATACAAGACTGATGCCTGAGATACAAGAATGATAACGCTGATACAAGACTGATGCCTGAGATACAAGACTGATGACCCTGATACAAGACTGATGACAATGATACAAGACTGATGCCCGAGATACAAGACTGATGCTCGAGATACAAGACTGATGGCTAAGATACAAGACTGATGGCTAAGATACAAGACTGATGACTGAGATACAAGCCTGATGCCCGAGATACACGACTAATGGCTAAGATACAAGACTGATGGCTAAGATACAAGACTGATGGCTAAGATACAAGACTGATGGCTAAGATACAAGACTGATGCCTCGGATACATGACATAATTTAAATAGTGTTGCAACAATTTTTGTGTATTTGAATATTTTCGTTTTGTGTACTCCTCTGTTTATGAATGTTATCTAAAGGGGTTAGCAGTGAATGTTTGTACTTCCTGCTAAATGGGGTTGTCTTAATCTTTTCTAGCAAGACCGCGCAATAGGCTCCTCCATGCAAGGGTCACTTCATCGATCACGACATTGTCGGTAAAGCTATTGTAATATAGCGTGTATTTATGTGCATGAGGTGAGGTAGTCCTAGTGAGTACATTTGACCCAATCATCACATGAGGTGAAGGTGTTGGTCAGTCTGTTTCTCCTGACCTTGACATAAGTTGGAATCTTGGTCATTTTGTTTCTGACCTTGACATAAGAGAGTCTTGTTCAGTGTCTTTCGCTTGATCCTGACATAAGTTGGATTCTCAGTTGGTTTGTTTCGCCTGACCTTGGCATAAGTTGAAGTCTCGGGTCAGTTTGTTTCGCCAGACCCAGACGCGAGGCATTTTTTTTGTCAGTATTTTCCCCTTTGCCCTGGCATGTGATAGGGTTGTGGTCTATTTGTTTCACCTGTCAAGGACAAGTAGTGTGGTATTGGTCAGTGTGTTTCACCTGACCATAACGTGAGGTGGAGTCTTGGACTGTATATTTGATTTGACCTTTTCATGAGTTGAAGTCTTGATTAATCTATTGCCCGACACTGACGCGAGGTAGTGTTTTGGTAAGTATATTTCCCTTGACTCTGAGGCAGCGATGTGCACCCTACCTTTGATGAACATCTGGTTTTCAGATTTAAAAGGACATCGGGGTGCAACCGAACACATGTCAGATTCGATTTCCAAGGGTTTATGCCATGTTACAACTTTTTAAAGACTAACGTTCTCTCTCTCTCTGCTTTTCTCTCTCTCTATCTCTCTCTCTTGCTCTTTCTCACTCACTCACAAGCCATATCTTTGTATCTGTTTCATTATGTATGCTTTTCTCTCGCACTCTCTGCCTCTGTGTTTACGTCTGATTTTTGTCTTAGCTTTATTTCAATTCTGTGATTATATGTGCCACTTTCTCTGTACCCCTCTGCCCTTATGAGTGTGCATACGTGCCTTTCTCTGAATGACTCTTTTACTTTGTTTCTTGCTGGTTGTATGATTACATTTATTTCTATATCTCTGTGTCTGTATCTATGCGCATATCTCACTCTTTCTATCTGTCTATGTATGTCTCTATCCCTCTTGCTCTCTCCCTCCAGCTTTCTCTTTATATCTTTACGTATCTTATTTCTCGCTCTGTTTAATTCTCCTTCATTTTCACCTTTTATACATTTTTGTCCCTCATTTCCTGTCTTTTTCTCTCAATTTGTCATTATGTTTCCCTCTCGCTCTCTGTCTCTTACATTTTCCTTTCTGTATCTGTCTCACTTTCTCTGATAAATGTCATTCTCTATCTATTTCTTTCTAGTTCTTGAAGCAAAACCAAAGGGTCACCTGGAGAGACTGGTTTCAATTACATAGTCCCAAATAGTCACAATCGTATCTGCCCTTTAGCCTATGTTTTTATCCGCATTCATTTAAACATGATAAGCCCTTACATTTGTTGCTACTCTGTTTATAACGTATATAATATAAACGCATATTTTTATCTAGTGCATCATTATTCATATTTTGAGATTTATATAGACAATACCATACAGGGTGGTCCACGCGGCTCCATATATAGATAAACTAAACTTTAAATCAACCTTTCTTCAACCGAGGAGCGGCTGGCTGAGCCGTTTGGATGTCAGACATATGACTACAAGAGTATGCGTTCAAAACCTCAGTTCTGTTGGTGTTGTTAAGAGGTAGTTGTGCCGAGTTGATTTGACTTCTGATGACGGCATTGTAGTCTTATTTTCCATAACGTACTGAACAAGGTAGACCAGAGCACTCCTGGATGTAGTGCATTGCGTAGATACTCAGCTGGTTCACCATTATAGCGATAACATTGACAATCCCCACCTCTTTGGCCAGGATGTTGTAACATAGTCTGTTTACAACATTGGGGGATAGGTCTGGGCTCGTTAAAGGAAAGTGAAGCGTCTATTATAGCCTTTCTTTTCCAGTTGTAGAGATCGCCCCTGCATTCACTTGCCCGCAACAGTTCTCTCCTACATTATTGTGTCCCAGCAGCACCTTCACAACAGCACCCCTTGGTCGAGATATGGGAACTTGGTCTGTATGTTTCACCCGATCAAAACACGACCAGTATGTCTCACCGAACACAGGGCTGAGGTGAAGTCTTGGTCAGTAGGTTTTACGAACCCTGTCTTGAGCCAGAGTTTTTGTGAGTATGTTTCAATTGACGGGACATGGGTTCTTGATCAATATGTTTCACAGAACCATGACCTGAGGTGGAGTCTTGATCATTATGTTTCACCGAACATTGACGTTAGGTAGGTTGTTGATCAATATGTTTCATCTAACATTGACGTTAGGTGGGTTGTTGATCAATATGTTTCACCGAACATTGACGTTAGGTGGGTTGTTGATCAATATGTTTCATCTAACATTGACGTTAGGTAGGTTGTTGATCATTATGTTTCACCAAACATTGACGTTAGGTAGATTGTTGATCAATATGTTTCATCTAACATTGACGTTAGGTAGGTTGTTGATCAATATGTTTCATCTAACATTGACGTTAGATGGGTTGTTGATCAATATGTTTCATCTAACATTGACGTTAGGTGGGTTGTTGATCAATATGTTTCATCTAACATTGACGTTAGGTAGGCTGTTGATCAATATGTTTCATCTAACATTGACGTTAGGTGGGTTGTTGATCAATATGTTTTATCTAACATTGACGTTAGGTAGGTTGCTGATCAATATGTTTCATCTAACATTGACGTTAGGTAGGTTGTTGTTCAATATGTTTCATCTAACATTGACGTTAGGTAGGTTGTTGATCAATATGTTTCATCTAACATTGACGTTAGATGGGTTGTTGATTAATATGTTTCACCGAACATTGACGTTAGGTGCGTTCTTGATCATTATGTTTCATCTAACATTGGCGTTAGATGGGAGTCTCGATCAATATGTTTCGTCTAACATTTGCGTTAGATTGGGGGGGGGGGGGGGGAAGGGGGGCTTGGTCAATATGTTTCACCTGACCCTGATCTGAAGTAGGGGTCTTGATCAATATGTTTTACCGGACCTTGACGTGAGGTGAGATCTTTGTTAGTATGCTTTACCTGACCATGGCGTGAGATGGCATGGGGGAAGGGGGAGGGGTATGGTATTGATTAATATGTTTCACCTAAGACTGACATGAGCTGGAGTCTTGGTCAGTGTGTTTCGCTTAACCCTGACGTGAGGTGGAGTCTTGGTCTGTATGCTTTACCGAACCCTGTCGCGAGGTAGAGTCTTGGTCTGTATGTTTCACCTAACCCTTGACGTGAGGGTTAGATCCATGTAGGAATTAATGTCTTTGCAAACTGTTGTTCGCTGGTTTTTCGAATATATTTGGTAGAATTTGGTAGCCAGTCCTATAGCCAACCATCAGTAGTCACCCCTTACAACACACACGACAGGTTGCAGTGTAACATTTCGTTGCTCCTCTTGTAGGGCTCGGTGATACAAAGGTAGTTTTTCGTATGTGTGAAGTCTGTAGACCAGCTGCTATGTGTGCGCTAGTATGTATGTTACATTCATGTATTTTTCTGCATTTAATTCCACAATGGTTGTAAAGTTTAAATGTTCGTGAATGTGCCAGAAGCTACAATATTCATGCATGGTTATTTTGGACTCACTGTAGAAGGCTCATGACTGAAAGATTGTGCCAAACCATTTCACGAACTCTTTAGTTGTGATTTCTGTAGCCCCTTGTTTCATATTATGAAGTCGCCATTCACAAAATGCAGAGGGAACAATGGCCCAATTGTTATCTCAGTGGTAAGAAGTCATAAGGATTCATGTTGTCAATGTAGGTTGATAAACTAGTAAGTTGAAATCAACAATTTATTTTAGTGACATCAATCCCACAAATGGCTATTTTTTAAGCACTAAGAAAACATCTACAACAGACATGAGAAATAAAATTAAGTGCACAGTTGTCTGATCTAAATGTTTTGTGAGTGCCTTTGCCGAATTTCTTCGATTCTGAGAAGCACTTTTTTCCGCAACTCAAACTTCTCCAAAACCGGAATGCATCTTATTATCGAAGGTTTCCTACAATTGTTTTATAATGAAAGTTGTCTGGCGCCAGGTGGACGGAACTTCAGGGGACATTATCATTACCTAACGCATGCTCACATGGGGTAGTCTAACGTTCCCTGTCCGACTCGTGATAACATTTTCACATCATTTAATATCGTTCATTTGAAATCCTTGTTGCCGCTATGTCAAAAATGTATCAGTACGAATCCGTGTTGAAAAGAAAATATATTGTGTTGTGCAGAAGAATAGGGAAATACAAAGATGGGCGAAAATGTAATTAGCGATGCAAATGTAGGTCATTGGATAAATGATCCTAATTTGATATTTTCGTAATACAAGTAATTTTGCAGTGAGTCAGAGAGAACGATATACATTATTATAAGATAATACAGATATCAACGCTCGACGATTCATTCAGAAGAATCCGACTCCGAGTGGGAAATTTAGTTTGATATTAATTCAAAATAAAGTGATCTATCTATCAAATGCGACTTAATACATTACTTATTCTTAATAACTGAACTGGTAGACAATTAAATGTTGTAGAATTGCAATTGCTAATTGTGTGTGTTAGTGGTGCTGATATTAAGGGTGTGTGTGTGTGTTTGTGGTGCTGACATCAAGGGTGTGTGTGTGTTTATGGTCGTGTCATTGAAGGCGTGTGTGTGTTCGTGGTGGTGTCATTAAGGGTGCATGTGTGTTCATGGTGGTGTTATTAAGGGTGTGTGTGTGTGTTCGTGGTGGTGTCATTAAGGATGTGTGTGTGTGTTCGTAGTGGTATCATTAAGGGTGTGAGTGTTTGTTCATGATGGTGTCATTAAGGGTGTGCGTGTTTGTTCATGATGGTGTCATTAAGGGTGTGTGTGTGATCGTGGTTGTGTCATTAAGGGTGTGTGTGTGTTTGTTCATGGTGGTGTCATTAATGGTAGGCGTGTGTGTGTTCGTGGTGGTGTCATTTAGGGTGGATCTGTTCGTGGTTGTGTCATTAAGGGAGTATGTGTGTTCGTAGTGGTGTCATTAAGGGTGTGTGTGTGTGTGTTCGTAGTGGTGTCATTAAGGGTGTGTGTGTGTGTTCGTGGTGGTGTCATTAAGGGTGCATGTGTGTTCGTGGTTGTGTCATTAGGGGTGTATGAGTGTTCATTGTGGTGTCATTAAAGGTGTGTGTGTGTTCTAGGTGGTGTCATTAAGGATGTGTGTACGTGTATTCGTGGTGCTTTCATTAAGGATGTATGTGTTCGTGGTGCTTTCATTAAGGATGTGTGTGTGTGTGTGTGTGTGTGTGTGTGTGTTCTTGGTGCTGTAATTAAGGATGTGTATGTTCGTGATGCTGTCATTAAGGATATGTGTGTGTTTTCGTGATGCTGTCATTAAGGATGTGTGTGTGTTTTCGTGATGCTGTCATTAAGGATGTGTTTGTTCGTGATGCTGTCATTAAGGATGTGTGTGTGTTTTCGTGATGCTGTCATTAAGGATGTGTGTGTGTTTTCGTGATACTGTCATTAAGGATGTGTGTGTGTTTTTGTGATGCTGTCATTAAGGATGTGTCTGTGTTTTCGTGATGCTGTCATTAAGGCGCGTGTGTTCATTGGTGCTGTCATTAAGAGGGACTGTGTGTTCGTGGTGCTGTCATAAAGCGTGAGTGTGTCTTACAATCGATAACGCCTTTTAATGGAACAAATGTCTTGAAAATAATTATATTTGAGATTTTTGTTGTCGCTTTAGAAAATTGCTTTTTTTACTTACTTCGGATTTCCTATTTCTTTCGTCAAAGCTAGAATACAGTTATATATAGACACAGCTACATATAGAAACAACTACGCACATGCACCAATGTTTCGACATGACGACGGCTTTTGTCGAGAAATAGAAAATGGAAATAGTATCCATGACTCGATCGTGTTATGGGCGATCAAATGTTAACGTTCAGTCTGGGCCTCAACAGCTCGCAACTACTGTTCGATGATGAGGCGTTGCATTGTATAAATTAATGTTGGATTCCAGTACCTCTTCTCAGTTTACTGTAGGATCTTATCCAAGAAAATTCACACATCAACCAGTTTAGTAGTAGACTCCGGTGAGGACGTGAAGATGGATAGAATACACCCTCAGAAACAGACCTTTGCAATATAACTAGACATGCACTAAACTTGAACCGACGAGGAAAGAGTCTAATGAGTAAACTGAGTATACTATGAGTGTATACTGAATACCTAATTTACAACAGTGGATGAAAAGCCTGGTCTAGCTGGATGTATTCTCGTCTAGAGAACGCACTAAGATGGTTCAGAAAATGAATAGATGGAGAGAATCTGTTTGTTACAAGAGGAATAAGATCAATATAAAAAGGATGGAATTACATCCACAAGAATACGTCAGTGCAATAATGCTGACTTTCTGTAACGAACACAGCATTAGTGGTGCAGGGAAGACATAGCCTCTGACTTCCACGAGCTTAAGAAGTGTTCTCGCTTACATACTTATTTTGCTGCTGCCTGTGTAGCACTGGGCATTATTTCCAACTGCCTGTTTTATTTTCTATAGAAGAAGGATCTCAAACTAGCTATCGCGAGCACGTTTTCCAAAAAAAAAAAGAAAATAGTGTATGCTTCTTCTTTTTATTTTCTTCGTCTTCTTCTTCTTCTTGTTCTTCTTCCTCTTCCTTCTTCTCTTTCTTCTTCTTTGGCATTAAAAAGAATATGGTGATGGTACGTCGCAGCTTACAACGAGGCTGCGGCGATATCTGTGCGATTCGGCCTGACATCAAGTTTCAACTGTCTTTTCTGCAATTTCTACTCTCCTAGACAGACTACACTAGCGCTGTCTGTTTCAAGGACCGACACTTAGAGGTGGAGTAGGGTTTGTTAATTATGAGCCAACTATGTGGTCCTAACGAACATCGATTAATTAATAACGTGCTTAAAGTACAAAACAGCGTTTATAGAAACAAATGGTATTTTTAAATTAAAAAAAAGAAAACAGCTAAATATGACATCTCATAAGAGAAAGTGTCATTGAGACGAGATAAACTTAAGATGTACATTTGAGTCTCAATAAATTGATTATAGGCAAGATTTTATCAAGCACTTTTGCCTTCTGTCAATTGGTCAACCCACGCACGTTACTCACGAAGTGATAGATCTAATTACGTTTTTAATCACTACTTTTATTTGTTGGGCTCCGGGTGACAAGTTCATCTCAAACTAAATGGTATTATATTCTGATAGAAAGCATTTAATTTTATTGTTGTTCTACCAGTAAGAGTGGTTCGCGTGTTCATTATTATTATTTAAAGCGGTTGCTAGTGACGTACATTAGAAAAGGGCTACAATTCTTTTATTCCGACTGTAACTTGTTCTTTCCCCTGATATCGTTTTGAAACATAGATGTAGTTTGTTTCACCATGTTTGCTCATAACTTTAAACATAGATTCAGTCTATGAAGTATGCTCATAATTTTAAACACAGATTCAGTATCTACAAGTTTGCTAAGTATTTTAAACAAAGAATCATGCTCTAGGAGTTTGCTTCGAATTTTAAAAACAGATTTAGTCTCAATAAGTTTTCTCAGAATTCTAAAAATTGATTCAGTCTTAAGAAGTTTACTCGGAATCTTATACATGAATTATCTCACGAAGTTTGTTCAGTATTTTAAAGCTAGACTAATCTAAAAGTAGGTCGTCTAAAAACGATGGCTCGTAAATGCGATCAAATTGTTTGCTTAAAAGGGAACGTTCGCATATTTGTAGAGAGCGTATAATTGGAGCTGAATACTTAATATGTCGTCAAACAATTGCAGTGCGGTAAAAGTATCTTGTTCAACGCAGTTCCGACAAGATGTTGTCATTTGAAAAATGCGAGAAGACACAGTCAAGTAACTGAAACACACAATTGTTAGGTAGTGAACTGCGTTTTCAAACATTTTCCAATATAATTATGTGAGGTACCTCAAATGACCTCCTAGGTTACCGGAAAGAAGTAAACACATCCTGAGATTGAATGAGGTGTGGCCCGAAAACCATTTGCGCTTACTCAGGCAGCCCATCATAGAGTTTGAGTTTGAGTCCCTTGTTCTGGAGATTGTTGTTTTCTCTGCAAATCAATCCAGTGACTATTACAGTTGTGATACATTTATCTCTCTATCATTCCAGTGACTATTACAGTTGTGATACATTTATCTCTCTATCATTCCAGTGACTATTACAGTTGTGATACATTTATCTCTCTATCATTCCAGTGACTATTACAGTTGTGATACATTTATCTCTCTATCATTCCAGTGACTATTACAGTTGTGATACATTTATCTCTCTATCATTCCAGTGACTATTACAGTTGTGATACATTTATCTCTCTATCATTCCAGTGACTATTACAGTTGTGATACATTTATCTCTCTATCATTCCAGTGACTATTACAGTTGTGATACATTTATCTCTCTATCATTCCAGTGACTATTACAGTTGTGATACATTTATCTCTCTATCATTCCAGTGACTATTACAGTTGTGATACATTTATCTCTCTATTATTCCAGTGACTATTACAGTTGTGATACATGTATCTCCTATCATTCCAGTGACTATTACAGTTGTGATACATTTATCTCTCTATCATTCCAGTGACTATTACAGTTGTGATACATTTATCTCTCTATCATTCCAGTGACTATTACAGTTGTGATACATTTATCTCTCTATCATTCCAGTGACTATTACAGTTGTGATACATTTATCTCTCTATCATTCCAGTGACTATTACAGTTGTGATACATTTATCCCTCTATCATTCCAGTGGTTATTACAGTTGTGATACATTTATCTCTCTATCATTCCAGTGGTTATTACAGTTGTGATACATTTATCTCTCTATCATTCCAGTGTTTATTACAGTTGTGATACATTTATCTCTCTATCATTCCAGTGACTATTACAGTTGTGATACATGTATCTCTCTATCATTCCAGTGTTTATTACAGTTGTGATACATTTATCTCTCTATCATTACAGTGGTTATTACAGTTGTGATACATTTATCTCTCTATGATTCCAGTGACTATTACAGTTGTGATACATTTATCTCTCTATCATTCCAGTGTTTATTACAGTTGTGATACATTTATCTCTCTATCATTACAGTGGTTATTACAGTTGTGATACATTTATCTCTCTATCATTACAGTGGTTATTACAGTTGTGATACATTTATCTGTCTATGATTTCAGTGTTTATTACAGTTGTGATACATTTATCTGTCTATGATTTCAGTGTTTATTACAGTTGTGATACATTTATCTCTCTATCATTACAGTGGTTATTACAGTTGTGATACATTTATCTGTCTATGATTTCAGTGGTTATTACCGTTATGAAACTTATATATCTCCCTCCCCGTTTCCCATTTATTGTATATCATGTGTTACGTTGCCTGATATATTGTGTTACGTTGCCTGATATGTTGTGTTACGTTGCCTGATATGTTGTGTTACGTTGCCTGATATGTTGTGTTACGTTGCCTGATATATTGTGTTACGTTGCCTGATATTTTGTGTTACGTTGCCTGATATGTTGTGTTACGTTGCCTGATATGGTGTGTTACGTTGCCTGTTATGTTGTGTTACGTTGCCTGATATGTTGTGTTTCGTTGCTTGTTATGTTAGTTACGTTGCCTGATATGGTGTGTTACGTTGCCTGTTATGTTGTGTTACGTTGCCTGATATGTTGTGTTTCGTTGCTTGTTATGTTAGTTACGTTGCCTGATATGGTGTGTTACGTTGTCTGTTATGTTGAGTTATATTGCCTGATATGTTGTGTTACGTTGCCTGATATGTTGTGTTACGTTGCCTGCTATAAAAGCCATGAGCTGCTTTCAGTCACTCTCTGTTAGGATGTCATGGCGGATGTATGGGGATGTTGCATTGTTCTGCTATTTCCTGAACAGTAAAACCACAATTAGAATGTACCATCCAAACATGTGCGTTTTCAGATACCGACTTTAGTCGTTCTAAAGGCGTATCTTCATCTGCTGACTGTCAAATGCCATTACATGACATACATCATTTGTACCAACTCGTTCGGCTCATGCACTCATCTGTATAGATATGTTTTACAATTTAATGAGCAGCCGGTGACGTCTTCATATGCTCGATCCGAAGCGTCATAACGATTTGCTGCTCGTGACATTCTGACACTTCGAGAAACGTAAAACACAATCTGTTTGCACGTAAACAATCAGCTACAGACCGATAAACAATCACAGAAGAAAATCGCTGGAAGTTGTAGATCACTTAATAAACTCATCATAAAGTAAAGTCCTTTACCATAAATTACTGTGACCTCACATTGGCGTACAGTTTCAAAGGCACTTTAAATTCTTGAACAGATCTCGGATCTTCTCGTCTCGTTCTTCCCGTAACCCATCATGTCCCGCTTCTTCTTCATTAGCTTTTTATCGTCACTTCTGTATGTCCATCTTCACAACTTTGGAATCTTTCTAGGTTTTGTCTGTCCACTCTCAGTCATCATCTGTCCATCTTCACAACTTTGGTATCTTTAAAGGTTTTGTTCGTCCACTCTCAAATATCATCTGTCCAGCGTCTCTTGGGACAACCTCTTTTTTCTTTGCCAGGAACGATGCTTTTGAGTATCTTGTTTGGAAGTCCACAGCTTCGTATTGCAAGGCGGTACCACTGGAGCGTGCCTGTCTTTACCGCTGATAGGAAGTAGTTTAAAATGCATAACTAAAAGAGTTAATAATTCGTTCTTATGTGATCAGAAGAAGAAAATATGCTATATGGGATACTAAAGTAACGTTACTGTATTCCAAACTGATTAAAAATAGCTGTCTATGTAGCGAATGGTCTGGGTTTGGATCGCCAATGTAGCTTATAATTGTACACAGTTAATATTTGCCCGGAGTCCAAATTGCAAAACAGCTTCGCCTCTTCTGATCAGATTTGAAATGAATAACAAAGTAATAAAACATGAAATAAATATTATTGATCGTAATTTGATTGTGTCATTCGTGATTGTTGTGTCTTTGTAAATCTTCCTTTTTCGTTTGTTGATGAAAACCACCGTTTCGTAACATTGTTTCGTTGTTTGCCGCTGAGCTGCGATATTGGCGTCTTTCGACCCAACACAGTCGGTTTCAGCTCGTTTGTCCGACTAGCTTTGTTTTTCTTCTTCGATCCTTATTCTCTCACCAATGAATGCAGCCTGTTTCTACGGTCGGCATCTGGAATCGGAGTAGGGTCTTGAGCAGCAAGAGTTCGCTGACCCAGACGCAAACCGATTGCTGTCACATTGTCCACTGCGTCGTCAGCTCCATGTGAACCTTCGTTCCCGTGTAAGAAGTAAGAAAAGGTCTACTGCACTGTGGTAGTAAATGACGATTACAGAGAGTTGTGGTTGGAGCTAACAACCTCTTCATGTAAAACCCATTTCGTTACTGGGCAGATCGGCACGTGCAACCTGTTGAAGACTGATGTGTAGGACCGAGAGGTGAATTATCGCAGTCAAACTAAACTAGCGACACAACTGATTCCGATTCTACAGACAACATCCTACTACTTGTAAAGCCCTATTCAGGGTTTAGTAGCGATAGATTGAGAACGAAAGCATAAGAAGAAGAACGACGTACACATATAAGAATGGACATTGAGGCTGTGACTTCGACTAGGAGGTAGATATATGAGACCTGTTCAATGTGTGATATACTTCTCTGTCTTTCAATCCTAGCCTCAGAAGGTACTAACTGCTGTCTGTGGCATTATAGATAGTGAAAACGGAGTTCTCGTGCCATTAGGATCTTATGTAGATGTCATGTCCTGGTCATGGTGGGGTTACGGTAATGCAAAATCTGGAATCGTTGTCTCAGTGAGACACTCGTATTCAGGACAAAGGCAATAGTTAGAGATGACATTTGTAAATTGATCAGCTACCGAATCTTGGATGAAAACACTGCCAGCGATGAATCGGTGACGCACATCTTGATAATGTTTGAAATTATATACAAGTTCAACAGAGAGGGGCGCCAAAGATAGCAAAGCAAGAATTTGTTACAACCAGCAAGCTACCCGAACCATTGTATCTATAATATTCGTCATTTGTTGAGAGGTACTGCGTCTGTCCGGAATGCGGTGGCGACAATTCTTAACAGAACGTAACAGAACAGATCTCCACAAAAACCACAAGGTAACGATCAGACACAGAACAGTGTAGGCTTCCTGTCAGCGGAGAGGTGTAGTGGCGTTCACCTTCTGTTACAGGGAGCCGCGATGAAATGAACATGAGATATGAATGGATTCTTATGTACTTGATTGAGATCATGTTGTTGGGAAAACTCTCTTCTTCTTTAAACCATTGCTGAGGGGACCGGCATGCCTAGTGCTTAAGTGGCACGGCTCACAATCACAGTACCGGCCGTTACCCCAGGGAATCATACCCTTAGAAAATGCAGGAGGTAGCAGACCCTTACATAAAATGAATGCCGAAGTCGGATGCACTGGGACGTCAGGGGCAAAATGAAAACAGTGCAACGCATACCGCCTTGGAGAATAGAGAAATAAGGAGAACGCCCCAAACTAGTTTTGAAAAAAAAAATTATCCATTCCTGACGATGGTGATGGATTCGGTGATCATTACATCTGATTGACTTTATTTGTAAGAGTAGTAACAGTCTATAAAGACGGCCTGTTGGAGGGATAGGTGTGATATGTTGAAGTCAACCAGTGACCGCCTGTTGGACAGATACAAGATGCTTGTTATAAGTCTTTACCCTGACCATGACGGAGTAGGATGAGAATGTTGACATTTGGCACTGTACTTATTCCTTCTTACTGTAGCCACCACCTGAATTTGTACATTTCTGCCATATCTGCGTGACCTTGAAAAGACCTTCAGAATAAAGTAACCTATGTTTCGAATAAACCAGTTATCACAAGCCAGCATGACATCTTCGTCACTGTCAAAATGATTTTCTTTCAGCTGTTTTCGGAATTGAAAAAAGTCTGATGTAGCTAAATCCGGAGAATAGTTGGGACTGGAAGAAGTTCAATATTCAAATCGTTGGCTGTTTGCAGCACAAGCCTTGCTTTATGTGAGGCCGCGTTGTTTTGAAGCTAAATCAGAATTTGAGTGCGCTCTATCCCTCATTTTCTGGTTCAAGTCTTTCTTAGTTTGGTAAGGAGATCTGCATAATATTGCCCATCAACCGCGTTGCCATGAGGCAGGTCATCTTTCAATCTGACACCTTTGACGTCCCAACAAACAGTCAGCATTACTTCTCTTGCAGTGTTTTGTGCTCTTGGCTTGACATGTGTTGGTGAGACCGGGTTTTCCCAATGCATGCTGGATATGTTGGATTATGGGTCATAATGGCGAACCCAGGTCTCATCTACTGTCGCCATGGTCGGCGACATATTTTTTTACCGACACATTTTGAAGTACTGGCCACAGCAATCAATTCGTTTGTTTCTGTTCACATGTCAGCAGACGCGGGACCCAGCAGGCACACACTTTTCTCATGTTCATGTTGTGTAAAATTCTAAAAACTGTACTTTCATTCAGTTTTGCTGACCTAGATATCTTTGCAATTGTCATTTTTCCTCTCCTGGTCAATGATTTTCTTCACTCTTGCAGCATTTTCATCGTTGCACTCTGAGGGTGGTCTTCGTGATCCTGGAAGATCAGCAACATGGGAACAGCCACACTTAAACTGCCTACACCCGTTTTTTAAAGAAGCATACGAATGACATAATTTCTTTAATACTGGTTCCATCTCCATGTATATTTCTGTAGGTGTTTTTCCCTGCAACATGTAGAATGTTATCATAGTTCTGGCCTCCGATTTCTCCATTGTTCTGACAAACCGTTAGAGTAGCAAATCTGGTCAATAAGGTGTATTGCGCCATGCACCATACCGGGTAAACCCGCCGAGGAGGGTAATTCATACTTCTCAAGTCCAGTACAAATTGAATGAGCTATAAGTGCCAAATTTCAACTTTCTCCTCCTACTCCTTTATAGTTATGGTAAAGACTTATGACACGCCCTTGTATGTGTGATATGTTGAAATCTACCAAAGAGCCGTTAGAATGAAAATACCGCATAAATCAATCCACAATTCATAGACTGCAGTCCTTCTTGAGGTCAGTATCAACACGTGTCGCCATTTGGTGAGCGAGACTGGACAGATATGGATACTTTCAGAGGGAAGTCTTTTATTACAAACACAACAAAACAGAACGGAAACACACATACCGTAGCAATGTTTTTATCCCGTTACGTCTCGATAAATTGACAAATACCCTCACCTCCGATCTTTAACCCAGTGCCCTTAAATAGACAAATACTCACACCTCTCAGCTATCTGATCCTGAACCCAGTGCCCTTTAATAGACAAATACTCACACCTATCGGCTATCCGATCCTTAACCAAGTGCCCTTTAATAGACAAATATCCACACCTCTCAGCTATCCAATCCTTAACCCAGTGCCCTTTAATATCATATCTTGACATTCCTTGACGAGTACAGTGAGCCCTTTTCTTTCCTCCCCAATATAAAGTCCTCTGGCTCGCCGAGCAATGTCTGATCAGCCTTGAAACATTTTTTAGTTGTGCCCCGGTATTTTTGTTATTTCTGCACGTTTGCGAGTTATTATATATAGTTATCTGCAGACGGCGGTGACGGAGAAATCAATAACAAATAACTGGGATATTGCAATACAGGGTTTTTCACAGACCGATCATGAGTGGATAAGATTGGAGCATTATTCTTGGTCAAACTCAGTTATAGCTAAACATTGATCATGTCAGTGCATATTTAACACACAATATTTTATATTTATACTCTTTTATGTTATATATTTTTTAGCTACCGATATTAAAAAAAATTAATAACCAGCAGTGCGAAAGCCATAGAAGTAAATCCTTCATATGTGTCCATAGCATAATTTACGTTAGAACAACGGAGAAGAGATTAAAGCGTTTACTGAACTTCAGATAGACGAGACCCAATGCTGTTTTAAAGCACACGTTATCTTTACGCCCAGGTAACTGAGTGAAAAAAACAGTTTGAGTACGATGATGAAACACTTCTGTTTCTTGGTCTGGAAAAGACATTCGATAAAGCTCCATGAAGCAGGATCTATGAAAGACCATCGATTGTTGTTTCTATGCACCCATCAGAAACTAAGTTAGAACACGGAACCAACAGTCAAATGATTTTAACACAACCAGTAGAGTAAGACAATGCGACATTATATGGAGTTGTGGATGATGTCACCAAAGCCGGTAAGAAGGCTACTAAACGGTACTTAGTGGGGTACTGGTAGATAAGACCAATATTTAAATATGTATAGCGAAGCTGGCATATTCTGATGATGTGGTTATGATTGCCCAAATCAGAGGTAATCTCCAGTAATAATACTAATAATGTTCGCATAGGCATCTCAGGCCGGTTGTGTAGAACGACCACTACCACGTCGAACTGCTGAATTATGTTCATGCGTACTGCGTCGATCGAAATCCCTACAAATGCTGTAGGTGGAGCCGAGTACTCCGCTGCCTCCATATGCGGGCAGCAAGGAGTGTATGTTGGACCAATGTTTGTGCGAGCCTTTCTTTATCCGTGTTTGACTCCCTGCTTTTTCGCGTTCCGCCACTGAATGCCTTGGATTGTGTCCATCTTCCGGTCAGGGTGACACTTCCTGTGCTGAGGATACGAAGTTGGGAGAGATATCGTGTAACCTCCGGTGGAGGAGAGTAGGAGGAAGACGATTTCAGTCTAAGTAGGAAGGTAATCGAGTAGTGATAACCTGGGCTGAATTCCGGGGTGCAGCCAAGTGGAACGTTGAACACCATTAATGACTGGTTTCCCTCGGCTTAACCCAAGCACAGCCGCAGCAAGATGTAGCAGAACAAACAGGAAAACATTCAAATCTGGAAAGCTTTTCAGTAGAAGAGAGGGATGACCATTAGCAGTTGAAAATGAGGCTAGAGATGCAGTACATCGAATGAGCTGACAGCAGCCAGCGGCTCATAGCTACAGCTCATCGAATGAGCTGACAGAAGCCAGCGGCTCATAGCTAAAGTACATCAAATGAGCTGACAGAAGCCAGCGGCTCATAGCTACAGTATATCGAATGAGCTAACAGAAGTCAGCGGCTCATAGCTACAGCTCATCGAATGAGCTGACAGCAGCCAGCGGCTCATAGCTACAGCTCATTGAATGAGCTGACATCAGCCAGTGCGGCTGACTATTATTAGCAAAACCAGTGCACCTAGACCCTATTCCACCTCTAAGCCGCTCCATTGGAAACAGGCTGTGTTAGTGTAGTCTGGCTACGAGAATAGGTATCGAAATGGGAACCTTGTACCAAGGAAAAGAAAACCCAGCTAATATGGACGTATTAGGCTAAAGGGCACATATATTGCAGTCTCGTTGTAAACTACAACACGAAAATCACAGCGTTTTTTTCAGGACTGAGAGATTTAAATAAAATGCATGATGATTTCCAGAGAGGAAAAGGCACATCTTGTTATTTTTCAAAAAGACACCTGGAACAGGAGACAAAGTTCGTATACCTTGGCGCAGTAATAGACCAGAAAAACAGTTTTAAAGGAGACTTGAAAACTCAAAAAGCAAACCGTGGAATATGTGTGTTTGCTAAATAGCAAAACAATGAAATGGACAAGACAACTAAAATGGTCGTACTCTGCTCTAAGTGTGTACCAGTTTTGCTTTACGGATGTGAATCATGGACAACAAACACAACCTAGAAAACCTAGATGAAAGTCTACGAAATGAGATATATAAGAAAGGTTGTCAAAGTTCCACACAATACGCGATACAAGATCGCGATACCAAGATCTTGCAGACTCGAGTGTAGCAATTTCAACTTCGGTGGTTTGGCCACGTCTGTAGAATAATATAAGATCGGCTACGACGCCAGTTGCGGGAATCAAATAGCCAAAGCTGCAGACAGGCAGGACAACCCCAAGTCCTGTGGGATAACGATATGATACAATCTATGAAACCGAGGACTAGTCTGGAACCAAGCCAAGAGGAAGATAGCGGATAGAATAAGCCGGCCATCTTTCTGACGAACTCTGCCCCAAGGAATGGAGTATTACATCAAAGTAAGCCAGTACTATTCCCTTTTATTAACATTATACAAATCTGTTTATACAATTAAATACAATTAATAAAAGAAATCATAAACAGTTATCGTTAGGTGTATATATTGTGTCTTTCTGATTCTACTGTATATGAAATAGTTTGCAGCTAGGGCTTTCCTGGAACTTTATGATGATTTGAATGGTTCCCTAGGGACAAAATGTTTGAGAACGGCTATTCGGAGCAATTAAATATTGTACTTTTGTTTTTGGGGACGAGTAGGCTCAGTAGTGTACTACATTGTTAAAAATACAATTCATGCTGTTGCTGTTTAGGAACCAGATGCATTCAGGCTCTCGCCCTTCCCTCATAATGCTGGTGTTTGAACGTCTTTGCTAGTTGATAGGCCCGGAGATCAGTAAAGCTGATTATTTGGAACAAAACATAACAGAAGAAAGATCTTTAAACGACATGTATGTGATACCGAAATACACATGTCAAAAACACATATTCTGGGCGTGATAAGAGGATAGAGAATAATAATTCATTTTTGTACAACGTCTGTGAGATAGTGTGTTTTTGAGATGAAACACCTGTTTAACAATTACATCACACCAGGTTCGAATCCCTCCATGTAGTTTGGCAGACACGGGTGTTTTTTTTAATCGGTGCGATAGCTCCTCCGCGTACGGAAGGTAATGGCAACCTACTAAACCGCTCAACTGACAGGAAACTTATAACGGTCAAATAGTTTGTCGGTAGCAAGAAGCGACGTTGCGTTCTTTAAATAAAATGATACTTACATTTACTTGAAGAAAGTCTAAGCTTTCCTGAGATATGAGATATAAATGGTCTCGGTAATTTGTAATTGTATTGTAATCAATCAAGCACTGTAAGTGTGTGATACCAGGTTGTCTTAACTCATTTCGAGCTTTTACCTTGGAATACCATGGACTTTACCCGGGCCATCTTCCTTTCTCAATGGTGGACGTCGAGTGGATTTTTAAAGCTGTAGATGTACCAGAACGATGCTTTTGTGTCCATCTGGTGTCAAACCCATCTGTAGTTGCCAATATCGCGGTAACCATGAGTGGTGTTAACGTCTGCCCTCAGTTATATAGCACTTTACACAATTCAGAGCCTCTCTGTATCTGCTTTACCTAGGTTCCGGACATCGCAGTCATAAATCATGGCTAGAATAACCATGTGGTTAATGTGTAAGCCTTTGTCGATAATTTCTTATTTGCTGAAGCATGGGTTAAATACGGATGATGCAACGCAGTCCTGATCCTTCTTGATTCATTTTGTGGAGGTTCATAAATTCATATTCTCAAGGCATATAGTGATGTCTGGGATCTGGTTCTATGTGCATCAGTATACTAGGTTTGGGATCTGGTTCTATATGCATCAGTATACTAGGTATGTGATATGGTTCTATGTGCATCAGTATACTAGGTCTGGGATCTGGTTCTATATGCATCAGTATACTAGGTCTGTGATATGGTTCTATGTGCATCAGTATACTAGGTCTGGGATCTGGTTCTATATGCATCAGTATACTAGGTCTGGGATATGGTTCTATATGCATCAGTATACGAGGTCTGGGATATGGTTCTATATGCATTAGTATACTAGGTCTGGGATCTGGTTCTATATGCATCAGTATCCTAGGTCTGGGATCTGGTTCTATATGCATCAGTATACTAGGTCTGGGATATGGTTCTATATGCATCAGTATACTGGGTCTGTGATATGGTTCTATATGCATCAGTATACTAGGTCTGGGATCTGGTTCTATATGCATCAGTATACTAGGTTTGGGATCTGGTTCTATATGCATCAGTATACTAGCTCTGTGATATGGTTCTATGTGCATCAGTATACTAGGTCTGGGATCTGGTTCTATATGCCTCAGTATACTAGGTCTGGGATATGGTTCTATATGCATCAGTCTACTAGGTCTGGGATCTGGTTCTATATGCATCAGTATACTAGGTCTGGGATCTGGTTCTATATGCATCAGTATACTAGGTATGGGATCTGGTTCTATATGCATCAGTATCCTAGGTCTCTGATCTGGTTCTAAATGCATCAGTATACTAGATCTTAGATATGGTTCTATATGCATCAGTCTACTAGGTCTGGGATCTGGTTCTATATGCATCAGTATGCTAGGTCTGGGATCTGGTTCTAAATGCATCAGTATGCTAGGTCTGGGATATGGTTCTAAATGCATCAGTATACTAGGTCTAGGATATGGTTCTATATGCATCAGTATACTAGGTCTGGGATCTGGTTCTATATGCATCAGTAAACTAGGTTTAGGATATGGTTCTATATGCATCAGTATTCGCAGTCTAAGCTTTTCGCAATGGAGGCGACCAGTTCCTCTTCTTGCTGTTTTGCCCTTCCTAAACGTAGGCCAGATAACAATTTACAGCTGGGTAGACTGGGGCGTCTAACAACATGGGTGATATTCTGGTCTCTTTGTTTTACATAATATTGCACCCGTTGCCGCTTACTAGGAAGAAAGGAACGGAGCAAGTGTACATCCAGGGATATCGTAAAAGGCGACTACACAGATATGTGCATGTGTCTAGCAACCCATCGTGTAAAACAAGCTGTTACAGAAACCTCCATTGCAAAAAGACGCACCATGCTTTAACGACGTTTTTTTTTCTAAACTAGGCCAACTGTAGCAGTGCTCCTATGTTCAGGCTGGAATGGAGAAAGGTAAAGTGGACAAGACGAAAAATAAGATACGGATTGGACAATAACTGCAATATAATATATTGGCGACATCCATTTGTAATCTAATGCTAGCGCTTTGCGTTACATGATGAGGTTGCTAGCCTAGGGCACAATCATCAATCTCACGTCATTGTACCGTAAGCTGGTGGCACAGTTCACCTCCTTTCCCAATTTCCAGGTAGTGTAATCTTGTTGTATTAGCAATATTTTTTATTCCATTTGGTGTCACACTAAAATGGAGGAATTACAATACTCTCTCCCTCATTTCGTTGTGCTGTACAAATCATTTTCTTCCATTCGTTGTACTGTAAACTGGTAGTATTTACAATCTGCTTTTCTCTTTCTAATAGAATGACGGGGCATTAATTGTGGTTAGTGTAAATGCGAATCATGTCCCTTTGCTGTGAGATTCAAGACCTGTAATCAATGGACAACTCCCGGTGCTGATTGTAAAAGCGCCAATTAAGTAATGTTCTGCTCACAAAATGGATTACAGAATATTCACAGTTTCTTGCGTCTGATATTTTCTGAGGGATGAAACTCAACAAGCTCGGGACTACTTGTAACTATGGCTTTCTTAAGGTAGTAAAATGCCTCGTCATCTAATTAGTGACGTCCATGGAGGGTCAATACCTATCCGCAAATAAGTGCTCAAAGCGTCAATCAATGCCCATGCTCGAACCTCGGTCTTGCTCGGAAACACGTGAACTCAAAATGTATTTTTTTTTCAAGAAGAAAAAAGAAGTTCACATCTCCCCACGACGTCTAACGACAAATGTGAACTGAAAATAGAGATAGTCAAAACTATGTACCGTTTTCTTTCTTCCTACATTTTCCGGGATCCTTGAAGATAAACTTTCAGAGTCCTGGACCGTGCGTAAGTAGGGTCGTTGACATATACCCCCGGCATGCATTGTTCTCATCTATTCGTTTGAATAACAACAAGAACGACTCAAAAGTTTAGCCTCCCTAGAGAAATACTCATATTTATACAGCTTCACTGAGATTGTTCTAAGGGTTGAGAATTTAACTTTTATCCCCTTTGTAATATCACCACCACATTACTGTTAGTCTTCAAATAATATACAAACGTATTATAATGACCCAGACACGAACTTTTAGTAGAGCGCTGTGAAACATTTCTTGAATTGGTTAGTTAACGTCCCCCATTTCTTATGCGTACACGATCATTTTTGCACCATAACTTTAAACAATTGAATTACCAACAAGAAGAAAAACTGAAGAGCTCTGAAAAGGCTGGTACGGTCGAAGTAACATTCTTTCTTGTTTTGTTTAACCGAAATAACCTTACCTGAAAAACTGACGGACAAAATTGAAACATAAAGTTTACATTCTCAAAGAATATTTCGTCCAGGTAGTTGTTGATTTGTTGTCAATTTTAGCACCAGATAATAGCAAATGTGTCAAACCAGTTGATGATACTCAGCCGGGAATCAGTTGCCATATTGGTCAATTAGTTATTAAATTCCAGAAATTTGTAAACTTTTATAACTTATTCCCATTTTTTTACCCCGTTTTGACAATTGCCGCTTTATTTTTAATTTTTTTAAATGTTTGCAACTGTTGTAAACAACTAAGGTTTTCTTTTCGGTACTTTATAAAACAGTCAACATTTTTCTTTTTAATGTCTTTCATTTTTAAAAATGTAAAACAATATAATATAGAAGTATTTCCACATGTATAGATGTTTCTAAAACCAAAAGAAGTATTCAAGCCAAGGTTGACATATTGGCACGTTAAATGCCAAGTTTAAGAGCTCAGGCATTATTTTTAAGGCATTAGCGTACAGTTGTTCAGGTGGCATTTTTGTAAAGATAACATATTCTAATTTTTGTTAACGCATGTTAGCTATTTTATGTTTAAGACAATAACAAATAAAATAATTCACAAGGTAATATACATTATTTTCTCTGCTATTTAAAAACTTGCTGAATCTTTTTGTAATGTAATTCTTAGTGTGACTTTCTTTTTAGCGCGCACTGATTAGAATTAAGCATTTTCCTTTGACGTGATTATCTGATAAAAATATTTTGATGTCAGGATATTTATCAATGAATCCGATTGTCTAATAACTCAAATGATCAACATGTTTTGATATCAGGAAATTTATTAATGAACCCGATTGTCAAACAGTTGAAATGATGAAAACGTTTTGATATCGGAATATTTATCAATGAGCCCGATTGTCTAACAGTTGAAATGATCAGTGTTTTGATATCAGGATATGATTTCACATTTGTTATCTCGCAACCCTGACTCGAAATGTACCAGTATTCCCTTAGCTCTAGGTTATCAGCTTTCTTAGAAATTCATTTTCTTTTTTCGCTTGGAAGTGTTAGGACGGGCATTTACAATTTCAAATTGATTGAGATTGAATTAAAAATCAGTGAAGCTATAGTATTTTATATAAATGTTATATGTGCGATATTATTAGATGCTCTCCAAAAATATATTGTGACTTCTTTTTTGTAAACTCACGATCGAATCTCATGTTTATATTTTATTTGGCTGTTATTATGCATCAATTATTAATTCACCTATTGCTATGCCGGCGCTTCTTTTTAAAGGAACACTGTTTTCAAAATTGCAGTCCCTCGCCTTCATTGCTCCAACGTGAAGCATTGGATTTAACAACTAGTCCCTTTACAGGATGCCTGCATCTGAGCTATTGCAGTAGCCTGATTATAATACACGTTTTTCATGTATTGAGTTTACCAGTCCCAAGAACAACAGTCTTTAGCCGGCATTTACGAGAAGCAGCAAAGATTACAGTAGTACTACTCTTATCATCCTGTGTACCAATGCGATCTTTACGTCTACATACGTGCATCCTGTTTATGTTTTTTACTGTTATTTTCTTTTTTCTGCAATAAATAATGTTCGCTTACTTTACCCCATTAATATAAACAAACATCATTCTACTGGATAAAGACTAAAAGGTGATTAAAAAAAAATTAATTTACTTGCAAGAGATACTGTTAATTTCGTTATAGGCACGCAGTCTTAGACCACATAAACGTATCATTGATATTTCTATGAATGACTGCATTTTAATATGTGATATTTTTTTATATTTAGAGAGAGAGAGAGAGAGAGAGAGAGAGAGAGAGAGAGAGAGAGAGAAATAGAGAAAGAGAGAGAGAGAGAAAGCGAGATGTACGTGTCTAAATAAATAAATTGGATTAAGAAACAAATATTAAAACAGGCTTGATATCTTTCTATCAACTTTGTATTGTAGTTTGGCAACTTTTTGATATCTTTCTATCAACTTTGTATTGTAGTTTGGCAACTTTTTGATATCTTTCTATCAACTTTGTATTGTAGTTTGGCAACTTTTTGATATCTTTCTATCAACTTTGTATTGTAGTTTGGCAACTTTTTGATATCTTTCTATCAACTTTGTATTGTAGTTTGGCAACTTTTTGATATCTTTCTATCAACTTTGTATTGTAGTTTGGCAACTTTTTGATATCTTTCTATCAACTTTGTATTGTAGTTTGGCAACTTTTTGATATCTTTCTATCAACTTTGTATTGTAGTTTGGCAACTTTTTGATATCTTTCTATCAACTTTGTATTGTAGTTTGGCAACTTTTTGATATCTTTCTATCAACTTTGTATTGTAGTTTGGCAACTTTTTGATATCTTTCTATCAACTTTGTATTGTAGTTTGGCAACTTTTTGATCTTTCTATCAACTTTGTATTGTAGTTTGGCAACTTTTTGATATCTTTCTATCAACTTTGTATTGTTGTTTGGCAACTTTTCCAAATATTTATCTGGCAACCCTACCTGGAATACGAGATTTGTTCGTAGGGCGAACGATCAACATTTATGATGACCGTTGGAGTGACTGACCGTTCAGCAACGGCTGCCTCGACACTCAACTAGTTTCGAGGTAAATCAATTGAGGGTTACGCATATGATTCGAAACTTACCACGTAAAAGTCATTGAAAGCGCACATCAAGGAAGCGGATTCAGGATTCCATAAAAGCTGGTTGGTGTAAACCAAATGCAGTGCTAGACCAATACTTAGACATCTGGGGTGACAGGTCAATGATGCATTTCTTAGTTCAGATATCTCCACACTCTCAAATCTCCTTTCTGTAACTGACTGCACACCCCCCCCCCCCCCCTACCAGCTAGAGAAAGTATGAGACCTACAATTCCTCCTCCTCTCACCCCACTTCCTTCCCCTCACTTCCTCCTACCATTACACCCTCCCTATCAGTTCGAGAATGAAAGAGGCCTGTAATTGACTGCCCCCTTCCTCTAAATCCTCCCCCTCTCACCTCCATACCTCTCGCTCCCCCTTTCCCCCACACCGTCTCTATCAGAGAATGTAAGAGGTCTGTAATTGACTACCCCCTTCCTCTAACTCCTCCCACTCTCACACCCTACCTCTCACCCCCCCCCTCCCCCAACACCCTCCCTATCAGCTAGAGAATGTAAGAGGTCTGTAAAGGACTGCCCCCTTCCTCTCACCGCCCCCCACTAACCCACCCCTTCCTCTTACCCATCCCCCTTCCTCTCTCACCCTTTCTTCTTTCACAACCTCCCCCCCCCACCTTCCTCTCACCCCCCGCCCCCTATCCCACACCCTCCCTATCGGCTAGAGAATGTAAGATGTCTGTAATTGACTGCCTCCTTCCTCTCACACCTCTCCCTCTAACCCATCCCTTCTTCTCACCCATCCCTCAACCTCTTTCCCCCTTCCACTCTCCCCTCCCCCCCCCCCAATCCCTTCCTCTTACTCCCCACTCCCCCCATACCCTCACTATCAGCTAGCGAATGAAGGAAGCGTGTTATCGACCACACATACACGCATCACTCTTTAAGTTAAGCAAATCTCTAGTAAAATGATCTAGCACTTTCTCCCTGACGGCAGTGTTTCGTCTTCATGTTTTGCTCATCTCATCTTTGATGTCTACACACTCAGACAAGTTCCTGTGATGAAAGCGATCATTGCTTTGAGCTCCTATTTAGCTCCGAGCAGTTGGAAATTAGATGTTGAGTCGTAGGGCCATTGGATCTTTAATTGGTAAATAGAGGGGACAGTCCTGCAACACGTGCTCGCCCGTTTGTTTGTTTAGTTCACGTGTGCACAGCGGTCAGGCTGATAATGGACGCTTGCACACGTGTTTGTTCAGTCTGTTGAGGTTTGTCCTGTGTAGGAAATGTTGATATGTCACTGCCCGTCGGAGTTTGGTTAGTTCTGTTCCTTTATAACAACATGGACATATATATTCCTATCTAACAACATGGATTGCTATATTCCTTTCTATCAACATGGATATCTCTTTTCCTTTCTAACAACATGGATAGCTCTCTTTATGTCTAACAACATGGATAGCTATCTTCCTTTCTAACAACATGGATATCTCTCTTTATGTCTAACAACATGGATAGCTATCTTCCTTTCTAACAAAATGGATATATATCTTCCTTTCTAACAACATGGATATCTCTCTTTATGTCTAACAACATGGATAGCTATCTTCCTTTCTAACAACATGGACATATATCTTCCTTTCTAACAACATGGATATCTCTCTTTATGTCTAACAACATGGATAGCTATCTTCCTTTCTAACAACATGGACATATATCTTCCTTTCTAACAACATGGATATCTCTCTTTATGTCTAACAACATGGATAGCTATCTTCCTTTCTAACAACATGGATATCTCTCTTTATGTCTAACAACATGGATAGCTATCTTCCTTTCTAACAACATGGACATATATCTTCCTTTCTAACAACATGGATATCTCTCTTTATGTCTAACAACATGGATAGCTATCTTCCTTTCTAACAACATGGATATCTCTCTTTATGTCTAACAACATGGATAGCTATCTTCCTTTCTAACAACATGGACATATATCTTCCTTTCTAACAACATGGATATCTCTCTTTATGTCTAACAACATGGATAGCTATCTTCCTTTCTAACAACATGGATATCTCTCTTTATGTCTAACAACATGGATAGCTATCTTCCTTTCTAACAACATGGACATATATCTTCCTTTCTAACAACATGGATATCTCTCTTCCTTTCTAACAACACGGATATCTCTCTTCCTTTATGACAACATGGATAGGTATCTTCCTTTCTAACAACATGGATAGCTCTCTTCTTTATGACACCACGGGTAGCTCTCTTCCTTTCTAACACCATATAAAGCTATCTTCCTTTCTAACAACATGGATATCTCTCTTCCTTTCTAGCAACACGGATATCTCTCTTCCTTTCTAACAACATGGACATATCTTCCTTTCTAACAACATGGATATTCCTTTTCTTTCGAATAGGGATAGCTCCCTTTTTCTCAAAGTATGTGATTTTGATGACTCGATGTTTACAATTTCCTTTCTTAAATGCAATTACATATTTATTCTCGTTTTCAGGAACACCACAATGGGATGGTAGCTTCTTAAGTATGGTTCGTTTGTTGACAGCTGCCTCGCTTAGTTCATTCTTCAGTGGAAGTAGTATGCTAACCTTAGGGATTATCAGTCCAGAACGCCCACCTGTGACTGTAAATGTGACTGTGACTGTATATGTGACTGTGACTGCCTACTAACAGTCAGAAATGTTGTTGTACTTGACATTGGAGCCTGTTAAAGAGCTTTAACCTCAGTTGTATACTTATAGCAGAACTTACCAGTGACAATAATCTGTCTCACTACGACCTTCAGGATATGAAACACAAATACAAACTCCTCACATCTCGGCAGTATTTATTGCTGATCCATCTATGTAGAAATGTATCCAGAAAACCTATCCAGTCTTAAGGCCCCTAATTGATGTTTGAATTTGTAGGGCTGTATTATCTTATTCCCATGGTTTTGGATCAAAGATATTCTTCAGCAATGTTGTCTTAATGGAAATGTCTGCGGTGTGGCTGTTTTTTAAAGTGTCCTGTCTGGGACCATCTTTAACGTTAGCTTTGACCTCAGAAAATGGCGCTAGCTTATGGTGGGACAGGACGTACTGGCCCACCCGTGATGCTGCTACATCACTGTTGATGTGGAAATTATACGTAGAGATACACCCAAACGCGCACATGCACAAACACATGCACACACGCATGCACACACCCATACACACACCAATACACACACGTTCATAAATGCATTAAGGATTACACGGAATTGAAGCTCCACTTCCATTTTAGATTGATTGTTATCCTGTGCTCAATCTTCCGCGGTCTCCCCCATTCCAATGGTCAGGTATTCATGAGTAGGATGACCTGATGTCCTGAAATGGAGGACTTGTCCTTATTTCCTTGTTATGCTTATTTATTTTCGGAGCTACTAGTATAGTTTAGTCCCATCGCAGACAATGCCGTCCGGGTATGAAGTGTTCGAGATTTCATTGTCAGGTTAGGTCAGGTCATTCCGTAACTGGTGAGGTCGTTGGGGCACACATGAAGACATCCTCACAACGCCACGCCACCCTTTTCTGTCAGATGCCGCTGTCTGTGACTCTTCTGGTCGGATGTTGGTCCATTCTTTTATGTTGTCCCCCCATCTCTTTTTGGGACGGCCTCTTCGTCGTCTGCCCTGCACCTTTCCGTGGAGGATTGTATTTGCAAGGCCATTTGATCTCGATATGTGACCGTACCAAGCGATTTTCCTTCTTTTGACACTCCATAAGAGGTATTCAAAAGGGCCTAATGTTGTTGTAATTCTATCTACTATTTCCTCATTTGTAACTCGATCTTTGTACGTACGAGACGTGTAAAAGTATTCGGAAACATCTCATCTCCAAGGCCTGTATCCTTCATTGAAGGTCAGCTGTAACTGTCCATGTCTCCCAAGCATAGATAAATTTTGACAGGACAAGTGTACGTATAAAATCAACGGAAAAAATTATAACGGTCCTTGAACACCTGTATGACAAGGCGTCCAGCGCAGTTCTTGTGATTGGGAGGCGAGGGGACTGGTTTCGCACATCAGTTGGTGTGAGACAGGGGTATACACTCTGTCCAACTCTTTTCAATATATTCCTTCAGGGAATTATGAGTGAGGCACTTGGAGGTCACGTTGGTACTGTCAAGATAGGGGCCGAACGATTATCAACCTTCTTTTGCAGATGATAGCGTCGGGTTGGCGGGTTCAGAAGTAGAACTCCAGGAATGGGTCAGAAGACTCGATGAAACAGCTCTTGACTATGGTAGGAAGATAAACGCTGGAAAGACAAAATTAATGACCAACAACGCCACGGGCTTCAACGGCAGGATAAAAGCTAACGGTCAGGAACTCGAAGTCGTTGACCGTTTTAAATATCTTGGGTCGATTGTCAGTGATGAAGGATCAAAATTTGAGGTGTTGGCCAAAATAGCAGACAATAGCGGCGCTTGCACGGCTTAACAAAATCTGGCAAGATAAACGGTTAGCACTATGCACGAAAATCAGATTAATTTCATTGTACCAGGCCAGAAATTGTTTATGGGATAAAATGGCCAGTTCCCTTTCTTCCTACAGTTCTTTCACTAACAGTAAGCCAGATACCCGTTTAGATCTGGAGCGTACCAGTAAGGGTAGTTGAACTCAGTACTCTACTACGTCACTAATTACACGCCAGTCACACTGCGATATTAAGTATTGTCAAATTTTCTGTGGTAGCTAGTTTTAAGTGACTGCTTATTTACCAGAGCGTACTGTAAAAGTAGAACCTCGTTTCTCCAAGCTGTAATGCAATGCAATGCTTCTCAGGAAGGTCTCATATATATGGATCAGTGTTGGCCCTCGCTTAGTTGACAATGCTGCTATATTACATCATGTTTTCTGCTGCACTTCGTGGTCTTGGTCAATGTGTCTCGCGTGATCCTGATTCAGCCTTTCCATCCATGTAATGCATCATCGTACAGGAATTGCTGAGTGATTAAAGCGCTTGCTACTAGAGGCAAAGGTATTCCAAATGATGTGTACTTTCAAGACTTTACAACAAGAAATGTTTCAACACCGTCAAGGAATGTCCCGAATCATTATCTCCGGTGTATCAATATATAATCTCAACTTGGCGGACAACACTGTTCTGCTCGAAGAAGGTAGTAACAAACTTCAGGAAGGGTTGATTGAAGTTAACAGCACAATACAGGTGTATGGATTGGACATTAACTCCTAGAAAAAGAAAACTCAAATTAACTCAAGAGATACAAATAGACTGCCTAATGTTAGAACTTGTCTTGCAAAGATGATGTTGAAAAATAGGAGGATGAAGTTTGGAATCAGGAAGGCTAAATATATTTCATCAACATGGTTTTATTTAATGCCATCTACAAAAATAACTCACAATATAAAATTAAGAAAGATCAGGTGTTATGTATACTAGTCTTGACTGTATGACGTAGAAACATGGCCAATGAACATGCGTTTTGGAAAAGATAATGTATACTTTGGAAATGTTCATTATTATAGAATAGTGAGACTCATTTCCTGGAAAGAAAAGAAATAATGAAGTCTTAGAGAAATTAGGATTGCGTAGAGAAATTGTGAGCACAATCAGAAACAACATTTAAGATATTTTGGCCACATCAAAAGACATAGCATCTAAATGAAAACAATACTCCAAGGTGAGGTAGGGGAGGGAGGCTGGTTAGCTCACATGAATCACGGATAATCAGCGCTATAACTTGAAGGATAATAGACAGGCAATAGACAGAGGACGTTGCAGATCAATTGCAGCCGTCCGTCGCTGTGGAGATGGCAACTGCACTTAGCTGAGCTAATCAAGATGATACACTTCTTCTCTTACGGCTGTCACTAACGTTTGGAACTTACCAAAGCCTACGCCAAAACACTGAATGGGCTCCTTCAGCCGTCTATCTTTGACAGTTTCCTTTACGTAATGTTGTTTCCAACTCTCTTTTCGTCCACTATTATGTCACTTTTAGTAGGTTGATGTGCGTCTCTTCTTTGCTTACTTGAACATACACGCGTGAAGATCCTGGCTACCCAACAGCAAATTAGTACCTGATTCAAAGTAGGGAAGGTACATGGGACCAAGAACAACACTAATGAATTCTGATGGTGGTTATAAAAAAAAAATGATTTCAATCTCTGTTCGTCAATTGTTGTGGAAATCAATGTTTTTGCCTTGTCTACCACTTCGTGTATTTGTATGTGTGTGTATGTGTATGTGGGAATTTTAGATGCTACTATGATGAACTGAATTCAGCTGGGGAGAGATGCCAGACTCACTCACACGCTGAGTGTTGTCCATACGACCTCTTGTGGTTATCGAAAAGGCACGACAAACTGCGTTAGATGCCGTCCCACCTTTCTACCCTGCGGGTTACATGTTTACGGAAAGGCTTCGGTGGTAGCCCTGAGGCAAAATCTGCATCATATGCTATCTCCAGTCGTCTCGATGAATGTCTTGCCACTGGCAAAAGGTAGCTTAGGCTCTGTGAGTGAGATTGACAAAAGGCGCAGTTTCTTCCTCACTTTAATCCAAATCTCCGCGAAAGTCACCCATTTCAGCGGACACAGCAAGAGATACGACTGTCCACACGGCTGAACAAAGAGAGTGGTCTTCATCACTTGTGATGGACAAAAACTATTAATGTGTATGTGCGTGTGTATATGTGCCACGCATATATATGTATAAATGTCTGTGTTTCTTTTTTTGGATCCCTGAGGATGATCTTGGACTGTAACGTGAGTTCATTTTTGTTTCTGTCTTGGTGAATATAGTTTTGGCGTTTTGCCTTCAGATCAGCTAGAGATTTGTTTTATTATCTATTGATTTGTGTGTTCTTTATTTTTGTGATGACATCTGACCATTTAGCATTAAATATGTGGCGGAATCTGTTGGCGAATGTCGTCAGTCTACTTGTAGCATCTCAACATCTCAACATCTCAAAATCTCAGCATTTCAACATCTCAACCTCTCAACATCTCAGCATCTCAACATCTCAACATCTCAACATCTCAGCATCTCAACATCTCAGCATCTCAACATCTCAACATCTCAACATCTCAGCATCTCAACATCTCAGCATCTCAACATCTCAACATCTCAACATCTCAGCATCTCAACATCTAAAGATCTCAACATCTCAACATCTCAGCATCTCAACATCTCAGCATCTCAATATCTCAACAACTCAACATCTCAACATCTCAGCATCTCAACATCTCAACATCTCAACATCTCAGCATCTCAGCATCTCAGCATCTCAACATCTCAGCATCTCAGCATCTCAACATCTCAGCATCTCAACATCTCAACATCTCAACATCTCAGCATCTCAATATCTCAACAACTCAACATCTCAACATCTCAGCATCTCAACATCTCAACATCTCAGCATCTCAGCATCTCAGCATCTCAACATCTCAGCATCTCAGCATCTCAACATCTCAGCATCTCAACATCTCAACATCTCAGCATCTCAACATCTCAACATCTCAGCATCTTAACATCTCAGCATCTCAACATCTCAACATCTCAGCATCTCAACATCTCAGCATCTCAACATCTCAACATCTCAGCACAATGCACGAACATCGTAACACCGTCGTCGATCCCGTAATAGACTGGGTAGGTTTTTAACATCATTTTGAATTTTGCCCGGACAGCGGTCGTCAAACCAACTCTTTTCAATTTCCAACTACTCAGGGATTTTTAACGTGCGCGACACTGAACACCTACGTCCGTTTTCTACTACCCAGAGATCTGGGGAAATACCACAAAGTCCACGTGAAATAATCCTGGTATCCACCGTGATCTTCTTCTTCTTCGTACGCTGTCAGACGTCAACTTGTATTTGTTCGAAGAAAGCAGCTGTCATACTGAGGCTATCGACACTGCCATATAGCTTGTCTCGTGTTGCCACTGGTGATGGCCACATGTGCTTTCTCTGGTCCTCGTATGTCGGGCAGTTTTGCAGCAGATGTTCAGCGGTCATTTTCCCTGTACCACAGTTTATTGAACAGTCTGTTGTAGCCTGTGCGGAGTCTTCTTCTTCTTCTTCTGCGTACACAGTCAGACAGTAACCATTATTTTTTCGAAAAAAGCGGCGGTCATCCTGAGACTCTCGCCACTACCATAGAGCTTGTCTTGCAGTTCCACTGGCAATGGCCACATCTGCTCTCTCTGATCCTCGTATGTCGGGCAGTTCTGCAGCAGATGTTCAGTGGTCATTTTACCAGTACCGCACGGGCATTCGTCGGTACACCCTATCTTCAATTTGTTGAATAGGTGGTACCTCAGTCTGTTGTGGCCAGTGCGAAGTCTGAAGACAACGACCTGCTCTCTTCGGTTCAACTGGTAATAGTCATCGTTTTTGGTGTAACCAGTATGTTCGGTTTCCCATTTGGTCATGTATCTGGCTTTGATAAGCCGTTTTGACTCTTCGTACGTCATACTGGTATCTGTTTGTGGTAGCCTTGCACCTTCTTTTGCCAGTCTGTCTGCCTCCTCGTTGCCTTGGATGTTGCAGTGTGACGGAACCCACTGTACCACTACCCTTTTTGGTGCGGACTGCTGGCACAGTTTGCAGAGTGCTGCTCTTAAGTCATTAAGCTCAATGTTTTTCTGGCTTTTTAGCGCTGTGACTACGGCGAGAGCATCTGTCAGCAGGACTATATGGCTCTCATTTTCACTGTGTGTTACCATTTCTTCCACTGCCGCCCTCAGTGGCTCTGTCTCCGCTCTGAAATTGCTTGTGTACTTACCAGTAGCGAATGACAGTGTTATTTTTCTGCCATTTGGTAGGTTCAGGAATGCTCCTGCCCCTCCGTTCTGTGTAGTGTTTGTTACAGAACCGTCGGTGTATGCATGGGTCCAGTCCATGCTTGGGTAGCTTTTCGTTATGAAGCTTAGGGTAGTGTCTCTCCTTTCTTTTTCAGTCTGGCAGTTTTTGTTTGCAATACCTGGTATATTTTCTACCACCTCTGGAAATATATCCTGCCTCCAAGTAGGTTTTCGTACAGTAGTGATGGGTTTTGGTGTTGTTAGTGCGTTTATGGGATCTTCGTGCATCTTTGCTTTGGCTATTTCTGCAAAGTTTCTCCGCTTTAGTTTCCCATTTCCCAGATTGTTTAGTCTCTGGTACATTGGATGGTCCGTCAGTCTTCGGAGTTTCTCTGACTGCAGCTGGGCTCTGCAGTCTCTTCTATCGGTCATGGATTGCAGTTTTGTAATCTTTTCAAGTTCTACAATTGGCGTTGACTTCATGCCACCTGTTATAATTCTCATGGCTTGGTTTTGAAGTTTGTTAACTTTATCGAAGTTCGCCTTCGCTGCTGTTGTCCATGCCGCAATGCCATACTCGAGAACTGGTCTCACTCTTCCAGTGTACAGTTTCTTTAGTATGCCTTCGTCTGCTCCCCAGCTTGTGCCAGCAAGTTTCCTCATGATCGCCATTCTTTCTCTGGCTTTCATTCGGTTTCTCTCAATCTGACTTTTCCATGTCATGCGCCGATCAAATGTGACTCCCAGATAGGTTGGGTTGTCGTTTGGCTGCAGGATTTTGCCATTTAGACTTAATTTGGTACTTTGGGGTTTTAATGAGAGCGAGAGTATTGTGCACGTGGTTTTCTCCTCGTTTATTTTGACCAGCCATGAGTTCGCCCACTCTTCCAGCGATGTTAGAGCCGTCTGCATCCGATTTCTTGCTATGGTGAGATTCTTTTCAGAGGTCCACATAGCCAGATCGTCTGCAAACATTGAGCTATGGACTCTTCTTGGTATATTCTCTGTAATATCGTTTATATATACCAGGAAGAGTGTGGGTGACAATACTCCCCCTTGGGGTACTCCCTGCTCGAGTGTCACCTTTTTGTTCATCTGCCCTTGTACTTGGGTGCGGAGTCTGAAGACCACAACCTGCTCTCTTCTGTTCAACTGGTAATAGGCATCATTTTTGTGTGTAGCCAGTATGTTCTGTTTCCCATTTGGCCATGTATCTGGCTCTAATAAACCTTTTGGACTCTTCGTAGGTCACACTAGAATCTGGTTGTAGTAGTCTTGCACCTTCTTTTGCCAGTCTGTCTGCCTCCTCGTTGCCTTGGATGTTACAGTGGGATGGAACCCACTGTACCACTACTCTTTTTGGTGCGGACTGCTGCCATAGCTGACAGAGTACTGCTCTTAAATCATTAAGTTCTGTATTTTTCTGGCTTTTTAGTGCTGTAACTGCGAATAATAATAGTTGAACATGAGACTGGCTACCCAATCCTGAATACAACCTTTATTACACAACAACTTCAGTACATATTGACAGATCAACATTAGATAAGTGGTGTGCATTTGTTGAAGAAAACCTTTGCTGCACAGGAAACTGAGAAAGTGTTGATTGATTGAAACATATTTCTCCGATGGTGTTCATCAAATGCACGTTTATCTGAAACTCACTAAAAGCAGTACTCATGTTTGCAACAGTTTTTCCTACTCTCCATTTTCTCTTCTTAATGTTAAGGTTGATGTAACCCACTCGTTAATGAAACTATTGTTTAATGGGTTTCGGATTACAGTGGCTCTTATTTCACTGCGATCCATATAAGGGCAAGTGGACTGGGTTCTTCCTAACAGTTCTGCAATATGAGGCTCCTCAGAAACTCATCACAATGGGGATTACCCTGTCGATACCCATGTCGTCAGCAACACTGCTGATATTCATCCTATTTCCAGGAAATGTGGCGGCATCTTGATCAGTATGTCTTCTCGTATCTTGATTTGACTCTTCTCTCCCTTGTTCTTATTGTAAACTGACTTGACCATCTCCCAGACACAGACACATATTTCTAAGCTTCCAAATGTCTTTTCTGAATCTTGTCGATCAGGCTGGAACTAAGCTTGGGAAATCCAAGCTGTGCACGCTCAGCCTGGGCTAATGGATGCAGCAAAATCGTAATAGATTACTTCTCACAATAGGATCAATGGGAGCAGACTGTGACACATCTCAACATGTCATTTATATAGTTGCTGGAATACATTTGACTGTAGACGCAAGCGTCTAGTATATAGAGAATGCTTCTTATTCATCTGTTCAGATTGAAGTCATTATTCGTGCACCTTCCGTGTACTTATTATTCTTGCTTATTTGTTAGTCAGATTTTGTGTTTGTTTGCGTTAGCTTACTTATCCCGAGCTCATGTTTTCTTTGTTGTCCGCTGTCGTTGTTAACTTTATGAAGAGTTAATAAGGCTAAGCAACAACAACAACAACCTTAAACATGTTACATGTCGTCGTCACATCATTTGTTCGTTCCATGTTGTTAGACGTACAATTACTGTGTAATCATATTTAGTGTGCAATCTGTGCTGAAGTTTCGATGTCCGAAGTTTCCATGTTGCAGACACATACATCACGTGTCACCATGTTTACAGCTCCTCCACTCCGGTATGATTGCGCTCAAACTTACAAGGTGGACAAGCTATTTGACATGAGCCTGTAATTTAGCGAACCAACGGTTCAAACTAATATTATGTTATTGAATGTGCAAAGGAAAGCACCGCTAATTATTAAAGCACAATGAGATATAACAAACACTAAATATGTATTCAATTCATCTTCTTCATCTTAATCTTCTTCGTCATCTCCTTCTTCCTATTTTTCCTCTACTACTACTTCCTCTTGGTTGTCATCTCTTTATGTCTTCTTCTAATTTTTCTGTAACGTAAATGTTTCCAGCTTGCCGGCGACATATACATTTTTCGACCCGAACCGACACATCTAATTTAAGAAGTGTGTTTTGGACCTTCGCTTTACGTCTCTCATCTTTTTGCCAAGATTTTTGGTTGTAGTCTGTTTCCAGGGCCACCACTTGGAGGCGGCATATGGTCATGGTCAGTAGGAGTCACTGCCTCTGGTGCAAGCAGAAAACCCACGAGGCTCTGGCTGCTGTCAGGTCATTCACTGCTGCACCAATGGCACCAAATATGTATTTTAAATATAGGTGAAACTAATTCCAATGTCTATTTTAGGTATTTTGATAAAAGTGTTGTTAGTTATTCATCTGGCATGTATCTTATTTTTTAATTCCTAATGTAAAAGTGTTATGATTGCTATGTAGTTCTATCATTAAACTCACTTATCAATGTCTACTTCTTTGTAACCTTTCATTGTCACCAAATGGAGCCAGATTTCATCCTTCTCTATTTCTACACATCTGGTGCAATGATGGTACTGCTGCTTAGCATACGTGTTTTCTGGGTTTCTCGATTGTTGGACATCAGCTTAAAAATGTTCAGCACAAATGTTATCAGTATAACATGTTTGCATCACTGAAACACTAGATTAGGTACATACAGATACATACACGCATCAAAGCACTGGTTCATGCGTCATGATATCACCCAATTGACTACGGTCTGGGGTGGAAAATGGTGCTCCTCCCCCAAGTAGAAACATGTGAGGCTAACATCTAAGAAAGAAAGAAGAAGAATATTTATAACATTTTCCTATTTTTTTTACTTTATTGATTTACAATCAGTTTTTAACACTTTCAATCAATCAACCAACCAATCAATTAAAACCTATCAACTAATACACGCCAAGTCTACATGTCTTGAGCCCTCCTTTGAAACTATGTCCACCTCTTTGATGTTTCCTTTATGTTTGTTGTTAGCTTTCTTCTCTACTAGAAAAATTGTACTAGAATTGATCTGGGGATTTCAAAACAGAGACAACTGTATTGTCAAGATATCCGCTGTTTTCCGCAACGTAGTCCATTCCAACACTATTATCTTCTCTTTATGTCAAATGCTACTGATATCTGTCCGGATCATTTCAAAAGTTTCCCATTAAGGTCTATTTTAATATCATTTCAATCCCACTTTTAAGCGTAAGCTCCCATATATGAACGTTTGAGCTTTTTTGTCGCGCTGTGCGTTGTTCCACAAGTTACAGAGCCATACAGTTGGACAGACTTCACATTGAAATTGAAGATATACATTTTTGTGTTGAACGCGTTCTGATTTCAATAAATAACTTAGTGAAATTAATACCATCTCGCTTTTTTCATTTTTAGTTTGACATCTCTATCTGTACGCCATACTTTGTCTGTATTACTATCTAAATAACTTCATAATCTACCTTCTGTAGAATGTCTCCCAACACATTCTCATTGTAGTTATCATCATTCTTCATTTACCTCTCAGTCTCGGCAGACCGTGCGCCATCTGCACTCTCAGTTTTGTTGAGCTCTGTCTCTTGAATTTCGAGACAGCCTGCCATGACTGTAAAGGCAGATCCGTGAGTGGCAGTCCCTGCGACAGATTGTATACTCGTGTTGAGGAGACTGGCTTGCTGGTGTGTCCCTCGATTTCATCACTTTTGCTCTTTTCTCTGCAGCCAGAAGACCTTCACAAGCCACGGCAGCCACTTCGTCCCTTCCAACAGGACATCTCCAAACAGCTCGATCCTGAGCAATCGTTTCCCAGCCCTGGAATGGAATGTCGCATTAATCCATATCCATCTTGCATGCGTCCTTGAGTCATCGTATGAGACGGCCGATTCGCCTAGCTTCAATGGTCAGCTGACCATAGAGAAAATCATTTGGCAGTCTCTCCTCTTCCCTTGGTAAACATTTCTCAACCATTTAAGATGTCGTTTGCTTGACAGCTAGTACATGCTTGTATTTCGACGCTTTCATTCTCTTAATCTTTTTTTTACATGTGTTCCTCAGTCCTAATGTTTTGACGATTAAAAAATATACCTTTATCTTTTGTCAATTATTGTGAGAAAGTCCAAATAATAACATCGTTCTTTCAAATGCAATTAACCATTTAACTTTATCAACTGGTTTTGCTTACACTGTTTTTCCCCGATGCTTCATGAAAACGTTAATTGGCCGAAAGTCAGTCCTGGTTTTTTTGTGAAACTGCATTGAACCTGCCTATCTTTACAGAACTATTTTGGGGAGCAAAGCTCTTCATCGAAGGTCGACTACAATGGATCTTGAGCGTATTCTGCATTTTGCTTTGAATCACAGTCTGTTTGGCTTTTTCCGATCCATCGTTTGATATTGTCCTTCCACTTATAGCGTTAATCCATTTCACGCTTCATGGAGAATGCACTTGCAACACGAAGAAGTGAATCGGCAACTCCGCTAGGAGAAATAAAACACACACAAATCTAAGTACATATTTATTGTTTACCACTCCAAGTCTTAATATGCTGTAGTCAGTCAAGACCGAAAGGAGCTACTACTATAGCGCTATTTTCTTCTTTCATGTTTGTTCCATCCCCTCGTTATATCTGTACATCCAGTAGTTGTGACTTTTTAGTTGTTATGACTTTTTAGTTGTTATGACTTTTTATTTGTTATGACTTTTTAGTTGTTATGACTTTTTATCGGACAAAAATATCTCAACTGTCACTTCTGATTTCATTAACCAATTGTATATTCACCGTTATTTCTCTAAGACTTCATCATTTGCTTGATTGTTTTTCTTTCCAGGCGCTACATTACATTAAAAAAAATTATTCACATTTTAAAAATATCAATTCTTTTCACCAACTGTTTGTCCTTTGGCCATGTTTATTTGCCATACAATAATGGTAGGTATATACAGCACCTGATCACTCACATTTTTAATTTCGGGGTGTCTTGATTGGATTTACAATGAATTTTTAACACTCAACCAATCAATCAATCAATCAAAACAAGTCCATGATTTTCCTTGGACATTTCCAATCAATGAGATTTGTAAATGACTTGTTTGTATGCCAATAAATAACTCATGTTGATGAAAAGAGATTTGTCCTTAACTATTCTCTTCTTGATTCCTATTTAATATCTGCAATTATATTTCCAAGAAAAGAAAATCTCATGGCATATTCCAATATCTGACAATCTATATATAGAGCAGATCTCGAGTCTGCATGTATCATAGTGTTCATGTTATCAGTAGAAATATCCAATCCCTGTGGATCCAAGCTCTTCATTGACCTAATAATGCACGATATGAATATTTTTCCAAGTCCATCCTCTGTTCTTGTTCTTTGGGGATAAACTGATTTGTCCATCTCCCAGGCGTGGATGTATATTTTACATGTTTCAAATTTCCTTTCTAGAACTCGTCGATCATGCTGCAACTAATCCTGGGCACTTCAAGCTCAACACGTTCAGACTAGGCTAATGGACGATGGGAAATCGTGATGGATTACCTGTACCTCCTCTCATAAATAATAGCATTAACGTGACCAGACTTCCATATTTCAACATACCGTTCACAGAGCTACTTGAATATCTTCTGTTTCTGTATGCTTAAGCTCATTGATGAAGATCGCCTAATTTGTGTGTGGCTTCTTTTTGTCTCATTTACAGTGATTAATTGAAAAAAGGGGAGTTGATCATCAAAATGTTAGAATGCCGGTGTAGTTATGTTGTTTGTTCTTTGTTATGTGGATGTCCGCCATGTTGTTGATTTAGTAATCTTTGTTGTCTGTTATTATTTACGGTGGTTACTATATATAGCAGAAAAGTAAGATGCTCGTTTCTCAAGAAACGAACAAATAACGCGAGAAGTGGAGGGTTTCTAATTTCTCAAGTTTCAAGCATCCTTTGGCGCAAAGGTGGGGGAGATTGGTGCCTAGTCATACACAAACGCTGATGACACAAAACTATGCAGTAGTGTCTCATCTAAAGCAGAAGTGGATATATTGAGGTTAGATTTAGATAAAATTCGAGACTGGTCTGTAATCTTGCAATTGAAATTTAATGTAGATAAATGTACAGTCATCCACATGGGTAGATCCAATATGGAACATAATTACAGAATGGGAGAGATCAATATTAGAAAGAAAGAAAAGGAAAGGGACCTAGGGGTTATATCGATCATACAGAAAAGGTGAGTGAGCAAGTCAGGATAGCAGAGAAAAGGGCAAATGCAATGTTAGATATGATAAATCGGAATATTAAACGTAGGAGCAAGGAAGTGATCGTCAAACTGTATAAAGCATTAGTTAGACCTAGATTGGAATACTGTATACAGGTGGGGAGTCCTTATAATACAGGGGATATAAACATGCTGGAAAGAATACAAAAAGGAGCTACAAAGCTGATAGTGGGATTCCAGAATTACAGTTATGAGGAAAAACCGCCAACAGTGTCTATAAAAGAGAAGAATTCGAGGTGACTTAATACAGGATTATGAGATGATCAGAGGAATGGATAAATAAGACTATAACAAGTTCTTCAAAATATAACCATTTACAGAAACAAGAGGGGATAACTACAAATTAACTAAGGAAATAATATTTTGTTAGTCAGAGAGTAGTGAATGCTTGGAATGCATTGCCACAGGAAGTAGTGGAGGCAGGGACAATTAATGCATTTCAGAATATGTTGGATGCGCATAGCTTTTAGAGCGAGGTAATGTAAATGAAACTGGTTGTATAGAGAGTCTACAGAGTCTTTTTAACCAGTATAATGGCGTTAAGTTAAGTTGAGTACACAGCCTTGTTTTACTCCGCATTAGATTGTAAACACCTCTGAGGACGCCCCGTCAAAGTTGATGGTACCTTTCATGTCAGTGTGGAACGACTTGATAATGATCAGAAGAATCGGTGGGCAACCATTCCTTCCAAACGCTTTGAACAGACCCACACAACTGACCAAGTCAAATACCTTCGTGCAATCTTAGAAGGGAATATACAATGGTTGCTCTTGTTCTCTGCATTTCTCTTGCAACTGTCGGAGCAAGAATATCATATCTGTGGTAGACCTATTCCCTCGAAATCAGCACTGTGACTCTGGATAAACCTGGTATCCTAGGACCTGGAGTCAATTATGGCAAGTACTTTCCCAACGGTACACAGAAGCGAAATGTATCTGTAGTTGTTGCAGTCACTCCGGTCCCCCTGGTTCTTGCACAAGGTTACAATGTTCGAATCTTTGAAGTCGTGCGTGACCTGTCCTTCATGCCAGCATAATGTTATCAACTGGTTTATCTGTGGAGCAAGTATGTCCTTTCCACTCCTAATGACCTCTACCAGGATTCCATCTTTTCCTGGACCCTTGTCAGAAGCTAGGTCAGCAATAGCACAGTTAACTTCTGCCATGATTGACAGCGAGTCCAGATGGTCTAGAGTTGGCATGGCCTCGATGTTATTGAGGGCTTCTTCTGTTAGCTTTATCTCGCTTAAATAAAGTTCAGGATAGTGCTCTACCCATCTGTCTAAGTGCGTCCTCTTATCAGTGATGATCTCCCCAGATAAAGCTTTTAGCGGCGCACTCTTTTTCACTGTTGGGCCCATGGCTGCTTTCTTTACCCCTTCAAACATGCTTCTGATGTTACCATCATTGAAGGAATCTTGAATATTCTCATATAACTGTATCCAATGGTCTTTTGCACACGGCCTAGCTGTCCTTTGCACTTCTTTTCTGACTTGTTTCAATGCATTGACAGTTTTTCGTTTTGTTTTGTCTTTGTTTCTTCGTAGAACTTTTTCCTGTCAATCAAAGGCTGCAGTATCCGACTATTTGCCTAAAACCATTCTTGATTCCTGTGTTATCTAATGCCATTAGCTGTTACCGCTGTTTTAAGGTTAGCTTCTTCGATTACATCCCACCTTTCACTAGCTGTACAGTCTCTTTATGTATCAGTGAGAATATTTGCAAACTGCTGTTGGAACCTGAAACACTTTTCTGGATCCTTGGTGTTCACAAAATTTATCCTCACAATGGGTTTGTGGTTCGCTGTGAAGATTCTCTTAGGTCTCAGCTTGACGCAACGATCAACGTATGGTCAGTATCACAGTCAGCACTAGGCTAGCTGTGTGTTAATTGTGTGTGAATCAGATGTTAATAAAATGTTGATAATAAAATACAGTTGATGCCAATAACCGGATCTTGGGTGTTTCCATAATACCTTAAGGTGAGCTTTTGTTGCAAAATAGGAGTTTATGATGCAGAGATTGTTTTTTGTGATGAATTCCAGCAGCCAATGTCCATCACAAGAGGAAGCAGACCCTTACATAAAATGAATGCTGAAGTCGGATGCACTGGGCCGACAGTCACAACATAAAAACATAGTGCATCACGCACGCCGCTTTAGGGAATAGAGAAATAAGGTGAACGCAAAAATAAAAAACCAAAAGACAACCGTTTCAGCTCTTTGTGGAGCACAACGAACTTCTACACATTCATTAAACGTGGACCTGGCTATAGGCTATTGACATTTAGGTTGGTTAGAGTTTCTGGAGGATGGGTAGCCAGCCCCATGCTCAAACCTGCTTATTTGCCGCTTACCACATACCAGGAAAGTTACTGTGTTTCTGTTCTTTGCCCCATTGGGGCTCCGGTAACACTCGGTAACTGGAACATATAAATCAATAATGATTTCATAAGAAAACAAGAGCAGATAATGACACGCTGTTCACGTTATTTTCATCTCAGGTATACAAGATACACGACGGCCATCTTGAGACAGACTCGATTATATCTTAATGGGAGACTCTGGTGAGTGGTTACTACAAGGGCCAGTTGTTTACACGGGAATAGGTTACGACGAGTTGCCAGCGATAGGGTCTCGGCAATCGGCAGCGTTTGGCTCTAGCAAATCCATTTCTGTGGCATCCAGTGTAACATGGCTTCGAGGTTGATTGATTTCGTTTCGCTTCAAGTAAAGAATGTGACCAATGTGACATCTGATCACATTCCAGGAAAAAGGTATCGGAATATTTGCAGTGATTGTTTCATATGAATGGATTTATGGAGCGAAGAGTGACGTCAGGATCAATCGAAACATACTGATCGAGAGCCCACGTCATGTTCGTATCGGGATTCCTAGAAACAGACTGTTTCACGTGAGTCTGGTCAACGAAGTTGGGATGGACAATACAATCTACAAAGTGGGCAGCTTACTGAGAGATCTGGAATTGCAGTACAGCCGGTATGCCCGTGTACACCTTCTTAAGTATGCCTGGGGATATAAGAAGAGTTACTGTAACCCACATCTAAGAAACATCAGTCTAGATTTGAGTTAACTCAGCACGAGTGGGTTCCATAACAATAATATCAACATAGATGATGTTACATTACGAGATTGCTTGCCACATTCACAACCCTTTTATTCCGATGGATTATATTATAGATTATGTTTGACACGACAACATTTTTCAAAATTGTATAATAGAGAACTTAGAAATAAACGGTTCTAAAGACCTGGTTAAAAAAGTAACAGGAAATGAAATATTTTTAAATATATATATTTATATATATATATATATAATTCCAGTAGAGATCCAAAGCATATTCCATTTTTTTACATAGTAAATCTACTTTTCCAACGTCTTTATGCATTATCAAAATAAATTTGTTGGTTGTGCTTTAATCCTTCTTCTTCTTCGTACGCTGTCAGACGTCAACTTGTAATTGTTCGAAGAAAGCAGCTGTCATCCTGAGGCTGTCGACACTGCCATAGAGCTTGTCTAGTGTTTCCACTGGTGTTTGCCACATGTGCTTTCTCTGTTCCTCGTATGTCGGGCAATTCTGCAGAAGATGTTCAGCGGTCATTGTCCAACAGGTGCATTCGTCAGTGCCACCTATCTTCAGTTTATTAAATAGGTGGTACCTCAGTCTGTTGTGGCCTGTGCGGAGTCTGAAGACCACGACCTGCTCTCTTCTGTTCAACTGGTAAAAGGCATCATTTTTTGTGTAGCCAGTATGTTCTGTTTCCCATTTGGCCATGTATCTCGCCCTAATGAACCTTTTGGACTCTTCGTAGGTCATACTAGAATCTGGTTGTTGTAGTCTTGCACCTTCTTTTGCCAGTCTGTCTGCCTCCTCGTTGCCTTGGATGTTACAGTGGAATGGAACCCACTGTACTACTACTCTTTTTGGTGCGAACTGCTGGCATAGTTGACAGAGTACTGCTCTTAAATCAATAAGTTCTGGATTTTTCTGGATTTTTAGTGCTGTAACCACGGCCAGGGCATCTGTAAACAGGACAATCTGGCTTTAGTTGCTTTCGCCTGTTAGCATTGCTTTTACTGCAGCCTTCAGCGCCTTTGCCTCCGTTCTGAAATTGCTTTAGAATGTTCCAATTGCCACTGACAGTGTTATTTTTCTACCATTTGTTAGGCTAAGGAATACCCCCCCCCCCCCACCCCAACCGCCCCTCCATTCTGTGTTGTGTTTGTTACAGAACCGTCGGTGTATGATGGTCCAATCCATGCTTGGGTGGTTTTCCGCTATGTACCTCAGGGTTATGTCTCTTTCCACACCTTGTCAAATGTTTTCTGTAGATACACCAAAACCACTACTGTATGCTTTTTTCTCTTGGTAAGCATCCTCTTTTTCTTGTGCTATGAGAGTGATCTGGTCCTCAGTGGATCTGTGTTGTCTAAATCCTGCTTGCTGTGGAATTAATATGTGTTTTGCTTCCAGGTGCCACATCAGTCTGGTGTTTATCATACGCTCCATCAGTTTACCTACACAGCTCAGTAGACCGATGGCCCTATATCCATTTGGATATTTTCTATCTTTTTCTTTGTGTTGTACTGGTATAAGTACAGCATCTTTCCATGCCTGCGGTACATTTCCCCTTTTCCAGCTTTGGTTCAGGACTGATAGTATCTTCCTCTTTGCTGTTTGGCCCAACCCAATCAGCATTTCGTTTGTTACCCCATCTTTTCCGGGCGATTTCTTTTTCTTTAAAGTTCTCATGGCCTCATTCATTTCATTCATTGTTAGTTTTGCCATCATGTGCTCCTCTGGTGCCATCTTGATGTTGTCGTGGCTCTTTTGTTCTTAACTAATGTATGTATGCCTATCTGTATGGACATCAATGTGGTTTGCTCTGGAATAATGTTCTATAAAGGCGTTTGCTGCTTTTTTTCCGGTAAGCATGTTGTCACCCTGCTTGATGGTAATTTGTTTATTTGATGGTATTTCGTCATTTATGGCTCTGACTAAATTCCATAGTTTGTTCCCTTCTTTATCTAGATTGAGGCTTTCTGATTTTTTTTCCAGCTGTCTCTTGTTATTTGGTTCAGTGTTCTTTTGTATTTCGGAGTGATTGCCTTGAGGGCGAAATTTGCTTCCATAGATTGCTCTCTCTCCGCCATGTTTGTAGCATTTGAGACTTCATCCTCCGCTTTCTGCAGTTCATGATTCCAATATGGCTGGTAGTTTTTCCTTGCCCCTCTTGGGACGGTCTCGGTGGCTGCTTGCAGTATTGCTTTGCTTAGGCTTTCCACCATAGGTTTCATATTGTAATTTCGTGTGTTGATAGTTTCACACAGTACATCTGTCAGTATTGCAAATCTGGTCATTGCAGGTCTTTGTTTGGTGGGCCATACAGGTTGAATATACGGATTTTAGTATCATTATGTCGACTCCTACAATTTCTGCTTGTCCGGTACGATTTACAAATACTGCGTGACTTGGTATGTGCCTTTATTCAGGATTGTACCGCTGCTTTCACCTCGTTGTCATTCACAAATCCATGTCGCCTCAGGGATCTAAACATATGATAATCAGAGGGGTCAAGATTGAATGGGTGATGCAGTATGATCTGAAATCTTGGTCCTCTCTAAGCGTCCATCAGGGGTCTTAAAATATTATAATCAGAGGGGTCAAGGTCAGGGCCGTATGGGGGGGGGGGGGACCCAGTGTGATCTGAAATCTCAATCTTCTAATGGTGTCAAGATTTCAAGCAGCAGTGTGATAGTGTCAGTTCTCAAAATCCTGGTATTCTATCAGGCAAGTGTCTGATGCCAGGTAGCCAAATGTTTAGTAAACTCATTTCGCTCTATTGCCTTGGTCTACCATGTTGGGCCCAGGGCCTCCATTATGCCATCTCTCAAACCTCATCTTCAATCACCCGCGAGGGGGACTAAAGTTGAATGTCCACCCCGGCGTCACTCTATGTGTCCATCTGTTATACGACATGCGCACCACATGGCCGGCCCATCTTTATTTTCATAACAGCGCGGAACTGCTCCCTGTTTCACACTTTTTCTGCTAGACTTCTAAATGGGTCCACTCATATCTCAGAAGAGAGTGAACAGGACTTCTCCAGTGGAGTTTTCAGATTTAAACGGTATCTTGACTAAAGAAAATGTGTGTCCCTCGCTTAGGGCGAAAATGGTGCACCACCAAGCTTTCGTCACAAGTGACGATACGTGTAGGCTTCTTCTCCGTCGTTATACAGCGCCGAAAAGGATGTGGAAGTCTAAATACGATTATCTTGTGCTCACCAGTCAACATGCTAAGCGTGCACACCAATTATGATATCTGAGAACCTCCGTGACAATATGATGGGCAGACCTGATCCAATTTCCTGGCCAAAATTTATAAATAAATGAGCTTATTTTCACGAGTAATGGCTTTAACCCGACCCACCTTCTCGTTACTGGCGGTCGTTCTGGCACGACCGGAGCGCTGCTCATCACGATTTGATGTTCGCCCAAATTTAAACACATCTACCAACTCATCCGCTCTTCTTCCCCGATGCAGGCTTCTCCATATTGTTTCCGCACACTTCTTTGAATTTGACGAGGATTCAAACCCTCTGACCACAAAAACTACTTCTTTCTCCTCTGCCATGCAAGCATCGATTTCCTACTTTCTCTTCGATTTAATCTCTTCTAAATTGTCCTATATTTATTTTCTTTTATTTAAAATAATAAGATGGAATGTTGTCCTTTGTCCGAACGAGAACCAACTGTTCCTTGGTTGTTGTTTTCGAACTTTTACTCACATCGACACGACTTGTATCTGTTGATGTTACTTACGACATTATGACTAAAAGGTTCTCATCAGCTAATATGTATGTACTTTTCTGTCTTAATAGTTCGAAATCATACATCTGCACTACTGTTCCAATAAAGTTCGCCATCAAACATATGCACCAATGCTCAAATAAAGTCATGTGATTTCTGTCATTATAATACTGAATGCATTGCACAGTTTTCAGCGCCTGTGACTACGGTGCACACACATCTTCAGCATGTACATTTTTAGGCCACTTCTCTAGAATTTAGCTGTCCCCAGTCTGCCGGCAAGACATCATTTGATATTTGTGAGAGCTGTTTCTCCTAAGAAGGCTGTCACACTTGACTATGGGGTCTTTCCTACCCGAGAAGGGCTCCTACAAATGCACATCATGGCTTGTCCAGTCCGTTACATATGGCCTGTCTGTGTTTGGTCACGTGGTTTGACTGTACCAGGAAGTTCCAGAACACAAGATCAAGTCCAAGTCAGCTATGAGTAACAACTGTCCCCCACAGGCCAGCTGAAGGTGTGGGAGGGTCCGCCCCCGCTCTACAGGGCTCCCATAGATAACAGTCTCTCCTTCGGCAGTGAACGAGGTTTGGCTACAAGCCTCAGCGGTTCGACATGGTAGCGGTCGATCCACACAACGGGCCCTATACGCCTAGACGAACATTTTGATTATTACATTGGGATGGCTGCTACTATTTGTTGCATCTAAAAGCGATACTCTGGACTTACTACTTGAAGGTGGACTTAAGATCCTTTGCTACATGTGAAACAATGCGACCGCTCTCCTCCGTGGATATTATTGAGCAGTAAGCATCTAGCATGCCGGTATTAATCAACCAAAACCTTTCCACCTCTTCATTAAATATAAGCCATAAACAAATACATTCCAAATCCTCAAACCATGACCTAGCTTTTCCAATTAAAGTTTTTTAGATTTAAGATTCGTCAAAAGAGAACAGCCATCTCCATTCTCAACCTTCCTTTGCCGTCTCTTGTGACGTACTTGATACGTTCCAGTGTTACTAATCTTTGCTCCTCATCTGGGAACGGTAACACTTGGTACCAAAAAAACCGAATTGGTTAGAACTAAAGCTAGTGCACTTAATTTAATTAGATCAACAAAACGCCAATCATGCTAGAGGCATATCCATTTGAAGAGCTGGGCGTCTTTACTTGTTTACGCAGCAAAATTGGCACGTCGGGGTTTACATATCCAGATGTAAAGACCATAATTGGAAAGACAAGAATGACATTCTTGACAATAAAAAACATATGGAGATCCAGGGAAATCAAGATTCATACCATAGTTAGAATATTAAAAGTCAGTGATACATCGATACTGTTGTATGGAGCTGAACCATAGCTTACGACCATGCAGATGCAGCTAAGACCCCAGTCCTTCGCTGAAAGACGAATAATAGGCACACATGGCAATACAAGGAGAGGGATGAAGATCTGGAGGAAGAGGCCAACAACAACCTCCGGGAACAACAACTGATGAGAAACAAAGAGGCTAGACAAGACACACGATAAAGTACACATACTATAACATATACAGGCAGCATGCTTTCACATGGAATAGTAAATGGAAGCAGTGGAAGAACAACACATATACTGTGAAGCGATTGTGGGAGAAAACATTCAATAGTTACATCTAGAGAGAGGCAGAACGCATAATCCAGGACGGTGTATGCTGGCGAGTTGTGGTCAATGGTCTAAACACCGAGAGGAGCGATCGAATTTGATTGATTGATTGATTGAAACCGATCCACTTTGACCTTTCCAAACAAATACGTGACTATCTGAAGGCCTATTTTGTTGGTCTCCAAATTAATGGTGTATGGATTCTTTGTGTATGTATTTTTTGTGTAGGGATTCTTTGTGTATCGATTCCTTGTGCCTGGATTCTGCGTGTATGGATTCTTTGTGTATGGATTCTATGGGTGTGGATTCTTTGTGTATGTATTCTTTGTGTATGGATTCTTTGTGTATGGATTCTGTGTGTATGGATTCTGTGTGTATGGATTCTTTGTGTGTGGATTCTATGGGTATGGATTCTTTGTGTTTGGATTCTTTGTGTATGGATTCTTTGGGCACGAATTCTGTGTGTATGGATTCTTTGTGTATGGATTATATGTGTATGGATTCTTTGTGCATCGATTCTTTGTGTATGGATTCTTTGTGGATGGATTCCTTGTATATGGATTCTTTGTGTATGGATTCTTTATGTATGGCTTCTTTGTATATGGATTCTTAGTGTATGGATTCTGTGTGATTAGATTCCTTGTGTATGGATTCTGTGTATGTTGTTTATGTGTGTATAGATTCTTTGCATATGTGTTCTTTGTGTGTGCATTATTTGTGTATGGATTCTTTTGTCATGAATTCTTGGTGTATGGATTCTTTGTGTATGGTTCTTTGTGTATTAATTCTTTGTGACGTAGGCACTGTGTGTAGTGGTTGTCCAGAGGGATCGTGTTACTGTTCTGTCTATCGTTTATTCAAGGATGTAGAGTTGTATATAGTTATGTAGAGATATATAGATAGACAGACAGTTAGATAGATAGGTAGATAGATAGATAGATAGATAGACAGACAGACAGACAGACAGACAGACAGACAGACAGACAGACAAACAGACAGACAGACAGATAGATAGATATATAGATAGATAGATAGATAGATAGATATATAGATTCAAACGTTTCAGCCGCTGCGGACTTCCTTACATGAAGCGTGTATCCGAGCTTTTTTAGTGTCAGATTATAATGGCAATAGTTTTTACATGATGATGCTACTAACCTCTTTATTAATCGTCTAAACCTGACTTGAATGTTACACTGTCCTTAATCTTATCACCCACTGGTGCGATTCTGTGGGAAGAAAGAAAGTGAGTAAAGAGAGAGAGAGAGAGAGAGAGAGAGAGAGAGAGAGAGAGATAGAGAGAGAGAGAGAGATAAAGCGAGAGTGACTGTCGATCTGTAATTACTTCGTCAAATAACTAGCGCTCCTATTTATACACGACTTAATGTTATTCCCGACTCATGTGTCCAATATACACGGTCGACATCTTGAGACAGGGTCGATAATATTTGATTTTTAAATAGGAAGTTTCAGCGAGTGGCCGTAAAAAGAGACCCCTGTTTACGCGAGAATTGGTTACTGTCTAAATCAATCCCAGAGGGCTTACACACAATCCCAACTGGCTGCATGCGGCCTGCCATCAATATCACGTGGTTCATGAAGTAAATGGCCTCACGGGATGAAGTATAAACAAACTTCTACAGGTCAACCTGAAGCATGGCGCCATATCTAGTTGGCGCATTTATAGGTAGCTTGTCTTGGATGATATTGTATTGGTAGTTTCAATAACAGAACAAGCTGAGCTAGCTAGTCCCATGCATAACTCTCGTTGGTCACCGTCTGTTACATAATGAGTGGAAGGTTAAATTAATCAAACCCTTTTAGCTGTCTGTGTACACCAGGTCTTCAACACATACACACATATCCTAGGACAATCGCATCAGTTCCGTACATGTCTTCCTAATTCCTTTGTGTTCATCTCGAGCTCTTGTATTCATCTATGCTTTGTTTTTTATCTACCTTTCTCGTCTTGGAAACTACTGCACACAGACGTTCTTATAATGCTTTCATCTGGTCTTCTTAATGTGTAACCTATTCAACCCCAGGACCGTCTATCCACAACACGATCGACTTGTATCTGTAGTTTTTTCCCCCACCAGTTCCACATTATGCAATTTAAATCTCTATTCTGCGCTGTCTCCAATTTATGAAAGTATGTACCTTTTGGTTGTTTGTTCTGTTATCTCACTTGTTTCAGAGATGTACTGGAGTTGCATGTTTATACTAATCAAAATAATTTAAGGGGTGACGCTAAGTTTTCACATGAGTTGGAATAAAAAATCATTGTAGAACATATTCAATAAACGTCTCATAGCAGCTGATTATGTTATGGTCAGGTACATGAATAAAGCCCACACTGGTTCCATATTCTTCAGTTGTGGCAAGTTAATCATATTGTTATAAGCACCGCAAGCACCAATAATATCTCTAGAATTTTGTAACAATTAGCAGGTGTCTCGGGAAGGAGATATTTCCAGTAGAAAAAAAGAGATGTATTGCACGTCCAGGCGCGGTATCACTGAACACAGTTCAGTCACTTCTGTTGGAGATCTAGAGTACGTATGGTCGTGTTTGCGGCACTGTTTGACAATGCTTCAGATAAGATAACTTAGTGCTCCTGATATATGGGTGCCAATGTATGATTTGTTCTTCTTCTTCTTCTTCTTCGTACGCAGTCAGACAGTAACCATTATTTTTTCGAAAAAAGCGGCGGTCATCCTGAGGCTGTCGACACTGCCATAGAGCTTGTCTTGCAGTTCCACTGGTGATGGCCACATCTGCTCTCTCTGATCCTCGTATGTCGGGCAGTTCTGCAGCAGATGTTCAGCGGTCATTTTACCTGTACCGCACGGGCATTCGTCGGTACCACCTATCTTCAATTTGTTGAATAGGTGGTACCTCAGTCTATTGTGGCCAGTGCGAAGTCTGAAGACAACGACCTGCTCTCTTCTGTTCAACTGGTAATAGGCATCGTTTTTGGTGTAACCAGTATGTTCGGTTTCCCATTTGGTCATGTATCTGGCTTTAATAAGCCGTTTTGACTTTTCGTACCTCATATTAGTATCTGTTTGTGGTAGTCTTGCACCTTCTTTTGCCAGTCTGTCTGCCTCCTCGTTGCCTTGGATGTTGCAGTGTGATGGGACCCACTGTACCACTACCCTTTTTGGTGCGGACTGCTGGCACAGTTGACAGAGTGCTGCTCTTAAGTCATTCATCTCAGTGTTTTTCTGGCTTTTTAGCGCTGTGACTACGGCCAGAGCATCTGTAAGCAGGACTGTATGGCTTTCATTTTCTTTATGTGTCACCATTTCTTCCACTGCCACCCTCAGTGCCTCTGCCTCCGCTCTGAAATTGCTTGTGTACATACCAGTAGCGAATGACAGTGTTATTTTTCTGCCATTTGGTAGGTTCAGGAATGCTCCTGCCCCTCCGTTCTGTGTAGTGTTTGTTACAGAACCGTCGGTGTATGCATGTGTCCAGTCCATGCTTGGGTAGTTTTTCGATATAAAGCTTAGGGTAGTATCTCTCCTTTCTTTTTCAGTCTGGCAGTTTTTGTTTCCAATACCTGGTATATTTTCCACCATCTCTGGAAATATATCCTGCCTCCAGGTAGGTTTTCGTACAGTAGTGATGGGTTTTGGTGTTGTTAGTGCGTTTATGGGATCTTCGTGCATCTTTGCTTTGGCTATTTCTGCAAAGTTTCTCCGCTTTAGTTTCCCATTTCCCAAATTGTTTAGTCTCTGGTGCATTGGGTGGTCAGTCAGTCTTCGGAGTTTCTCTGACTGCAGCTGGGCTCTGCAGTCTCTTCTATCGGTCATGGATTGCAGTTTTGTAATCTTTTCAAGTTCTACAATTGGTGTTGACTTCATGCCTCCTGTTATAACTCTCATGGCTTGGTTTTGAAGTTTGCTAACTTTATCGAAGTTCGCCTTTGCTGCTGTTGTCCATGCCGCAATGCCATACTCGAGAACTGATCTCACTCTTCTAGTGTACAGTTTCTTTAGTATGCTTTCGTCTGCTCCCCAGCTTGTGCCAGCAAGTTTCCTCATGATTTCCATTCTTTCTCTGGCTCTCATTCGGTTTCTCTCGATCTGACTTTTCCATGTCATGCGCCGATCAAATGTGACTCCCAGATAGTTTGGGTTGTCGTTTGGCTGCAGGAATTTGACATTTAAACTTAATTTGGTATTTTGGGGTTTGATTGAAAGCGAGAATAGTGTGCATGTGGTTTTCTCCTCGTTTATTTTGACCAGCCATGAGTTCGCCCACTCTTCCAGCGATGTTAGGGCCTGCTGCATCCGATTTCTTGCTATGGTGAGATTCTTTTCAGAGGTCCACATAGCCAGATCGTCTGCAAACATTGAGCCATGGACTCTTCTTGGTATATTCTCTGTAATGTCGTTTATATATACCAGGAAGAGTGTGGGTGGCAGTACTCCCCTTTGGGGGAGTGTCACCTTTTCGCTCATCTGCCCTTGTACTTGGACTCTGGCCGTTCTGTTTTTGAGGTAGTGGTTGATCCACTTGTACATTTTCCCACAAACATCACTTCTTCTTAGCTTGACTCTAAGTCCATCTTTCCATACTTTGTCAAATGCCTTTTCCAGGTCCACACAAACCGCTACTGTGTATTTCTGTGCCTGGTAGGCATCTTCTATTTCCTGGGCTATGAGGATGACCTGGTCCTTAATGGATCTGTGCTGTCTAAAGCCGGCTTGCTGTGGAATTAGTATTCGTTTTTCTTCCAGATGCCACATCAGTCTGGTGTTGATCATACGTTCCATCAGTTTGCCGACACAGCTCAGTAGGCTGATGGGCCTGTATCCATTTGGATCTGTTTTGTCCTTTCCTGTTTTTGGTACTGGTACCAGTATTGCGTCTTTCCGTGCCTGGGGTACAATTCCCCTTTTCCAGCTTTGGTTCAGGACCGATAGCAGTTTCCTCTTCGCTGTTTGGCCCAGCCCCATCAGCATTTCGTTTGTTATCCCGTCTTTTCCGGGAGAGTTCCTTTTCTTTAATGTTCTCATGTCCTCTTCCATTTCGCTCATTGTTAATTTGACCATCATATGCTCTTCATGTGCCGTATTGATGTTGTCGTGCCTCTTTTGCTCTTCACTAATGTATGTATGCCTATCTGCAGGGACCTCGATGTGGTTTGCTCTGGCATAGTGATCGACAAAAGCGTTTGCGGCTTTTTTGCCAGTGAGCAAGTTTTCGCCCTGCTTGATGGTAATTTGTTTGTTTGAAGGAGTTTCGTCATTTATGGCTCTGACTAGCTTCCATAGCTTTTTCCCTTCTTTGTCCAGGTTGAGGCTTTACGTTTTGTTTTTCCAGCTCTCTCTTGCTGTTTGCTTAAGAGTGTATTTGTATTTCGCCGTGACGGCTTCGAGGGCGATGTTTGCCTCCATAGATTGTTCACGCTCTGCCATGTTCCTAGCGTTTGTTACTGCATCTTCCGCTTTCTGCAACTCATCATTCCAATAGGGCTTTTAGTTTTTCCTGGCTCCTTTTGGGATTGTTTCAGTGGCGGCTTGCATTATTGCCTTGCTTAGGCTTTCCACCATGGGCTTCATTTTGTTGTTTCGTGTGTTGATGGTTTCACACAGCCCATCTGTCAGGATTGCAAATCTGTCCCAGTCGGCTCGTTTGTAATTCCAACGTGGGAGCGGTTTTGTTTCCTGTGGGCCTACTTCCAAATCAATGTCTAGCCTGATCGGCCTGTGGTCGCTACCTATTAGTTGGTTTAGCACCTAGCGGTCTATTTTATGGTGTATGTCCTGTGTGGAGAAGGCCAAATCTGGAGTCGAGGTGGTACGCCATGTTCTAGAATAGAAACTGGGGCTATCCTCCGGCCTATTGATTAGGGAGAGATTTGTAACTATCTCCCAATCTTCCACTTCGTCACCTCTGCTGTCTGTGTCAGAGTATCCCCATCTCTCCGAGTGGCTGTTGAAATCTCTAACTACTATGCAGTTGGAGTCTTTGACTTCCATACTCGAGAGTGAAAGGTCTTTATTTGGTGGTCCGTACAGATTGAAAATGCGGAGCTTCGTCTCTTGAGCCATTATGTCAACTCCTACAATTTCTGCTTGTCCGGTGGGATTGACAGGTACCGCGCTGCTCGGTATGCAGTTTCTGGTCAGTATCAGGACCCATCCCTTGTGACTTTCTCTATCGAGACGGAAGGTCTGGTATCCTCTGATTGAGAATTTATGATTATTGTTGAGGTGCGTTTCCTGGATATATGCCACGTCAATCTTACCTTCATGCAGGTGATGTGTTAGGGTAAGCTTTTTATTGATAACTCCCTCCGCATTCCACTGTAGTATTTTGAGGGTCTTGAGTTTTTGGTCAATGGAAATTGCCCCATAGCCATGTGGCTTGACTCCACAACACATGGGTGGGTGACCACCAGTAGTCAAGGGTGGGCCCCTTCGAGGCGTGAGGCCCGGCACTCTCGCTGCCTGGCGGGACTCCGCAGGATGAGCGCCATACGTTTTTCTGATCGGTTGTACTGTCATCATACTGCGATTTAAGTTGCACTGTTTCGTTAGGCTTTTGGCCCCGTGCATCCGATTTCAACAGGCGTTTCTGTAGGGATGCCCTCCTTAGCCTTTGGCTGTCCCCAGCCTATCTGCAAGGCAGCAGTTGTTTGTGATCAGAGTTGTCTCTCTTATGGAAGTTGTCTTACAAGACTGACGAGTCTTCACTACTCGTGTCTATAGGATGCGGTAATGATATATGAGATGTGATATATGATATGGACTATGTACTGGTTGGTACTAACCCGGAAGAGAGGCAGTCCAGTGTGTCTGTATCCCAGGATCGTCACGTCCTGCCAGAAACGTATCATGTGCATGTGGGCGGGGTACCTCTTTACTCCCTTTATTTTCTCGGCACATCTTCAGTGATGGTACGCCTAGCATTCCCCGCCACCTGGGAGGTTGACACAGTAGGGCAGATGTGCAATGTCCGCTAGTTTACATCTCTTCTGCGTCCATTGGTATGGCTGATAGCGTACAGAGGTAGAGATCGAGGCAGAAGTGCATTTAACCAGGGGACAAGCCTGGTAATGTCACGGAGATGTTGATCGCCTAGTGTGCGGACAGATCTCATGGTCATTGGTTTAGTCTCGACAGTTCACAGTGAGGTGGCTGCTCTGCTGTTTTCGACACCCCGACCAGGAACTAAGTCTTATGTTGGTGGTTTCGCACCCCATCGCCGTATAAGGTGAATATCAAGCAGCTGTCCGCCCGCTTTGATCGGCGGACGGCAGAGACCTCTTTCTGCGGCTCTACCGGATAGGGCTGGGGCGCGAGCCCCAGGTCCCGAACATGTCCCATTGCCTCCCATTGCAGTGGTGCTGAGATTTTGGGCGGGATTCCGGCTTACAGGCGTTCGGCCGTAATCCCTCACATGGTAGCCTCGCGCCATTGGCTTATCAGCCTGGTATATTAACCAAAGTGTCTGCGGCTCCTCTTGAATTGAGCTGAATTACCGTAGCAACGCCCTGTCATTAGTAGGGTAAAACTGACCTGTCTTCAGATGGTCTATTTCCAGCACCCGTTCACTATTTTTTTTTTTTTTTTTTTTTTTTTTTTCGTTCGCCTCATTTCTCTAATCCCCAAGGCGGTGTGCGTTGCACTGTGGTTTTTATTTTGCGCCTGTCGGCCCAATGCATCCGACTTCAGCATGCATTTTATGTAAGGATCTGCTTCCTCCTGCATTTTCTAAGGGTTTGCTTCTCCGGGGTGACGGCCGGTGCTGTGATGGGGATCGAACCCAGCACCTTCGGATTGTGAGCCGTGCCACTTATCCACTAGGCCACGCCGTCCCCAGTTCACTATTTGATCAGACGAATTAATTGAGGGCTTCTGTTTGTCAATGACCAGGTATTTGAAATCTGCGATTTCTGCGGGGTTAAACACGATTTCCGTAGCGTTCTTTCATTAGAATGTTAAAGAGCTGACTTTTTTTCCGTGAGTCTAATACCAGCACACGTTCATTATTAGACCCAACGGTAGTGCTCTCGATTTGTCAGTCGTTCTACAGTATTGGCGTGTTCAGTCAAATTAAGCCGCAGGTTCCACTCCTGGTGGTGCCCTTCCGTTAATTCCTTTAGCGAACACTAGATGTGAGAATCAAGTTACCGAGAGGATAGCCCCAGATTTTCGAGGGTCTAATTCCAGTACCCGTTCCATATTAGACCCAACGAAAGTGCTCTCGGCATGTCAATCATTTCAGTGTTTGGCCGTGTTGAGTCAAATTAAGCCGCAGGCTCCTTTTCTGGTGGTGCCCTTCCGTCAATTCCTTTAAGTTTCAGCTTTGCAACCATACTTCCCCCGGAACCCAAACACTTTGGTTTCCCGTAAGTTGCCCGCAGAGTCATCGAAGCAACTCCTACGCATCGCTAGTCGGCATCGTTTATAGTCAGAATTACGACGGTATCTGATCGTCTTCGCGCCTCTGACTTTCGTTCTTGATTAATGAAAACATTCTTGACAAATGCTTTCGCAGTAGCTCGTCTTGCGGCGATCCAAGAATTTCACCTCTAACGCCGCAATACGAATGCCCCCGTTTGTCCCTGTTAATCATTACCTCCAGTTCCGAAAACCAACAAAATAGAACCGAGGTCCTATTCCATTATTCCATGCACCATTATTCAGGCAGCCGAGGCCTGCTTTGAACACTTTAATTTTTTCATAGTAAACGCGCCGGCCACCCAGGACGCTCAGCGAAGAGCACCCGTGGAAGTAAGCCGGCAGACGGTAGGGCAGGAGACAACGGGCAGTGAACCGGCGCGAGCCGGACCGCCCGGGTGCGCCTGAGATCCAACTACGAGCTTTTTAACTGCACCAACTTTAATATACGCTATTGGAGCTGGAATTACCGCGGCTGCTGGCACCAGACTTGCCCTCCAATAGATCCTCGTTAAAGGGTTTAAAGTGTACTCATTCCAATTACGGGGCCTCGAAAGAGTCCCGTATTGTTATTTTTCGTCACTACTTCCCCGTGCCGGGAGTGGGTGAGTTGCGTGCCTGCTGCCTTCCTTGGATGTGGTAGCCGTTTCTCATGCTTCCTCTCCGGAATCGAACCCTGATTCATGTTACCCGTTACAAACATGGTAGGCATTTGATAGGGCAGACATTTGAAAGATGCGTCGCCGGCACATGAGGCCATGCGATCAGCACAAAGTTATCCAGAGTCACCAGTGGGGACGCCGCAAACCCGCGAGGGGAAACGACGATTGGTTTTGAACTAATAAAAGCGCTACTTCCGCGAGGGTCGGAGCTTGGTAAGCATGTATTAGATCTAGAATTGCCACAGTTATCCAAGTAGGATCGTGTCATCTAAGGAACCTCGACTGATTTAATGAGCCATTCGCGGTTTCACCATGAGACAGTGTGAACTTAGACATGCATGGCTTAATCTGTGAGACAAGCATATGACTACTGGCAGGATCATCCAGATATCTGTCGGAGACGTACGTACCGCACACACCGGTCGGCGGAGGACTGGTGTGTAAAAAGCCTCACTGGGACGGCCGCAGGGACCAACTGACGGAACGGACGGACGGTTGTTCCACCCGTCCCTCACTCCGTCGACCTAGGACCGCCTGACAGGGGCCCCTACACGCACCAGACGACCGACCGACCGGGCTCGCTCGAGGAGGGATGGCAGCGCTCTGTGCAGAACGGATCCCAACGACCCCGGCGATGAATTTCACTGGGACTAGAGACAATTTGGCCTGCCGGCCTGCCCTTCTCCCGAGGGTTGGTCCCCGGGAGAACACAGGGCTTTCAGGCACGATTCCTGCTTTCCATTTGCCGGTCACAAGCTCTTTGCGAGAGTCTGACCACCAGTGAGACGAACTGTCGAGCTCTACTATAAGCCTTAGATAAATCACCACCGACTGACAACGTTTCTTTAAACGGACCAGAGCAGCGCACCTCGGCGGAGGAGACGCCAAAAAAAAACGGACCCCAATAGCTCTACGGGGAAAGGCGAGCAAGCGTTTTCCGCAAGCCCGCGCTATCGCTCCGCCTGGCGGGACTGAGATCGCATTACGAACACTGGTTTAAATTGAATCGCGGCGGCGAGACAACTACCCCAGATGTATGATATGTTCGAATAGGACAGATTGCCAGACGACTTGCAGTCACCAAAACAATCATTCAAAGACTGCGAGATCGTAATATAACACCGGAAATGTGGAGAAAGTGAGAATGTCTGGGCGTCCAAGATTAAAAAATGGGCAACAAGATTGATACGTCGTCCTAATGAAACTGATAAACAGAAAATTCACCGCCAACGAAATGAGAATGCAACTGTGAGCAACAACGAACATCATTTCTAGCGGCCAAATGAGTCGCGATTGGTTTCATGAGGCACATTTTCGCTCCTGACGTCCAGCGGTTCACCCGCACCTTGCACGTGTTCATATCGCTTTACGTCTTGCTAGCTCACAGCTTCATCAGACCACGAGCCGCCAGCAGTAGTCCACACTCTCTTCCAGACTGACTTAATTTGTCTTTCTATCTGACTTATTTTGTCATTTTATCTGACTTATTTTGTCATTCTATCTGACTTATTTTGTGTAGTGTAGTGTACAGAAAAGATTTTCATTTTTCTTTCGATAGGAAAAAAACTAGTTTTCTACAGAGACACAGTGTCGCCTTTACAATTTTGGCACCAGCTCCGCGTTTATTGACACGTCCATGCAAATAGATAAATGCTGTGTTCTGATGTGTGTAGTAAGTTGTTTTCGCATATTGACCTACACCAGTACATTGTTGCCTGTCTTCATTGTTGTTCACTAGATTCTAAAACTTCTTTGATGTTGTCATCTTGTGATGCATTTTACTATCAAACAATCCACACCAAGCAGACCACCTTTGTGATATTTTACTATCAAACAATCCACATCAAGCGTACCACCTTTGTGATATTTTACTATCAAACAATCCTTACCAAGCAGACCGACTACCTTTGTGATATTTTCTATCAAACCATCCTCACTAAGCAGACCACCTTTGTGATATTTTACTATCAAACAATTCTCACAAAGCAGACCACCTTTGTGATATTTTACTATTAAACAATCCACACCAAACGTACCATATTGTGATATTTTCTCCTGGGGTTTGGCATAACGTGATCTAGCCAGCGCCACCCGCGTCTTAAGATTTCCGCTTGACGTGATTGGTACCCGACTTGCTGTTAGGGAAAACAAAGAAGGGAGCGTGTCATCCAACTTAACGTGATTTGATTCTTAATGAAAAAATGTCCCCAGAGCGCCATCGCCAACGGCAGTGAGACACCATTTACCTCTTATATACGATATACATTTTCGTATCTTCTCTGCTGTTTAGCTATGCATGTTATCAAATGGATTCTGTGATTTGACCAGGGGATGCGCGAAGAGTAATCTCAGTTAGGTGAAACATACTGATCAATAGCCCATTTCACGTCTTCGTTCGTGCTCCTGAAAACATATTATTTCACAGTAGTCTGGCCATGAGATAGAGATCGACACTATAATCCCCATAGTAGTGAGCTTATTGAGGAAGATAGCATTGCACTACAGCTGGTTGGACCGTGGTCCGCCTTCATAATTAAGCATTGCGATACAAGAGCGAATGTAACCCATTACCAAAGAAGCGACTTCAATAGTTAACTCAGCACGTGTGCGTTCGAACAACAACTTTGTGTTTTCAAATCTTCATCAAGTCATGTATTATTAAACCTCACTTGCTATATTGTTTTATTTATTTTTTATCCTCGTTAAGTGATATATTTTGTATCCTCGTTTAATCATATCCTTGTTAAGTCATATTTGTATCCTCGTTAAGTTGCATATTTTTGATCCTTGTAAAGTCATACTTTTTTTATCTTCGTTGTCATATTTTTTAAAATATCTGAAATCATTCAAGAGAAATGCCAGAAACGACAAAGTAAGGAACCGTTCGACCACTTACAATAGGTGGAAACAAATATTAGAAATTTGATATGCAGACGACACAGTTATCTTTTAAAATAGTGCAGCGAGACTAGAAAGGATTATCCTGTCTTAAATATCATAAAAACACAATCTCTACATGAACACCAACAAAATCAAGATAATGGCCCCCGACAAAACAAAACACTGACCTACAGTTACTCTAGAAAATGATGAAATCTGAAACGTCACAAGTTTTGAATATCTCCCACCAAAAAGGGTAGTGGTACAGTGGGTCCCGGCACACTGCAACATCCAAGGCAACGAGGAGGCAGACAGACTGGCAAAAGAAGGTGCAAGGCTACCACAAACAGATACTAGTATGACGTACGAAGAGTCAAAACGGCTTATCAAAGCCAGATACATGAGCAAATGGGAAACCGAACATACTGGTTACACCAGAAACGACGCCTATTACCAGTTGAACCGAAGAGAGCAGGTCGTTGTCTTCAGACTTCGCACTGGCCACAACAGACTGAGGTACCACCTATTCAACAAATTGAAGATAGGGTGTACCGACGAATGCCCGTGCGGTACTGGTAAAATGACCACTGAACATCTGCTGCAGAACTGCCCGACATACGAGGATCAGAGAGAGCAGATGTGGCCATTACCAGTGGAACTGCAAGACAAGCTCTATGGTAGTGGCGAGAGTCTCAGGATGACCGCCGCTTTTTTCGAAAAAATAATGGTTACTGTCTGACTGTGTACGCAGAAGAAGAAGAAGAAGAAGAATATCTCCGCTCCATTCTGAGCAACAATAACGACACTCAAAATGAAATCAGGAGAGAAATGCCTATGGCAATGCAGATGTAAAATAAAATGAGAAACCTATGGCAGAACACGAACAAAACAGCACAAATAAAAATTACGAGGACACGCATTTCCCAGTTGTCACGTACAGATGTTAAACGTGGACCATCACGCAAATACTAGAAAACAAAATTGAATCTTCCGAGGTATGTTTCTTCAGGAAAGTTCTCAAAATACCACGGACAGCGGACACTAAGAGTAGAGACGACCTAAAAGTGTTATCTATAGATCAACATTGTCTAGTAAACGGGGTAACGTCTAAGAAGCTAAAATACTTCGGCCACATTAAGCACCACAAACGTTTAGCAAATCTATACAGGCATGTATGGTACCTGTAAAACAGGACAAGGGCAGATCGAGTGGAAGATCGACACATGACATTAAAGAAGCCCTTACGATGACTGTGCCAGGAGTGAGAAAACTGATTAAAATTCGTCTTTCATGCCGGTTGGATGAGAGCAGCTTTCTGCATAAAATATGCTACAAGAAGGGTGTTGATTAGAGGTAAAATTAGAAAAAATCTAGTCTGTACAGTGTGTGACGACTGCAGGGGCAAACAATTTTTATTCCTTAAACATTCGAATCCTCCCAATGAGAATAATAACAGCACTGATAGTTTGTTATAAAAGGTCATTCCCTTATTGCCAGCTCATGTCATCACAGCGTTTGATCTCAAACCATCCTTAAGTGTCTATATTAGACCTCAGATCACTCCTATGTTTTACCACATACCAAGTATATGTTTGATCTCAGACCATCCTTAAGTGTCTATATTACACCTCAGATCACTCCTATGTTTTACCACATACCAAGTATTTGTTTGATCTCAGACCATCCTTAAGTGTCTATATTAAACCTCAGATCATTCCTCTGTTTTACCACATACCAAGTATATGTTTGATCTCAGACCATCCTTAAGTGTCTATATTACACCTCAGATCACTCCTATGTTTTACCACATACCAAGTATATGTTTGATCTCAGACCATCATTAAGTGTCTATATTAAACCTCAGATCATTCCTATGTTTTACCACATACCAAGTATATGTTTGATCTCAGACCATCCTTAAGTGTCTATATTAGAACTTAGATCATTCCTATGTTTTACTACATACCAAGTATATGTTTGATCTCAGACCCTCCTTAATTGTCTATATTAAACCTCAGATCATTCCTATGTTTTACACTAAAGTGGAGAAACTTCGCAGAAATAGCCAAAGCAAAGATCAGCGATGACCCTATGAACACCATAAAAACACCAAAGCAAATCCCTACTGTACGCAAACCCACCTGAAAGCAGCATATCATTCCAGAGATGGTAGACAATATACCAGGTATTGGAAACAAGACCAGCCAGACTGAAAATAAGGAAGAAGAGACATAACCCTGAGGTACATAGCAGAAAACTACCCAAGCATGGACTGGACCGATGCATACACCTACGGTTCTGTAACAAACACAACACAGAATGGAGGGGGAGGGGTATCCCAGAGCCTACCAAACGGTAGAAAAATAACACTGTCAGTGGCAACTGGAAAATTCTCAAGCAGTTTCAGAGCGGAAGCAAAGGCACTGACGGCTGCAGTAAAAACAATGCTGACAGGCGAAAGCAATGAAAGCCAGATAGTCCTGTTTACAGATGCCCTGTCCGTGGTTGCAGCACTAAAAAGCCAGAAAAATACAGAACTTAATTATTTAAGAGCAGTACTCTGTCAACTATGCCAGCACTCCGCACCAAAAAGAGTATATGTACAATGGGTTCCATCCCACTGTAACATTCAAGGCAACGAGGAGGCAGACAGACTGGCAAAAGAAGGTGCAAGATTACCACAACCAGATCCTAGTGTGACCTACGAAGAGTCCAAAAGATTTATTAGGGCAAGATACATGACCAAATGGGAATCAGAGCATACTGGCTACACAAAAAATGATGCCTATTATCAGTTGAACAGAAGAGAGTAGGTTGTGGTCTTCAGACTCCGAACAGGCCACAACATACTGAGGTACCATCTATTCAATAAACTGAGGATAGGTGGCACTGACGAATGCACCTGTGGTACAGGGATAATGACCGCTGGACATCTGCTGCAAAATTGCCCGACATACGAGGACCAGAGAAAGCACATGTGGCCATCACCAGTGCCAACACTAGACAAGCTCTATGGCAGTGTCGACAGCCTCAGGATGACAGCTGCTTTCTTTGAACAAATTCAAGTTGACGTCTGACAGTGTACGAAGAAGAAGAAAGAAGAAGATACCTATGTTTTACAACATACCAAGTATATGTTTGATCTCAGAACATCCCATTATTTGACCTCAGAACATCCATATGTTTGAGCTCAGACCAACCATACGTTCGACCTCCGAACATCTATAACTTTGACCACAGACATATCACTATGATTGACTTAAGAACACCCATATGTTTGATATCAGACCATGTCTATGCTTGACCACATACTCTCCCTATATTTGAACTCAGACTATCCCTATGTTTGAGCTCTGACCATCCCTATGTTTGACTTCAGAACGTCCCCTATGTTTGACCTCAGACCATATATATGTTTGACCTCAGACCATCTCTATGTTTCATCTCAGACTATGTCTATGTTTGATTTCAAACCATCCCTATGTTTGACCTCAGACCATGTCTATGTTTGACCTCAGACCATGTGTATGTTTGGCCTCAGACCATCCTTGTATTTGACTTCAGAACATCCCTGTTTGACTTCAGAACTTCCCTATGTTTGACCGTAGACTTTGTCTATGTTTGACCTCAGACCATGTGTATGTTTGACATCAGACCATCCCTATGTTTGACCTCAGACCATGTCTATGTTTGACCTCAGACCATCCCTATGTTTAACCTCAGACCATCCCTTTGTTTGACCTCAGAACATCCCTATGTTTGACCCCAGACCATCCCTATGTTTGACCTCAGACCATGTCTATGTTTGACCTCAGACCATCCCTATGTTTAACCTCAGACCATCCCTTTGTTTGACCTCATAACATCCCTATGTTTGACCCCAGACCATCCCTATGTTTGACCTCAGACCATGTCTATGTTTGACCTCAGACCATGTGTATGTTTGACCTCAGACCATGTCTATGTTTGACCTCAGACCATGTCTATGTTTGACCTCAGACCATGTCTATGTTTGACCTCAGACCATGTGTATGTTTGACCTCAGACCATCCCTATGTTTGAAGTAGACCAGTTGAGTGAAACGATACAGCGAACAGACAACCGGAAACTGATAATGACAATTATTGATTTATAGCTAGAGCGGAAAAAACCAAATGTAACAGGGTTTCTAAGCCTGTGTTTCACAGAACCCTAAAGTTCAGAGGAGAATCACTATTGAATAAAATAAGTAACAACACACATACATACACTTCAGCCCCCCTCTGTAGGCGGAAAGGAAGCAGTATGGTATGCCCGTTCGCCATTACTCATTATAATCGCGAGTGTTTGAAGGTAAATGGAGGAGACGATTTAGCAGAGAAGTATAGTCGCTAACCTCTCAAGAAACAAAGTAACAAATAACAGAAACAGGGGTTGTTCGAAATACGTACATTTCAAGCGACTTTGGCCTCATAAGAAGTGAAATCAAGCGCTTAGACATATAGAAGAATGATGATAAACTCGGAGGTCCAGTACATATGCTGTGCAGGTCAAACTAACACGTATAGTTGCAAATTGAAAAGAGCAGAATGTTGGCAAACAGATATACACCCAGGTGTGTCAATAGATAGCTAAACCACTTAGGGACCAATCATCCATGTTCACAATGAATGAGTCCCACGCTGCATACAGAAAGAATGTCTTTACGATTTGATCTACCATATGACGCATACACATGTCTGATTGAAGACTAAGATTCCAAGTACTCCAAGTGATAAGCGAGGGTGTGTACCTGTGTCTCCAAAGGAAAATGTATGTTCCCCACTACTCGGTTTCCAGGCTCACCAAACTTGTCTTATGGATCTTTGTGGACTTCTTTAAAGTTTTACTTCCAGCTAGAAACAAAATACGAGAAAGAATTACAACAGCAATTGGGCCTTTCGAAAACATTTTGGCAACGTTCACAAGACGGAAACTCACTTGGTACAGTCACATATTGAGATCAAATGATCATGCAAATGCGATTTTGCACGGGAAGGTACAAGGCGGACGACGAAGAGGTCATCCCCAAAAGAGGTGGGAGGACAACATGAAAGATTGAACCAATCTCCAACTAGAGGAGGCACATGCAGCCGCCGCTGACATAGTGGGGTAGCACGCGATTTTGTGGGGGTGTCGTCATGTATGCCCCAACGACCTCACCAGTCACGGGATGACCTGACGTGAGAAACAAACAAAAAATTAAAATTAAAAGGAAAATGATGTAGGATATTTCAAACAAATGTACAGAGGAGGTATAGAAAAATATAAAACGTGACCAATTTGTTTTGTTTTGCTTTTCAATAGCAATGTGTCGAATAGTCTAAGACGTTGTTATGACGTCAAGAAGCCTGATGGTCAACTGAAAACCGCTCAATCTAATGCAAATCGTCTGAGAAAGCAACGCCTTTGGAAGGGGAGTTGACAGAAGCGAGAGATTATTCAGGGATGTGCCCCTACCTACCTCCTCCCACACACCAACAAGTCTATACTATCCATTGACACTGTTGTTGCATATGGCTTCCAGTAGCTTTGTTATTCAACGTTACCAATACAATGTAATGTTTACATACTCGTTTGTAAAGACATAGGAACGGGGTTCAAATACTGTTACACGCGTGTTTCAGTCTACCTAATTGTAAATGGGTACCTAACAGCGAGGTAGGGGGCTGATCATCCCACCTCATAAACAAGCGATGGCCTCGTACAATGAAGTCTCAAATACGTCATACTCGACGTCAGTGACTTCTGTCAAACAACTTTTATCTGCTTTTCTTTTAACAAAAACAAATTAAAATAAGTTAGATAATAATTTCATCATTATTCCTATATTACTATGTTTGTCTCAAACCAAATCTCAGAAGAAAACAAATCTAAGCAAACGGTTTCTATATCAGAAACAGAGTGGCAAAGAAGACTGATCAAATGGCAAGGACATGAACTGGAACACAGAACTGTTTCCAAATACCTGATAGTATGGTTGGATTTTAGGCTATTCTAATAGATACACTGCCAAGACAGAATACGGAAGATACATCCGATTAATAATATGATGCGAACATTGACTCGCAACGCGTAGAGCACAGCCAGATGTCATCCAAACACCAGCACTCGCCTATTTTTATCAGGGGTTGAGTACGCCGTGTCAACTTGAAAGCAACTATACTTGTCAAACTTATTGATGCAGCAACACTAGCCGGACAATTACAGGGCGCCTAAAACAAAATTCAACTGAAAATATAGCCCATAATCCACATAGCATCAACAAAGGCACGTAGAAGAATTGCACCAGAAACTGAAAGAGAAACAATTAAACTCTCACCCTATGTTTGGATACCAAGTGTAGTGAATAAGACTGAAATTTAGACAAAGTTTCTTACGGCGAACACGGTCCCTACAGACTAGTCCAGGAAAACTCAGCATCGAACATGGGATGATCTGATCAGGTCCCCTGGGTAGAGCTACCGGATGAATCTGCATCTGGACATCACTTGCCTTACACAACATGGAAGTCACTAAATAGACTCCGAACTGGTGTATCACGAAGAAGGACAAATTAAGAGAGACAGCACAGGGATGATGAGACATACGGCTTTAGAGAAACACAAGCGTCTCGATCTTGTCATACCTCATGAAAATATGTCCTATAGAGACATGTTAAGGGAGAACGACAAATGAATCCATCTGGCCCAACATTGGAAACATAATGTCTGACGTGGTGCCCAGATCATGAGAAGTCAGTAGGTAGGTGCTATATTAATGATCACACAAATGCATTTTGATGGGGGAGCATCAAATGAAAATAATGATATTGCTATACACATTAAAAGCACAGTATCATTGTCGTATACGTTATTTGTATTATTGGTAATTCTTTACAAGTTTATTGCAGGTAGTAATACGGTGCAGGTGAACCTGATGACGTCAAAGTCTCGGTTTAAAGATGGCCACCCAACTAGTGACATGCACACAAGAGATGCGCTATTTTCTGTTGTCCATTTTGTTAGCAATGAAGGAGTCAGATATATCGAAGTTCATCTGCAAATGATAAAGGTGCCGTAAGATGATGCATGACCGTTACATCTGCAATTGTACGTTGGAGTAGGGAGTGTGAGTTCAAGGACATACTATTCTCAATCGGGTCAGGCACACCGAGTAGTGACACTAGAGTTAATTGCAGCACGTTAACGCATTATGATAAAAATTGCCGAGTGAATGTGAATTAAATAGCAGAAACCTTTATCATCATTTTAGATTCAGTACATCACATCATATATTATGCGTTCCAGTTTCACAAAGTGTGTGTACGGTTTGTGACCACAGCAGCTGACTCCAGATTTGAGAAAATGGTGAGGGAACAAAACGGCTCTATTTCAAAAGGAAACAATGCACACTGTAGTAGCTTGTTCTGCAAACCAATGGAAACTAGCTAGAATACTAATACAGTTATGTGACACTCCTTCTTTGTAGATTTTAAGCAAAAAATATAATTTTTTAATTGAAAGGACTGTCGTGATCATGGTGTTGCAGGGATTCCCGGGAGCCTGAACATTTTTTCTATTGGTCCTCCACGATTGAAATGTTGAGAAATGTTTCACTATATTGTTGAACTGTGGTTGAGCTTTAAGAGCAGCATTTCCTGTTCGCAGTATGTGAAGTTTGCTCCTAGCTGTAAATTGGACTCTTGTAAAGAGGACAGTACCTGATGGTGGATGCGGTCTTGGAACTAAGAGAGAGAAATAAAGTCAGGCGATCGGTTTCAAGATTACAGAACGTACTTTTATGGATATTTTGATCGTAACAGGGTACCAGGACTACGCATATATTTTGTCTGATGTTTGTCAGTCTGTTTTATCTTAGCTTTTTCCTCTGTGCCTTTGATCTACTTTTCCTGATCTGGAATTTATCCGTTCCTCTGTTTTACCATTATTTATATCGTCTGCTGGCTTCTGTAGCTATGCATGTTTTTTCCATTTCCAGCTATCCATTACGTATTCACACATTCATATATATATAATCATCTGTCCATCTGCCTATGTATCTATCTGTCCATTCACCAATTCATACATGTACCAATCCATACATTCACTCATTTATAAATTCATCCATTCAGAGATTCATATATCCAAACACTCACCCTTCTATACATTCACCCATTCATTCGCATCTCTTTCCAATAATACATTCACCGACCCATAAATTCACCCATCAATACATTCATCCATCCATAGATTCACCCATCCAAAATTCACTTATTTATCAGCATTTCTAACCATTAATACAAAACCAACTAGTAAAACCGGTGAAAAATGTCACGTACCTGGGTAAAATAATCTGAGCAGACCGCAAGGTCAACACAGAAAATCCAAAACAGATAAAATAAAGCGTGTCAAATCATCGGGCAAATATCCCAGATGTTACAATGTAAACATATGACATTGAATAGAAACAGGAACACTGTACAACACAAATTCTTACCAACAACATGCTACCAGTGATAGAACTGGACATTAACAAACAAAGATAAAAGATACATCGTAATAACATAGATGAAATATATGTGCACAATGATTGGAGTTACAAGAATGGATAGAATAAAAAACGAACATATTAGGAGACAAGTAGGACAAGACCTACGCTAGTCCTCATTAAGATTCAGCAAACTAAATGGGTCGGCCATGTGACACAAAAAAGCACCAGACAGTATCTCTCAGAAAGCAAAGCTTTACAGATACAATAGATACAAAGCCAATGGTTGTCCATGCACGAGATGGAAAGCAGAAATAACAAAAGCAGTAAAGCTCCCCGTGTACAAAGCACATACTAAGGCCCGGTCAAGAACGCTCTTAATAACCAGACGCCGAAAGGCACGAACAGGACAAGAACAGTGAAAAGAAGACATAAAGGCCATTAATACATTCATCCACACAAACAGTCATCATTGTGCGACCACTGTTTTGCGCATTCGTTTCTCGACAGGTGAGTGTCTTACCTTTCACGAAAAGCGACGCATTCTCACAGCCATCCATACTTACATCTATCCAATCGCACCTACATTCATCCGTACATCTCTCCTTCTATCTGTGCATCTATCTTTCTATCCATCAGTCAATACATAGTTGTATCCATTCAGACATACATGCATCCATACATCAACACATTCATACATATATATGTCCCTTAATACATGCAAAGATATACATATATATGTCCCTTAATACATGCAAAGATATACATATATATGTCCCTTAATACTTGCAAAGATATACATATATTTGTCCCTTAATACATGCAAAGATATACATATATATGTCCCTTAATGCATGCAAAGATATACATATATATGTCCCTTAATACATGCAAAGATATACATATATATGTCCCTTACTACATGCAAAGATATACATATATATGTCCCTTAATACATGCAAAGATATACAATATATGTCCTTTAATACATGCAAAGATATACATATATATGTCCCTTAATACATGCAAAGATATACATATATATGTCCCTTAATACATGCAAAGATATACATATATATATATATATATATATATATATATACATATATATATATATATATATATATATATATATATATATATATATATATATATATATACAGTCTTTATTTACACACATACCATACATACATTCACAAACATTTATACAGACACATATACACACATACATACATAAGCACACAAACATACATACACACACACACACATACATACTTACATTCATACATACATACATACATACTTACATACATACATACATACATAAATACATACACCTACATGCACACACATACATACATACATCAACACATTCATACATATATATGTCCCTTAATACATGCAAAGATATACATATATATATATATATATATATATATATGTATATATATATATATATATATATATATATATATATATATATATATATATATATATACAGTCTTTATTTACACACATACCATACATACATTCACAAACATATATACAGACACATATACACACATACATACTTACGCACACAAACATACATACACACACACATACATACTTACATACATACATACATACATACTTACATACATACATACACACATACACAAATATACATACATATATACATACATACATACATACATACATACATACATACACACATACACAAATATACATACATATATACATACATACATACATACATACATACATACATACATGTAATCAGCCAATTGTCTATTCATTTTCCAACCAATCCTCCTTCAATTTGCCCAACCAGTAGTCCATCCATCTATCCAAACAGACATCCATTCATCCATCCAACCAACCATTTAGTAATCTAGCCTAGATTAAAGAAAGTATTTATGTGGTTACCGTGACCTTGGCAGCCCAACGCTTCCCAAACCTTTCATTGTGACGGACCGACAGTGAATTGTCCACTGCAGCAGGGACCAGTGCTCTGTTTATTGATTATTGAAATTTGCTCAATCATTCTCAATATATATAAAAAATGTATTTAAATGTTAGCTTAACCATTTCTATGAGTCCATTACCATCCTTCTTCTTCACCTCCTTCTTCGTGTTCTTCTTCTCCGTCTTTTATTATTATTATTATTATTATTAACGGAATCGTATTTTTGTTCAACAAAATGTAATCAATTTTCTCCTGTTTCATTTAATTCTTATTATTCTTCATTTCATCTTCTATTTTCTTGAAATTATTCTTTGGTTTTCCTTCACGTTCTATGACAACATATGTATAATTCCATAGATCTATGTACCATCTTATCCCTGAATGTCTTAATTTTTCATTTTCTTTTCCCCCATCAACCTTGTTTCTTAAACAACATCTTGTTTTAACACCTGTACAGGTGAGAGAAAAATAATGTCTGGTCAGGTAAAATATACTGATCAGAAATGTTAGTCAGGGTCAGGCAAAATATACTGGGCGGACATGTTAGTCAGGGTCACGCAAAATATACTGGGCGGACATGTTAGTCAGGGTCAGGCAAAATATACTGGGTGGACATGTTAGTCAGGGTCAGGACACGGATCCATCGTCATCAGCACACTCGGGATGTGAAGCAAGCTACTGGAATCTGACACTAAACACCCTTTTTTAGATCTTTCAAAGGAGTAAACAACACCTGGACTGTCCCTATCCTTTTCCACTGACATTACTCCCCCCAAGGCACGTACCATAGAAACGTAAACATGTTGTTCGTGTAAACCTTACCACAGCGATATGCCATAGTTTACCATGACATATTTTCTCTCTTCTCTCCCTACTATCCTCTACCCCAGAAGTTAGTCTACCCTCTTTTCCAAACTCTCATAATTCTCTCATTGTATGCAAGTCGGGACATAAAGGGAAACAATTAAAAGTACTATTGAATAAAACGCAACCTTGGGTTTTCCTTGTCCGCCGTTTCAAATCTTAGCCCGATTATTTGGTTATCTCCCCTGCATGTACTTGGCGGCCTGTTACAGCCAGACGGAAATATTTGATGTAGTCATTGTGGCGAGGACAGTCTTTGGTATTACAGGATATATGGGGCATGATGGTGGTTCTCTACAGTTCTTAGATTATCTAAGCACGGACATATGTGAAGGAGAGGTTTTGGGTACTCGGCACTGAGAGGTATAGCACTTCTGTTAAGTGAGGAATGAGTCCTTCTTCTTCTTTTGCTTCTTCTTTTCATCTTCTTCTTCTACTTCTTCTTCTTCTACTTCTTCTTCTTCTTCTTCTTCTTTCTCTACTTCTTCTTTACCTTCTTCTTTGTCTTCTTCATCCTCTTCCTCTTCTTCTTCTTCTTCTTCTTCCTCTTCTTCTTCCTCTACTTAGTCTTGTTCCTATATTTCATCATTTTCTTCTTCTTTCTCTTCTTTTCTTATTTGTCTTCTTCTTTGTCTTCCTCTTCTTCATCCCCTTGTCTTTCTTGTCTTTTTCTTCTTTTTCTTCTTCTATTTTTTTTTTCTACTTCTTTTTCTTCTTACTTCTCTTCTTCTTCTTTTTCTTCTTGTTTGTTTTTCCTCTTTTTCTTCTTTCTCTTCCTCGTTTCCTTTCTTTCTTGTCATCTTCCTCTACTTACGTTTCTTTTTCTTCGTTTTCTTCGTCGTCATTCGTTCTGAAATAATCTACCTATTTCCATCATGAATTTGGATATCAGTCTCCGTCGCTTTTCGTCGTCATGTAATTCAGTTGCGGGGATAGCCATGCTGTCACTATGTCTGGCTCATGGAGCCAGCGCACACAATGCTTCTTTTCTTCACATTGGCAAATGTCTGAATATTAACAATTAATTTGAAGGAAAAAAGGTGAGATGTCCAGGCTGTCATAATTATTTGATTGTTTGTTTTTTTACCTTCGCCTTATTTCTCTAATCCCCAAGTCGGTGTGCGTTGCACTGTGGTTTTTATTTTGCGCTTATGGGCCCAGTGCATCCGACTTCAGCATGCATTTTATGTAAGGGTCTGCTTCCTCCTGTATTTTCTAAGGGTTTGCTTCCCCGGGGTAACGGCTGGTGCTGTGATGGGGATCGAACCCAGCACCTTCGGGTTGTGAGCCGTGCCACTTAACCACTAGGCCACGCTGTCCCCTGGCTGTCATATGAGATCAGGACTAACCTTTTGACGATCATCACATCCTTGACAGACAGGGACATTCACCATTCATTGCCTCCGGATAGGGCACAATGGACTAAACAGACACATGTACAAGTTTCAGCTTCACCAATGTGTACGTGTATCCTAACCATGAAAACTGCTGAACAGGCCTGTCTCCTGTACGGCAACATCTAGAAGGTACACAGACTCAGTGATGCTAACGTGAACTCAAAACTTTACAGAGCTAAAGAGAAGTTCCAAACATCGGCCGCGTTTATGAAGGCAGCTCGTCTGAAGGTATACACATCAAAGATGTGATCACAAGAAGAAGAAGGAGACAAATAAGAAGCATAAACATATCAAAGATGTGATCACACGAAGAAGAAGGAGACAAATAAGAAGCATAAACATATCAAAGATGTGATCACACGAAGAAGAAGGAGACAAATAAGAAGCATAAACATATCAAAGATGTGATCACACGAAGAAGAAGGAGACAAATAAGAAGCATAAACATATCAAAGATGTGATCACACGAAGAAGAAGGAGACAAATAAGAAGCATAAACATATCAAAGATGTGATCACACGAAGAAGAAGGAGACAAATAAGAAGCATAAACATATCAAAGACTAGATGTAGTTACAGCAGATGTGCTATCATGGAGGAGAATGTATTTACAGAAAATGCATAGAGAACATGTTTTTAAAACCAACGCAACCCTTAGATTCAACCCCTACCTTAGATTCAACAGAAATCTGAGATTAACTAAAAGTCATAGATTGAACACACATTAGATTCAACACGAACCCTGAGTTCAACCCACAGCTTAGATTCAACACAAATTTGAGATTCAACACTCCCCTTAGATTCTCCACACATCTTAGATTCAACACAGATATAAGATGCAACACACCTTAGATTCAACACACACCTTAGATTCAACACACACCTTAGATTAAACACAGATATAAGATGCAACACTATTAAAAATGCAACACAAACCTTAGACTAAACACACAAAATAGATTGAACACAAAGATTTAACAGACACCTTAGAGATTCTACACACACCTTAGATTCAACACACACCTTAGATTCAACATAAATATAAGATAGATTCAACACACACCTTAGATTCACGAAATAAAGTCTTTTATTGTATCTTAACCAACAATAATTACATTTTGTAATGCGTTATGCAGCCTCGTTCATCCTTCTGTTATTCTCTCTCTCATATCTCATTTAGTTTCTTTCTTAATCATTTCTTGGTACCATTTTTATCTGCAATAAACATTTCTTTTCTCCATTTCTCTCTATGCCTACATTTGTTCTATCTATCGACCTGTGTATAATCTCAATCTTCCTCTCTATGACTATCATTATTTCTCACCCTCACTTTCTCACTTTCTCTATCACCCATTCTACTATAGTCCGTATCTATCAAAACGTCCGCTCGACCCCACACCTGTGCTCATATTTCTCCTCTCCCTTTATCTTTCTCTCTTTCTCTCTCTCACTCTCTAGTTCTATCTTTATCTAATTTTGGCCGACGATCAGCTCTTCACTCCACACACACACACACACACACACGCACGCACGCACGCACACACACACACAAACAGACACACACACACACACACTCATGTCATTTGTCATTTCTTTCCATTCGTAGTGGAGCAATCACCTGAGAAAGAAAAAAAACAGTGTCTGCCAACTGGACACGGTGAGAATCGAACCCAATTCGTTGAAATTGGTAACACCAAGCGAGTTTCATGTCTAAGCCACGCAGCCTCCAATATATACATAGCCAAATACGTATGTAAAAAGCTGGTCATAAGTATTTACCCTGTTGATCATGAAGGTAGAAAGTTAAAACAACACCTTTAAAGCTCCTCATATTTGAGGTGGTTCTGCGAATATTTCTTTTGTTGTTGTTTCTAACGGGAAAACCCGTTATTCTGCACGCTCTGTAGCGTACCAAAATTGGGTGACTCCATTATGTCAACAAATTCGATAAGTCGGAAGTCACATGATGAAATGCTTGATGATACAAGGAAAGTGAGAAGAAAAAAGGAAAATGGTTCATATTACCGACTTTAATATATCTCGCTGTCACCATACACGCTCAGGTTCTTTCATTCCTCAATGTGGAGACGTCAGAAAACGAACTCAGCAGATGCGTGGTGCCTCAACAATCGTCCCATTGCTTTGTCAGGTACCTACTTACAGCTGGGTTGACTGGAAGAAGCGATCATACCATAGGACAAGCAACGAACGACATGCTCAGTCTTTTAAACGTAGCGCGACGCGATTTAAACCTGATAAGTTGAGATTGTCTACCAAGACAGACAATCACTTGGCCACTAAATACATAAAGAAATTTGCATAATTTATAAGGAATAACGCCGACATAAATATACATTGAGATGGAACTAATGTTTCATAACTCTTGTCCGTCGCATGAGTAAGAAAAATAATGCTGTAGACAGTTTAAGAGCTGCCGCTCAATTATTTTCCATCTGCTAAGATCGGGACAATCTGTCTCACAGTGCAACGAAGGAGATGTAGCAAGTGCAAGAAAATCATTTTCCTGGATCGAAAGATGGCAATTACCGATATAGCTAATACAGGAACATTAGTAAACCAGCTGTTTGTACAGCTTTGCGCAACAAACTGAACATGAGAAAATTCTGTGCCCGAGTGTGCTACAGGTTATCAGATGCAAGTGAGAGTGAATTGCTGTCGACAGTTGCCCATTACAACAATTATAACACTTAGATCAGACTCCCGCAACGAAGCCCTGAAAAGGGCTTTGCAAATACCAGGATGTAGTCAGGTGAACGGAATGTGTTGTGTCCTTGTTTAGATCTTGACTTCGATATTTTCACATTTCGGTCCGACACATCCGACTTCATCAGGTATTGTTAGGTACCGGGCTAGCCTTCTCTTTTCGGTCCCTTCTCCTTAGTGAGTCTGCTCTGTTGCACCCTGTTATTGAGGAATACCACTTGGAGGTGTAGAAGTGTCTTGGCAGATGTGGGTCGCTCGCCCTGCCATTGACATTCAGCTTTGGGTCCCTGACCGCTACAGTTCATACATTACTCAGCATGTTGATATTTCCATAGTTGCATCAAAATAATACACTAAAAAAGATTGTGCCCAGAAAAAAGAGCGAAAATTCGAACTCAGAATTGCCCTTTTCTTCAAGTTAACGCGCCCTCTCAAAAAGCACGCTTTCTGGAGCAATCAGCCAAAGATTTGAATATTCAAATCCGTCCACAAATATTCTATTCTCCTGATTTGGGTTCATCAGAAATTTGTGGCTTCTAAAATCTGTTAAAAAACCCAGCTGAAAGTCAACCATTTTTTCACCGATGAGGTCGTCATAATGGCATACAATTACTGGTTTAATTGGAAACATAAGGTGTTCATTCCCGGGAGCTCTGAATTGGAATAAACACTGTACAAAGTGTCAGCTCTCTGTGACATTCCTTTTATGGTCAGTATGAAAACGTATACCCAACCCCTTGTATGCATCTAACACATACACAATTAGAAAGCTGTCAGTTCCCTATGGAGCAGGGACAAGTACATCAAAAGTCGTAAAACATGTAACACGTCTATATCTGTTCAAGGTTTTGTAGCCTAAGGATTCTACAGGATGGACTAGCTAGTTCCATGCTCAAGCCTCCTTAGCCGTCTCTACGACATGCCTGCAAGATTATAATTTTACTGATTCTTTACAATATTTTGGGGCTCTGTAACGTAAGTACACATACATAACATAACCACATACACACACACATACACGTAGACACTCTCACAAATTTAACAGGCAAACAAAAATGCAGTGCAACATAAACTCACATTCATTCACATACTCGCTCAGGTTCATGCACACATTCATAAATACATACATAAACACACGCATATATATATATATATACATACATACATACATTAACACACGCACATACATACACACATGCACGAATACACACATATATACGAGAGGCGTTAAAGTCAAACTGGGACTTTTATTTGTAAAGAAAACAATATCTTTTTTCAAGTAGTCAAAATGCCATTATTTTTTAAAATTAGTCTCCATTCACGTATCCCTGCGTTTAAGTTGTACTATAAAAGTTTCAGCTTAGACAGATTTGTATCTTTTAGGGACCCAGAAATGGTGGAAATCGCTTGGAGCGAGGTCTGGGCTGTAATGTGGGTGTGGCATACTCCCAGCCGAGTTGCTGCAGATGGCACATAGTACGGTGAGTAGTATGTGATTGAGCGTTATCTTGCAGGAGCAGGACGCTCTTTTGTGATAAAACCAAACGTGCGCTAACCTTACGAACATGTAAATGTTCATGAATAATAGTGTCCATCAAAAATATCTTGCCTATAGTGCAATTTTGCGATAAGTTTTGCGTCGATTATTCAGGATAAGGTGTTCCACAATCTGGATATTCACAAGAACGACCGTGGTGGGTTGAGAGCCACAACGGCCGGGATGTGCACTCACGGATGTACGACTTTCTCTAAAACTTTTACACCTTTCAAATGTCTTACTGCGGCTGAGTGTCTCATCACCGTATTGTGACTGCAGTCTTCAGTAAATTCCCACAGGTTTCACCCAGTCTTTCACAAATCATTTATCACAATAGGATAATCCATACAAGCACTAATATTGCTGTCCGCTATTTATATTTATCTGTTAGGTGACTGGCCCATGGCAAGTGGGCCACCAAACAGTAATAGGACACAAGTGCCGCTAACTAATGATAGTAGTACCAGCACGCTATAACCCATTCAAAGAGAACTAGAACAACAAGTTCAGGTTTGATTTGAACGCTCCTCGCGCGCGCGCGCGCACACACACACACACACACACACACACACACACACACATATATACACATACATACATAAAGGCAAAGGCAACCGTTCATCGCATACGATGATGGCATAATTTGTTTGCAAGCGCTATTTTTAGTAAGGATTAACTGCGCTTCTTTTTATTCACTCTCGTCTCGAGCCACCCAACTCCAGTGGCAAGTCAAGGAAAAGACGATTAGGGGGCGACTACGAGATGCAGGGGACTCCGCATCAAGAACCCATGAAAAAGACAGTGAAGTGCGGAGTCACAAGGGCGACGGCCTAACCACTTCGCCACAGAATCCACACATACATACACACATAAATGTACATATATAGATATCTGAATGCATACATACTGTTTATACATATTGCTTTCAAACATAGAAGGCTATTCCACACTCGGTAGGCTTATGACCTGTGTGAATGATGAAGTAAGCCATATCAATGAAGTCTTCAGCCCCAAAGGACTTAGACAAAACTGGTAGCATCTTCTCTCGATATGCTGTCTGTGCGATAGTGTCCTTATTCTTGTTTCACACAGAACCCTGCAAGAAATATGCTGTCTGTCTGATAGTGTCCTTATTCTTGTTTCACACAGAACCCTGCAAGAAATATGCTGTCTGTCTGATAGTGTCCTTATTCTTGTTTCACACAGAACCCTGCAAGAAATATGCTGTCTGTGTGATAGTGTCCTTATTCTTGTTTCACACAGAACCCTGCAAGAAATATGCTGTCTGTGTGATAGTGTCCTTATTCTTGTTTCACACAGAGCCCTGCAAGAAATATGCTGTCTGTCTGATAGTGTCCTTATTCTTGTTTCGCACAGAACCCTGCAAGAAATATGCTGTCTGTGTGATAGTGTCCTTATTCTTGTTTCACACATAATCCTGGAATAAATCACTTACAGGCTTAAAGAACTAGACTGCACTATCAGTTGGCACCTATTAATAATAACAATAATAATAATAATTAATAAATGCTCCAGTGTGACACAATACAATTAAAGTAGTTGTCTCTCAGTTCTCTTTCCTTACATTACTAATGAACCGCAACAAGCAACCGTTTGTTTGTTGTTGTAAATCCGCAACATCTGCTGTACAATTACAATGAATACTTATTTATTTCCAATTGTTTTATGGGAAAAGACCAGTTTCTTGGAGAAAAGACAAAATTCAGCACACAAAAAAAAGAAGATAAAATTATCTCTAGTTAAGTGGTAAATACGTCAATTATAACGTTTTAAAATGTGTGCATTGCTGTTTTTGAAACACTTTTAATTTATGACAGGTACATCACAGTGATGGTGCACTTAAAGACAACATATAATTCTCAACATAAAAAAAATTGCATAAATGGGGATTTTGAAAGAAATTCAAATGAATGCAGTAATCATCAGCCTAATCTATGCCCAAGAATGTTCATTTCAAAGCACGATTACAAGCGACAGCGACTACGTCAGGCCTCCGTAACGCACAATCTGCAAACGGCCCGTTGACATTTTTAACGAAGACATGTCACAATACTTCAGAATATGATTTTTAATAAGAATAATGGAATATATCTTTTTCAATACTATATGACCTAATTGTGTTTTTTACGTATGGGAAAATGGCCTATCGTTGTGTTTTCATATATCTCATAATGGCCGACCGTTGTGTTTTCATGCATCTGAGAATGGCAGATCGTTGTATTTTCAGTTTCTGTTGTTTAATTTTCCTTTTAAGTGGCTCCTACCTTGATACTAGATCAGCTGATCAAGTATGACATATATTGGGCTAACTTGTATTTTGATTGTATTTATTAAATACAGATTGTGAGCTGTCAATTGAAACTTGTAAATATACGACAGCAGACATGTATTTCATCAGTTGTTACAAATTACTGCAATACCATAGTTTTGCATAAAAACAAAAAAAAAACCTCTTCGCATAAATTCTATTACGTTGCCTCTTAAAACGAGCAACTTCGATAAAAAGGAATGAACTTAAAGAAACATGTAATTTTAATGACAAAACACAAGCAGTTATTAACATTTGTATTTAGTGGAACTGATAGACCCAGTGAATTAGTCATACTTGGAACCAGTAAAGTATACATATATTATGTTTTATATTTCTGGGCTGACAGGATCTCATAGTGATGTAGGTAATACTCAATTATCTAGGTTGTATGGAAAAAGTGCTAAACATGTAGAATTCAGTAGTGATCTATATAGTTATTTAAGTCTGCTGTTACTGCAACAAATGAGATTAGTGATGACACCACTTATTTGTCAAATGTGCAAGTTGTGTGCACGTACACACACACACACACGCACACACGCAAGCACGCTCACACGCACGTACGCACTCACGCACGCGAACACACACACATACACACAAACCATCAGTTATAGCCCCATATTCAAATCAATTGCAGTTCTTGCTGACATGTTTTCTTTACAGCCTTGCACTGAAAGGAGATTTGATTGAAAACGATACGTTTGATCCTACTGACATCAACGATATACACATAACAACAGTCATCTTCACCAATGACTGATAAAACAAATTTAGAATTCTTTTTTTTTTTTTACATCATCGAATAAAGAACAAAGAGGAGTGGTAATATAATTCAGGTTAAAGAAATACAATGTGTCATTGCTACTTCATTATTACTGCAGATTTGTCCAAGTGTGAGCGAGCAATAGTTCTCTGTATCAAAAATAGAAAGTCTAGTGACGCACATAAGATATTGTATGTGAAATGTCAAGTGACATTCATTATAATATAACAAATAGTCTGACCTTTATGGATTTTTATTTATATATTGTAACCATGGTGTGTGTATGTGTGCGTATCTACGTGCGTGCGTGCGTGTATGTGTGTGTGTGGGTGTGTTGTCTATGTGATATATAACTGTGACATCATCTTTATATCAGCGTTTGTGGGAATAATCAAAGAATATAGAATAGGACATATATTGGCTTAAAATATGGCCTGCTTTCATGTGCTCAAGTGATATTCATTGTTAAAAATAATTTAGTGTTTGCAAATGTAAATTAATTAATGATATTTAACATAATAATTACTTATTTCAGTTAAACAAATTTAAATTTTAGAATTTAACATTGTCTTAAATATAAACACAATTATTAAAAAAACAAAAACATTTGATATCGATAAAGGACACAATTGTTGCTTTTATTTAATAATTATGTCCAAGTATTTTGTATACTAAAATATTGAATGAATATTCATACGTATCAATTTATAACTTATATATTTATTTTAGGATATGTCTGCTGTACGTGCAGATAAATTTGGATATTATTTTGATATGATGGAAATATGTTCTACTGAAAATTAATGAATTATTTAGATATATTTGTGTTTAATGAGATGATCGGAATACATTTTTCGGAAGAATAATCCATGAATTTACAAATTATTGTGTATTGTTCCAAAATTTATTTCATTATGTTACTTTTTCTGCATACAAGTGCATTTAAACATATACAAAATTATTATGCAACATCATATTGTAAAACTAGCAATCTATACTTTCAACTTGAAATAGTCATTTCACGGCTCTATTGGTTCTAACTACCTGTTTTTCATTTTTTCGCAATCTTTCTACTGTGCCTGCTCTATACGTGCAGAAATTCATTCAGTTTCTATTTTCCGCTACTTGTGGACATTGCCAAATAAAAATAGACGCCATCTTTTGAAAACATTTAAAATATTTGTCCATTTTCACAGCGATATCTTCACAGCTAATTGTTTAAAAAAAATAATTGTGCACGTATTTTGTACTGCCTTGTAAAATGATTACATTCACATAGCAATGGTCACAAACAGTTTATACAATAATGCAACCTTACAAATCTCAAGGGGTTATTTGGGGTTATTATATTGTGCTGATGTAGGGGAATGTAAAAAACAACTAAAGCTAATCCGTTGATAGGCAGCGACTCATAAATCTCGCCTTTTGCCGGTCATTTTTCCTAGGGTTTTGTCAGTCAATTTGCAAAAATAGTAACCAAACATCGGTCTTAGCACTCTTAGTACAGATATCATTTATTAAGTTTGCCGGTCAATGTGCCAAAACATAAAACAAACGACTGTCTGTTTAGTGCCATAACAGAAACCAGATATGTTATAAGCTGGCAACAACGACTATAACATTATTTTCACTAAATTCAATGAAGATTAAAAAATGGACTTAAAATTGAAAAAAAATAAAATAAAGTCTTCTTTGGAGGACACGTTATAATTATATGCAAACAACTTATAACAGGTGGCATGAAGTCAACGCCAATTGTAGAACTTGAAAAGATTACAAAACTGCAATCCATGACCGATAGAAGAGACTGCAGAGCCCATCTGCAGTCAGAGAAACTCCGAAGACTGACGGACCACCCAATGTACCAAAGACTAAACAATTTGGGAAATGGAAAACTAAAGCGGAGAAACTGTGCAGAAATAGCCAAAGCAAAGATGCACGAAGATCCCATAAACGCACTAACAACACCAAAACCCATCACTACTGTACGAAAACCTACCTGGAGGCAGGATATATTTCCAGAGGTGGTAGAAAATATACCAGGTATTGCAAACAAAAACTGCCAGACTGAAAAAGAAAGGAGAGACACTACCCTAAGCTTCATAACAAAAAGCTACCCAAGCATGGACTGGACCCATGCATACACCGACGGTTCTGTAACAAACACTACACAGAACGGAGGTGCCGGAGCATTCCTGAACCTACCAAATGGCAGAAAAATAACACTGTCATTCGCTACTGGTAAGTACACAGGCAAATTCAGAGCGGAGGCAGAGGCACTGAGGGCGGCAGTGGAAGAAATGGTGACACACAGTGAAAATGAGAGCCATATCGTCCTGCTGACAGATGCTCTCGCCGTAGTCACAGCGCTAAAAAGCCAGAACAACACTGAGCGTAATGACTTAAGAGCAGCACTCTGCAAACTGTGCCAGCAGTCCGCACCAAAAAGGGTAGTGGTACAGTGGGTCCCGGCACACTGCAACATCCAAGGCAACGAGGAGGCAGACAGACTGGCAAAAGAAGGTGCAAGACTACCACAAACAGATACCAGTATGACGTACGAAGAGTCAAAACGGCTTATCAAAGCCAGATACATGACCAAATGGGAAACCGAACATACTGGTTACACCAAAAACGATGCCTATTACCAGTTGAACCGAAGAGAGCAGGTCGTTGTCTTCAGACTTCGCACTGGCCACAACAGACTGAGGTACCACCTATTCAACAAATTGAAGATAGGGAGTACCGACGAATGCCCGTGCGGTACTGGTAAAATGACCGCTGAACATCTGCTGCAGAACTGCCCGACATACGAGGATCGGAGAGAGCAGATGTGGCCATTACCAGTGGAACTGCAAGACAAGCTATATGGCAGTAGCGAGAGCCTCAGGATGACCGCCGCTTTTTTCGAAAAAATAATGGTTACTGTCTGACTGTGTACGCAGAAGAAGAAGAAGAATATGCACACAACTGATGTGTGATATAGATTTAAATTAATTCTGAAGTATAAGAAAGTGATAATTACATTTCAGCTTGCGTGTTGGATCAAGGTCATGTGGAGTGGACGTTCACAAATGGGAGAGCAAGGAGAGCGAAGCGGGTAATCAAAAGTGGACATAGCTTGACATGAGAGGGAGCTGGGATTTTTAACGTTCAGAATTGGGAGGACATCTTTAATGAAGGACCCATTAGATGGACATGAACATGTCTCGAGGTTTTGCCGCTAAACGATTCAACATTTAAAAACAAATAATGTGCATTTCGCCTTGTAAATGCATCTTTTGTCTAGCCGACAGACACGCACTTTGCAAGCAATAATTGAACATAATTGAACATAATTGGCGCATAACTGGTTGCGGGTCTACATTGCTCTTCTGTTTTAGTTCATTTTAGAAGCTGCCAGACCAAGGATTTGCCGGGAATTCACACTAGTCGACGACTTACACTTGTGTTCACTGAAACGTGTTGTTGTTTTCCATTTGGACTTGTTAATTCTTTCGTTTCGTGTGTTTTCTTCCGTTCAATTATCCTGGAGTGGACATCGGCTATATGAATATCGTTACGCTTAAACATGTGTCATATTTCACGGTCTAGCTCACCCGGCTGAAATTAACAAGATTGGCGCCGGTCGCCTAGCTGAAGACAGTGTCAGCTTTGTTGAAATTTAGACACAACTATATTGAATTGCCACCTGGAGAGATTGGCTCCGTCAGGCGTGTAGCCCAATACTCAACGTTTTTGTGCGGTGTTAGCTGATACTACAAACTACAATAACGGTGCCTCAACGACCTTTTAGGATATGGGACTGATGATGATGATGATGAATTGAACATATCAATAATAACAATATTAATAATAGTAATAACAAACACAACACGTTCCTATTATTTGTTAACAAAGGAATGTATCCCCATCTATACTCTAAAAAGCAATATTTTGCGTTAAAACTCCTTCAAAATCGATTGTTCAAGTCAATCGACCGTACCACCACTTAGTTCTTATAATTTCTAACATAATGCATCAGTACTTAGTTTTGTAAAAACTAGTTATTTAATAGTCAGATTTTAAATATAGATTGATATTAATAAGTTGATTAACCGAGTGGCAAGAACAGTTGCTGCGTAGTATTGCACCATCAGTCTGAACTTCAAAGATTGTAAAATGAGGAAAATATTACTGGAAAATATATTAATTTGTGTCTTTTAAAATGGGGAAGGCGGTAGGTCGGATCTGAACAATTAAGGAAATTGTGCGAATGAATATGACACGGTTTCTGAAATGCTGGACCCTGTGGCGACTTGTAGCGTGGGAATGTCGTGTTTTGGTGTAAACGATGTTAGAAGCTATGGCGACTTGATGCGTGAGAAATGTCGTGTCCTAGTGAAAACAATGAAAAACGATATGGCGACTTGACGCGTGAGAAATGTCGTGTCCTAGTGAAAATAATGAAAAACGATATGGCGACTTGACGCGTGAGAAATGTCGTGTCCTGGTGTAAACAATGTTAGACGTTGTGGCGACTTGACGCGTGAGAAATGTCGTGTCCTAGTGAAAACAATGAAAAACGATATGGCGACTTGACGCGTGAGAAATGTCGTGTCCTGGTGTAAACAATGTTAGACGTTGTGGCGACTTGACGCGTGAGAAATGTCGTGTCCTAGTGAAAACAATGAAAAACGATATGGCGACTTGACGCATGAGAAATGTCGTGTCCTAGTGAAAACAATGAAAAACGATATGGCGACTTGACGCTTGAGAAATGTCGTGTCCTGATGTAAACAATGTTAGACGTTGTGGCTACTTGACGCGTGAGAAATGTCGTGCCCTGGTGTTAAGACTGTTAGACGCGCTATGGCGACTTGGCGACTTTGAAATGTCGTGTCCTGGTGTTAGCAATGTTAAACGCTGTGGCGACTTGGCTACTTTGAAATGTCGTGTCCTGGTGTTAGCAAAAGGTAAACGCTGTGGCGACTTGTAGCCTGAGAAATGTCGTGTCCTGGTGTAAACATTGTTTGATGCTGGGGAGACTGTGAAATGTCGTGTCTTAGTGTTAATAATGTTAGACTCTGTGGCGACTTGGCGATTGTGAAATGTCGTGTCCTGGTGTTAACAATGTTAGACGCTGTGGCGACTTGGCGACTGTGAAATGTCGTGACCTGGTGTTAAGAACTGATGGCCTAATGTAATACAAACTATAGTCCATAACTTTCTCCGTCAAATAGTAAATCTCACTTATCGTTTTTTATAAATAATTGTACGTTGTTAAGCGATTTCTTGGGAGCGAATCGTTATCAGGGGCATGTGAATCATGCCAAATAAGGCGTGAGTCGACACTGAAATACGATAATGTTCAGCTTGCTAAATTTCCTTTTATTGCACTACTGAGAGGGGAACTCCGACCAACCTACTCAAGTACGACTTTGCAATTGTTTTTGCAATAGAGAAGCTGACAGACTATCAAAAGAAAGCCACCTCGACCTGATATAGATGTAACTTATGAAGAGGCTAAAAAGTTTACCAGGTGTATAGACATGACCAGTGGCAAGGAGAGCGAGCACACAGGTCATCAATCAAATGCCGCAAATTACCAACTCAACAGAAGTGAGCAGGTGACAATCTTTAGACTCTGCACAAACAACAACAAACATCTGTTCAACGAAAAGAATAGGACACACGCACACATCAGATTATTAAGTGTGCAGCACTAACAAAATGAATGCCTAGATTATGATCCTAATGTGTCCAACAAGAAATAAATCAAGAAAGCACGTGTGACTATCACTGATCCCATTTCTGGACAAGCTGTATAAAGATACCAAAAGCCTCAGATGTATTCACATATTTTCAAGTTGACGCCTGAAAGCATACAAAAAAAAAGAACTCATTAGGATGTCAAAAAGGGCCCCTGTAACCTGTTATCAAAGAGACGTAATAAAGATTTCACTCAACTTAGCACAAGTCGCTTCGAACAACAAACATGATTGTAGCGAAGCAAGCTCACTGACCGAGACATTTCGAAACGGACGGTCACAATCCAACAAGACATTTTTTAGGAGGTGAAATATAAACCTTACCAGTACACTGTGTGGCGACTGCAGAGGAAAATGACCTTTTCTGTTCATCTTTTTAAATGACTCCAGCGATCGCCAATCTATGGATAATCGTCACAATGCAGACCCCTAAAGCAATCTTCTCCCGACCACAATATGAATCCTAGCGATTCCGATCTTGGAAACACTTATATAAATTTCAACCGAAAGTTAATAAACACGTAAGAGCCGCGTGCGTTCTAACGTGACCTGGAGTCAACCGGAAGCTCAAGAAGTGTCACGGGGGACTCAAAATGGAAACGAGCTGATTGAAAACGTCTTGACCCACACTCACGCACGGAGGCACGCGCACCTAACTGGTTTAAGAAACTATACATCTCATCTGTCTATTTATGTCCTTAGGCGACGTAGGAGGTGCATCCTTATTTTGCGTGTCCATTGTTATTTTAAATTGATGCCCTGTGAGTGCTTCATTAACACCGTCGATCTGCGTTTCTTGTCTTGGACATTCTATGGAACTAGAACTACACTGTCTGGTGTCCTGTTGGGTTTGCTAGATTTGATGGCATTTTTGTCACTCGTCTAGCACCTCCAATTCACTGTATGTCAATTTATCAATCATTTAGTCAATCAATCAAAACCTGTTCAATTCCTTGTAGAGCATACGTATTAAGCGAATACGTGTCAAACCATCAAATGATGACCTATTATATAGCTGTTGGAGTTTTTGTGGCTAAGCTTTTGTATCCAGTTCCAAGCTGGAGAATTCTTAGTCGCTTCTGGCAAGTTACAGTGCTACTACTCTTCACTCAAACTCGGACTCCGGTAGGAATCCGATGAAACCACTTTTGATAACCTCACATGTTTCTTCCGTCGACGCCTTTAAACTTTCTAAATAGATTGCGGTTTTTGTGTGGATACGGGCTGTGGTTATTGGAACATTATGACTGATTTGGTCTTAAATCCACACATTTAAACGTGTGTTCACCTTATCGATTAAACTGACCCGTTAGAGAATGAATTTACTATAAACTATCGCAGCACTTGTAATGTCTTCTAACTTCTTTTTCTTGCTTGTGTCCTGTTTGTGCCTTTCATCGTCAGGTTATGCAATGGTTTTTGACCTGGTCTTACTGTGTGCTTCGTACACGGAGAGCTTTACTGCTTCTGCTATTTCTGCTATCCATTTTTTTATATCCATTGTATCTGTATACCATTGCTTTCTGATGGATACTATCTGGTGTTTGACGTGTCTCGTGGCCGAACCTTTTGGTTTGCTGCACCTTGATGAGGTCTAGATATCACAGGCGTTGTACCTACTTCTTTCCTGCTATCTTCGTTTCCGATTCTTTCCATTTTAAAACTTTGGCTATAGTCTTAACATTTGTACAAACTGTTGTGCGAAGTATGTCTAACGTATGGCGTACGTCAGTCAGGAACATACCTTGTTCATCGAGTTGCATTTCTTCTAGCTTTTCTTGCAAACATTGAAGCTTTTGGGATCTTTCAGCTTTGTAACTACACTTAAGTAGGATGACTCGTTGGTACAATGACACTTTGGTACCGTGTCACTTTAGTATGATGATACTTTGGTACGATGACACTTTGGTACGATGACACTTTGGTACAATGCCACTATTTGAGATTAGGGGTTGCCTTATAAGAGTACAGGGTGGGAGACAAAACACTGACACTAGGTATGCTTTGGTTTCAGTATCGCAAAAACAGGGGCAAAGGAGTTTGGTTCACGTGATTAGTTACTTAGCAAAGAAGTAAATAGGTAGGGATGGGGAATGGACACCTGAGCCGGGACAGTGTTCGAGACCTTCACAGCAGATTAACCCTGCAGATAACTGGCTGGACGCAGAGTCGCAGTTAGCTCTTGAGTTGACACCCAGCTCTTGAACTGTCACAGCCATACCTTGAGCAAGACGTAGAAGGAGGCTCGCACTGATTGTCTCAAACTGACAGTAGCCTGACTGATTTCATTATAGACTTTGACAGAGCGCACAAAAGAGCAGATATGACTAGACTTCATATGCAAGAAATTTTGTTTGCACTGTCTGTGACTAGAGAGTTAGGGACACTGTTCCCGAAACAGTGTTCCGGAGACATTGTCACAGTGATATTGACAACAAAGTCCCGGAGTGATTAATGTATATGGGGAAAAATAAGTGTTGGCCCAAACACGAAGCCCAGGTGTGATTTAAGAGAGTGGCATTGTCCCGGAGAAATTGTCACAGTGATGTTGACAACAAAGTCCCGGAGGGATTAATGTATATGGGGAAAAACAAGTGTTGGCCCAAACATGAAGCCCAGGTGTGACTTAATAGAGTGGCATTGTCCCGGAGACATTGTCATGGTGACATTGGCAGTCTAGAAGTAAGTATTATCTGGGAACGACGATATCTGGATGCAGACTGGAGTCAGCCTTTAGTCTAGAGTGGAACCTGAAAATAAAAAAGGAGACTTCAAGCGTTCAAGAAGCCACAGTCGAGAGGGGGATCAAGAAACATTTATATAGGTTGTGTTAGTCATGAGAATAGACTACATAGACTTGAAGATAAGACCCTAAGAAATATAATAGAACACAGATAACACACGTGTTCGTTATATGAACGCCTTGAAATGTTTGTACAGCGATTAATCCAGTTACACTAACATTTCATTGTTTTTTTATTACTATGTTTTGGGATTCAACTAAGATGGCCGCGTTTATGTCGAGTATTTTTCGATGTTTGGTGGTTCCTGTTCAGAATATATTTCACTACTCCTTCACCAGGCAGAATCCAGGTTCTCACTGGGGTTTTTCTATCTGTCTGTTACGACATGCATCAATATCATTCACGATCACACACATCAAATAACATATCAAACTGGCAGTTAATAGATTTATTGCATGAATATCAACAAAACCAGCATTTAGCAAACAGAACATCAAAATCAATATTATTAATGAACATACACACTATTTATATCTTCGCGGAGATTGTAAGCAAAAGCTTTTGAATATTGCCCCCAACTAATTCAACCCAGTTCTAGCCACACACTCCCCTCCCCTTATCTGCACCCTCAACACACAATAATAAACTCGTCCTCACGATAAGATTATGTACTCAGACGAATCTGTACGCTCACATATAATCAGATCACGTATTCAGGCGATCTATACACTAGTGTAACAATTTAGAGCATACATCGTTCACAAGGTGTCCTGCACACACAGCACGCATTCAGCTCTCGTCTTTAGGCGATCCGTACACTCGTGTAACTATTCAGAGCATACATCGTTCACAAGGTGTCCTGCACGACAACACACATTCAGATATCTTCTAGACACAGGGTGTCCAACACACCTTATAGAGCGACTGGCCAAGACTCAAAGGCGTATGCTGGTAAAGTCACTCTGAATTTCATTCTGTCTCTCTAACATTCATAAAACAGCCTATCAATTACTCTTCCATAAAGTCGGCGAGCTAAACAGATCCCTAGCTAAATTCTCTCTCTATCACTCTTTCTCTCTCCATCGCCACTTTCCTTGAGTTAAACTTTGACTAGTATTTTATAGCCTCAAGCAGTATCAGAGCTGCCCAATAGTCGTCTGTGGGATGTTTGACCCAGCCATTCTCTAGTTTGAATCTACATCCATTTAAATGTTATTAGAACGAATCACTCTGAATTTGTGTCACTCAATATGTCGCAGAAAGACCTGATGATCATTGTCTGCCACTAATCCCCCACTACTTAAATCAGAACGCCAGAGTGGTTAGCTAATACCCCCTACCTGTTTTCCTTTGTCGACTTAGTATATAGACGGTGAGTGATTTTAGCGTAGTGTCGAGACCGTAAGTGACCTTGGCACACATTCAGGTACCTTTGTTCTCAGAGTCGCTGACCACATCACCCCTAACCTAAACGCTCATGTTGCGACTGGGACTGTTACAGTATCAAGGACTTTATTCTGTGGAGTGTGCATGTGATGTGCATTCGATCGGTTATTATGTTTGTTGTGCTGCATTTTGCTGTATTTCATGCCTGGTTCAAGCCGTGGGAGACCAGTCCATGACGGAGTACAACGTTCCGCTGAAATGCACATCAGAATTCAGTCCAGATTATCACTCCTCAAGGACATTTCTGCTCGGACTGAAGCCGACTTCCTCCAGCCCGTCTCTCCCTCCACCGGAGTTTACACGATACCTCTCCCAACCTCGTATTTTCAGCCCAGCTAAACGCTGTCTAAAAGGTGAACACAATCAGAAGCGGTAGGTCACGTAAAATCAGAGAGTTTGACAGACACGGAAGGCTTGACACAAACACTGGTCTAATACACTCTTCGCGGCCCCCATCCTAAGGCTGCGGAGTACACAGCTCCATCTGGGCAGGATATAGGGATTTCGGTAGACACGCTTCGCATAAACGCAGCTCAGCATTTGGACATGGTAGTGGTCGATCGACGCAACGGGCCTTTGACGCCTACGATAATATTATTAGTATTATTATGTTTTGATTGTAATAAAATTCGATTATAAAATTCTGAATAATCGTTATAGCGTCTAGTCGTGAGTGTGCAGAAAGGTAACATAATAGAAAGAGATACAAGAATAGAAAGAAAAGAAAGAAAGTATAATTGTGAAACAATAGAAAACAGACAGCAGAGACAAATAAAGATGTAAATAATTAAAACAGAATGATAACTAGGAGAGATAATCTGCTACAGTGTCCATTATCTCCAGTTAGAAGTGAATGATTACACTCGTCATCTCTTCTATATTGTTACGTCATGTCCCATTGTTCTTTCCATGTGAAGCAAACTTTCAGCAACTAACTGATTTCACATGTTACAGTCTATACAGTGTCAGTGTCGGACACATGTTATATCAGTGTTGTCGGTGTCGGCCACAAGCGATGTCAGTGGTGTCGGTAGCGATAGCGATAGCGATAGCGCGGGCTTGCGGAAAACGCTCGCCTGCCTTTCCCCGTAGTGCGAATTGGGTGCGGTTTGTGGTAGTGGCTCCTCCACCGAGGTGCGCTAGTCTGGTCCGTATCAGGAAACGTGGTCCGTCCGTGGTGATTTATCTAAGGCTTATAGCAGAGCTCGACAGTACGTCTCGCTGGTGGTCCGACTCTCGCAAAGAGCTTGTGACCGGCAAATGGAAAGCAGGAATCGTTGCCTCGAGGCCCTGCGTTCTCCCTACGGAGAAGAAGGGCCGGCAGGCCAAATTGTGTCTCTAGTCCCAGTGAAATTCGTCGCCGAGGTCGTTGGGATCCGTTCTGCACAGAGCGCTGCCATCCCTCCTCGAGCGAGCCCGGTCGGTCGGTCGGTCGGTCGGTCGTCTGGTGCGTGTGGGAGGCCCCTGTCAGGCGGTCCTAGGTCGACGGAGTGAGGGACGGGTGGAACAACCGTCCGTCCGTCCCGTCAGTCGGTCCCTGAGGCCGTCGTCCCAGTGAGGCTTTTTACACACCCTTCCTCCGCCGACCGGTGTGCGCAGTACGTACGTCTCCGACAGATATCTGGTTGATCCTGCCAGTAGTCATATGCTTGTCTCAAAGATTAAGCCATGCATGTCTAAGTTCACACTGTCTCACGGTGAAACCGCGAATGGCTCATTAAATCAGTCGAGGTTCCTTAGATGACACGATCCTACTTGGATAACTGTGGCAATTCTAGAGCTAATACATGCTTACCAAGCTCCGACCCTCGCGGAAAGAGCGCTTTTATTAGTTCAAAACCAATCGTCGTTTCCCCTCGCGGGGTTGCGGCGTCCCCACTGGTGACTCTGGATAACTTTGTGCTGATCGCATGGCCTCATGTGCCGGCGACGCATCTTTCAAATGTCTGCCCTATCAAATGTCGATGGTACGTGACATGCCTACCATGTTTGTAACGGGTAACGGGGAATCAGGGTTCGATTCCGGAGAGGGAGCATGAGAAACGGCTACCACATCCAAGGAAGGCAGCAGGCGCGCAACTTACCCACTCCCGGCACGGGGAGGTAGTGACGAAAAATAACAATACGGGACTCTTTCGAGGCCCCGTAATTGGAATGAGTACACTTTAAACCCTTTAACGAGGATCTATTGGAGGGCAAGTCTGGTGCCAGCAGCCGCGGTAATTCCAGCTCCAATAGCGTATATTAAAGTTGTTGCAGTTAAAAAGCTCGTAGTTGGATCTCAGGCGCAGGCGGGCGGTCCGGCTCGCGCCGGTTCACTGCCCGTTGTCTCCTGCCCTACCGTCTGCCGGCTCTCTCCCACGGGTGCTCTTCGCTGAGCGTCCTGGGTGGCCGGCGCGTTTACTTTGAAAAATTAGAGTGTTCAAAGCAGGCCTCGGCTGCCTGAATAATGGTGCATGGAATAATGGAATAGGACCTCGGTTCTATTTTGTTGGTTTTCGGAACTGGAGGTAATGATTAACAGGGACAAACGGGGGCATTCGTATTGCGGCGTTAGAGGTGAAATTCTTGGATCGCCGCAAGACGAGCTACTGCGAAAGCATTTGTCAAGAATGTTTTCATTAATCAAGAACGAAAGTCAGAGGCGCGAAGACGATCAGATACCGTCGTAGTTCTGACCATAAACGATGCCGACTAGCGATCCGCAGGAGTTGCTTCGATGACTCTGCGGGCAGCTTCCGGGAAACCAAAGTGTTTGGGTTCCGGGGGAAGTATGGTTGCAAAGCTGAAACTTAAAGGAATTGACGGAAGGGCACCACCAGGAGTGGAGCCTGCGGCTTAATTTGACTCAACACGGCCAACACTGAAATGATTGACATGCCGAGACCACTCTTCTGGAACTGGTGCTGGACTTAGACCCCCAGAATCTGGGGTTATGTCCCCTGTGGCTCGGTTTTGTCTGCATCCAGTGTTTGATAAAGGAATTGACGGAAGAGCACTATCAGGAGTGGAGCCTGAGACCTAAGTTAACTTACCACGCCAATACTGCAGAATGACTATCAAAAAGTACACCTTAGTGGGGTCTAATAGAGAACATGTGCTGGAATTAGACCCTCGAAAATCTTTGGGGCTACCCTTTAAGAAACTTGACTATCTCGCTAAGGGAATTGACGAAAGGGCACCACCAGGTGTGGAACCTGCGGCTTAATTTGACTGAACACGCCAATGCTGTAGAACAACTGACAAATTGAGAGCGCTGCCGTTTGGGTCTAATAATGAACGTACGCTGGTATTAGACTCACGGACGACAAGTCAGCTCAAATGAAAGAACGCTACGGAAATCGTGTTTAACTCCGCAGATTTCAAATACCTGGTCATTGACAAACAAAAGCCCTCAATAAATTCGTCTGACCAAATAGTGAACGGGTGCTGGAAATAGATCTGAAGACAGGTCAGTTTTACCCTACAAATGACAGGGCGTTGCTACGGAAAACCAGCTCAAATCGAGAGGAGCCGCAGACACTTTGGTTCACGTACCAGGCTGATAAGCCAAGGGCGCGAGGCTACCATGTGGGGGATTACGGCCGAACCCTTGAAAGCCGCAATCCCGCCCAAAATCTCAGCACCACTGCAATGGGAGGCTCCTACATGCTCGGGACCTGGGGCTTGCGCCCCAGCCCTATCAGGTAGAGCCACAGTAAGAGGTCCTTGCCGCCCGCAAATCAAAGCGGGCGGAAAACTGCTTGATACTCACCCTATACGGCGATGGGGTGCGAAAAACACCAACCAAAGACTTAGAACCTGGTCGGGGTGTCAAAAACAGTAGAGCAGCCACCACACTGTGAACTGTCAAGACTAAACCACTGACCATGAGAGTTGTCCGCACACCAGGCGATCAACATCTCTGTGACATTACCAGGCTTGTCCTCTGGCTAAATGCACTCCGGTTACGATATCTACCTCTGTACGTTATCAGCCATAACTATCATGCTGGACGCAGAAGAGATGCAGACCAGCGGACATTGCACACCTGCCCCACTGTGTCAACACCCCAGGTGGCGGGGAATGCTAGGCGTACCATCCCTGCATAGAAGCCAAGAAAATAAAGGGAAAAAGAGATACCCCACTCACATGCAAATGCTACGTTTCTGGCAGGACGTGACGATCCTGGGATACAGACACACTGGACTGCCTCTCTTCCGGGTAAACCAGTCCATCTCATATATCACATACCATCATTGCACCCTATAGACACGAGTAGTGAAGACTCGATAGTCTGGAAAGACAACTTCCATAGGAGAGAAAACTCTGATCGTAAACAACTGCTGCCTTGCAGATAGGCTGGGGACAGCCAAAGGCTAAGGAGGGCATCCCTACAGAAACGCCTGTTGAAATCGGATGCACGGGGCCGCAAGCCTAACAAAACAGTGCAACGTAAATCACAGTATGATGGCAGCACAACCTATTCGAAAAACGTATGGCGCTCATCCTGAGGAGACCCGCCAGGCAGCGATAGCGCCGGGCCTCACGCCTCGAAGGGGCCCACCCTTGACTACTGGTGGTCACCCACCCATGTGTCGTGGAGTCAAGGCACATGGCTATGGGGTAACGTCTATTGGCCAAAACTTCAAGACCCTCAGAATACTACAGTGGAATGCGGAGGGAGTCATTAACAAAAAACTTTCCCTAACACACCACCTGCATGAAGGTAAGATTGACGTGGCATGTATCCAGGAAACGCACCTCAACAATAACCATAAATTCTCAATCAGAGGATACCAGACCTTCCGTCTAGATAGAGAAGGTCACAAAGGAGGGGTCCTGATACTGACCAGAAACAGCATACCGAGTAGCGCGGTACCTGTCAATCACACCGGACAAGCAGAAATTGTAGGAGTTGACATAATGGCTCAAGAGACGAAGCTCCGCATTTTCAATCTGTACGGACCACCAAACAGAGACCTATCGCTCTCGAGTATGGAGGTCAGAGACTCCAACTGCATAGTAGTTGGAGATTTCAACAGCCACTCGGAGAGATGGGGATACTCTGACACAGACAGCAGAGGTGACGAAGTGGAAGATTGGGAGATAGATGCAAATCTCTCCCTAATCAACAGGCCGGAGGATAGCCCTAGCTTCTATTCAAGAACATGGCATACCACCTCGACTCCAGATTTGGCCTTCTCCACACAGGACATACACTATAAAATAGACCGCCAGGTGCTAAACCAACTGGCAGGTAGCGACCACAGGCCGATCAGGCTAACCATTGACATGGAAGTAGGCCCACAGGAAACAAAACCGCTCCCACGTTGGAATTACAAACGAGCCGACTGGGACAGATTTGCAATCCTGACAGATGGGCTGTGTGAAACCATCAACACACGAAACACCAAAATGAAGCCCATGGTAGAGAGCCTAAGCAAGGCAATAATGCAAGCCGCCACTGAAACCATCCCAAGAGGAGCTAGGAAAAACTATAAGCCCTACTGGAATGATGAGTTACAGAAAGTGGAAGATGCAGTAACAAATGCGAGGAACATGGCAGAACGAGAAAAATCCGTGGAGGCAAACATCGCCCTCAAAGCCGCCGCGGCGAAGTACAAACACACTCTCAAGCAAACAGCAAGAGAAAGTTGGAAAAATAAAACGGAAAGTTTAAACCTGGACAAAGAAGGGAACAAGCTATGGAAGCTAGTCAGAGCCATGAACGACGAAACCCCGTCAAATAAACAAATTACTATCAAGCAAGGCGAAAACTTGATCACAGGTAAGAAAGCCGCAAACGCCTTTGTCGATCACTATGCCAGAGCAAACCACATCGAGGTCCCTGCAGATAAGCATACAGACATTAGCGAAGAGCTAAAGGGGCACGAAAACATAAATACGGCTCCTGAAGAGCACATGATGGCCAAACTAACAATGCGCGAAATGGAAGAGGCTATGAGAACACTAAAGAGAAGGAAATCTCCCGGAAAAGACGGGATAACAAACGAAATGCTGATGGGGCTGGGCCAAACAGCGAAGGAAAAACTACTATCAGTCCTGAACCAAAGCTGGAAAAGGGGTATTGTACCCCAGGCATGGAAAGATGCAATACTGGTACCAGTACCAAAAACAGGAAAGGACAAAACAGATCCGAATGGATACAGGCCCATAAGCCTACTGAGCTGTGTCGGCAAGCTGATGGAACGGATGATAAACACCAGACTGATGTGGCATCTGGAAGAAAAACGAATACTAATTCCACAGCAAGCCGGCTTTAGACAGCACAGATCCACTGAGGACCAGGTCATCCTCATAGCCCAGGAGATAGAAGATGCCTACCAGGCACAGAAACACACAGTAGCTGTTTGGGTGGATCTGGAAAAGGCATTTGACAAAGTCTGGAAGGATGGACTTAGAGTCAAGCTAAGAAGAAGTGATGTTTGTGGGAAGATGTACAAGTGGATCAACCACTACCTCAAACAAAGAACGGCCAGAGTCCAAGTACAAGGGCAGATGAGCAAAAAGGTGACACTCGAGCAGGGAGTACCCCAAGGGGGAGTACTGTCACCCACACTCTTCCTGGTATATATAAACGATATTACAGAGAATATACCAAGAAGAGTCCATAGCTCAATGTTTGCAGACGATCTGGCTATGTGGACCTCTGAAAAGAATCTCACCATAGCAAGAAATCGGATGCAAACGGCCCTAACATCGCTGGAAGAGTGGGCGAACTCATGGCTGGTCAAAATAAACGAGGAGAAAACCACGTGCACAATATTCTCGCTCTCATTAAAACCCCAAAGTACCAAATTAAGCCTAAATGGCAAAATCCTGCAGCAAAACGACAACCCAACCTATCTGGGAGTCACATTTGATCGGCGCATGACATGGAAAAGTCAGATTGAGAGAAACCGAATGAAAGCCAGAGAAAGAATGGCGATCATGAGGAAACTTGCTGGCACAAGCTGGGGAGCAGACGAAGGCATACTAAAGAAACTGTACACTGGAAGAGTGAGACCAGTTCTCGAGTATGGCATCGCGGCATGGACAACAGCAGCGAAGGCGAACTTCGATAAAGTTAACAAACTTCAAAACCAAGCTATGAGAATCATAACTGGTGGCATGAAGTCAACGCCAATTGTAGAACTTGAAAAGATTACAAAACTGCAATCCATGACCGACAGAAGAGACTGCAGAGCCCAGCTGCAGTCAGAGAAACTCCGAAGACTGACGGACCATCCAATGTACCAGAGGCTAAACAATTTGGGAAATGGGAAACTAAAGCGGAGAAACTTTGCAGAAATAGCCAAAGCAAAGATGCACGAAGACCCCATAAACGCACTAACAACACCAAAACCCATCACTACTGTACGAAAACCTACTTGGAGGCAGGACATATTTCCAGAGGTGGTAGAAAATATACCAGGTATTGCAAACAAAAACTGCCAGACCGAAAAAGAAAGGAGAGACACTACCCTAAGCTTCATAACGAAAAGCTACCCAAGCATGGACTGGACCCATGCATACACCGACGGTTCTGTAACAAACACTACACAGAACGGAGGGGCAGGAGCATTCCTGAACCTACCAAATGGCAGAAAAATAACACTGTCATTCGCTACTGGTAAGTACACAAGCAATTTCAGAGCGGAGGCAGAGGCACTGAGGGCGGCAGTGGAAGAAATGGCAACACACAGTGAAAATGAGAGCCACATAGTCTTGTTGACAGATGCTCTCGCCGTAGTCACAGCGCTAAAAAGCCAGAAAAACACTGAGCTTAATGACTTAAGAGCAGCACTCTGCAAACTGTGCCAGCTGTCCGCACCAAAAAGGGTAGTGGTACAGTGGGTTCCGTCACACTGCAACATCCAAGGCAACGAGGAGGCAGACAGACTGGCAAAAGAAGGTGCAAGGCTACCACAAACAGATACCAGTATGACGTACGAAGAGTCAAAACGGCTTATCAAAGCCAGGTAAATTACCAAATGGGAAACCGAACATACTGGTTACACCAAAAACGATGCCTATTACCAGTTGAACCGAAGAGAGCAGGTCGTTGTCTTCAGACTTCGCACTGGCCACAATAGACTGAGGTACCACCTATTCAACAAATTGAAGATAGGGTGTACCGACGAATGCCCGTGCGGTACTGGTAAAATGACTACTGAACATCTGCTGCAGAACTGCCCGACATACGGGGATCAGAGAGAGCAGATGTGGCCATTGCCAGTGGAACTGCAAGACAAGCTCTATGGTAGTGGCGAGAGTCTCAGGACGACCGCCGCTTTTTTCGAAAAAATAATGGTTGCTGTCTGACTGTGTACGCAGAAGAAGAAGAAGAAGATATCTTCTAGACACAGGGTGTCCAACACACCTTATAGAGCGACTGGCCAAGACTCAAAGGCGTATGCTGGTAAAGTCACTCTGAATTTCATTCTGTCTCTCTAACATTCATAAAACAGCCTATCAATTACTCTTCCATAAAGTCGGCGAGCTAAACAGATCCCTAGCTAAATTCTCTCTCTATCACTCTTTCTCTCTCCATCGCCACTTTCCTTGAGTTAAACTTTGACTAGTATTTTATAGCCTCAAGCAGTATCAGAGCTGCCCAATAGTCGTCTGTGGGATGTTTGACCCAGCCATTCTCTAGTTTGAATCTACATCCATTTAAATGTTATTAGAACGAATCACTCTGAATTTGTGTCACTCAATATGTCGCAGAAAGACCTGATGATCATTGTCTGCCACTAATCCCCCACTACTTAAATCAGAACGCCAGAGTGGTTAGCTAATACCCCCTACCTGTTTTCCTTTGTCGACTTAGTATATAGACGGTGAGTGATTTTAGCGTAGTGTCGAGACCGTAAGTGACCTTGGCACACATTCAGGTACCTTTGTTCTCAGAGTCGCTGACCACATCACCCCTAACCTAAACGCTCATGTTGCGACTGGGACTGTTACAGTATCAAGGACTTTATTCTGTGGAGTGTGCATGTGATGTGCATTCGATCGGTTATTATGTTTGTTGTGCTGCATTTTGCTGTATTTCATGCCTGGTTCAAGCCGTGGGAGACCAGTCCATGACGGAGTACAACGTTCCGCTGAAATGCACATCAGAATTCAGTCCAGATTATCACTCCTCAAGGACATTTCTGCTCGGACTGAAGCCGACTTCCTCCAGCCCGTCTCTCCCTCCACCGGAGTTTACACGATACCTCTCCCAACCTCGTATTTTCAGCCCAGCTAAACGCTGTCTAAAAGGTGAACACAATCAGAAGCGGTAGGTCACGTAAAATCAGAGAGTTTGACAGACACGGAAGGCTTGACACAAACACTGGTCTAATACACTCTTCGCGGCCCCCATCCTAAGGCTGCGGAGTACACAGCTCCATCTGGGCAGGATATAGGGATTTCGGTAGACACGCTTCGCATAAACGCAGCTCAGCATTTGGACATGGTAGTGGTCGATCGACGCAACGGGCCTTTGACGCCTACGATAATATTATTAGTATTATTATGTTTTGATTGTAATAAAATTCGATTATAAAATTCTGAATAATCGTTATAGCGTCTAGTCGTGAGTGTGCAGAAAGGTAACATAATAGAAAGAGATACAAGAATAGAAAGAAAAGAAAGAAAGTATAATTGTGAAACAATAGAAAACAGACAGCAGAGACAAATAAAGATGTAAATAATTAAAACAGAATGATAACTAGGAGAGATAATCTGCTACAGTGTCCATTATCTCCAGTTAGAAGTGAATGATTACACTCGTCATCTCTTCTATATTGTTACGTCATGTCCCATTGTTCTTTCCATGTGAAGCAAACTTTCAGCAACTAACTGATTTCACATGTTACAGTCTATACAGTGTCAGTGTCGGACACATGTTATATCAGTGTTGTCGGTGTCGGCCACAAGCGATGTCAGTGGTGTCGGTGTCGGCCACAAAAGATGTCAGTGTTGTCGGTGTCGGCCACAAGCGTTGTCAGTGGTGTCGGTGAGCCACATGTGATGTCAGTGGTGTCGGTGTCGGTCACATGCAATGTCAGTGGTGTCGGTGTGAGCCACATGCGATGTACTGGTGTATGCACGCGTGAGTTAGATCTTATTGAGTACCATTTGCGAGGCACAGCATGATGACCAGTACGTCACGTCAGTGTCAGGCACACGATTATAATTAAGACCAGTATCGCTATTTGGTACAGTGTTCCCTGAAAACAGGCTGTTTTGCCTGACCAGATGGGTATCGACGTGATCATCGAAGTAGTAAGCGCACACAGATGAAGTCACGCATAGCACAACTGTCTGGTGGATCGCGGTCAACCATCATGAGCAACCTATGTGGTGTAACTAAGCTACACCTGTGTTTATATCCACTCAGCAAGTTTCGGAGAGTGTGGCAGTGATAATTCCAGTAGCCCGCTGATTGTACACAGTGTTGTTCCTTTTTTCAATCTTCAATTCCTGCTCTCTCCCCAATGCCAAAGAACGCAGTCTGTGGACTGCTAGTCCATTGATTGTAATGTCAGCATCCAAGAGATGGTCACTGATAGACTTTAGATCATAGAAAAAAACTTGGTTTTATACTGAAGCATTGTTTCTATTCCGTTGTGCGTATGTCTTATAGCGAAGTGCGTTGTGTTTGTTTTTATTTGTTGGTTTTACGGCCCATAAAGCTTCAGCACGCATTTAACGAAATGAATTGAGTTCCATAAGGGACATTTGTTTGACTGAATCCACAAATATTTATCTTTGGCTTATGAGTTATGTCACAACAACTTTGCTACGCAGCCTAGCACTGTAACAATTTGTATTACACGTTGAAATTGGTTGTCCAACTACACTCCACTATAGTTCCATATATTACAATTTGACTGGCAATTACTAGAATTTATCTTATTTCGGCACGTCATCTCACTCAACTACAGATGAGGTCATATTTGTTATTCCATCACGTGTTTGTCACATTAATAGTCTCACAGCCGGTCTAAGATTGTGCCTGGCAAGTGCTATATTATGTAGTGCTATATCGTACGTGTCTACACTATCAAATGCTTTTCCTATGCAACTAAAACCACTGCACATATTTTTATTATATTGCTCTTTCGCTTAATTGTCTTAAGGTTTAAAACGGACTAAACTTTGGAAGATATTGGAAGATTATGGTGTACGCAACCAACTACTTGGTAATGTCAGAACACTGATTCATATAAGTATAACCGTCTTCAAAACGACTGATGGTGTCACAAATGCTTCAGAAATCACTATCCGGGGTGAGACAAGGGTGTGTGCTTTCCTTTCTGCTGTTTAACATCTACGTAGACAAAATCGTATCATAGACAGTTGATAGTAACGCATGTAGGTAATCGCTTTGTGAATGCACCATGACAATAACCAAACAAAACTTACATTGCAACCACAAAACCATCGTCGGGAACAAAAGACCAACGAAAACCACTACCAATTCCCAACAAAAACAATGAAACCAAAAAGTGAATGAGATGATGCGGAGGAAACAAGATAACTTTTTGTACCAGCGGTCAAGCTAAGAAGAAGTGAAGTTTGTGGGAAGATGTACAAGTGGATCAACCACTACCTCAAACAAAGAACGGCCAGAGTCCAAGTACAAGGGCAGATGAGCAAAAAGGTGACACTCGAGCAGGGAGTACCCCAAGGGGGAGTATTGTCACCCACACTCTTCCTGGTATATATAAACGATATTACAGAGAATATACCAAGAAGAGTCCATAGCTCAATGTTTGCAGACGATCTGGCTATGTGGACCTCTGAAAAAAATCTCACCATAGCAAGAAATCGGATGCAGACGGCCCCAACATCGCTGGAAGAGTGGGCGAACTCATGGCTGGTCAAAATAAACGAGGAGAAAACCACATGCACAATATTCTCACTCTCATTAAAACCCCAAAGTACCAAATTAAGTCTAAATGGCAAATTCCTGCAGCCAAACGACAACCCAACCTATCTGGGAGTCACATTTGATCGGCGCATGACATGGAAAAGTCAGATTGAGAGAAACCGAATTAAAGCCAGAGAAAGAATGGCAATCATGAGGAAACTTGCTGGCACAAGATGGGGAGCAGACGAAGGCATACTAAAGAAACTGTACACTGGAAGAGTGAGACCAGTTCTCGAGTATGGCATTGCGGCATGGACAACAGCCGCAAAGGCGAACTTCGATAAAGTTAACAAACTTCAAAACCAAGCCATGAGAATTATAACAGGTGGCATGAAGTCAACGCCAATTGTAGAACTTGAAAAGATTACAAAACTGCAATCCATGACCGATAGAAGAGACTGCAGAGCCCAGCTGCAGTCAGAGAAACTCCGAAGACTGACTGACCATCCAATGCACCAGAGACTAAACAATTTGGGAAATGGGAAACTAAAGCGGAGAAACTTTGCAGAAATAGCCAAAGCAAAGATGCACCAAGATCCCATAAACGCACTAACAACACCAAAACCCATCAATACTGTACGAAAACCTACCTGGAGGCAGGATATATTTCCAGAAGTGGTAGAAAATATACCAGGTATTGCAAACAAAAACTGCCAGACTGAAAAAGAAAGGAGAGATACTACCCTAAGCTTCATAACGAAAAGCTACCCAAGCATGGACTGGATCCATGCATACACCGACGGTTCTGTAACAAACACTGCACAGAACGGAGGGGCAGGAACATTCCTGAACCTACCAAATGGCAGAAAAATAACACTGTCATTCGCTACTGGTAAGTACACAAGCAATTTCAGAGCGGAGGCAGAGGCACTGAGGGCGGCAGTGGAAGAAATGGTGACACACAGCGAAAATGAGAGCCACATAGTCCTGCTGACAGATGCTCTCGCCGTAGTCACAGCGCTAAAAAGCCAGAAAAACACTGAGCTTAATGACTTAAGAGCAGCACTCTGCAAACTGTGCCAGCAGTCCGCACCAAAAAGGGTAGTGGTACAGTGGGTTCCGTCACACTGCAACATCCAAGGCAACGAGGAGGCAGACAGACTGGCAAAAGAAGGTGCAAGACTACCACAAACAGATACCAGTATGACGTACGAAGAGTCAAAACGGCTTATCAAAGCCAGATACATGACCAAATGGGAAACCGAACATACTGGTTACACCAAAAACGATGCCTATTACCAGTTGAACCGAAGAGAGCAGGTCGTTGTCTTCAGACTTCGCACTGGCCACAACAGACTGAGGTACCACCTATTCAACAAATTGAAGATAGGGTGTACCGACGAATGCCCGTGCGGTACTGGTAAAATGACCACCGAACATCTGCTGCAGAACTGCCCGACATACGAGGATCAGAGAGAGCAGATGTGGCCATTACCAGTGGAACTGCAAGACAAGCTCTATGGCAGTGGCGAGAGCCTCAGGATGACCGCCGCTTTTTTCGAAAAAATAATGGTTACTGTCTGACTGTGTACGCAGAAGAAGAAGAAGAAGTACCAGCGGTAAAAAGGAATATTTAATTGTTTTTATATTATAGTGCACCTGTCAAATAATACAGAGCAGTAGTGCTATTCTTTTTTCGGAAATTGTTCGTTTGAGACGGTATATCTCAACATAAATTAATGTTATTACATGCTGGTTTTTAAAAGATTCGGTGATACATGTCGCTTGACCGTGCAGTTGCGGGCCAGTGGGCATGGTAGGTTTATATTTAACCATTGATAGAAACATAAAGTAGGCTTTAGTAGCATTCCAATCAGTATCTTCAAACTAAGGTACAGTAATTTCAAACGTTGGTTAACTTTCTATTGTGATCAGTCATCAATTTGGAATAAAAATTATATTGACAGAAATATCGTCTCATGTTGTTTTAAAAAACTCGTGTCGTGCTAAACAAGGAAATTAAAGGAAGCCACAAGAACAGGTGGGGATATATTTTACAAGAGAAGCAGTACAAAACAAACGCAACTCGTAAGCACCAAATCGTTTTTTTTTTTTATTGGTTCACTTGTAAAGTACATTTGTCAGCGCAAATTACGCTAAATAGCAGTGATATTAGCTAGTTCTGGTAATGGGAGATTGGTAGCATTGCTATTAGCTAGTTCAGGAAATGGGAGATTGGTAGCATTGATATTAGCTAGTTTAGGTAATGAGAGATTGGTAGCATTGATATTAGCTAGTTCTGGTAATTGGAGATTGGTAGCAGTGATATTAGCTAGTTCAGGTAATGAGAGATTGGTAGCATTGATATTAGCTAGTTCAGATAATGGCAGATTGGTAGCATTGATATTAGCTAGTTCTGGTAATTGGAGATTGGTAGCAGTGATATTAGCTAGTTCAGGTAATGAGAGATTGGTAGCATTGATATTAGCTAGTTCTGATAATGAGAGATTGGTAGCATTGATATTTGCTAGTTCTGGTAATGATAGATTGGTAGCTGACATTAGGTCCACGTGCTTGGCTGATAAGCTAACATCTGAGGGACTGCGGCCAAACGCCTCTAAGCCAGATCCCGCCCTAAATCTCAGCACCGCTGTGATGGGAGGCTACGACATGGCTGGGGCTTGCGTCTCAGCCCGGCTTGATCGAGCTGCAGAAATGCACCTGGTAAAATGCACTCCTGCCTCGCTCTTTGCCTCTGTCTGCTATCAGTCATCCCATTGGACGCAGAAGAGATGCAGTCCAGCGAACATTGCACCTCCTGCCCTATTGTGACAACCTCCCGGGTGGCGGGGAATGCTAGGCGTACCATCACTGCAGATGAGCTGAGAAAATAGAGGGAGCAAAGAGATACCTGACTCACATGCATATGCTACGTTTCTGGCAGGACGTGATGATCCTGGGACAAAGTCACACTGGACTGCCTCTCTTCCGGGATAGTACAAACTAGTACATAGTCCATCATATCATTGCCAAACCATATAGACACGAGTAGGGAAGACTCGATAGTCCTGCAAGACAACTTCCTAAGAGAGACAACTCTGACCAAAAACAACTGCTGCCTTGCAGTTAGGCTGGGGACAGCCAAAGGCTAAGGAGGGCAACCCTACAGAAACGCCTGTTGAAATCGGATGCACTGAGCCACAGGCTTAACAAAATAAAACAGTGCAACGTAAACATCGCTGTAAACAGCGTACGAAGAAGAAGAAGAAGATAGTTCTGGTAATGAGAGATTAGTAGCATTGATATTAGCTAGTTCTAGTAATGGGAGATTGGTAGCATTGATATTAGCTAGTTCTGGTAATTGGAGATTGGTAGCAGTGATATTAGCTAGTTCTGGTAATGAGAGATTGGTAGCATTGATATTAGCTAGTTCAGATAATGGGAGATTAGTAGCATTGATATTAGCTAGTTAAGGTTTGGAGATTGGTAGCATTGATATTAGCTAGTTCAGATAATGGGAGATTGGTAGCAGTGATATTAGCTAGTTCAGATAATGGGAGATTGGTAGCAGTGATATTAGCTAGTTCAGATAATGGGAGATTGGTAGCAGTGATATTAGCTAGTTCAGGTAATTGGAGATTAGTAGCAGTGGGGACACACTTTAAACTTTCTGTGTTAAATAACACCTTATGAAGTGAGATTCAAGCCTTTCCATACTGCCCACTCGTCCTCCAATGAATGCTTAATAGCTTCTGACTCTCACTATCCACTATTTGACACACTGTTTCGTTCTCGTGCATTCTTCTAAAGTCGCTGCCATCTTGGATATGGTTTGATGAAGTCATACTTCTCATCAGAACGACGGACCTGCAACTTACTGATACCTCAATTGCATAACTAAACATATATGTAGTCAAGTGGTCTTCTATGCGTTGGTGGTTTTCTCTTTCAATAATACGGCTATTTTAAGTTACTTCTTCTCCTACAAATAAGGTTAGAAAGTAGTTATATTTGAGAAGAATAACAGCAGTTTACAAAAGCAAGAATTAGAGCAAGGGTGTCATAATGTAAGAAAACGTCAGACTCTGAATCTGAGTCAAGTACCACTTTTTGATCTGAATTGGAAGATCTAGAAAAAGAATTCGGACGACGACTGCATATTATTAATTTCATCAATCAATCCATTAATTAATTAACTAGTAAATAAATCGTTCAATCAACCAATTAGTCGCTCGATCAAACAATAAATCAATCAAACCTTTCAGTGATGAGAAGGTCTTCCATAAATACACGCCGTTTTTCCATGTTTCCCTGTTTCCTTTATATTTGTCGCAACCTCTCTTCTCCGTGAGTGTTTTGAGCTACCTCTATATTTCTTGCCCTGGACATTACAAAAGAGAAACTGACTTGTAGGCATGTAAGCCAGGCTGCTAAATGGGCCTTTTATCCAGCGTCATCGCATTATCTTCACATCAAGTACCAGCTATGAATGTCCAACACTTTCCTGCAGTTGTTCATTGAGGACTTTGTCATTCCATTTCAGTCCTCCTGTACCACGAAGCAGCCATTAGTGAGAACTTGGACCTTTCTCGTTGTAGTTTTTGTTGTTTCCTATGTTACAGATCTAATTAATACAACGGACTTCATTGTAGCTGAGGATTTCTTTTTTGAGATTAACTTAACTTCCTTAGACTTCAATAAGTTGTGACAGTTCCAGCTGGAGCATGGGCGTTTAGGCCATGGGAGATTGGGCTGGCGACTCTGATGAACAAATGTTGCCAGAATGGTTTGGACGAACGCAGATCACGCCAGGACCAATCACCGTTTCGACACTAGGTCAACAAAGGAAACGACGAGCTTAGGTCGAAGACTTTGTCTAGTACAGGCATGGGTGTCCGACTTGGCGTGAATTGAGGTTGGTGACAGTCCGATGCTGCCACGGCCGGCTACGACATTTAAAGTGACAGTGACTCGTTGATAGTAAACCTATAACATCTAGTTGGGGTAGTTCCAAATTGGAGTGATGGCTAAATCAGACAGCCAACAGAAGCCATTTGGACAGCCATGTTGTATATTGAGATTTAAAAATACACTGCAGGGGAAAAACTCGGGACACTGGCTAGGAGATTAGCCCAGTTGCTGTCAGGAAGGCTGAGAGTGAGTCTCAAAGTGAGAGTGTGTGCAGGGTGATTGTATCATCTTAGACCTCGAGTTTTGGCTAGTCGCTCCCAATCGGTGTTTATGATAGACAACCTGTGAACAGTACGATGTCTGAATGTGTGTTGTACGTACAGGACACATTGTGAACGATGTGTATTCTGCTTATGTGTAAGAGTACAGATTCGCGTTAATACGTGAAGGGAGCTAAGTATTTATGAATACACAGATCGCCTGAATACGTGATTTGATTATGTGTAAGCTTACAGATTCGTCTGAGTTCGTCATCTGATCGTGATGACGAGATTGTGTGTTGAGGGGGCAGGAGAAAGGCGGTGAGTTAACTGGAGCCATTACGTTGTGGCTAGAATATTTCTTGAGGGTGGGAATTTTAATTGTTTCAGGTTTAGACATAGAATTTGGGTTGACACGTAGTTACAGGAACACCATCAATATCATATACGTGAAATACCTGGGGTCGTAAAATATATATATTTATATATGATTATTTAGTTTAGATGTTTTTTTTACTTTTTGTTGATACAATGCAACGATTATTCTTGTAATAAATTACATTGTTTTGTTTTATGGTCAGGATTGTGGTTACTGTTTAATTTCTGTGTTGAAGTCGTGTCTTGGTGTAGATAAACGTTGTAACTCTTGAGATAAGTAAACTACGCAACTAAACCTAGACTACCACAAAAGTTACCCGGTACAGTGCAAGTGCTCTATTGTATTTTGTATTCTCAATTTGACATCTGTATCTGAACATCCGTTGAATTATCTATTGCTGCCAAAATTCACGAAATACTCCACATCTAGTAATAATTTGTCGTCAAACACAAGCTGTTCGTCGTTACCTACGTTTCTTCTAAAATTTGTTTATTGTAAATATGTAAATTATTATGAAAGTGTATCAAGTTGCAATGAAATAAAACCGTTAAATTGTTTAGACCTTTTACTTCTCATGTAGCCTACTTTAAAACAAAATTTGGGTCCTTGTGTGTGCGCTGTCTTACTATATTCTGGGGAATACAAAACATTCGTGTTTATTAACTGATTCACTGAGTATAGTCGATATATTGCCTCACAAATGTACCCACGGTTCCATACAACTGATTCATTGTCTTAAAGAATTGTCATGAATAAACTATACCTGGCATGAATAAATTGAACCCGTCCCAGTGCGTTGATACAGAATTATAGAAGGTGCATCATCATGTGAAGCAGAATTATACAAACCAATTGTTAGGAAGCAAGCATGCAACTGGGGTCGCTAGAAGAAGTCGTCAAAGGCATGCAAGCACTTATCCAACTGCTTGAGGAGACAGCATATTCCGGCCTTGAAAAGTGACGTTGATCGTTGAATCATTTGATCACTGCTGCTGTACCGGAATTGTTGGCTTTTCAGAGTTTCTTCTAAGGTTCTGAACAAATCAAAGTCGCATGGTGCGAGATCAGGGCTGTAGGTTTGGTATGACAGAACTTCACCCACTTCTCCGTACTAACGCTTCCTGCACAATGTTCGTGACATGCGAAAGTAACCTGCTGGTACGTAAACAATTCTCAAAACGAAAATCGTCCTGTTTACAAACGTACTTCTTAATCCCAACTTTACATGACAAAATTCAATGTTTCCATAGGCCAGAAATATAAAGTAGTCAATGAGTTAAACATAGAACCCGTGCACATTCAAGGCATTTGTAAATGATGGCAAAAGAAGCATGTGGATGGCGCTTTCAACCTCATTATGAAAAACTATATCTACATACACTTTAAAGCCTGTATATCAATTTCCTGTAAAGAGACCAACTGTTGAGATGTGGGCTATTCTTAATGTGGGCAAACATACATAATGAATAAACCCACCTGATACGTGATACCACTGTGTATTGTTAACAAATTAACCCACCTGATACGTGATACCACTGTGTATTGTTAACAAATTAACCCACCTGATACGTGATACCACTGTGTATTGTTAACAAATTAACCCACCTGATACGTGATACCACTGTGTATTGTTAACAAATTAACCCACCTGATACGTGATACCACTGTGCATTGTTAACAAATTAACCCACCTGATACGTGATACCACTGTGTATTGTTAACAAATTAACCCACCTGATACGTGATACCACTGTGCATTGTTAACAAATTAACCCACCTGATACGTGATACCACTGTGTATTGTTAACAAATTAACCCACCTGATACACGATACCACTGTGTATTGTTAACAAATTAACCCACCTGATGCGTTATACCACTGTTTATTGTTAATAAATTAACCAAAATGAAGCGAGATGCTACCTATATTGATAATGACTAAGTGCAAATGAAACGTGAAACAACCGTGAAATGATAATGCACGTAAGTAACAGAAGCGTAATACGACTGTTTATTGATAATACCTTAACGCAACATAAACAAGCTATGTCCGGGGTCATTGCCATCAAAAACGCACGACCTAATCGCGCAGACAGTCATACTCTGATTTAAAAAAAAAACACAATCGTCATCTTGCTCACCAACTGCCTACTGTATTACGTTTCTACGAGTATTTTAATTTTAGCCTCTTATCAATGTTGCTCAAGATTTGATGAAAGAGCTGATTCTTGCTCTTAGAGCAATGGTCAATGTTTGACAAAGTGGCCAGTGACCATCTAGCCTGATGGCGTCTTCAAGAGCAGCAACCTACTCTTGACACCACCTCGCACTATCACATCAGTCTGCCTGCAGCTCTCCTTCCCACGGTGTCTCAGGCTAGTTGGTGATTTATTTTTTGGCTTCCATAGATTGTCGCCAAGTTATCATAAGCATTTCTGTCTTTTGACTGGACTTGGTGTCCACAACATGGCGTCCTGTTGATCGTGTCAGGTTCTCTACTTAGGAAATGGCCAATACAATTGCGAGTTCCGACCGGTGATGAAAGTGATGACTGCGATGTTCAACAACTTGTGAGCTAGTTAATCCATCTCAGCTACTAAATCGATCCAGTCTTACGCGTTCATCTAATTCTTTATGTTTGGGTGCAGATTACTTTGTTTACATTCTGAATCAGACTTCACATTATTTTATTTATTACGGTTATGTGTTTATAATGGTTATTCTTGTCTGACCAGACGTGTCACATTGAAAATAGGACTTTCTTTCATTTATTTGTCGGTCCACTTGGAGTTGCTGTTGTTGTTTAATGAACATAATGAGTAAGTTCACTCTTTTGTGAAAAGGTTAAGTGGCGGGGTGTAGTAGCGTTCCTCACATCCCGAGGGTGTTGATGAAGGTGGACCACGATCCTCCAGGGGGGAGGGGAGGTTTGTGCTATTTTTGGGTTCATCTGCGTGTCGTTCATTACTGTGGGGATTACATGGATCCACATCTCATCAGTCAGACTGCCTTGAAAACAGCATGTTTTCAGAGAACGCTATATGGAAGAGAGATAGTAATCTTGGTTAGTATATTGACCCTGACGTGACTTTCCTTGTCAGTATCTTGTGCTTGACCCGGCCTGCGTAAATAGTTCAGCAGAGTTGTTGAGAAAGGCACCATCAAACCTGACGGTCCGTCCTCAGAGAAGTTTGCAATCAAGTGCAGAGTAAAACAAAGCTGTGTACTTGTTCCAACCCTCAGGCAGACATTAATGAGTCTACACCGTTCCCATCAAGACTTTAGTTGTACACCATATATTGGAGTCATACAATAGTGCAGAGCGGAGATTGGAGCTGGCAATGCTGTGCACTCTCTATCTCAATGAAGTCCCAATGCGATATGTCGACACTCCTTGCTTTATGAATTCTAATGTCGATTGAAGTACCAAGCGATATGTAGACATCCCTTGCTTCCTGGATTCTTATGTCGATTAAAGTACGAAGCGATATTTAGACACCCCTTGCTTCCTGGATTCTTATGTCGACTTAGTGTCTTGCTATGTATTCGCTAAACACTGTAGTTCTCAAAATATATAACGAATGTAATCTTTTCGCATCTCCCTTCCCCCTTTTCCCTCCGGACGTCAATGATGACTTATCTTTGACATTTCATTTCACGCGTTTCAGATTTCATCTTTTGTGCCTTAGATACCCACAAAGTGATCTAGTGACCCCTTCTTGGTAGTAAAGAAAAGGGCAACTACTCCTCTATGCATGCAGTAAGAGACGACTAAAGAGAGTTGTGCATGGGACTAGCAATACAGACGGGATAAACAAATACTTAAGGGAGAGTTTGATTAACGCAGCAGTTGAGCTCTCGTGTTTATCAGCAAAAAGAGGGCGGGGGAGGGGGGGGGGCGGGGGGTGGGGCTGGGAAGAAAACTAACGTCTTGTTAGGCAATATATACCGATCATTCATGTTAGTCAAGTTCATACAAAACATACTGGACACGTTCCTCAAGTTGGCTTCGTCACAGTCCTTCCTGGAAACGTGCTGTTTTAATGCAGCCTGGCTATCAATGTGAGGGATCGACGTAATCCCCGTAGTAGTAAGCAACACGCAGGTGAAGCAAAGTATAGCACAACCGCCAGGAAGACCTCGCTTCACCTTCATCAGTATTTAAATTGCGTTGAAAGTTAAATTCGTTACACTAAAAAACACAACAATAACATTTTATTTTACTATCGTGTAACGTTACACATGTGAGTCTGTATTATCATATATAAACGGTAGAGAAAAAACAGTGCATGCACTGTGGAATAGTTACACATCATTCCGAAGCTAGATTCTAGAACATGACTATTTTTACATATGCCACCGGAGATTGAGAAAGGAAAAGCAAAGTTGATAGCTTTTTTAAAAAAGAAGTTATTGAACGAGAAATTGATGGAATGTTGAGTTCTAAAGAAAGATCGATTCTACGGAAATTGAAAATGTCACAGAGACGAACAACGATATTAATGTCTCTAAAACGACATTATAGAACATTGTAGGAATACTGACTTTGCATTCTGCGAGCATACAGGTGGTAAAATATCATTTGTGAAAAGATTAACCAGATAGCCTGAGAAGTAAATATTTGCGACAAATTAGTTTGGTTCAACCGAATTAAATATAGTAATTGTTATGAAGCAAACATGCCATAGGGTTAGTTATAAAAAGTCGCATTAGACATTCAGACACGCATTCCATTTATTTGGTAGACGACGGATGCCGTCCAAAAAACATGACTGTGCTTGCTCTTTGAACCACTTGGTCACCGAGGCCATGACGTTTTCATCGGAGTTGAATCTTTGTCCCTTCAGAAATTTGTTTAAGGGTCTGAACAAATGGAAGTCCCAAGGGAAGATATTGGGGTTATAGGATGGTTGTGGAAGTACTTCCCACCTTTTCTGTGATAATGCTTTCTGAACAATGTTCGCGACATGTGGACGCGCATTGTCGTGCAACAGAATCACACCACGCGAAAGCAAAGGCGTCATTTATTCTTGATCGCTATATGCAGCTTGTCTAGTGTGTAATTGCAGAGGATGGCATTGATGTTCAAGCCAGGCTCTTTAAAGTCTACCAACAAAACTCCATTATGGTCAAAAAACGCTGTCAGCATAACCTTACCAGCGGAAATGTAAGACTTTACTTTTTGTTTAGTTTCAATGATCCGGGATATTTACATTGCATGCTGGGAGTTTTACTGTTCGGCTCAAAATGGTGACACCATGATTCATCACCTGCCACTATGCGCAAAAGAAACGAATCCCCCACATGTTCGCATGGCAGCAAGTGATTCACACTCCCTCCCATGTGTTTTTCTTTGTGGTAGTTGACCAGCAACCGAGATACCCGTTGTGAACACACCTTCCGATAATTCAGTTTCTTTCTAACCACCATTTGAACTGTCCCTAGCGACACAGTAAATTCCTCTGCTAGCGAACGTAAGCTCCGACGACTGTCCACCCGAATTGCTGCATCAATTGTAGCGATGGCACCTACTGACGCAGCAATATGCGCCTGACCTAGTCTCGGAAGATCGTTCCTTAACTCACGTCGTTCGTTAAACATCGTTGTCCAGAACTTAACTGTTATCTTCGACATACTTTTGTCACCATACATTGCCTGCATTCTGCGATGAATGTACACTGGTAGACATCCTTTAGCTGTTAGACACCGAATCACCGCTCTCTGGTCAACTCTGGACGGATATCTGTATCACCACCCGCAATGTTTTCAACGGTCTGCTGAGGAAACTATGTGTCCGGGTGATAATGAAGTTTTACGAACTTGATGGTTGGTATGTGCTGTTTACAACTGAAGTGATGTCATGTTGACGTATGTTCACTGGGTAGAGTTCCGTCCGGTTTCATTGGAACACTCCTTGTAAATATATATATATATATATATATATATATATATATATATATATATATATATATATATATATATATATATATATGCACATAATCCATCTCATTGAAACATTATACCAAGATCAACAAGCCACTGTCCGAGTATATGGGCAAACATCGGATTGGTTTCCAGTACAAAAGGGAGAAAGACAGGGATGTATCCTCTCACCTTATCTGTACAACATATATGCGGAATGTATAATGAGAAATGTTCGAGAAGATGTGAACATTGAAAGTTTCGACGCATTTACGATTGGGGGATACGAGATTCCAGAGTTACGATACGCAAATGACACAGTGATACTATCAAGAAGTGCAAAAGGGCTAGAGCAGCTACTTTCAGCCGTTAATAGACATAGTAAAGATAAAAACCTGTTCATAAACATAAATAAAACAAAGATAATGACCACCGACAAAACACAATGTCAACATAAATTTACAGTGGGTGGTGAGGAAATAGATCAGGTCACACATTTTGAATATCTGGGCTCCAGAATTGACAAAAATGGCGACTGCTCGAAAGAAATCAGAAGGAGACTAGCTATGGCAATGCAGAGACTGAACAGCCTGAAGAAATTATGGCAGGGCACCAACAAAATGATAAAAAATAAAAGTCTTGAGAGCCTGTGTTTTTCCTGTGGCTGCTTATGGCTGTGAATCATGGACGATTACCAAAACTTCTAGACAAAGAATCGAATCCTTCGAGTCTTCTTCATCGTACGCTGTTTACAGCGATATTTACGTTGCACTGTTTTAATTTGTTAGCCTGTGGCTCAGTGCATCTGATTTCAACAGACGTTTCTGTAGGGTTGCCCTCCTTATCCTTTGGCTGTCCCCAGCGTAACTGCAAGGCAGCAGTTCTTTTTGGTCAGAGTTGTCTCTCTTAGGAAGTTGTCTTGCAGGACTATCGAGTCTTCCCTACTCGTGTCTATAGGGTTCGGCAATGATATGATGGACTATGTACTAGTTTGTACTATCCCGGAAGAGAGGCAGTCCTGTGTGACTTTGTCCCAGGATCGTCACGTCATGCCAGAAACGTAGCATATGCATGTTAGTGAGGTATCTTTTTGCTCCCTTTATTTTCTCGGCTCATCTGCAGTGATGGTACGCCTAGCATTCCCCGCCACCCAGGAGGCTGTCACAATAGGGCAGGAGGTGCAATGTCCGCTGGACTGCATCTCTTCTGCGTCCATTGGAATGACTGATAGCAGACAGAGGCAAAGAGCGAGGAAGGAGTGCATTTTACCAGGTGCATTCCTGCGGCTCGACCGGGCCGGGCTGAGACGCAAGCCCCAGCAAGTCGTATCCTCCCATCACAGCGGTGCAGAGATTTAGGGCGGGATTCTGGCTTAGAAGCGTTCGGCCGTAGTCCCTCAGATGGTAGCTTATCAGCGAAGCACGTGGACCAAATGTCAGCGACCTGTGATTCCTCTCGAAATAGTGCATTTGACCAGGGGACAAGCCTGGTCATTGCACGGAGATGTTGTTCGCCTGGTGTGCGGACATATCTCATGGTCAAGGGTTGAGTCTCAGCAGTTCGCAGTGAGGTAGCTGACCTACTGCTTAGGGCACCCCAACCGAGAACTAAGTCTTCTACAAATGGTTTCATACCTCATCGCCATATGGGGTGAATATCGAGCAGCTTCCCGCCCGCTTTGATCGGCGGACGGCAGAGACCTCATTCTGCGGCTCGACCGGGCGGGGCTGGAGCGGGAGCCCCAGGTCCCCACCATGTCGAAGCCTCCCTTTGCAATCGTGCTGAACTTTTGAGCAGGATTTTGGCTTAGAGGCGTTCAGCCGTAATCCCTCACCTTGTAGCCTCGCGCCGTTGGCTTATCAGCCTAGTACGTGAACCAAATGTCTGCGGCTCCTCTCGAGTTAGGCAGGATTACCGTAGCAAAGCCCTGTCATGAGTAGGGTAAAACTGACCTATCTTTCGAGGATCTATTTCCAGCACCCGTTCAATATTAGACCGGACGTATTAATAGAGGGCTTTTTAGTTTTGTCAATGGCCAAGTTTCTGGAACCTGTGATTTCTGCAAGGTCAAGTCCAGATTACCATAGCAGACGCTCTTTCATTAGGGGGTTAAGAGACTGTCCTGTCTTCCGTGGGTCTAATACCAGCACACGTTCACTATTAGACCCAACGGAATTGCTCTCAATTTGACAGTCATTCTAAGGTATGGCGTATTAAATCAATTTATGCCGCAGGCTCCACTCCTGGTAGTGCTCTTCCGTCAATTCCTTTATCAAACACTGAATGCAGACCAACCGAGCCACAGATGGCATAACCCAAGATTTCTGAGGGTCTAAATCCAGCATCCGTTCCATATTAGACCCAAGGAAAGTGATCTCGGCATGTCTATAATTTCTGTGTTGGCCGTGTTGAGTCAAATTAAGCCGCAGGCTCCACTCCTGGTGGTGCCCTTCCGTCAATTCCATTAAGTTTCAGCTTTGCAACCATACTTCCCCCGGAACCCAAACACTTTGGTTTCCCGGAAGCTGCCCGCAGAGTCATCGAAGCAACTTCTGCGGATCGCTAGTCGGCATCGTTTATGGTCAGAACTACGACGGTATCTGATCGTCTTCGTCTTTCGTTCTTGATTAATGAAAACATTCTTGACAAATGCTTTCGCAGCTGCTCATCTTGCGGCGATCCAAGAATTTCACCTCTAACGCCGCAATACGAATGCCCCCGTTTGTCCCTGTTAATCATTACCTCCAGTTCCGAAAACCAACAAAATAGAACCGAGGTCCTATTTCATTATTCCATGCACCATTATTCAGGCAGCCGAGGCCTGCTTTGAACACTCTAATTTTTTCAAAGTAAACGCGCCGGCCACCCAGGACGCTCAGCGAAGAGCACCCGTGGGAGAGAGCCGGCAGACGGTAGGGCAAGAGACAACGGGCAGTGAACCGGCGCGAGCCGGACCGCAGGCTTGCGCCTGAGATCCAACTACGAGCTTTTTAACTGCAAGAACTTTAATATACGCTATTGGAGCTGGAATTACCGCGGCTGCTGGTACCAGACTTGCCCTCCAATAGATCCTCGTTAAAGGGTTTAAAGTGTACTCATTCCAATTACGGGGCCTCGAAAGAGTCCCGTATTGTTATTTTTCGTCACTACCTCCCCGTGCCGGGAGTGGGTAAGTTGCGCGCCTGCTGCCTTCCTTGGATGTGGTAGCCGTTTCTCATGCTCCCTCTCTGGAATCGAACCCTGATTCCCCGTTACCCGTTACAAACATGGTAGGCATGTCACATACCATCGACATTTGATAGCGCAGACATTTGAAAGATGCGTCGCCGGCCCATGAGGCATTCGATCAGCACAAAGTTATCCAGAGTCACCAGTGGGGACGCCGCAACCCCGCGAGGGGAAACGACGATTGGTTTTGAACTAATGAAAGCGCTCTTTCCGCGAGGGTCGGAGCTTGGTTACCATGTCTTAGCTCTAGAATTGCCACAGTTATCCAAGTAGGATCGTGTCATCTAAGGAACCTCGACTGATTTAAAAAGCCATTCGTGGTTTCACTGTGAGACAGTGTGAACTTAGACATGCATGGCTTAATCTTTGAGACAAGCATATGACTACTGGCAGGATCAACCAGATATCTGTCGGAGACGTACGTACAGCACACACCGGTCGGCGGAGGACGGGTGTGTAAAAAGCCTCACTGGGACGGCCGCAGGGACCGACTGAAGGAACGGACGGACGGTTGTTCCACCCGTCCCTCACTCCGTCGACCTAGGACCGCCTGACAGGGGCCCCTACACGCACCAGACGACCGACCGACCGGGCTCGTTCGAGGAGGGATGGCAGCGCTCTGTGCAGAACGGATCCCAACGACCCTGGCGATGAATTTCACTGGGACTAGAGACAATTTGGCCTGCCGGCCTGCCCTTCTCCTGAGGGTTGGTCCCCGGGAGAACACAGGGCCTTCAGGCACGATTCCTGCTTTCCATTTGTCTATCACAAGCTCTTTGCGAAAGTCTGACCACCAGCGAGACGAACTGTAGAGCTCTGCTATAAGCCTTAAATAAATCACCACGGACTGACAACCTTTATCGATACGGACCAGAGCAGCGCACCTCGGTGGAGGAGACGCCAAAAAAAACCGCACCCCAATAGCTCTACAGGGGAAGGCGAGCAATCGTTTTCCTCAAGCCCGCGATATCGCTCCGCCTGGCGGGACTGAGATCGCTTTACGAACACTGGTTGAAATTGAATCGCGGCGGCGAGACAACTACCCCAGATAAATCCTTCGAGTCAAAATGTTACAGAAAGATCCTCAGAATACCATGGACAGAGAAAAAAACACACAAACAAATGCAGGCATTCGGCAAGATTTGAGCATAGAAGAGAACTGGTTTATCAATTCCATTTTGGCTAGAAAATGCAAATACTTTGGTCATATCAAGAGACACAATGGTCTTGAGAGAACGGTGATGGAAGGTATGGTGCCAGGTAAAAGAGGAAGGGGTAGACCAAGAAGACGATGGCACGAAGATATCCAGGAATGCCTGAGCATGACTGTGGCGGAGGCTGGTGTTTTGGCAAGGGAACGAGTTTCTTTCAGACAGACTGTGATGGGAGCGACGTGCTAAATGATGATGATGATATATCATATATGGGATACATTCACACCATGACAGTGAACAGGAATGGAAATCTGTAGATGGCACAATAAAGAGAGTTGAGCTAAGTAAATAAAGTAATACCCTTTGCAGGTAGCAGACGCAATGGAATATTGAATAACTCATACCTGTTTCCAAATTTAGCAACGGTCGGGACTATTATTCTGGGATGAACAGGCTACACGAGGCAGGCAATGGAATGAACAGGCTACACGAGGTAGGCAATGGAATGAACAGGCTACACGAGGTAGGTAATGGAATGAACAGGCTACACTAGGTAGGCAATGGAATGAACAGGCTACACGAGGTAGGCAAATGGGATGAACAGGCTACATGAGGTAGGCAAAGGAAGACGAGATAAAATGTTGGCTAACACAGAAGCACATTCAATTATCAGAAATCCACCTCAAAGATGCATTGTTGATACTTTTAAAGAATACACACAGGGCAAGACGTTTCAAGTTGGCAAAGTAATCCAGAAGCCCAGTTATTTGTTGTAGGATTTCTGCGTCCTATTCACACTTATCTCCTATAGAATTAGTTTGGGAAAATGTGAAAAAATATTTGGCAAGTGACAGCAAAACAGTCAAATCATCAGATGTAAATAATGTAGCAAATGTTACTGTCAAGAACATTAACAGACAAGTCTGGATGACATTTGAGGAACATGTAATGAAAGAGAAAGATCGTTATTGGCAGAAAGATGTTTGCGATTAATTGAGTAGACTGTAGTCATCAATCGCGTTGAGTCACCTGATTCTGAATAGGGTGTGAACGTTTACCGTATGTGTATATTTGAAGCAAACTTGCTTAAACGTATTCTGAAGATTAGAACATAACATGTAATTAAAAAGAAAACGCCGACACCAAAACACAAACATTAGTCATGTAATTGTCTTTCAACACACAGCTCCTACTGTAAATCCATATATAATACAATTTAATGCACATTTATAAGGTAAAGTAATTTAGTCAAACCCCTATCATACATGAAGATACACCAGCGACTCTTAATGTACTATCAGTTAATGGAATGTATTACACAATGTGGTTGGTGAATAAACGTCAATAATGGTCCTCTTGAAATTTACAGAGAAAACATGTGTGCGCATATCCGTGAAGTGCACAGTATTCCTATATAACACATCAACGTCGTAATGAAAATAAGAGCATATGCAAGAAATCAAGCTGATAGGTTAATGCATCCATTAAGATAATGTAGACATTCCAACGGCATATATCTGAACGCATTAGTCTAGTCTATGTCTCCGTTAGTGAAGCTTCTCTAGGCGTCGTTTGTCTCTTCAGACTATCACCGGCTTATTCAATTATCTACACAGCGCTATCATGCGCCGAAGGCGCATTGTAATATGAACTGTCCATTTGAACATAATGCTTCAAAAGCGTGCGAGAACCTCTTAGAATGCATGCCCAGTTCCTATCAAATGATGTGCACCAATCAGAGCTGATTGAAGCCATTCTCTCTGCTCATGCATTTAGAATATGTTCTATGAGTCGGTGACTGGGGAACGAGGTGTGGACCAGGAAAAATATCTTAGGACGTGCAGGCAGGGAATGTACGATTAATTTGAAGGTTCCTTTCATGGTCTATTCTAGTCTGTTTCCGTTGATCAACTGCAACTTTTCTGGATGCCTTACGTGATGTTGCTCCTTCACGATGAGATGTGTCCCAAGCGGTCCGGAATTAGGTAGTAGTTGCTTAAGTGTTGTGAGTTATGTCACAGACATTGAGTTAAGCTCTAGCATGTCTTTGAAATGCTCGTTGTGGCCAACATTTACGCGTTTGTTTTTATTAACAACATGAGAAGCGAGGTGGAAGTTGTTGGCTAACAAACTGAAACGCTTGGGGTAAATTAAGTCAGGGGGTCATATCTTGAGATTCAACAAGAAGTATGGGTACACTGACATCTGACGATGCCTAGCAGGCATGTTTGGGACAGTCAAATCATAGAAGGAGCTCTAAATAACATGACACGCAGATAACGGTTGTTTTGCTTATAGAGTCGCAGATATCGTAACGTTTCGTTGCATGTATCTTACTCTAAATCAGAATTGTTAATTTCAAATCACACAAATACATCAATCACACAAATACATCAATCACACAAATACATCAATCACACAAATACATCAATCACACAAATACATCAATCACACAAATACATCAATCACACAAATACATCAATCACACAAATACATCAATCACACAAATACATCAATCACACAAATACATCAATCACACAAATACATCAATTACACAAATACATCAATCACACAAATACATCAATCACACAAATACATCAATCACACAAATACATCAATCACACAAATACATCAATCACACAAATACATCAATCACACAAATACATCAATCACACAAATACATCAATCACACAAATACATCAATCACACAAATACATCAATCACACAAATACATCAATCACACAAATACATCAATCACACAAATACATCAATCACACAAATACATCAATCACACAAATACATCAATCACACAAATACATCAATCACACAAATACATCAATCACACAATTATATCAATCACACAAATACATCAATCACACAAATACATCAATCACACAAATACATCAATCACACAAATACATCAATCACACAAATACATCAATCACACAAATACATCAATCACACAAATACATCAATCACACAAATACATCAATCACACAAATACATCAATCACACAAATACATCAATCACACAAATACATCAATCACACAAATACATCAATCACACAAATACATCAATCACACAAATACATCAATCACACAAATACATCAATCCAAAGATGAAGATGCACCATTCATTGCTGGTTCCAGTAATGGCCGTGTCTAGCCCATATTGTGCTTCTCAATGATATCCCTTAAATCTCGTCTTTCTCTCTTTCATCTCGAGATATTGGTGTATATCTATATACAGCTCACGCTCGTAATTGCCATCAATGAGATAGTTAATAATTTATTTCCCTAAATAAATTATTAATGCGGTTGTGTTCCGACAGGAAAATGTACAGGAATGAAGAATATATGCCGCTTGTCCTTGCAGTTGTCCCGCAGTTTGCAGACTAGGTTATCATTTTATTATAGATAGAAAAACATCTCTTTACGTGGCTGCTATAGCTAACAGGTAAGCGTTCACCTTTCAAGACATGATGAACGAAAGCACTGATTATCTTTGTCTTAGTCAACCTGCACTTCTATAGGAGCAGATGCTCATGTGCAGGTCCAAACTCTGATATGAGCTGGAAGAAGCCAGGGCGGGGATTTGCTGTTTAGCTGGCTAGGCTCGAGCAGCTTATTACTTCGCTGCTTTGGACAAGTGTTGCGGAGGGTGGTTAGCCGATGTGCGAGTCCATCTTAATAAACTCAAACATTAGAGCAAAGTAGACCGACCCGGAGCCTGTTAGGCGTCATCTAAACTGTTCTTAACAAGCCACCTAACCATGGCCGGTATTATGCAATGTCACACAGTTAGTCGCCCCTCATGACATGATCACTGTGAGACAGTGGTGCTATTCTTGTCCTTGTTATAAACAAAGCCTCGTCGGACCACTCGGAATGCATCAAGTTTGTTGGTTCTAAGCCCACACGTTTCAAGATACGCCTGATCCAAGTGGAGGTGAGATCATGTGACTAGTCCTGGCGAAAACGAGCGATAAACTTTGAGGTCACGTGTATACGCCGTGCTCAGAAATTCCCAATTAAGTTTAAGATAGAAAAGAGCAGGTTCTAAGCTTCTGTCTGGGCAAATCCATTCATAAATTATTCTCACTGACACAGCATTGCCCTCAGTAAAAGAGACACCATTTTGGTCCTGTGCTATTTATAGTCGAGTTGACTAACACGTCTTGACACTGGACCAAGTTAGCTCAGGACGAAAGAGTGCATGTGATGATAATGTAACGCTTCCTCACTTAAATCCAATTGAAGCAACAATCGCAGCAGCCTTAAAGCGCGCTTTCCTTTTGCTATCGCCATTATCGCTTGCAACGGGAAACTGATTTTGTTCCCAGGGTTTCAACCCCGCCAGTAATCCTAAGGGTATTTCTAATCTATTTATAATTTAATGTGTACAGACCTTCCCTAACCTCAGGAAAACGAGTCACTCAAACTATTATTCGTGTATCATATACGGCAAATTGTTCCTAGAGCTTTCTGTCACATTGTATAAAGTTACTCCCCACAGTTGACTTCCGGTTGTTCAAGATGGTGGTGGATTTGAATTAACAGTACAGAGATCTATAGCGTCTCAGATACATATTAGTGTTGAGAATTAATTTGTGTAATAATAACGTAGTTGTAATTCTAGTTTACTGTAGCATATTTTCAAATATAGTGGCATTGTTGTAACAGATAAGTGACTTGACATAATTAAATAGCGTGGTATTGTGAGCGGTAGTAACACTCAAGTAACAGTGAATTTAGTATAGGCCTAGTCGTTAGGGATACGTTGTCGTAAGGTAAATACCAGCGACATTTAATTTTTTGGCGTTGCTTTAAAAAGTATACATTGTATTAGGTAATTAGTATAACTTATTGGCTAACGGTAATAAATAGCAAAATTAGTATGGCCACTAAGACGAGACGAAATGCTGCGAAGAAATGCCAACTCAGATTGTGTGATTTGTGTGGCGGAAATGTTAGTATTACTAGTGTAGGGATAGATACAACATTGGAAGATTGAAGGAAATATTATATGTTGGATATATAGAGTAGAAGAGAGGCAGGCTCAAATTGAATGCGATATAAGGAAAAATGAGAAGAGATTGGATGAGATAGAAAAGAGACAGATGAAAATAGATGGGAAACAAGTGAAAATTGAGGACATTTTAAAGAAGCTGCAATCAAGGTGTAGTCAAGAAAGTAAGGGAGATTTTAGTGAGGAAACAGTTCACAGTGCAGAGAGCTTGGGAGAGAAGTATGCAAATATAGGTGAGGGTTCAGTATTGGCAGTAGGAGATTCAATGGGGAGAGAGATGGGCAGACATTTGTCTAAACAACACATGTTTTAAAGAATGGATATTTGGGGAGCAAACATAGAGGGGAGAATAAAGAGGATAGATGACAAAGAAAACAGTTATGTTGTGGTATTGGTAGGAGCAAATAATGTAAAGAGAGACGGTACCGAAATAATTATGAATAAATACAAAAGTCTTATGGGAACACTTAAGGAAAACAAGTTTAAAATGGTCACAATGATGGGCATTTTTAGATAGAGCAGATGGGTTAGACTATCTAGATAGCAAGACAATAGGTATCAACCTTAGGTTACAGGTGATGTATTCGGACATGGGAATGGAATTTATTGATGTGAAAGTAGACAAAAGTAAAATGTTAGACAGGAGAGGTTTACATCTAAATGAGATAGGACAGCATGTTGTAGCAAAGTATCATTTAATCAATGTACTAGAAATTTTAACTAGTAAGGCTTATGCAGGATGAGACTAAAGATAGGCCTACAATAAGGTGATTTTTTTTTTCTTCTTTGCCTTCAGGATCTTCTGGTCATGCTATATCTGCAGGCCAGTCGCCATGATGAAGTCTGTAGTCTTCACCAGGTCAGAGCGGCTGCCCCACAGCTTTTGTCTCAGCTCCGCACCCTCTGGCCAGGTCGGGCATCTCATTTCCCTATAGATTGGGCATTCATGTAGAATATTCTCAGGGTTCTGGCATCCTGTTCCACATGGGCACTCATCAGTGTGTGAGATCTTCATTCGGTAAAGATGTTCTAGTAGTCTGCGAAATAAGGTAGTTTGTTGATTTCTTTTGAGTTGGTGAATTGGGTCTAGCGTACTGCTTATGTTTCTGTCTTCTCTCCATTGGTGTATATACTGATTTCTGATGATGTTCTTGATTTCTCTGTATGGTACTCGATGATTAAATTGTGCATCAGCTCTCTCGTTTCCCGTGATTCCGCAGTGGGAAGGTAGCCACTGGAGCGCTATTGTTGAGGATCTCTGGAGTTTTCGCAGTTCCGCTCTGATCTCTGATAACAGTGGTTCGTTGTTTGTTTTTTTGTATTGTCTCTAATAGTTCTCTGCAGTCAGTGAATACAGCTATTTTTCTTGGATGTTGCCTTTCTGTTTGAAGTGTATTCAGTGCTCGCAGGAGGGCCATCGATTCTCCTCTAAGGTTTGTGGACAACTTTCCTGTTAAGAGGGCCTCTTCTGTTATATTTCGTCTTTTGTGTCTTATGAATATGCCTCCTTCCCTGTTTCGGCCTGCCCCCTCTGCTGAACCATCTGTGTACACCTGTGTCCATTCCTTGATATTATATTTCTCCTCAATCATTGTTTGTGCTAAAATGTTCAGCTCGTGGACACTGTGTTGGTCTTTTCTTTTTATTTTTGGGATCTCTGTAGTGTGAAATAAGTAGTGGAAAAACAAACACTAAAATGATAAAGCAAAAGCAAAAAGTGAAAAAATAACAAAATTACAAACTAAAATGTTTTAATGCAAATGTGAGCAGCATAGTAACTAAAAGAGAAGAATTGGAACTGTATGTAGATGAAGAAAAACCAGATATAATAGGGTTAACAGAATCATGGACATATGAGGACATTGCAGATAGTGAACTTGAAATAGAGTGATATAGAATGTTTAGGAAAGATAGCGTAGTTGGAGACAAGACTAAGAGAGGTGGAGTTTTATTATACTGTACAAATTCTGTTAATATAACGATCAAAGATGATTTATCATGGGGTAATAAAAATGAACGTGTATGGGGAGAAATAGAAAGTGGGGGTGAAAAAACAGTGTTTGGAGTGTGCTATAGATGTCCATCAAGTCGAAAAGAGGAAGATGAGGAGCTGATTAGTAGCATAGCAAAGGCAAGTGAAGGGAAATTATTATTAATGGGGGATTTCAACTTTGCAGAAATAAAATGGGATATGGCAGAAGCACTTGTAGAGTCAAAACCGTTTGCTAAGTTTTTAATACAATTTTTTAATACAACATGTAGAAGCAGCCACCAGAGGCAAAAACATACTCAACCTACTTTCTAACTACAAAGGAAAATATGATTGAAAACGTTACTGCTGGGGAACTGTCTGGCTTAAGTGGCCATCATCCGTTGGGATCTTATTACAGGGAAAGAAGTAAACATAAACACGCGAATATACGCCTACTCTAAGACAGATGTTAAGAGGACGAAAGACGCAGCGAATCACATAATCTGGAAAGATATTGTTGGAGGAACAGATGTTGAATAGAAGTGGATCTGGGGTAGTTGTCTCGCCGCGGCGACTCAATTTCAACCAGTGTTCGTAAAGCGATCTCAGTCCCGCCAGGCGGAGCGATAGCGCGGGCTTGCGGAAAACGCTCGACTGCCTTTCCCCGTAGTGCGAATTGGGTGCGGTTTGTGGTAGTGGCTCCTCCGCCGAGGTGCGCTAGTCTGGTCCGTATCAGGAAACGTGGTCCGTCCCTGGTGATTTATCTAAGGCTTATAGCAGAGCTCGACAGTACGTCTCGCTTTTGGTCCGACTCTCGCAAAGAGCTTGTGACCGGCAAATGGAAAGCAGGAATCGTTGTCTCGAGGCCCTGCGTTCTCCCTACGGAGAAGGGCAGGCCGGCAGGCCAAATTGTCTCTAGTCCTAGTGAAATTCATCGCCGAGGTCGTTGGGATCCGTTCTGCACAGAGCGCTGCCATCCCTCCTCGAGCGAGCCCGGTCGGTCGGTCGTCTGGTGCGTGTGGGAGGCCCCTGTCAGGCGGTCCTAGGTCGACGGAGTGAGGGACGGGTGAAACAAACCGTCCGTCCCGTCAGTCGGTCCCTGCGGCCGTCGTCCCAGCGAGGCTTTTTACACACCCTTCCTCCGCCGACCGGTGTGTGCTGTACGTACGTCTCCGACATATATCTGGTTGATCCTGCCAGTAGTCATATGCTTGTCTCAAAGATTAAGCCATGCATGTCTAAGTTCACACTGTCTCACGGTGAAACCGCGAATGGCTCATTAAATCAGTCGAGGTTCCTTAGATGACACGATCCTACTTGGATAACTGTGGCAATTCTAGAGCTAATACATGCTTACAAAGCTCCGACCCTCGCGGAAAGAGCGCTTTTATTAGTTCAAAACCAATCGTCGTTTCCCATCGCGGGGTTGCGGCGTCCCCACTGGTGACTCTGGATAACTTTGTGCTGATCGCATGGCCTCATGTGCCGGCGACGCATCTTTCAAATGTCTGCCCTATCAAATGTCGATGGTACGTGACATGCCTACCATGTTTGTAACGGGTAACTGGGAATCAGGGTTCGATTCCGGAGAGGGAGCATGAGAAACGGCTACCACATCCAAGGAAGGCAGCAGGCGCGCAACTTACCCACTCCCGGCACGGGGAGGTAGTGAAGAAAAATAACAACACGGGACTCTTTCGAGGCCCCGTAATTGGAATGAGTACACTTTAAACCCTTTAACGAGGATCTATTGGAGGGCAAGTCTGGTGCCAGCAGCCGCGGTAATTCCAGCTCCAATAGCGTATATTAAAGTTGTTGCAGTTAAAAAGCTCGTAGTTGGATCTCAGCCGCAGGCGGGCGGTCCGGCTCGCGCCGGTTCACTGCCCGTTGTCTCCTGCCCTACCGTCTGCCGGCTCTCTCCCACGGGTGCTCTTCGCTGAGCGTCCTGGGTGGCCGGCGCGTTTACTTTGAAAAATTAGAGTGTTCAAAGCAGGCCTCGGCTGCCTGAATAATGGTGCATGGAATAATGGAATAGGACCTCGGTTCTATTTTGTTGGTTTTCGTAACTGGAGGTAATGATTAACAGGGACAAACGGGGGCATTCGTATTGCGGCGTTAGAGGTGAAATTCTTGGAACGCCGCAAGACGAGCTACTGCGAAAGCATTTGTCAAGAATGTTTTAATTAATCAAGAACGAAAGTCAGAGGCGCGAAGACGATCGGATACCGTCGTAGTTCTGACCATAAACGATGCCGACTAGCGATCCGCAGGAGTTGCTTCGATGACTCTGCGGGCAGCTTCCGGGAAACCAAAGTGTTTGGGTTCCGGGGGAAGTATGGTTGCAAAGCTGAAACTTAAAGGAATTGACGGAAGGGCACCACCAGGAGTGGAGCCTGCGGCTTAATTTGACTCAACACGGCCAACACAGAAATGATTGACATGCCGAGACCACTCTTCTGGGGTCTAATATTGAACTGGTGCTGGACTTAGACCCCCAGAATTCTGGGGTTATGCCCCCTGTGGCCCGGTTTTGTCTGCATCCAGTGTTTGATAAAGGAATTGACGGAAGAGCACTATCAGGAGTGGAGCCTGAGACCTAAGTTAATTTAACACGCCAATACTGCAGAATGACTACCAAAAGTACACCTTCGTGGGGTCTAATAGAGAACATGTGCTGGAATTAGACCCTCGAAAATCTGGGACTACCCCCTAAGAAACTTGATTGTCTCGCTAAGGGAATTGACGGAAGGGCACCACCAGGTGTGGAACCTGCGGCTTAATTTGACTGAACACGCCAATACTGTAGAACAACTGACAAATCGAGAGCACTGCCGTTTGGGTCTAATAATGAACGTACGCTGGTATTAGACTCACGGATGACAAGTCAGCTCTCAAACACTCAAATGAAAGAACGCTACGAAAATCGTGTTTAACACCGCAGAAATTGCAGATTTCAAATACCTGGTCATTGACAAACAAAAGCCCTCAATAAATTCTTCTGACCAAATAGTGAACGGGTGCTGGAAATAGATCATCTGAAGACAGGTCAGTTTTACCCTACAAATGACAGGGCGTTGCTACGGAAAACCAGCTCAAATCGAGAGGAGCCGCAGACACTTTGGTTCACGTACCAGGCTGATAAGCCAAGGGCGCGAGGCTACCATGTGGGGGATTATGGCCGAACCCTTGTAAGCCGCAATCCCGCCCAAAATCTCAGCACCACTGCAATGGGAGGCTCCTACATGCTCGGGACCTGGGGCTTGCGCCCCAGCCCTATCAGGTAGAGCCACAGTAAGAGGTTCTTGCCGCCCGCCAATCAAAGCGGGCGGACAACTGCTTGATACTCACCCTATACGGCGATGGGGTGCGAAAAAACACCAACCAAAGACTTAGAACCTGGTCGGGGTGTCAAAAACAGTAGAGCAGCCACCTCACTGTGAACTGTCAAGACTCAACCACTGACCATGAGAGTTGTCCGCACACCAGTCGATCAACATCTCTGTGACATTACCAGGCTTGTCCTCTGGCGAAATGCACTCCGGCTACGATATCTACCTCTGTACGTTATCAGCCATAACTATCATGCTGGACGCAGAAGAGATGCAGACCAGCGGACATTGCACACCTGCCCCACTGTGTCAACACCCCAGGTGGCGGGGAATGCTAGGCGTACCATCCCTGCATAGAAGCCAAGAAAATAAAGGGAAAAAGAGATACCCCACTCACATGCAAATGCTACGTTTCTGGCAGGACGTGACGATCCTGGGATACAGACACACTGGACTGCCTCTCTTCCGGGTAAACCAGTCCATCTCATATATCACATATCATCATTGCACCCTATAGACACGAGTAGTGAAGACTCGAAAGTCTGGTAAGACAACTTCCATAGGAGAGAAAACTCTGATCGTAAACAACTGCTGCCTTGCAGATAGGCTGGGGACAGCCAAAGGCTAAGGAGGGCATCCCTACAGAAACGCCTGTTGAAATCGGATGCACGGGGCCGCAAGCCTAACAAAACAGTGCAACGTAAATCACAGTATGATGGCAACACAACCTATTCGAAAAACGTATGGCGCTCATCCTGAGGAGACCCGCCAGGCAGCGATAGCGCCGGGCCTCACGCCTCGAAGGGGCCCACCCTTGACTACTGGTGGTCACCCACCCATGTGTCGTGGAGTCAAGGCACATGGCTATGGGGTAACGTCTATTGGCCAAAACCTCAAGACCCTCAAAATACTACAGTGGAATGCGGAGGGAGTCATTAACAAAAAACTTTCCCTAACACACCACCTGCATGAAGGTAAGATTGACGTGGCATGTATCCAGGAAACGCACCTCAACAATAACCATAAATTCTCAATCAGAGGATACCAGACCTTCCGCCTAGATAGAGAAGGCCACAAAGGAGGGGTCCTGATACTGACCAGAAACAGCATACCGAGTAGCGCGGTACCTGTCAATCACACCGGACAAGCAGAAATTGTAGGAGTTGACATAATGGCTCAAGAGACGAAACTCCGCATTTTCAATCTGTACGGACCACCAAACAGAGACCTATCGCTCTCGAGTATGGAGGTCAGAGACTCCAACTGCATAGTAGTTGGAGATTTCAACAGCCACTCGGAGAGATGGGGATACTCTGACACAGACAGTAGAGGTGACGAAGTGGAAGATTGGGAGATAGATGCAAATCTCTCCCTAATCAATAGGCTGGAGGATAGCCCTAGCTTCTATTCAAGAACATGGCATACCACCTCGACTCCAGATTTGGCCTTCTCCACACAGGACATACACTATAAAATAGACCGCCAGGTGCTGAACCAACTGGCAGGTAGCGACCACAGGCCGATCAGGCTAACCATTGACATGGAAGTAAGCCCACAGGAAACAAAACCGCTCCCACGTTGGAATTACAAACGAGCCGACTGGGACAGATTTGCAATCCTGACAGATGGGCTGTGTGAAACCATCAACACACGAAACACCAAAATGAAGCCCATGGTGGAGAGCCTAAGCAAGGCAATAATGCAAGCCGCCACTGAAACCATCCCAAGAGGAGCTAGGAAAAACTATAAGCCCTACTGGAATGATGAGTTACAGAAAGTGGAAGATGAAGTAACAAATGCTAGGAACATGGCAGAACGAGAAAAATCCATGGAGGCAAACATCGCCCTCAAAGCCGCCGCGGCGAAGTACAAACACACTCTCAAGCAAACAGCAAGAGAAAGTTGGAAAAATAAAACGGAAAGTCTGAACCTGGACAAAGACGGGAACAAGCTATGGAAGCTAGTCAGAGCCATGAACGACGAAACCCCGTCAAATAAAAAAATTACTATCAAGCAGGGCGAGAACTTGATCACAGGTAAGAAAGCCGCAAACGCCTTTGTCGATCACTATACCAGAGCAAACCACATCGAGGTCCCTGCAGATAAGCATACAGACATTAGCGAAGAGCTAAAGGGACACGAAAACGTAAATACGGCTCCTGAAGAGCACATGATGGCCAAACTAACAATGCGCGAAATGGAAGAGGCTATGAGTACACTAAAGAAAAGGAAATCTCCCGGAAAAGACGGGATAACAAACGAAATGCTGATGGGGCTGGGCCAAACAGCGAAGAAGAAACTACTATCAGTCCTGAACCAAAGCTGGAAAAGGGGTATTGTACCCCAGGCATGGAAAGATGCAATACTGGTACCAGTACCAAAAACAGGGAAGGACAAAACAGATCCAAATGGATACAGGCCCATAAGTCTACTGAGCTGTGTTGGCAAGCTGATGGAACGGATGATAAACACCAGACTGATGTGGCATCTGGAAGAAAAACGAATACTAATTCCAGAGCAAGCCGGCTTTAGACAGCACAGATCCACTGAGGACCAGGTCATCCTCATAGCCCAGGAGATAGAAGATGCCTACCAGGCACAGAAACACACAGTAGCTGTTTGGGTGGATCTGGAAAAGGCATTTGACAAAGTCTGGAAGGATGGACTTAGAGTCAAGCTAAGAAGAAGTGATGTCTGTGGGAAGATGTACAAGTGGATCAACCACTACCTCAAACAAAGAACGGCCAGAGTCCAAATACAAGGGCAGATGAGCAAAAAGGTGACACTCGAGCAGGGAGTACCCCAAGGGGGAGTATTGTCACCCACACTCTTTCTGGTATATATAAACGATATTACAGAGAATATACCAAGAAGAGTCCATAGCTCAATGTTTGCAGACGATCTGGCTATGTGGACCTCTGAAAAGAATCTCACCATAGCAAGAAATCGGATGCAGACGGCCCTAACATCGCTGGAAGATTGGGCAAACTCATGGCTGGTCAAAATAAACGAGGAGAAAACCACGTGCACAATATTCTCGCTCTCATTAAAACCCAAAAGTACCAAATTAAGTCTGAATGGCAAAATCCTGCAGCCAAACGACAACCCAACCTATCTGGGAGTCACATTTGATCGGCGCATGACATGGAAAAGTCAGATTGAGAGAAAACGAATGAAAGCCAGAGAAAGAATGGCGATCATGAGAAAACTTGCTGGCACAAGCTGGGGAGCAGACGAAGGCATACTAAAGAAACTGTACACTGGAAGAGTGAGACCAGTTCTCGAGTATGGCATCGCGGCATGGACAACCGCAGCGAAGGCGAACTTCGATAAAGTTAACAAACTTCAAAACCAAGCCATGAGAATTATAACAGGTGGCATGAAGTCAACGCCAATTGTAGAACTCGAAAAGATTACAAAATTGCAATCCATGACCGATAGAAGAGACTGCAGAGCCCAGCTGCAGTCAGAGAAACTTAGAAGACTGACGGACCATCCAATGTACCAGAGACTAAACAATTTGGGAAATGGGAAACTAAAGCGGAGAAACTTTGCAGAAATAGCCAAAGCAAAGATGCACGAAGATCCCATAAACGCACTAACAACACCAAAACCCATCACTACTGTACGAAAACCTACTTGGCGGCTGGATATATTTCCAGAGGTGGTAGAAAATATACCAGGTATTGCAAACAAAAACTGCCAGAGTGAAAAAGAAAGGAGAGACACTACCCTAAGCTTCATAACGAAAAGCTACCCAAGCATGGACTGGACCCATGCATACACCGACGGTTCTGTAACAAACACTACACAGAACGGAGGGGCAGGAGCATTCCTGAACCTACCAAATGGCAGAAAAATAACACTGTCATTCGCTACTGGTAAGTACACAAGCACTTTCAGAGCGGAGGCAGAAGCACTGAGGGCGGCAGTGGAAGAAATGGTAACACACAGTGAAAATGAGAGCCACATAGTCCTGCTGACAGATGCTCTCGAAGTAGTCACAGCGCTAAAAAGCCAGAAAAACACTGAGCTTAATGACTTAAGAGCAGCACTCTGCAAACTGTGCCAGCAGTTCGCACCAAAAAGGGTAGTGGTACAGTGGGTTCCGTCACACTGCAACATCCAAGGCAACGAGGAGGCAGACAGACTGGCAAAAGAAGGTGCAAGGCTACCACAAACAGATACCAATATGACGTACGAAGAGTCAAAACGGCTTATCAAAGCCAGATACATGACCAAATGGGAAACCGAACATACTGGTTACACCAAAAACGATGCCTATTACCAGTTGAACCGAAGAGAGCAGGTCGTTGTCTTCAGACTTCGCACTGGCCACAACAGACTGAGGTACCACCTATTCAACAAATTGAAGATAGGGTGTACCGACGAATGCCCGTGCGGTACTGGTAAAATGACCACTGAACATCTGCTGCAGAACTGCCCGACATACGAGGATCAGAGAGAGCAGATGTGGCCATTGCCAGTGGAACTGCAAGACAAGCTCTATGGTAGTGGCGAGAGTCTCAGGATGACCGCCGCTTTTTTCGAGAAAATAATGGTTACTGTCTGACTGTGTACGCAGAAGAAGAAGAAGAAGAAGAATAGAAGTGGGAGAGTTTTAAAACAGTTCTAGAAACGCTAAAAGAGGAATGTGTTCCGTGTAGAGAGGTAAACCCCAAGCGTAAAAAGTGGATAACTAGATTTGTAGTTAAATGTAGAAGAGCTAAAAATAAAGCATGGAAAAAAAATATAAGGGGGAAGGTAAATCAAAAGAAACATATTTAAAATATTTGGACAAGCAGAACATATCTCAGAATGCGAAAAAAACAGCACAAATAGACTTCGAAAAAAAATGTGCTCAGAGGATCAAGACTGATAGTAAAAGTTTCTTCTCTTATGTTAGAAATAAACAAAGAGCGAAAGACAAAGTAGGCCCTCTCGTAGACAGTACAGGGAAAATAATAAGCAAAAAACTGTTCTCTCATCAGCACCCTGCTTATTATGGTCTTGGCATTCAGTTTTGGGGAATTTAATTGTCCACTATCTCTACGAGAATGAATTAAGATACCACCTACCTGGTCACAAAATGCATGCTTCAAGAGAAGTGAGAAATATATTCCAACAAAAGGTTGGGGCAAAATAATAAGTAAGAATATGGAGGCAGCTAATCTACTCAATCAGTACTTTGGCGCAGTCTACTCAAAAGAGAACTGCTCCAAGATCCCAGAGCCTATAGATATTTTTCAAGTGGCATGGATACAACAGGATTAAGATCAATCTGTATTACAGAGGAGATTGTTTTTACAAAATTGGAGGGGTTGAAAGTGGATAAATATCCAGGTCAAGATGGTATTCATCCAAAATTGTTGCATGAAATTAGAGACCGACTAGCAAAACCATTGGCTACATCATGTTCTCAATCACTTACAAAAGGGATTATTCCACAGGATTGGAAAGATGCATGAGTGATCCCCTTATTAAAAAAAAACCCAAAAAATCAGATCCAGCGAATTATAGACCAGTGAGTTTAACGAGCATAGTCTGTAAATTATTAGAGTTAATAATCAAAGAAAACATTGTAATGCATTTAGACAAATTTAATCAAATTAGAAATAGTCAGCATGGGTTTACTAGAGGGAGATCATGCTTAACAAATCTATTAGAATTCATGGAGGAGGTTACCAAAATGATAGATAAAGGAGAGCCAGTAGGCGTAATGTATCTAGATTTTGCAAAGGTCTTTGATAGAGTACCTCATAAAAGAATATTTTGAAAGTTAAAATCACATGGAAGATGTGGGGAATTTGCCAAATAGATTGAACATTGGTTAATGGGAAGAAGGCAGAGGGTGAGAATAAATAGAGAGTACTCTGAGTGGTGTGAAGTGAAAAGTGAAGTGCCACAGGGCTCAGTTGTGGGACCAATTTTGTTCTTGATATATACAAATGATTAAGACATTGATATGGAATTCATGATTACAAAATTTGCTGATGACACAAAACTGAGCAGAAATGTTTCATCTAAAGCGGAAGTGGATATATTGAGGTCGGATTTAGATAATTATCGAGAATGGTCTGTAAGCTGGCAAATGGAGTTTAATGTAGATAAATGTACAGTCATCCACATGGGTAGGTCCAATATGGAACATAATTACAGAATGAGAGAAAACACTATTAGAAAGATAGATAAGGAAAGGGACCTAGGAGTTATAATAGATCATACAGGTAAGGTGAGTGAGCAAGTACAGGTAGCAGTGAAAAAGGCAAATGCAATATTAGGTATGATTAAAAGAAATATTAAACATAAGAGCAAGAAAGTGATAGTCAAACTGTATAAAGCATTAGATAGACCTAGATTGGAGTACTGTGTACTGGTGTGGAGTCGTTATCATAGAGGAGATATAAACATGCTGGAAAGAATACAAAAAAGAGCGACAAAGCTGATAGTGGGATTCCAGAATTATAGTTATGAGGAAAGACTCAGAAAAACCGGCCTACAGTGTCTAGAAAAGAGAAGAATTCGCGGTGGCAATACAGGTTTATAAGATGATCAGAGGAATTGATAAATTAGACTATAACAAGTTTAAAAAAAAAATACAGCCACCCACAATAACAAGAGGGCATAGCTACAAATTGATCAAAGAGAGGTCCAGATTAGATAGGAAATATTCTTTGTAGTCAGAGAGTGGTAAATGATTGGAATGCATTGCCAGGGGAGGTGGTGGAGGCAGGGACAGTTAATGCATTTACGAATAAATTAGATGCGCATAGCTTTTAGAGCAAGGTGATGTACATGAAATTGGCTGTATACATACTCTGCAGAGTCTTCTAAACCAGTATAAAGACGTTAAGTTTAGTTATGACAGCCTTTCTGTCTGTGTGTATACAGACTGTGAAAATTCAAGAGTTACCTCTAACAACATTCTATTAGTGTGTTCAGTTCAGTTCTTGTATCATCTCCAAAATCACAGGTAGATGAGTATTTCGCTTAGGCGACACGAACCCATCGCACAAAGCGTCCATGAACATGGTGAGTAGCTGAGTTCTAAGCTGACTGCAATGAAGATATTATCTTTCAAATTTATCCTAACCAGGTGTGTGTAAGACCATGATGGAGATGGTCGTATACCGTCACCGATATCCATGGCCTGATTTTTGAGCTAGTGGACGGGGACGTCCTTGATAAGGAGACCAACTTGCCTTATAGGGACAAGTGACTTAATTAAACATGGCGATTGGGGTTTTGAAGTCACAATTGGAGACCCGGCCGTTCATATCGAAAGCAAACAGCAAATTGTGCTATTCCAGTGTCGTCCGCCTGTCTCGTGCCATGATGTTGCAATCTGCAGACTGTTGTTTGCCAATATTTTAAGTTATCCTCCCAATAATAGCGTTGTTTACACGTTTGTCTTCCACTATTCCATCCAGTCCTATTTTCAGCAAGACCTTATGTCGTGTTATGAGACTAAAATATGTTAACTGTCTGGCTCTAATTTCTTTCATGAATCTTCTTTTCATGCTTAATTTATCTAAGACGTCTTTATTTTTTCCAATCGTCTGTATATCCACATTTAAAAGACACCAAAACGTTTCTCCAATCCTGAGTTCATTGCCCAAGTTACTATAACACACAGTAAAGACAATTTACATAAGAAGTGCAAAGCACCTGGCCATTTCCTTTTTTTTAAATTTATGAGTCACTTGTTTGGATGTGACATGTTGGTAATAACAGGTTTTGACATTACAATTCCCTTTCTAATTTCTTTACGCATATCTAATTTTCCCTTATTATTTTCCCAAGATTGGATAAGCCATACACATGTTGCAGTGTTTGATTGTCGATTTGTATCTCTACACACAGAAAAGGAGACGGTACTTGGTGTAACGTAAGCGAGATTCTAGTCTGTCTCACATATCCCTCCATAAAGCCCTATCAACCGGAGGAAGAGGCTGAAGGGGAAGGTAGGAGTAAAATTGGAAAGGGGGGGGGGGATACACCATACTCTTGGTCTTCTCTTACGATACGCTGTCAGTGTGGCAGTAAGTCAGTTTCTAGTCTGTAACTTTCAAAACATTTCCACACATGGCTTCCATCCAAGAATGGTAACATGACTGTTAGTCGATGAGTCTTTCTTAAATCATACTCTGTGTGGCAGTGAGCCTGTTCTTTGTTAAGCACAGGAAACCATTTCTACTGAAACGAAGCTGGGATGGAGAGGGGAGAGGGGGGGGCAGAGAACTAATTTCGGGTCAGATGAAATATACTGTCCAAGACCACACCTCACGTCCACATATTGCTCGAGGAAACAAGATGGGCTACATCAGTAGGGACAACAAGGTGGGCTACATCAGTAGGGACAACAAGGTGGGCTACATCAGTAGGAACAAGGTGGGCTACATCAGTAGGGACAACAAGATGGGCTACATCAGTAGGGACAACAAGATGGGTTACATCAGTAGGGACAACAAGGTGGGCTACATCAGTAGAAACAACAAGATGGGCTATATCAGTAGGGACAACAAGATGGGCTACATCAGTGGGGACAACAAGATGGGCTACATCAGTAGGGACAACAAGGTGGGCTACATCAGTAGGGACAACAAGATGGGCTACATCAGTAGGGGCAACAAGGTGGGCTACATCAGTAGGGACAACAAGGTGGCTACATCACTAGGAACAACAAGGCGGGCTACATGAGTAGGAACAACAAGATGGGGATCAACATTGGGATTCTGACAGTGGTAAGTATACTGAAGAGCCTCGAACTGGACTAAAACCAGGAGGATCATTGTCCCGCTTAATCATTAGACCTCTCGATATGTGAAGAACCAATGGAAGTCCCTACCAAGACGACACCGTCAAAAGTGAGGATCTTGGCAGGAGAAGCCTTTAGAAAATACCAGCAATCACTCCCCCCAACCCCTTCTTCTTATACGTGTTTTGCATAAACCCGAGCATAGGCCCACCACTACATTTCGTCATCTTAAAGAAGCCTGTATCACATCATTTTTCATGCTTGTACACTTGTGATTTCTGCAGCAGTTTCGTTGACACGCCCATGCTCGTAGCTCTGTGATAAACTCTCTATTGTCATCGTTTACGTCATGCAAAGAGGCGCAGTAGTCCTATTCTTTCTTCCTCAGTTTTAGATTCCAGGATCCACTCTGGGAATCCCATAAAAAGTTAAAACCGAACGGTTTTTCACCTCTGCTCTTGTGCTATCAGTGCGACAGTTACGCAACTCTCATCTCTCGGGACCCCATATATGTCTCTGTGGTCTAATTCTAGTCTATGTGGCCCTCATAATCGTCTATGTGACAAGATTCTCGTCTCTGTGACCCCTATTCTCGTCTCTGATACCCCCATGCTCGTCTATGTGACCATTCTCGTCTCTGTGACCCCCATTCTCGTGTATGTGGCTCCCATAATCATCACTGTGACTCCATTTTCGTCTGTTAACCCCATTCTCGTCTCTGCGACTCCCTTTCTCGTCTCTGTGACCCCCATTCTCCTGTCTGTGACCCCCATTCTCGTCTCTGTGACCCCCATTCTCGTCTCTGTGACCCCCATTCTCGTCTCTGTGACCCCCATTCTCGTCTCTGTGACCCCCATTCTCGTCTCTGTGACCATTCTCGTCTCTGTGACCCCTATTCTCGTCTCTGTGACCATTCTCGTCTCTGTGACCCCCATTCTCGTGTATGTGGCTCCCATATACATCACTGTGACCCCATTCTCGTGTCTGTGGCCCCCATAATCATCACTGTGCTCTCATTCTCGTCTATGTGGCCCCATTATCGTCTCTGTGACCCACATTCTCGTCTCTGTGACCCCCATTCTCGCTCGTGTCTGTGGCCCCCATAATCATCACTGTGACCCCATTCTCGTCTCTGTGACCCCATTATCGTCTCTGTGACCCAATTCTCGTCTCTGTGACCCCATTATCGTCTCTGTGACCCCATTCTCGCCTCTGTGACCCCATTCTCGTCTCTGTGACCCCATTCTCGTCTCTGTGGCCCCATAATCGTCCCTGTAGCCCAATAATCGTCTCGGTGGCCCCATTCTCTTCTCTGTGACCCCATTCTCGTCTCTGTGGCCCTATAATCGTCATTGTAGCCCCATAATCGTCCCTGTAGCCCCATAATCGTCTCTGTGACCCCATTCTCGTCTCTGTGGCCCCATTCTCGTCTCTGTGACACCATTCTCGTCTCTGTGACCCCATTCTTGCCTTTGTGACCCCATTCTCGTCTCTGTGACCCCATTCTCGTCTCTGAGGCCCCATAATCGTCCATGTAGCCCCATAATCGTCTATGTGGCCCCATTCTCGTCTCTGTGACCCCATTCTCGTCTCTGTGGGCCTATAATCATCCCTGTAGCCCCATAATCGTCTCTGTGGCCCCATTCTCGTCTCTGTGACCCCATTCTCGTCTCTGTGACCCCATTCTCGTCTCTGTGACCCCATTCCCGTCTATGTGGCCCTATAATAGTCAATGTGGCCCTATAATAGTCTATGTGGCCCCATAATCGTCTCTGTGGCCCCATAATCGTCTCTGTGGCCCCCATAATCGTCTCTGTGGCCCCATAATCGTCTCTGTGGCCCCATAATCGTCTCTGTGGCTCCCATTCTCGTCTCTTTGACCCAATTCTCGTCTCTGTGACCCCATTTTCGTCTCTGTGGCCCCATAATCGTCTCTGTGGCCCCATTCTCGTCTCTGTGACCCGATTCTCGCCTCTGTGACCCCATTCTCGTCTCTGTGACCCCATTCTCGTCTCTGTGACCCCATTCTCGTCTCTGTGACACCATTCTCGTCTCTGTGACCCAATTCTCGCCTTTGTGACCCCATTCTCGTCTCTGTGACCCCATTCTCGTCTCTATGGCCCCATAATCGTCCATGTAGCCCCATAATCGTCTCTGTGGCCCCATTCTCGTCTCTGTGACCCCATTCTCGTCTCTGTTGCCCTATAATTGTCCCTGTAGCCCCATAATCGTCTCTGTGGCCCCATTGTCGTCTCTGTGGCCCCATTGTCGTCTCTATGACCCCATTCTCGTCTCTGTGACCCCATTCCCGTCTATGTGGCCCTATAATAGTCAATGTGGCCCTATAATAGTCTATGTGGCCCCATAATCGTCTCAGTGGCCCCCATAATCGTCTCCGTGGCCCCATAATCGTCTCTGTGGCCAAATAATCGTCTCTGTGGCTCCCATTCTCGTCTCCTTGACCCCATTGTCGTCTCTGTGGCCCCATAATCGTCTCTGTGGCCCCATTCTCGTCTCTGTGACCCGATTCTCGCCTCTGTGACCCTATTCTCGTCTCTGTGACCCCATTCTCGTCTCTGTGACCCCATTCTCGTCTCTGTGACCCCATTCTCGTCTCTGTGGCCCTATAATCGTCCCTGTAGCCCCATAATCGTCTCTGTTGCCCCATTCTCGTCTCTGTGACCCCATTCTCGTCTCTGTGACCCCATTCTCGTCTATGTGGCCCCATAATCGTCTCTGTGGCTCCATAATCGTCTTTGTGGCCCAATAATCGTCTCTGTGGCCCCCATTCTCGTCTCTGTGACCCCATTCTCGTCTCTGTGACCCCATTGTAGTCTCTGTGGCCCCATAATCGTCTCTGTGACCCGATTCTCGCCTCTGTGACCCTATTCTCGTCTCTGTGACCCGATTCTCGTCTCTGTGACCCCATTCTCGTCTCTGTGACCCCATTCTCGTCTCTGTGGCCCTATAATCGTCCCTGTAGCCCCATAATCGTCTCTGTGGCCCCATTCTCGTCTCTGTGACCCCATTCTCGTCTCTGTGACCCCATTCTCGTCTATGTGGCCCCATAATCGTCTCTGTGGCCCAATAATCGTCTCTGTGGCCCCCATTCTCGTCTCTGTGACCCCATTCTCGTCTCTGTGACCCCATTGTAGTCTCTGTGGCCCCATAATCGTCTCTGTGACCCCATTATCGTCTCTGTGGCCCCATAATCGCATATGTGGCCCCCATTCTCGTCTCTGTGGCCCCATTCTCGTCTCTGTGACCCCAATCTCGTCTCTGTAAAGCACGTATGTCTCGGTACAACAAAGACAGAACTAAACCTGGAAAGCTAAACTTGTGTCTTTATATTGGCCGTCCCTTCTTTCTGCACAGAAGACCCCACAAGGACCTGCGGAAAGCTGGATTCATAAAGGCGTAGATAATTGGATTAACGATATGGTTACTGAAATATACGTAAAAGATAATAACATTAAATTTGATAACTTTAAAAGCCATCAGCCAGGAGGGAAGGTATGCAATAACAAAGGCCAAGGTCACCACGAACAGCATTATGGCCGTTCGTATGTTGGCCAGAAAATATTTGTCCCGGAGGCATCCATTGTTGGGAGTCCGCACTATTTGAGTTTGGTCCTTTTGTTGGTCTTCGGGTTCTTGTTGTTGGTACGCCTGTAGCTCGATTTGTTGGTGTTGTTGCTGTTGATTTCTTGGCTTAGAAGTTGAAGCGCTTCGGCTTTTATCCTGAGTTCCGTTATGAACTTCTGTCATGGCGATGCTTTTGTCTGGGGAGTCATTTATCATACTTTGGTTTTCTGTTAGGGAAATCTCTTGGGTTAAAGCTAGCTTTGTTTTAGACCTTGCTGCAAACCTTCGTGCGCGTCTCATAAGCACTGATTTGTAAATCATAGTGTAGAGCACAAAGACCATAAAGAAGCACACCAGAAAACTGGAGGAGTAGATAGTCTGATATGTACGCCTGAAGTAATCAGAGAACAGGATTTGGTTGGGCAAGCAGTGCCCGGTATAAATGTAGGACTCCTTAACCAAATTCTGCCGGTTACAAACAGATGTATACAGCTCCATAATGACATCCATGAGTCGTTCAGTAAACTCGGAATCTTTAGAGTGGTTTACACATTTCTGGCAGTTTGTCTCCTCCAGCATGGCTAATATTTCTGTGACGTTACCTAAGCTGTCCTTGAACGCAATCTCTACTGGTTGAGAAATGACGCCGTTCTTTCGTAAGGTACTCATGTCAATGTAGACGCCATAAAACATGGCTGTAACAGCACCGATAGCAATAGCCATCAGGAGCAACGCAAAGACGGCGTTCCGTGCTCTGGTGGAGTCTAGGACGTGAGAGTGGGGTCGGCATATGCAGATGTATCTGTCTATAGCGATTGCCACCATGATGAACACGGAGAATGGAACAGTGCAAGTTATGATGAAGTAGTACAACTTACACGAGAAGTCTGCAGAGATTTGATAGTTGAGTCCTTCTACTATCATCGTGTATGGCATCCCGACGGCAGAGGTGACAAGATCTATGCCGGCAAGGGCGATAATGAAGACGGTAGATGAGAGTTTATTCCTCTTCTTGGCGTAAACGTAGATAACCAGGGCGTTACCGAGTAGTCCTAATATGCTGAAACATACGAGCATGATGATGAGGGCTTTGACTGGCCGAGCAGGGATACGAGAGGCCATGAACTCCCCAACCACAGCTTCGTTCACATCTTCACACGAGGTCATGTCTTTGGACCTGTGACAAAAAAAGAAAAAAAAAAACAATATACTTTTTGATTTTTAAAAATAAAATTTGGATTGTAAAACTATGCTAATTATCAAAGTAGTAAGGAATAGAGTAGATATACAAACAATCGGATAGGTAACGAATTCCTTTTAAATTTTGGAAACACAATATTGGATAATGAAATATGTGAAAATAGAAATCCAGAAAGAAACAGAAAAGGCCAAACCAGTTTCCACCAATGTTAGTTTTAGCTTTGAAACAAGTCACTCACAAACTATAATTAAGACTAGTCAGGTGCTAAATATAGTCCTTAATACTGTATGGATTGTACTGGTGAACAATGAACAAACAAATGCAGAAGAGATTAAATGGCTAAGAACTTTGCGTGTATATGTGTGTGCGTGTGTGTGTGAATGTATGTGTGTATGTGTGTTTATATATATATTTGCCGACGACGGATGTGTCGGACCGAATGGTGCAAATATCGCAGTCAAGCTATATACTAGCGGCACAAAGCATTTCGTTCTCTAGACTACTTCCTGCTACTTGCAAAGCCCTGTTCAGGGCTTGATAGCAGGTGATTGAGAATGATCGCAGAAGAAGAAGAATATATATATATATATACATATTTATATGACAGCTCAGGTCCAACTGCTTTGGTACAATAACGTCTCGAACAATTTATCCCTGACAGAGTTATCTGCTGTGAGACTTTATTTATATATAAATATATATATATATATATATATATATATATATATATATATATATATATATATATATATATATATAAATATATATATATGAATATTGCCGTTATAGATCTCACGAAGGCATTTGACTTGGTCAGTCGTGTGGGTCTGTTCAATGCGCTCAGGAGGATTTGTTGCCCACCGATTTTTCTGAGCGTTATCGAGTCGTTCCACACTGACATGAAAGGCACCATCAGCTTTGACGGTGCGTCATCACAGGAGTTCGCAATCAAGTGCGGGGTTTAACAAGGCTGTATACTTGCTCAAACCCTCTTTGGAATATATTTCTAACTTTTTGTTGAAGCATGCATTTCGTGACCAGAAAGGTGCTATCTTCATTCATGCTCTCACTGATGGTGGCCTATTCGATTCTCAAAGGCTTAAAGCTAAACAGTGTGCTGATGAGAGAACTGCTCTTTGCGGATGATGCTGCAATTACGACTAACTCAGAAAAGGAACTGCAAAGCTTACTATCTGTATTTTAGGATACCTGCTGTGAGTTCGGGTTAACAATCAATAAAACGAAAACACAAGTTATGGTCCCGGGTACAAACAAACCACAAGAAATCTCCATTGATGATGAGGTTCTCGATGTAGTAAATCATTTTACGTACTTGGGATCCTCAGTCAATAATAAACTAACCCTGAAACAAAAGATCAATATCAGGATACGAAAGTCAGCAACAACAATGAACAGATTAACGAAAAGGGTCTTGGAGAACAATAAGCTCACTGTTAAAACAAAAACACTTGTTTATCAGGCCTGTGTCCACAGCACTCTTATTTATAGCAGTGAGACATGGTCTACCTACATGCACCAGGAGAGGCGGCTAAACATCTATCATTTGAGGTGCCTGCGCAGAATCCTGGGGGTTGGGTGGCAAGACAAGATCACCAACGCAGAGGTTGAAGAGAACATGCACTGTCACAACCTTTTCAATGCTTAGTCATCGAAGACTCCGATGGCTGTGACACATTCGGAGGATGGATGATGGCAGAATACCAAAATATCGTCTATTTTAGAATTACAGTTGGGGAAAAGGTTTCGGGACCGACCACTACTTCGGTACAAAAATGTATGCAAGCGGGAAATGGATGATGCAGTCATCGATTTGGAATCATGGGAACAGGATCTTGTTACATGGAGGGGCATGATTAAGCATGGAACACATATAAAGAAGATACTGATAGGCTAAAGACTGAGCTTTTGAGAAGACATGCCACACCATGCGATGCCCCAAACGGTCCTGACTTTCATTGCACATCTGTGAAAGACGCTTCTCTGCTCGGATTGGTCTTACGAGCCACATTCGCTACTGTCATAGACTGTAGTTGCATACCTTTTTTTCAAAGCAAAATTACTATCGTCTGACAAGACAGAAAGAGCTAATTAATATATATATACACACATGTAGGGCCTGATAGTCTCCGAAAGCGCTCTTATACCACATGATGTTAGGCTACATGTCTTGAGTGAGGCCTAGCGAAAGATGGATAGATTTGATATGTAAGCCTCAGGCGACTAGATCCTAGAATGACTCAAACTACATATTTGACACACGAACGACGATTCGTAAACCCAAATTAACAACTTTAGATCTTCTAACATATCATTTGTGGATAGCAACATTATTTGTTTGAGTTTGCCAAACAAAGTTTGAATTGAAAATCGGACCTCATTCTGATAAGGTGACCTGAAAGTTGATTCTCGCGAGCACATTTTTAATTGCATGACGAGAGCACCAAATGTCATTAAAAGAGCACTATGGTGCTCGCTGTGGTGCTCACAAGTGCACTGCACCGACGTACCGTCGGTGTTATAAGACAAGGAGCAATTCTTTAGTGGCTAGATGATTTGAGACAGTACTCGTTTCTTAGTTACTGGCTAGTTTGTTTGAGTTTGGTCACAGATTCGGCATACACTGTTTTTTCTAACACAGTGCTTTTCTTAGACAATGATTACAAATGCTGGCTATAAGTCTGGTCTGTGTAGTCAGGTGGTCTATCTTTGGTTAATCTGTAAGTCCAGTGTACCCTAGAAACAAAGGTGCAAGTCTCAGTGTGTACAAATGCTAGGAATCAAGAACTATTGTTAAAGGGTCATCCCTTAAGTAGTTCCTTTAATTCTCACCTGAATTGTCCTAGGCTTGTCACGGTTATTTCACGTGTGGAAGTTTCGGGCCACCGTGTCTCTTACTTTGAGACAGGCAGTTAAACCACAATTAAATACTTTCCATGTAATTTTCCCTACATTTCTCTCTGGATAACACCCCTACCCTTTTGATGGACAAAAGTAGTTCGCTAGTTCCGCCAATAACTTGATTTGATCAACTGTCCAGCTAACCTCTACCTGTTCTCGACATGTCCCAACCCCCTTTGTGAGTGCTAAGTTGGTCAACTTGACCCATACAATTTCGTTTGTTCGGACAATAATAATTTATGCTCAATGGTCTAAAGTGTCGCTGGATGACAGCTGAAAACCTCTTATTTACCTTTGGGGGCAATTGCTTTAGTCAAGGTTCTAAATTTGTCTGTTGAAAGTACTTTTAAACTCCCTTATTGTGCTTCCTTGGGATTGAACATCACATTGCCACTTCTACCTATGCTTCCTTGGGGCCCATGACTGTCACATGAGGAAAACATAAAAAGATGGACATAGAAAAGCCTGTCACACTGGCAAACATGGCAAGAGGCAGAAGACGTAGAAGATCCTCTGTAGCTGATCTGTATATATTACGATGACCCACGTAATGAACTGATTTAATTTGATATAGTTTCTGGCTAAAATAGTTTACAGTGAATACCTACTCTTGTCTTTTCTTATTGTTTATAGTTTCTACTGAATAGTGAGTAACTAGTTTGGACAAATGTCTTTGGACCAATGGGAAATGGGTTCAAACCACTGACAAAGACTATTGTTGCTTCAATCATAGATAAAATAACAATCTCACCAGCACACTCCCCGAAGATCATCGGAGTAAATGGCCTTTACTCCTTAGAGCAATGACTGACACCGGCTATTTTATGTTGTTCTATGAGGATCGATTCGTGAATATATTCAATTAGATTGTAGATGTTTATGGGCGTAAATGGTTGATTTCACCAGTTTATTTAACGACGATTTCCGGGTGAAGGCATGGTTGCCGTTCTTATTCCATCTATCCAGAAGGAAGTCTCAGATCTAATGTGTGCAGTTATGTACGTTTCACAAATTTATAACGTCGATGCAATATCACAGATTGGATTATGTGCAATGACAGTCGTCTCCGAAATGTCTAGCTAAAGGACCTTTAGCAGTCGGATGTGGGCTTAGTTAGGAACTGCCCGAACATTCCCGCGACTGGCCTAGCAAGCCGACAGTCCGTATACTGCTGCCATGATACCAGATAAGAAGCTTAAAGACAATGAGTCAATGGTTTATATAAATGCAACGTTAAAGAAATACGAATAAGATACGCAGCTAAAATAAATAAACAATATCGAACATAAGCGGGCTTGGAGTTATATCTGGGAACTTTATTCTTATCAGAAGTTGGAACATCTTGAAGGAGAAATGGAGACACGATGACGGAAATCTTTCGCTGTGAATTAAAAATTGTCGTCAATTCTTGAACACTCGAATATCAGTTGACAAAAAAAATATTTCATATTAGAACCGGTGTACGGTAAGGTTGTGTACTATCTCCAACCGGTGTACGGCAGGGTTGTGTACTATCTCCAACCGGGGTACGGCAGGGTTGTGTACTATCTCCAGCCGAGGTACGGCAAGGTTGTGTACTATCTCTAACCGAGGTACGGCAAGGTTGTGTACTATCTCCAACCGGGGTACGGCAGGGTTGTGAACTATCTCCAGCCGAGGTACGGCAAGGTTGTGTACTATCTCTAACCGGTGTACGGTAAGGTTGTGTACTATCTCCAACCGATGTATGGCAAGGTTGTGTACTATCCCCTCTACTATTTATCACATACAGAAGCAATATGTAAAAATCTAATTTTAGTGTAGTAAATAACTTCAGTGATCCCTGAAATGAACTTCTCTTTTCTCATAATCAATCAATATTAGCATCCTGAGAACAACAACTACAAGAACCTATGAATAATTTAACTAAGGTTTGCACCGATTATAGTATGGAAGTCAACATATAGAAAACTGAAGTTCTGGCGATTGCAAGAAAAGAAATACAAACATAAATATTTTTACAAACAGAACAAGTAAAACAGGTGAACAATTTCACGCACCTGGTTAATAATGATCTAAGCAGATGGCAAATGAGACACTGAAATCCAACAGGGATGATTTTTTTTTGTTTAGCGTTCGACTTATTTATCTATTCCCCAAGGCGGTGTGCGTTGCACTATGTTTTTATTTTGTACCTGTCGACCCAGTGCATCCGACTTAAGCATCCATTTTATGTGAATGTTTGTTTCCTCCTGTATTTTCAAAGGGTTTACTTCAACGGGGTAACGGCCGCTGCTGTGATGGGGAGCGAACCCAGCACCGTCGTGTTGTGAGCCATGTCACTTAACCACTAGCCCACGACGTTCCAAACACAGGTGTAATAAAGCAAGTAAAATCATTGGGCAAACGTCCCCGATACTACATTGAAAACACGTGACAATGGATACAAAAAGAACACTATTCGACACGATATTCCTACCCACATTGTGCTATAAGTGTCAAAATTGGACATTGACAAACAAAGATACGATACACATTCTAACAACAGAGATAACATGCCAGCACATAATGCTTGGATTAACAGTAATGGATAGAATCAGAAACAAAGACATTAGGCGACAAGTAGGTACAACTCCGGTGCTAGACCTCATTAAGAAACAGCAAACCAAATGGTTCGGCCACATGACACATCAAACAGTAGAAAGTATTCTTCAGAAAGCAATGCTGTGCAGATACAATGGATACAAGGCCAGACGCTGACTACGTAAAAGAAGGATAGCAGAAATAACAGAAGCAGTAAACCTGCCCATGTGTGAAGCACATACTAGGGCCTGGTCAAAAAACAACGTCATAACTTGACATTGAAAGGCACAAGCAGGACATAAGCAAAAAGAAGAAAAAGAAGAAAGACAAATATAACAACAAATTAATAAACAGTATGTTTATACCAACTTTGTGATACCAATGTCAGACTCGCTCTTTATCCCAATCCTAATAGCGACGAGTGAAATGTAATGTCTAATAAAGGTTGCCGGTGTCACCAAGAAAGATATAATCAAAATTGAAGACATGAGGAATATAGGGAAAACTGTAGTCCGTCTTTTAATTCATAAATATGGTCTGAATAAATTTCCTACAAAACTGCATGTCATATCCGAATGATTTTTCGCATGCAGCCTTAGAATATCCATGACTTTATGTACATATCTTTTCTCAAAGAAATTTGACGAGTTTTGAAAATATTATTTATTAGGCTATATTAAAAGCAACCTCACTGAATTGGACATAATTTTATAATATTTAAAGCACACAGTCGTGCTGTTTTTAAATAAATCTTTTGACATTCAAATTCGATGATTGAAAACAAGTTCTTGATTTTCTCGTCCGTCAATTAAACATTTTGTTGAGTGCGGAAACAACCAACATCATTCATGCGAAAGTCTGCCTCAGTTATAGGAGTATCACGATATTATAGTTTGTGGGGATTGTTATTGTGGCATATAGTAGCTTTTTTCAAAATTTATACTGATATCTATTTCAAAATGAGTTTGAATTGTACGTATATCTTCTTCTTCTTCTTCTTCTTCGTTCGTTCTCAATCTCCCACAACCAAACCCCGAAAGGGCTTAGGTAGCAGAATGTAGTCCAGAGAACGGAATGCGTTGTGTCGTAGTTTACAGCTTGGCTGTGATACCTGCACCTTTCGGTCCAAGACATCCGACTTCAGCAAGCCTGCTGCAGCCTGTTATCCAGGATCACCGCGTGGAGGTGTAGAAGGGTCTTGGCAGCTATGGTTCGCTGGCCCTGACGCAAGCAGTCAGCTATGGGTCGCTAACCACTGCAGCTCATGTGCTGCTCAGCATCTTGATCCCGTATATAACAGTGAGTAAGGCAATTGGTGCACGGTCTGGATAGGTCATCCTTTTACCGTTGGATTGCACTCATATCAAGCAAGGTTTAAGGGGATAGCGTGGGCTAGTGGTTTAGTGACACGCTGACATCCCCCGAAAGTGTTGGGTTCGCTTCACATCACAGCACCGGCTGTTACCCCGGGGAAGCAAACCCTTCGAAAATGCAGGAGGAAGCAGACTCTTATATAAAATGCATTCCGAAGTCGAATGCACTGGAGCGACAGACGCAAAAATAAATACATAGTACTACGCACACCGCCTGGGGAATAGAGAAATGAGGCAAACACAAAAACAAAAAATCTAAGCAAGGTAACAAAAGGAAATTCGACGATTTCAACAGAGATGCCATGAAACGAGAGATTTTGAAACTGTTGATGAAAAATCAACTTGTTACTCTCAGGAAGTTAAAATTAATATTGCAATTTGACTGCAGTATTGACATTTCCAAAAGTACTCTTTGAAAAATTGTAAGAGCCGTCAGCTTTACATTCAGGAAAACTTCATGCGGCAGAAATATTATATGTGAAAAACCACATTTCATTGCTGTCAGAAGCAAATTCCTGACACAGATACGGGAACGGCGTAGGCAAGGCTAGGATATTGTATACTTTAACGAATCCTGGGTAAATGTCGTACACATGTCGTACAGAATGGCAATCAGTTGAAGGTGGACAGAAAAGAAAATTCTAAGCAGCACTGGACAGCGCATTATATATGCGAAAGCAGTGAAAAGAACTTGTCCATGACGCTGAACTTATTTTCCAATCAGAAAGTACCGACGGTAGAGACTACCCCACTGAAACGAATGAACACATTATCAGGCACTGGCTGACGATGGCTCTGCTTTAAATTACGGATAGACCGTCATGCCTAGTAATGGATAATGCATATTATCACAATGTATTGTCAGAGGAAGAAAAAGTACCAACAGCTTCATATACAAAAGCTCAAATTAGGACATGCTGGTTAGTGAAAAAGGGAATTTCGACGACGCGTATTTGAAGTCCACATTGTTGCAGCTCGTGAGGAAGACAAATAAGACAAAGGTGTATCATATTGACAAAATCATTGAAGAGTACGGTTACACTTCTCTGCGACTACCTGCATATCATGCGCATCTAAACCCAATAGAGCTTGTTGGGCTAAAGTAAAAGGACAAGTTGTCGAACAGTATAGGACATTTAAAATGTGTGATGTTGAAGTGCCGACACGTGAGTACCTTTAAAAAATGGACTTTCCGTTCTGGAAGAAGTATGTTGAACATGTGCTCCGGGAAGAAGAACAGTACTGGCAACAAGATGGATTACAATTTGTCCAACTAGTAACAGTTGTCAATATCTTTGAATCGACAGATTCGGAATGATTATATCGTCTTTTGTGGACATACTGATTAGCATTCGTGTATGAATTAGCGTAGGTTTATCAAAACGATTAAGTGTAGCTCGAGACCCTAGAACGCAGCTGTTATACATTGCACCCTTGTAGACCTCTAGCCCTGCCGACTTACGAGAACTGTTTTTCTCTGGACCTCCAGTCGTGCTGATTTGCAAGTACTGTTTCCGGTGAACCTCCAGTCGTGTTTAACTTGCGAGTACTGTTTACCGCTGGACCACCAGCCCTGCTGACCTGCGAGTACTGTTTCTGGTGAGCATCCAGTCTTAATGACTTGCGAGTACTGTTTCTGGTGAGCCTCCAGTCTTGATGACTTGCGAGTACTGTTTCTGGTGAGCCTCCATTCTTGCTGAACTGCAAGTACTGTGTCTGGTGAGCCTCCAGTCTTGCTGACTTGCGAGTACAGTTTGATGCTGAGCCTCCAGTCGTGCTGACTTGCAAAAACTGTTTCCGCTGAACCTCCGGTCTTTCTGATTTACGTTTACTGTTTACGATGCACTCAAGTTGCTCAATGTAAGACAATCAGATTGACGATCAGTGAAACCCCTTTATCACATAAATCGAAACCTAATGTGATTTCTTCTTCATTCTTTTGTCTCACCTTCTACCGAGTTGTAGCCCAGTGTCAAATGTATTTGTCTTTCGCTTATCTGCTGGCCCAAGTGACACGTATCCCCATTTTACGGATGTCTCATTTACGCTGTCTATCTGCATTTTCCTCGGAATACATCTCGCTCTTCTTCATTATGATCTCATGTAGAAGGTGGCATGAATAATGTCAACTGGTTGCATTCTGACAATGTGGTCAAACCAATTCTTTCTCTGTTGCTCGATGTACTATAGGCAGGGAATTGTTCCAACCTTTTCCCAAATACTCATATTTGTGATTCTATCTCTTCTGATGTTGTCAGGGACCTTTTGTGTGCACCCCATTCCGTAAGTGGCTAACTTTCGTTCCCGGGTCCTATTTAATGCCTGACACTGGTAACACAGGGTAGGGATGATAATACTATTTGTCATCTGCTTTTTTGCGTTAAGGTAAATCTTGCCGTGTCTTAGTAGTGGAAACAGCTGGTAAGTGAAATCATTTGCTCTCTGCACTCTCGTCTCTATCTCCCGAAGGAGTCTGGTATCTTCAGTAAAAATTGGTCCTGAATCCCGAAGTTCTAGTATCTGCTTTATGTGTTCCTCATTTACATGAATACCCTAACAAATCGCCTGTACGAAGGTAAGATAGACGTGGCATGCATCTAAGAAACGCACCTCAACAAAAACCGCAGATTCTCAATCAGAGGATACCAGACCTTCCGTCTTGATAGAGAAGGTCACAAAGGAGGTGCGCTGATACTGACACGAAACTGCATACCAAGTAGCGCAGCATCTGTAAATCACACGGGACAAGCAGAAATTGTAGGAGACGACATAAGGACACAGGACACGAAAACCCGTATATTCAACCTGTATGGCCACCCAACAAAGAACTCTCGCTCTCGAGTATGTAAATCAAGGACTCCAGCTGCCTAGTGGTTGGAGACTTCAACAGTCACTCAGAGAGATGGGGATATTCAGATACAGACAGCAGAGGTGATGAAGTGGAAGACTGGGAGATAGACACAAATCTCTATCTCATCAATAGGCCGGACGACAGCCCTAGCTTCTATTCTAGAACATGGCATACCACGTCCACTCCAGACTTGGCCTTCTCTACGGGAGATATTCACCACAAAATAGATCGCCAGGTGCTCGACCAATTGGCAGGTAGCGACCACAGGCCAATTAGGCTAGAAATTGATATGGAAGTAGGCCCTAGGGAAATAAAATCGCTGCCACGTTGGAACTATAGACGAGCCGACTGGGACAGATTTGCAATGCTGACAGATGGACTGTGTGAAACTATCAACACACGAAATAACAATATGAAACCTATGGTGGAAAACCTAAGCAAAGCAATAATGCAAGCAGCCACCAAAACCATCCCAAGAGGGGCATGGAAAAACTACAAGCCATATTGGAATCATGAACTGCAGAAAGCAGAGGATGAAGTCTCAAATGCTACTGACATTGCAGAGATAGAGCAATCTATGGAAGCAAATATCGCCCTCAAGACCATCACTGCGAAATACAAAAGAACACTGAACTAAATAACAAGAGACAGTTGGAAAAACAAAACAGAAAGCCTCAATATAGATATAGAAGGGAACAAACTATGGAATTTAGTCAGAGCCATGAACGACGAAACACCATCAAATAAAAAAAATTACCATCAAACAGGGCGACAACATGCGTACCGGGAAAAAAGCAGCAAATGCCTTTATAGAACATTATGCCAGAGCAGACCACATCGATGTCCCTACAGACATGCATACAGACATAAGTGAAGAACAAAAGAGCCACGACAACATAAAGATGGCACCAGAGGAGCACATGATGGCACAACTAACAATGAACGAAATGGATGAGGCCATGAGAACTCTAAAGAAAAAGAAATCGCCTGGAAAGGATGGGATAACAAATGAAATGCTGATGGGATTGGGCCAAACAGCAAAAAGGAAGTTACTTTCACTCCTGAACCAAAGCTGGAAAAGGGGAATTGTACCGCAGGCATGGAAAGATGCTGTACTTATACCAGTACCAAAGAAAGAAAAAGATAGAACAGATCCAAATGGATACAGGCATATCAGTCTACTGAGCTGTGTAGGAAAACTGATGAGCGTATGATCAAAACCAGACTGATGTGGCACCTGGAAGCAAAAAACATACTAATTCCACAGCAAGCAGGTTTTAGACAGCACAGATCCATTAAGGACCAGATCACTCTCATAGCCCAGGAAATAGAGGAGGCTTACCAGGAGAAAAATCACACAGTAGCGGTTTGGGTGAATTTAATAAGGCATTCGACAAGGTGTGGAAAGAGGGACTTAAAGTCAGGCTACGAAGAAGTGAAGTGGGACAGTGTACAGATGGATCAGCCACTACCTCGAAAACAGAACTGCCAGAGTTCAAGTACAAGGGCAGATGAGCTAAAAGGTGACACTGGAGCAGGGAGTACCCCAAGCGGGAGTACTGTCACCCACACTTTTCCTGGTGTATATAAACAACATCACAGAGAATATACCAAGAAGAGTCCACAGCTCCATGTTTGCAGACGATCTGGCTATGTGGACCTCTGAAAAAAATCTCACCGTAGCAAACAATCGGATGCAGCAGGCCCTAACATCGTTGGAGGAGTGGGCGAACTTATGGCTGGTCAAAATAAATGAGGAAAAAACAACATGTACGATATTCTCGCTTTCAAATAAACCCCAGAATACCAAAATAAGTCTTAACGGCAAATATCTGCGGCCAAACGACAACCCAAACTACCTGGGAGTCACATTTGATCGGCTCATGACATGTTAAAGACAGATCGAGAGAAACCGAATGAAAGCCAGACAAAGAATGGAAATCATGAGGAAACTTGCTGGTACAAGCTGGGGAGTAGACGAAAGTTTACTAAAGAAACTGTACACTGGAAGAGTGAGACCGGTTCTCGAGTATGGCAGTTTGTCATGGATAACAGCAGCAAAGACGAACTTTGATAAAGTTAACAAACTTCAAAACCAAGCCATGAGAGTTATAACAGGAGGCATGAAGTCAACGCCAATTGTAGAACTTGAAAAGATTACAAATCTGCAATCCATGACCGACAGAAGAGACTGCAGAGCCCAGCAGCAAGAAGAGAAACTCAGAAGACTGACAGACCATCCAATGTATAAGAGACTAAATAGATTTGGAAATGGGAAACTAAAGCGGAGAAACTTTGCAGAAATAGCCAAAGCAAAGAGGAGCGAAGATCATATGAAAACCGTAACAATACCCATCCATACTGTACGCAAACCTACCTGGAAGCAGCATATCATTCCGCAGGTGGTAGAAAATATACCAGGTATTGGAAACAAGAACAGCCAGACTGAACAAGAAAGAAGAGAAATAATCCTGAGGTACCAAACGGAAAACTACCCAAGCATGGACTGGACCCATGCATACACCGACGGTTCTGTAACAAACACAACACAGAACGGAGGGGCAGGGGTATTCCTGGGCTTACGAAATGGTAGAAAAATAACACTGTCAGTGGCAACTGGAAAATACTCAAGTAATTTCAGAGCGGAGATAGAGGCACTGAGGGATGCAGTAGAAGCAATGCTGATAGGCGAAAGCGAAGAAAGCCAGATAGTCCTCTTTACAGATGCCCTGGCTGTAGTCACAGCACTAAAAAGCCAGAAAAATACTGAACTTAATGATTTAAAAGCAGTACTCTGTCAACTATGCTAGCAGTCCGCACCAAAAAGAGTAGTGGTACAGTGGGTTCTATCGCACTGTAACATCCAGGGCAACGAGGAGGCAGACAGACTGGCAAAAGAAGGTGCAAGACTACTACAACCAGATTCTAGTGTGACCTACGAAGAGTCCAAAAGGCTTATTAGGGCCAGATACATGGCCAAATGGGAAACAGAACATACTGGCTACACAAAAAACGATGCCTATTACCAGCTGAACATAAGAGAGCAGGTCGTGGTCTTCAGACTCCGCACAGGCCAAAACAGACTGAGGTACCACCTATTCAATAAACTGAAGATAGGGGGCACTGGCGAATGCACTTGTGGTACCGGGAAAATGACCACTAAAAATCTGGTGCAAAACTGCCCGACATACGAGGATCAGAGAAAGCACATGGGACCATCACCAGTGGCAACACTAGACAAGCTCTATGGCAGTGTCGACAGCCTCAGGATGACTGCTGCTTTCTTCGAACAAATACCGGTTGATATCTGACTGCGTACGAAGAAGAAGAAGAAGAAGAAGATTTACATGAATATCAAGTGTGTTGTCCTTTATACCTATATATACTGTTTCTGTTTTTGATGTTTTGATGTTCATTCCGTTCTTTTTACAATTTAAGTACATCGAGTCAAATTAACGTTGTAGGTTATATTCATCCGGGTGGATCAAACCAGTGGTTTCAGTATCTTTCTTGCTCTTATTTCTAGTATATTATCAAATATCTTGCATGTGTGGCTTAGAAGACATATTTCCCAATACGTTTCACACTTTCACTAGTGGTCTTTACTTTGTTCCGATAGGAACGATAATCTCTAGATGCCAATCTGTCGGTACCTTACTCCACGTTCAGGGCACATTATATAATCCTGTTGTCCTGCAGGCTAGTAGCGTTTCTGTTGTGATACCATCAATTCCTGCTGCGCTATTTTTCTTGCTATCTATGGGGTTACCTCTAAGATTAATTGAGTAGGTAAAGAAACCCACACACCTCGCATGTTTGAGAATGTCCCCACTTGACCGTGTAGGTTATTCCCTTATCAGAAATGCCATCAAAACAAGCTGACATGAAATAATACCGCCTTGACGTTCAGGTCAGATTAACTCCATTTTAGAAAGCACATCAATTCAATCTTATGTTTGCACCTGACAATAATATTCTTGTCAATGGCTATATTTACGATCGTGTAAAATGATTCCCATTCTCTCTGGCTGTCTCCCTTTCTCCTTCCCTCTATATTGAGCTGTCCCCTTGTCTGTCTTATTTCAATCTCTCTTACTCTATTTGTTTCGATGTATTTTCTTTTATATCTTTTTGTGGTCTTTTTGTGTTAACGTCAGTTTACCCTTCTGTCTAAAGCCAATCCATCCATCAAAATAATGTCGTTTCTCGGACTCCAAAGCAATACACCATTCCATCAATCCAACTACATCCACTATCCATTAACCCATCTATATCCTGTCTCTCTCATGTCTCTCTCATGTCTCTTTCCTGTCTATATCATGTCTCTCTAATGTCTCTCTCATGTCTTTCTCATGTCTCTCTCATGTCTCTCTCCCTAATTCGGGATCGGGCGTGATACTACCAGTCCAGACATACACCTAAAATCCATCCACCGATCCATCTTTCACTTGACTTTCTACCTCCTTCGGTCTTTTGGGCAATGCAACAGTCCGTCTATCCATCTGAATTCATCTATCTACCTAAATCCATTCATCCATCTAACTAAACACATTCATACATCTAATTAAACCCATTCATCCATCTAACTAAACCCATACATTCATCTACCTAAACCCATTCATCCATTTACCTAAGCCCATTCATCCATCTACCTAAATCCATTCATCCTCTAACTAAATCCATTCATCCATCTAACTAAACCCATACATTCATCTACCTAAATCCATTCATCCATCTAACTAAATCCATTCATCCATATAACTAAATCCATTAATTCACCTACCTAAACCCATTCATCCATCTAACTAAACCCATTCATCCATCTACCTAAACCCATTCATCCATCTACCTAAACCCATTCATCCATCTAATTTGATCATCCATTTTCTCTCTCGTCTCTCCCCTGATCGGTCTGTTTGGCAATATAGTAGTCCATTTATCCTCTTAAATCTATCCACACATTCATCTTTCTGCCTCTCTCATTCTCTCTGTCTATTTGATTATACAGGATGCCTGGCTTAACAGCAAAGCTATGAAATCCAGCGGTATGCTGACACAAATGACTCAAAGCGGTTTTACGATGCCATGAAGACTGCTTACGGTCCCAGGTCTTATCATTAATCTCATGTCCCTAATGCTGATGGCACGGCACTGATCACCAACACAGTCGACATTCTGGAACGATAGTCAGACCACTTTAGTTTTATCCTAAACTGTTCATCCGCCGTCAGTGAACTATCCATAACACGCATTCCTGAAGTTGCAATTAATGGTCAGGTCAGGTCAGGTCATCCCGTAACCGGTGAGGTCGTTGGGGCACACATGAAGACATCCTCACAACTCCCCGCCATCCCTCTCTGTCAGGTGCCGCTGCCTGTGACTCTTCTGGTCGGAGACTGGTCCATTCTTTTATGTTGTCGTCCCATCTCTTTTTGGGAATGCCTCTTCGTCGTCTGCCATGCACCTTCCTGTGGAGGATTGTGTTTGCAAGACCACTTGATCTCGATACGTGACCGTACCAAGTGAGTTTCCTTCTTTAGACAGTTGCCAAGAGATCTTCGAAAGGCCCTATTGCTGTTGTAATTCTATCTCGTATTTCCTCGTTTGTAACTCGATCTTTGTACGTGACGTTTAAAAGTTTTCGGAAACATCTCATCTCCAAGGCCTGTATCCATCGTTAAAGGTCAGCTGTAACTGTCCATGTCTTACACGCATAGAGGAATATTGACAGGACCAGTGTACGTATTAATCTGATTTTCGTGCGTAGTGCTAACCGTTTATCTTACTAGAATTTGTTAAGCCGTGCAAGCGCCGCTATTGTATGTGCTATTCTGGCCAACACTTCACATTTTGATCCTTCATCACTGACAATCGACCAAAGATATTTAAAACGGTCAACCACTTCGAGTTCCTGACCATTAGCTTTTATCTTGCTGTTGAAGCCCAGTGCAGATGATATTGAGACAGCAATCAGCGTTATCCCCAGTGGCAAAGCCCCCGGGTCAGATGCTTTTCCCACAAGTCAGGAGACCATGTGCTGCTACACAAGCTAATAGACTTCTTTTGCTCAATTTGGTACAGGTCATATGCCACAGGAACTGAAAGATGCCACCATTATCTACACGTACAAGCACGTGCAATCGTCAATATTGTGATAAGAACAGGGGAGTCTCCCTCGTGTCGAACGCTGGAAAATATTTAGCTCAAGTCTTGCTCAACCGGTTAACAACTCATCTCCAGCAGAAGCTACTCCCAGAGGGGCCATGTGCTTTCTGAGCTGGTAGCGGACCGGTTGACATGATTTTTGCAGCTCGTCAAATCCAAGAGAAATGTCAGAAACATCATAGTGATCTGTAACGACTTCTGTTGACCAGACAAAGGATTTTAGCACCGTCAACAGGAACGGATTCTGGGAAATCATGGCGAAATTCGATTGTCCCGAAAAACTAATCCATCATTCCATTCATCAATGTATTCATATATTCACTCTCTCTTCTCTCTTTTTATCATTCCTTTACACCTTCTCTTTGTTTGTGTGTCAGCTCATCAGTACATTAATCCACTTAAACCATAGCTATCACGTTCTCTCTCACTGTCTCTGGTTTTTGTTTTTCATCCGAAAACTGATTCATCCATCCATTCATCCGTCCATTCATTAATACATTGCCCACACTTCTATCCATCCATCTTTTTCTCTTCGCCAGTGTCCCTCTCACACTCTCCGTCTGTCAGCACACCTGTCCATCCATAAATGTATCAATACTGTCATTAATACACCTCTCTCATGTGTCGTATTTTGTTTACTTATCACGAAGCATGTCTCATCACGTTAAAGATTACTGTTAAGGCACACATCTTGTACTCGTCACGTTAAAGATTACTGTTAAGGCACACATCTTGTACTCATCACGTTAAAGATTACTGTTAAGGCACACATCTTGTACTCATCACGTTAAAGATTACTGTTAAGGCACACATCTTGTACTCGTCACGTTAAAGATTACTGTTAAGGCACACATCTTGTACTCATCACGTTAAAGATTACTGTTAAGGCACACATCTTGTACTCGTCACGTTAAAGATTACTGTTAAGGCACACATCTTGTACTCATCACGTTAAAGATTACTGTTAAGGCACACATCTTGTACTCATCACGTTAAAGATTACTGTTAAGGCACACATCTTGTACTCGTCACGTTAAAGATTACTGTTAAGGCACACATCTTGTACTCATAGCGTTACAGATTACTGTTAAGGCACACAACTTGTACTCATAGCGTTACAGATTACTGTTAAGGCACACATCTTGTACTCATCACGTTAAAGATTACTGTTAAGGCACACATCTTGTACTCATAGCGTTACAGATTACTGTTAAGGCACACATCTTGTACTCATCACGTTAAAGATTACTGTTAAGGCACACATCTTGTACTCATCACGTTAAAGATTACTGTTAAGGCACACATCTTGTACTCGTCACGTTAAAGATTACTGTTAAGGCACACATCTTGTACTCATCACGTTAAAGATTACTGTTAAGGCACATATCTTGTACTCGTCACGTTAAAGATTACTGTTAAGGCACACATCTTGTACTCATCACGTTAAAGATTACTGTTAAGGCACATATCTTGTACTCGTCACGTTAAAGATTACTGTTAAGGCACACATCTTGTACTCATAGCGTTACAGATTACTGTTAAGGCACACAACTTGTACTCATAGCGTTAAAGATTAATGTTAAGGCACAAATCTTGCATTCAGCACTTTAAAGATTACTGGATTACTGTTAAAGTACGAAGCCTGTTCCAAATACTTCTAGGACAAGCAGGATTAAAATACAATATGGAGTTTAGTGCTAGTTCTTGGCGGTTCAGGCAGAGAATAATATTAACGTGAGTGGTTAGTCAGCCAGCGCTGATGCTAAAGGAGCAGAAGCTTTGGTCGAATCACCAGATAAACTAACTGAAGAGAGGGGAGGATTTGCTTCAGCACATTTGTTATATGGATGAAACCTTCTTGTTTAAACACACACCCGTTTACCAGGAAATGAAGTCATGCATGTGTAGAATACCTCGGATATTTAGTCAATTCAAGCGCACTACCATACTCAATATTGCCTTGCACATTATGTGATATTGTGTTCGTCTAACGTAAATATTGCATAGCGTTGTAATTCACAAAAACTAACGTGGACGCCATCGACACAAATCGATACAAGAGGTCATGTACATTATTTTTTTTAAAAAGAAACATGGCTTAACTAAAGAGAAACATCAACTAAATAAACTCGAAATATTTCGATGTGCATATTCTAGTTTCATCCGGTCATGTTGATATTCACATCCACAAATGTTAGTTACATCTCGGCACAGTTCTTTACGGCTGTCTGATCAAACCCACGCACGTTTGTCACAGAGGGATCAAGGTAATTGTTTGATGAGCTTGTTTGATGAGCTTGTTTGATGACACTTTCTCAAGCTAAATAGTTTTATTTTCTGGCATGCGCTCGATCAATATATGATGTACCTTTCGTATTCTCACCAATATGTTATGTATTTATTGCTATTAGTGAGTGATACAATTATTGTCCATCGCAAATCAATGATGGCCACAACATCAGACGGATATGTCTTAATAATGTGATGTGGGCTGTATTGGATTATAGTGAGTACGATTATGCGCTGGTCATCAATCTCACTCTTATCCTGAGTTATCTTAGATCAGTGGCAAGACTATTGGTCGAGACGACTGGAGGTAGCTCGGAAAGCAGGCACTTTGGTCTTACCTCCCGTTAGACCAGGGGTCGCTTGAAACTTGCGGGATTCGATCGTTCAACGTTTCCGTTCTTCACTGTGACAGGCGAGTTCTTTAACCTCTGGACTATAACGACCCCCCCAATAAAAAAAAACTAGATGTACGGAAGAAGCTAAAATTCGTAACAATTAAACGTAACTTATTCTTCCGTGCGTCGTTATAGCAGAATCGTAATGTGCTCACTTCTACCAGAACTAAAGCGTTAAACAGTGAGTGTTCAAATCTTGCAAGTTTCAATGCACCCTCTTTCCCCTTCCCCACTCCCCCCTCCCTCGGGCTTTAGAAAGCTGGGATCTGCGCCTAGTCCTAAAGCAGAAGTACAATATACTCTGAGGTCCAGTGTAGACGCCGGGCATGTAAAACAACTAGAAACAAAAAACATAATATTAAGCAGATGGCCAGCATCAAAGAAATGTAAAGGTAACGAAATTCCTACCAAATTGGGGCCTGCAAAGGTGAAGGTCAGTACCATGGCAACAATTGCCGTCGGGAATGAAGATAACTCTTCATGAACTAAGCCGCATCCTATGTGAGGTGGGGTGATCAGTCCCCTTCCTTGCTGTTTTTATCTTCTCCAACTCATACGTCGGGTACCCATTACAGCTTGGTCGACTAGAGAAGCGGTCGTACAAAGGCACGATCCACGGCACGAATTGTTTCAAGTCCACCAGTGAACTCTAACCACTAGCACGTTGTAATCCTAGCCTAGTAACCCACCAACTCACTGTGGAAAATGTCACGCGCTTCACTGATCTATATGAAGATCAACTGGAAACTGCCCTCCATCATGCGGAAGTCTCAACAAGCCAAACACCTGTTAGTCTGTGTACTCCGAGTGATAGAAGAGGAACGAATCAGAAGAATGAAGTCTTTTTTATGCTGATAAATCGTTAAAATGAATACATTTTTAGTTTGAAGAGGTAGAGATAATTATTTTTAAATGAGGCTCCTCGAAAAATGAAGTCACAAAAAAAAAAAAAACGGTTTGTAGAAGAAACGGTCTTAACAGTCCAATATCAGGATCTACAATTTTACATTTAAGCTTAAAGTGGAATACTGTCGTTCTCTTCGAACAATTATTATGACTATTATTATCGTAGTTATTATTGTTATTATTATTTTTATTATTATTATTATATCCGACTTTCTAATTGGCGAAGCACAACACTACATTTGGAAATACCTTATCCAGTTTATAACGCGAACTGGATCCATTTGCTGACAGTGTGGTTTTATTGACACATGTCCTTAGAAGAAGAAGCGTCAGAGGAATACGACGAGTAAGGACACGAAAGACAAAAAAGAAGAACAACAAAGTGAAGACGAAGAAGAGGATATGAAATAAAAGAAGAAAAGACGAAAAATAGAAATAACAAGAAGAGGAAGATGATATAAACATTAAGAGGGGAAAAAGAAGAAGAACAATAAGAAGAAGAAGAAGAAAAAAAGAAGAAGAAGAAGAAGAAGAAGAAGAAGAAGAAACAGAAGATTTAGTTAAAGATGGAGAAGAAGAAAAATAAAAAGAAAGCAGACGAAGGAGCAGTACTAAAACATAGTGTACACGTATACACATATTAGTCAAACTTGTATCCGAATTGATGATATAAACACTGTAATGGCTTTCAGTTAAGTAATGTCCCAGAGACCGCATTCAAATATCTTCTTCTTCTTCTTCTTCTTCTTCTGCGTACACAGTCAGACAGTAACCATTATTTTCTCGAAAAAAGCGGCGGTCATCCTGAGACTCTCGCAACTACCATAGAGCTTGTCTTGCAGTTCCACTGGTAATGGCCACATCTGCTCTCTCTGATCCTCGTATGTCGGGCAGTTCTGCAGCAGATGTTCAGCGGTCATTTTACCAGTACCGCACGGGCATTCGTCGGTACACCCTATCTTCAATTTGTTGAATAGGTGGTACCTCAGTCTGTTGTGGCCAGTGCGAAGTCTGAAGACAACGACCTGCTCTCTTCGGTTCAACTGGTAATAGGCATCGTTTTTGGTGTAACCAGTATGTTCGGTTTCCCATTTGGTCATGTATCTGGCTTTGATAAGCCGTTTTGACTCTTCGTACGTCATACTGGTATCTGTTTGTGGTAGCCTTGCACCTTCTTTTGCCAGTCTGTCTGCCTCCTCGTTGCCTTGGATGTTGCAGTGTGACGGAACCCACTGTACCACTACCCTTTTTGGTGCGGACTGCTGGCACAGTTTGCAGAGTGCTGCTCTTAAGTCATTAAGCTCAGTGTTTTTCTGGCTTTTTAGCGCTGTGACTACTTCGAGAGCATCTGTCAGCAGGACTATATGGCTCTCATTTTCACTGTGTGTTACCATTTCTTCCACTGCCGCCCTCAGTGCCTCTGCCTCTGCTCTGAAATTGCTTGTGTACTTACCAGTAGCGAATGACAGTGTTATTTTTCTGCCATTTGGTAGGTTCAGGAATGCTCCTGCCCCTCCGTTCTGTGTAGTGTTTGTTACAGAACCGTCGGTGTATGCATGGGTCCAGTCCATGCTTGGGTAGCTTTTCTTTATGAAGCTTAGGGTAGTGTCTCTCCTTTCTTTTTCACTCTGGCAGTTTTTGTTTGCAATACCTGGTATATTTTCTACCACCTCTGGAAATATATCCTGCCTCCAAGTAGGTTTTCGTACAGTAGTGATGGGTTTTGGTGTTGTTAGTGCGTTTATGGGATCTTCGTGCATCTTTGCTTTGGCTATTTCTGCAAAGTTTCTCCGCTTTAGTTTCCCATTTCCCAAATTGTTTAGTCTCTGGTACATTGGATGGTCCGTCAGTCTTCTGAGTTTCTCTGACTGCAGCTGGGCTCTGCAGTCTCTTCTATCGGTCATGGATTGCAGTTTTGTAATCTTTTCAAGTTCTACAATTGGCGTTGACTTCATGCCACCTGTTATAATTCTCATGGCTTGGTTTTGAAGTTTGTTAACTTTATCGAAGTTCGCCTTCGCTGCTGTTGTCCATGCCGCAATGCCATACTCGAGAACTGGTCTCACTCTTCCAGTGTACAGTTTCTTTAGTATGCCTTCGTCTGCTCCCCAGCTTGTGCCAGCAAGTTTCCTCATGATCGCCATTCTTTCTCTGGCTTTCATTCGGTTTCTCTCAATCTGACTTTTCCATGTCATGCGCCGATCAAATGTGACTCCCAGATAGGTTGGGTTGTCGTTTGGCTGCAGGATTTTGCCATTTAGCCTTAATTTGGTACTTTGGGGTTTTAATGAGAGCGAGAATATTGTGCACGTGGTTTTCTCCTCGTTTATTTTGACCAGCCATGAGTTCGCCCACTCTTCCAGCGATGTTAGGGCCGTCTGCATCCGATTTCTTGCTATGGTGAGATTCTTTTCAGAGGTCCACATAGCCAGATCGTCTGCAAACATTGAGCTATGGACTCTTCTTGGTATATTCTCTGTAATATCGTTTATATATACCAGGAAGAGTGTGGGTGACAATACTCCCCCTTGGGGTACTCCCTGCTCGAGTGTCACCTTTTTGCTCATCTGCCCTTGTACTTGGACTCTGGCCGTTCTTTGTTTGAGGTAGTGGTTGATCCACTTGTACATCTTCCCACAGACATCACTTCTTCTTAGCTTGACTCTAAGTCCATCCTTCCAGACTTTGTCAAATGCCTTTTTCAGATCCACCCAAACAGCTACTGTGTGTTTCTGTGCCTGGTAGGCATCTTCTATCTCCTGGGCTATGAGGATGACCTGGTCCTCAGTGGATCTGTGCTGTCTGAAGCCGGCTTGCTGTGGAATTAGTATTCGTTTTTCTTCCAGATGCCACATCAGTCTGGTGTTTATCATCCGTTCCATCAGCTTGCCGACACAGCTCAGTAGGCTTATGGGCCTGTATCCATTTGGATCTGTTTTGTCCTTTCCTGTTTTTGGTACTGGTACCAGTATTGCATCTTTCCATGTCTGGGGTACAATACCCCTTTTCCAGCTTTGGTTCAGGACTGATAGTAGTTTTTTCTTCGCTGTTTGGCCCAGCCCCATCAGCATTTCGTTTGTTATCCCGTCTTTTCCGGGAGATTTCCTTTTCTTTAGTGTTCTCATAGCCTCTTCCATTTCGCGCATTGTTAGTTTGGCCATCATGTGCTCTTCAGGAGCCGTATTTATGTTTTCGTGTCCCTTTAGCTCTTCGCTAATGTCTGTATGCTTATCTGCAGGGACCTCGATGTGGTTTGCTCTGGCATAGTGATCGACAAAGGCGTTTGCGGCTTTCTTACCTGTGATCAAGTTCTCGCCCTGCTTGATAGTAATTTGTTTATTTGACGGGGTTTCGTCATTCATGGCTCTGACTAGCTTCCATAGCTTGTTCCCTTCTTTGTCCAGGTTCAGACTTTCCGTTTTATTTTTCCAACTTTCTCTTGCTGTTTGCTTGAGAGTGTGTTTGTACTTCGCCGCGGCGGCTTTGAGGGCGATGTTTGCCTCCATGGATTTTTCTCGTTCTGCCATGTTCCTAGCATTTGTTACTGCATCTTCCACTTTCTGTAACTCATCATTCCAGTAGGGCTTATAGTTTTTCCTAGCTCCTCTTGGGATGGTTTCAGTGGCGGCTTGCATTATTGCCTTGCTTAGGCTCTCTACCATGGGCTTCATTTTGGTGTTTCGTGTGTTGATGGTTTCACACAGCCCATCTGTCAGGATTGCAAATCTGTCCCAGTCGGCTCGTTTGTAATTCCAACGTGGGAGCGGTTTTGTTTCCTGTGGGCCTACTTCCATGTCAATGGTTAGCCTGATCGGCCTGTGGTCGCTACCTGCCAGTTGGTTTAGCACCTGGCGGTCTATTTTATAGTGTATGTCCTGTGTGGAGAAGGCCAAATCTGGAGTCGAGGTGGTATGCCATGTTCTTGAATAGAAGCTAGGGCTATCCTCCGGCCTATTGATTAGGGAGAGATTTGCATCTATCTCCCAATCTTCCACTTCGTCACCTCTGCTGTCTGTGTCAGAGTATCCCCATCTCTCCGAGTGGCTGTTGAAATCTCCAACTACTATGCAGTTGGAGTCTCTGACCTCCATACTCGAGAGCGATAGGTCTCTGTTTGGTGGTCCGTACAGATTGAAAATGCGGAGCTTCGTCTCTTGTGCCATTATGTCAACTCCTACAATTTCTGCTTGTCCGGTGTGATTGACAGGTACCGCGCTACTCGGTATGCTATTCAAATATCGAATTGGACATCCTGCGTGAAGATCTATCATGAAGACCAACTATAAATTGAACAAGGTGGTAAGACAAAAATCTTAGCATCCTGCTTGCTAGAAAATCAATCTAAAATATTGAAATCACTTTGGCTGTCATTATTTACCCAGACTTCGCTGTCACCTGGGATTTTTGTCACTAATTGTTTTAGCGTGTTTACTAATCTGTTGAATTACTTGTCGAGTTTTCTGTCTACCACTCTACTTTTTTTTAAAACAAATTCGTATGTGTTTTATGGACTGTGCTTGTTTTTCTAACGTCTTTGGTAAATGAACTAAAATAGCAGAAAAGTCAATAATGGTCTGTTTTTATTCTTTTGTAAACATTCAACTTTTAGTTTCTTAATTATCATTGGTCTTCTCATTGCAATAAACGGAGGGAGGACCAGAACTAAATTTGGTTTACCATAGTCAGAGATTATAGGAGCAGCACTACATTTGGTTTAGCATAACCAGAGATTATAGGACCAAAACTACTTTTAGTTTACCATAACCAGAGATTATAGGAGCAGCACTACATTTGGTTTAGCATAACCAGAGATTATAGGACCAAAACTACTTTTAGTTTACCATAACCAGAGATTATAGGAGCAGCACTACATTTGGTTTAGCATAACCAGAGATTATAGGACCAAAACTACTTTTAGTTTACCATAACCAGAGATTATAGGAGCAGCACTACATTTGGTTTAGCATAACCAGAGATTATAGGACCAAAACTACTTTTAGTTTACCAAAACCAGAGATTATAGGAGCAGCACTACATTTGGTTTAGCATAACCAGAGATTATAGGACCAAAACTACTTTTAGTTTACCATAACCAGAGATTATAGGACCAAAACTACTTTTAGTTTACCATAACCAGAGATTATAGGACCAAAACTACTTTTAGTTTACCATAACCAGAGATTATAGGACCAAAACTACTTTTAGTTTACCATAACCAGAGATTATAGGACCAAAACTACTTTTAGTTTACCATAACCAGAGATTATAGGAGCAGCACTACATTTGGTTTACCCTAACCAGAGATTTTAGAACCAGCACTACTTTTGGTTTCCATAACCAGAAGAGTATAAGACTAACAATATAGTAAGTTAACAATAACCAGCAGAGTAGGACCAACATTATGTTTGGTTTACCATAACCAGAAATTATAGAACCATCACTACATATGGTTTCCGATAACAGTAAATACAATAGTATATCCTAGTTACATCATGATTTATGTCACCAATTATTCAAACTGCACTACCACATTTGGGCCCTTCCAAAGTCCAACTGTGATACCATTTCAGAAGGGTATCCGCAGGGGAATCCCATCTCACCGAATCTTTTCTCAGCCGGTTTGGAATCAGTCGTCAGTCGATGCAACTGTGACATACTTTGCATCCAAATTGACCACATAAGCCTCAAATCTTCGGCTTGCCGACGATATAGTGTTCATTATAGAGTCTACAGCAGAAGCCAACCAAATGATGCAGCTACTCCATGGTTATTGCAGAAAAGCGGGACCGGAGATGAATGTATCGACGACCAAAGTGTTGCACAATTGCTTCTCCACTTGTGATCCAGTCTTCCTTGGCGGGGTGCAACTAGAGAATGTCAACGATTAGATCTATCTTGGGCCCATCCTCATTATGAAGAATAACCTGGAGCCTGAATTGACAAGATGTCGCAGCTTGGATTGGCTAGCCTTCTCGTCCATCAACACAGTCCCAGACTGTTGCCATTACCAGAGCCTACGAGTCTCTTCTTCATTTCCCCTGTGCTTCCTGCTCTGTGCTGCAGTGCTGAGTCATGGACACTAACATAATAAATGGACAACAAATTGAGAGTGATCCAGACTTTTCTTGAAAGACGCTTGGTCGGAATCACTCTCCGGAACCAACGTTTACAAACGCTCCACAGTTCCGAAATACAACGAATGTCTTTGGTAAAATATGCGGTAATCTATGGAGACAAGGAAAAACATAGATGGGCTAGTCACATGTTGCGACAAAACGATGATTGATGTAGCACAGCTACAGCAGTCTGGTACCCCCGAGTAAGAAGAGACCCCTGGGAAGATCTCCAATGCGTTGGTCAGAATTACTTGCTGCATTCAACAACATCCGAGACGCCTCTAGAGGAGGGCTTACCATGCACTGGACTCCCGTGGTCCAAGACAGTAACGGATCTAATTACTGTCTGTTATTATGACCTAATCTGGAGCTTAACAAAAACGAATCAGACCAACAGTTGACGAACACATGAACCAAATATATAATACATTCTGAATAGTTTTATGATTAACGTCGGCCATTAGCTGTAATTGTGGGTACAAGGCCTGTTAGTGGGTAAGGTTTTTTGTTGCCCACATTGGATGGTGTTGGAGATGACGGCAATACCAGACCCAACTGGTTTCCACAGTCCGCATGGAACCGGCACATTTCGTGGCAAATTTGGCTAGAGGATAACACGGGGACATTTCGTTACTACGGGAATCACGTTGATCCCTTATCTTGTTAGCCAGGATGCCATGAAAACCATAAAGGTCAAGGTGAGGGTCTTGGCCAGTATGCTTTGCCTGATTTGTTAGTCAGGCTCAACAACCCACGTAACGCATACCAGATTTCTACGAATACCTCTTTTCTACGACGCAGAGAGGCAAGAGCACTATGTTGCTGTTGATAGCTTCCAATCTCTTTATGACATTGTATTTCTTCGTATTGTTTCCATTTACTTCCAGTGGAGGCATGCCACTGCAATTAACGCTTACTCACTAAAATGAAGCCTCATCCTAGTAACACCTTTCATAGACTTGTGCTGCCGACATGTTGAAATTTTGGAGTGTTTCTGTAATTTCTTCTATCGACCATCGCCGGTTTTGATTTCTCGCTCGTGGCCCAGAAACCTCCGTACAGTATAAGTTAGCTGCAGGTTGATAAAACTGCATCCTTGTCAGATGACCAAATCCCTTTATCTTCTGTGCGTCAATATAGTAGTCAACAGATGTATTCCAAACACCCACATTGCACAGCATGCTGAGGTGGACTGTGTCGCAAAATGTTTTTCGTGCTGCGCTTCATACACAGCGCATTGGACGTGTTAGGGGTCACTGCGGTGGTGTAGAGCGTCGCGTGTTTTGGTAATTGACCCTTGACCTAGATGTGGTCGTGTGGTCTAGATTTGCGACGCACAGCAGGGCTCAACACTCTTGCTGCCATGCTCAGCGATAGCTGTCAGGGTTGTAACCAAAATGGAGTGGAAATAAAATACAGGATTGACGGAAAACTCTTCAATCCCAGACCACTGCAAGCACACAGCAAGATAAAGGACAAAACCATCTCAAACTTGCTTTTTGATGATGACTGTGCCCTCGCTACCAGAACCAAAATAGACATGCAGCCATATGTGGACAAGTTCTCAGCAGCCTGCGACATGTTCGGATTTACAATTAATATTAAAAAAAAACCAAAGTAATGTTTCAACCTCCTCCGAGTGACGTATATCGTGACCCAGACATCAGAGTCAAGAACGAGCGCCTCTAATCAGTAGACAGCTTCACGTACCTTGGCAGCACCCTTTCTCGGGAAACTACTATTGAATGCGAGGTCAGGAACACAATCTCCAAGGCCAGTGCTGCCTTTGGGGGTCTGCGCAACATTGTCTGGAATCGGAGGGGTCTTAGACTTGATACGAAACTCAAAGTCTACCGAGCTGTAGTGCTCCCCACCCTTCTGTATGTAAGTGAGGCGTGGACTGTGTACAGCAGGCATGCTAGGAAAATAAACCACTTCCATACAAGGTGCCTCCGTAGATTGTTCAAAACAAAGTGGCAGGATAGGGTACCAGACACCGAGATCCCCAGGAAGGCAAATATGCCGAGCGTCCACAAATTGTTGCAGAAAACCCAGAGCAGGTGGGCCGGCCACGCCGTGCGCATGCCAAAAAACTGCAACCAAAAGCAGCTAATGTATGGTGAGCTGAAAGATGGCCTGCGTCAAGCCAGTGGCTAAAAGAAGCGTTTCAAAGACTCCCACAAAGTATCTCTGGCATGCTTCAGCATCGATGCACACGCATGGGAATATATCGCACAGCTCCGCAAGGCATGGCGTAGAAACATCATCAGAGGCACCTCCATTTCCGAGGAGCGCCGGAGCTCCTAAGCACAGAAAAAACGCACTTTGCGTAAAGACAAAGCAACTGACATTCAAAAGTCCAATTCTGACACTAAATGCTACGTATGTGGAAGGATCGTCCGTGCCAGAATTGGACTATACAGCCACTTCCGAATTCACTGATGAGGTGCAGCACAACATGTCGGACTGCTGTTGTCATCATCGATTGCGATGAACGGCTATTATTATTATTATTATTATTATTATTAACACACAAGCCTAGATCTTACGTTCGTGCCTATCGTATAGAGCCCAAGTGTGAGACTGATAATATAACGTAGGGATCATCAGTGCGTGTATTTATCAGCGTCTTATTTAGTGGAGATGGTAACACTTGCATGTTTTAGTTTTGACGCCAGCTGGCATTGCACATTGTTTCTTTGTTAATTCTATATTCTATATCTCTATTCGGTCTGTCGTAGTCAGTGAAGACAATTTCCAGGTATGTATATGTGTTACCTGCTTTAGCCTTTTGTCGGTGGACGTCTGATTGTTTCTGTACTTCACGGTTTATCTTCATGTCTTACTCTAAGCAGATTGAGTCGAGACAGATGACGTGTTGTTAATCCTCTTGTTTATTGTAGAAGAGGCTCTAGTTGTCTGCGAAAATCAGTTCGTTGAGCGATCCCTATGGTGATTGACTATTCTGATTATTGTATCCATATAGATGATGAATAAAAGATGACATATCACATATTCTTGGCGCACCCCAACAGTCACTACGAATAAGATTGTCTCTCCTTAACCAGTCATAACCGCATCTTCGCTGTTGGCGCACATGATTTATATACTGTTCAGTAGATTTCGCCTAACACCGTATTCATAGAAAACACCCCAAAGTTTACTACTCTTGACCATATCAAAGGCTTTCTCTTGGTAAATGATAATTACTGAGGATAATGCAAAGTATAAGAGGACGAGGGCCAGTTCACTTGGTGATCATTTGTTTCAGTTGTAGTGAGGGATAGCTGATATAGAAGAGCCACATCTTTTGGAGATTCCGTGATTTTGCTGTCCTAGTCACGATAAAAGGATGGAGATCCTACCTCGTAAGCACGCATCGTCGGGTCATTGAACTTAGTTGATAAGGGTGACAGTTTCAGCTCTGTCAATGACCACCTCTTGGATGATCACGATGCGAGCAATGAACGAGCAATCTTGAGGTTTCAAGGTTGAGAAATCAGAAGACGAACGATAAGTGAGCAGAACGAGCGATCTTCATTCGACATCCTTGTTCATTCGCTGACATTGGTGCACACCAGACTGTGCATTTTTATAGTTGCAGGGCAACAACATACTGAACTTCTCGTGAATACCTGATTTAGCATAATGTCTGGCCAACAAGCTGATTTGTTTAACAACGCTGTATCTACGAGCACCAACGAACCTGAGTGGGAGTCCAATGACGTTGGTTTTAAAACAAAACAACACACTACAGAGAAATTGGAGAAGAAGAATATATTTACTTATAGATCGTGGGGGAAGATCATGACCTCCTAGCTGGGGTGTCACCAGGGTGATTGGGTGGCGCATCACCGAATGGTCTCTGCTTGAAGTTGGCTGCTAATACCAAAATGTGAACAGTGACCCAGAAACGGTGGTCTGCATGGAGGTCAAACGGCCGCAGAACCTCTATCATGCAAAGCCACAACAGTCCAGTCGCTATGTGTCTTATCACTCCATTACAAGTGAACACACTAAAAAACTTGAGACATCTTAAACAATGACGAACTGGCGCAAAATACGGACCACCTTTTTTAGCTCTTGAAATAGTAGTATTTTTAAACAGAAAGGAGAGTGAAAACGTAGACGAAAGGAAGAAATCCACATTAGAAACACTATCTCCAAGAACACTCAAGAAAAAAGGACGAGGTGGTCATGGATCGAGGCTAATATTCGTCTTGAAAGTGGAGTTCACAATACCGACAGATCTAAAGGATGAGTGGGCTATTTTGTATCCACGAGAATATATATATGTAACCAGGGTTAACAAAATGTTGCTAAGCCCCAACATCACATAAGGTTCAGAAGAAATGTAGGTGCTAAGTCCTATGTGACGTCAGGTTCGAGGGAAATATTACTGATCAAGATCCAACCTCAAATCAAGGTACGGAGAAACATACTGATCAATATCCCATCTCACATCAAGGTCAGGAGAAACATACTGATCAATACCCCATCTCACATCAAGGTAAGGAGAAACATACTGACCAATACCCCATCTCACATCAAGGTCAGGAGAAACATACTGATCAATACCCCATCTCACATCAAGGTAAGGAGAAACATACTGATCAATACCTCATCTCATATCAAGGTCAGGAGAAACATACTGATCAATACTCCATCTCACATCAAGGTCAGGAGATACATACTGATCAATACCCCATCTCACATCAAGGTCAGGAGATACATACTGATCAATACCCAATCTCATATCAAGGTCAGGAGATACATACTGATCAATATCCCATCTCATATCAAGGTCAGTAGAAACATACTGATCAATACCCCATTTCAAATCAAGGTCAGGAGATACATTCTGATCAATACCCCATCTCACATCAAGGTCAGGAGATACATACTGATCAATACCCCATCTCACATCAAGGTCAGGAGATACATACTGATCAATACCCATCTCACATCAAGGTCAGGAGATACATACTGATCAATACCCTATCTCACATCAAGGTCAGGAGATACATACTGATCAATACCCCATCTCACATCAAGGTAAGGAGAAACATACTGATCAATACCCCATCTCATATCAAGGTCAGGAGATACATACTGATCAATACCATATCTCACATCAAGGTCAGGAGATACATACTGATCAATACCCCATTTCACATCAAGGTCAGGAGATACATAGTGATCAATACCCCATCTCACATCAAGGTCAGGAGATACATAGTGATCGATACCCATCTCACATCAAGGTAAGGAGAAACATACAGACTATGATCCAACTACACATCAAGGTCAAAAGATAAAAATTGACCAAGATGCAGCCTCACTTCAAGGTCAGGAGATACAAACTAACCAAGATCAAGACTCGCTTCAACGTCAGATCATACACACTGACCAAGATCCAGACTCGCTTCAAGGTCAGACCATACATACTGACCAAGACCCCACCTCACATCAGGGTTAGGTTATACATACTGACCAGGACCCCAGCCTCACATGATGGTCAGGTGAAACATACTGACCAGCACCCAACATGGCGTCCAAGCCTAGCACCTGGAACAGGAAGTACTAAATCAAGCTTATAAATGGGAGAGGGAGACTTGTCACAGCATACTGATCAGACATGTTAGTCAAGGTCAGGCAAAATATACTGGTCAAAACCCTCACCTCGGATTCCTCGTAGCTCTCACTGGAACCGGCTGTTTTCATGGCAGTCTGGCTAACGAGGTGAGGGATCGACGTGATTCCGGTAGAAGTAAGTGACACGTAGGTGACGCAAAACATAGCACAACCGCCTGGAAGACCATTGTCCAGCTTTATCTGCACGCTCAGGATGAGAGGCAAGCTACCGTAACTAGGCAATTAACGTCCTTTCCAGTGCACACAAAAGAGTAAATCTAATCATTGTGGGCATTCCAAAACACCAACAACACGCTTATACATGACATGGGAACTGACAGTGATCGCGTGATCGTCTGCTTGAGAAGCCTTGCATTGCCACTACGACGTGGAGAATTATTTTGTTTAAGCACTTGAGAAGCCTTGCATTGCTACTACGACGTGGAGAATTGTTACAGAACTTGAGAAGCCTTGCATTGCCACTACGGCGTGAATAATTGTTTTGTTACAGCACTTGAGAAGCCTTGCATTGCTACTACGACGTGGAGAATTGTTACAGAACTTGAGAAGCCTTGCATTGCCACTACGGCGTGGATAATTGTTTTGTTACATAACTTGAGAAGCCTTGCATTGCCACTACAGCATGGACAATTTTTTTGTTACAGAACTTTAGAAGCCGTGCATTGCCACTACGAGGTGGGGAATTCTTTTGTTCCAGAACTTTAGAAGCCTTGCATTGCCACTACGACGTGGATAATTGTTTTGTTACTAATCTTGAGAAGCCTTGCATTACCACTACGGCGTGGAGAATTGGTACAGAACTTGAGAAGCCTTGCATTGCAACTAACTACGGCGTGGAGAATTGTTACAGAACTTGAGAAGCCTTGCATTGCCACTACGACGTGGAGAATTGTGTTGTTACTAATCTTGAGAAGCCTTGCATTACCACTACGGCGTGGATAATTGGTACAGAACTTGAGAAGCCTTGCATTGCCACTACGGCGGGGATAATTGTTACATAATTTAATTAGCCTTGCATTGCCACTACAGCGTGGAAAATTGTTAAAGAACTGTAGAAGCCTTGCATTGCCACTACGACGTGAAGAATTGTTTTGTTACAGAATAATTTGAGAAGCCTTGCATTGCCACTACGGCATTGATAATTGTTACAGAACCTGAGAAGCCTTGCATTGCCACTACGGCGTGGATAATTGTTTTATTACAGAACTTGAGAAGCCTTGCACTGCCACTACGGTATGGAAAATTGTTTTGTTACAGAACTTGAGAAGCCTTGCATTGCCACTACGGCGTGGAGAATTGTTACAGAACTTTAGAAACCTTGCATTGCCACTACGACGTGGAGAATTGTTTTGTTACAGAACTTTAGAAGCCTTGCATTGCCACTATGGGGTGGAGAATTGCTACAGAACTTGAGAAGCCTTGCATTGCCACTACGACGTAGAGAATTGTTTTGTTAGCGATCTTGAGAAGCCTTGCATTGCCACTACGGTGTAAAGAATTGTTACAGAACTTGAGAAGCCTTGCATTGAATATACAGCGTGGATAATTGTTACAAAACTTGATAAGCCTTGCGTTGCCACTACGGCGTGGAAAATTGTTACAGAACTTGAGAATCCTTGCATTGCCACTACCACGTGGAGAATTGTTACAGAACTTGAGAAGCCTTGCACTGCCACTACGGCATGGAAAATTGTTTTGTTACAGAACTTGAGAAGCCTTGCATTGCCACTACGACGTGGAGAATTGTTACAGAAGTTGAGAAGCCTTGTATTGCCACTACGGCGTGGATAATTGTTTTGTTACAGAACTTGAGAAGCCTTGCACTGCCGCTACGGCATGGAACATTGTTTTGTTACAGAACTTGAGAAGCCTTGCATTGCCACTACGGCGTGGAGAATTGTTACATAACTTTAGAATCCTTGCATTGCCACTACGACGTGGAGAATTGTTTTGTTACAGAACTTGAGAAGCCTTGCATTGCCACTACGCGTAAAGAATTGTTACAGAACTTGAGAATCCTTGCATTGAATATACAGCGTGGATAATTGTTACAGAACTTGATAAGCCTTGCGTTGCCACGACGGCGTGGAAAATTGTTACAGAAATTGAGAAGCCTTGCATTGCCACTACGACGTGGAGAATTGTTACAGAACTTGAGAAGCCTTGCATTGCCACTACGGCATGGAGAATTGTTACAGAACTTGATAAGCCTTGCATTGCCACTAAGACATGGAGAATTGTTACAGAACTTGAGAAGCCTTGCATTGCCACTAAGACATGGAGAATTGTTACAGAACTTGAGAAGCCTTGCATTGCCACTACGACGTGGAGAATTGTTACAAAACTTGAGAAGCCTTGCATTGCCACTACGACGTGGAGAATTGTTACAAAACTTGAGAAGCCTTGCATTGCCACTACGGTTGGATAATTGTTACAGAACTTGATAAGCCTTGTATTGCCACTATGACGTGGAGAATTGTTAAAGAATTTGAGAAGCCTTGCATTGCCACTACGCATGGAGAATTGTTACATAACTTAAGAAGCCTTGCATTGCCACTACGGCGTGCAGAATTGTTACAGAACTTAGAAAGCCTTGCATTGCCACTACGACGTGGAGAATTGTTTTTTTTACAGAACTTGAAAAGCCTTGCATTGCCACTACGACGTTAATAATTGTTAGAGAACTTGAGAAGCCTTGCATTGCCAGTACGGCATGGAGAATTGTTACAGAACTTGAGAAGCCTTGCATTGCCACTACGACGTGGAGAATTGTTGCATAACTTCAGTAGTTCGTTTCATGATTGACAACGACTCACAGCGAAAACCTGCTTCCAGAGATTATTCGTCAAGTTGAACAAATAGAAGCGAAGACAGCAAAAACAACAATTAAAAATCATCTATAAACTACAAAACAATAGAACACAAATCAAGTATGAACAAAATTACTGCTGTTTTGACACAAAAGAAGAAATTCTATTATAAAAAGGACATAAGTCAACAAACCCGTGAATCTAATCTGTAGATCGCTGAAAGATAGTTTCAAGGTGATGAGCTATTGGTCTGCATCTCATTTTCACATTGGCTTGTCCTTTCTCATCATCCACTATTTGACACACACAAAATGAACACTAAAATTACTACCAGAAGTGGAGCCTGTGGCTTAAATTGACTTAACACACCAATAATGTAGAATGACTGTCAAATCGAGAGCACCTTCGTGGGGTCTAATAGTGAACATGCGCTGGTATTAGACCCACGGAAGACAGGTCAGTCTCTTAACCCCCTATTGAAAGAGCGTCTGCTATGGTAATCTGGTCTTAACCCTGCAGAAATCGCAGGTTCCAGAAACTTGGCCATTGACAAACTAAAAAGCCCTCTATTGATACGTCCGGTCTAATATTGAACGGGTGCTGGAAATAGACTCTCGGAAGACAGGTCAGTTTTACCTTACTAATGACAGGGCGTTGCTACGGTAATGCTGCTCAACTCGAGAGGAGCCGCAGACATTTGGTTCACGTACTAGGCTGATAAGCCAACTGCGCGAGGCTACAAGGTGAGGGATTACGGCCGAACGCCTCTAAGCCAAAATCCCGCCCAAAAGCTCAGCACGATTGCAAAGGGAGGCTTCGACATGGTGGGGACCTGGGGCTCCCGCTCCAGCCCCGCCCGGTCGAGCCGCGGAATGCGGTCTCTGCCGTCCGCCGATCAAAGCGGGCGGGAAGCTGCTCGATATTCACCCCATACGGCGATGAGGTATGAAACCATTTGTAGAAGACTTAGTTCTCGGTCGGGGTGCCCTAAGCAGTAGATCAGCTACCTCACTGCGAACTGCTGAGACTCAACCCTTGACCATGAGATATGTCCGCACACCAGGCAAACAACATCTCCGTGCAATGACCAGGCTTGTCCCTTGGTCAAATGCACTATTTCAAGAGGAATCACAGGTCGCTGACATTTGGTCCACCTGCTTGGCTGATAAGCTACCATCTGAGGGACTACGGCCGAACGCTTCTAAGCCAGAATCCCGCCCTAAATCTCAGCACCGCTGTGATGGGAGGCTACGACATGGCTGGGGCTTGCCTCTTTGCCTCTGTCTGCTCTCAGTCATCCCAATGGACGCAGAAGAGATGCAATCCAGAGGACTTTGCACCTCCTGCCCTATTGTGACAACCTCCCGGGTGGCGGGGAATGCTAGACGTACCATCACTGCAGATGAGCCGAGAAAATAAAGGGAGCAAAGAGATACCTCACTCACATGCATATGCTACGTTTCTGGCAGGACGTGACGATCCTGGGACAAAGTCACACTGGACTGCCTCTCTTCCGGGATAGTACAAACTAGTACATAGTCCATCATATCATTGCCACACCCTATAGACACGAGTAGGGAAGGCTCGATAGTCCTGCAAGACAACTTCCTAAGAGAGACAACTCTGACCAAAAACAACTACTGCTTTGCAGTTAGGCTGGGGACAGCCAAAGGCTAAGGAGGGCAACCCTACAGAAACGCCTGTTGAAATCGGATGCACTGAGCCACAGGCTTAACAAAATAAAACAGTGCAACGTAAATATCGCTGTAAACAGCGTACGAAGAAGAAGAAGAAGAACACTAAAATTGTGAAGAATGCATGTTTTGGATTGGTTTTATCACTGTGCCAGCTGTTCTAAGTAAAACGTGTTATCTAAGGTTTGCATCGCGTATCAGATACGTGTATTATATCTTGGTCTTCCTTGCATGTGATAATATTTCTAGTGCTTTCTTGCATGTTGGGTATTAGTTCTTGAACTCCCTTGCGGGATCAAGATGCTGAGCAGCACAAGAGCTGCAGTGGTCAGCGACCCATAGCTGACTCCTAGCGTCAGGGCCAGCGAACCATAGCAGCCAAGACCCTTCTACACCTCCACGCGGTGATCCTGGATAACAGGCTGCAGCAGGGCAGACTGGCTGAGGAGAAGGGATCGAAGAGGAAATGCTAACCCGGTACTCAAAAAATGCTTGCTGAAGTCGGATGTGTTGGACCGAAAGGTGCAAATATCGCAGCCAAGCTGTAAACTACGACATAACGCATTCCGTTCTAAGGACTACATTCTGCTACTTAAGCCCTTTCAGTGTTTGGTAGTGGGAGATTGAGAACGAACGAAGAAGAAGAGGAAGAAGAACTCCCTTGCAAATACTATTATTTCTTGCGCTTTCGTGCATGTCGGGTATTATTTCTTAAACTCCGTTGCAAGTGCTATTATTTCTTGTGCTTTCTTGCATGTAGGGTATTATTTCCTGAACTCCCTTGCAAGTGGCATTATTTTTTTAACATCATTGCACGTAGGATATTATGTCAAACGATATCTTGCCCATGGGGTAATGTTTCTGACGCTTTATGTCACACGGTGTATTGCTGCTGGCGCTTTCTGTCACACGGTGTATTGCTGCTAACGCTTTCTGTCACACGGTATATTGCTTCTAGCGCTTTATGTCACACGGTGTATCACTGCTAGCGCTTTTTGTCACACGATGCATTGCTGCTAACTTTTTCTGTCACAGGCCTTCTTGCTGCTAACGCTTTCTTTAAAGAGTTTATTGTTCAAAGTGTTATTTTGCACATGGTTCACTTTTTTAGCGCTTTCTATCATATGTGACATTTAGTTCTAGAACTTTCCGACATATGGAGCATGTGTTCCTAGTGCTTTCTGTCAAATGGTGTATTGTTTCAAGTGCTTTATTTCCATTGCAGGTTGTTTTTTCTAATGTGTTTGTTTTGTGCGTTGGATGTATTGTTTTAAGTGATGTTTGCATTGACAGTATTGTTTAAAGTGATGTTTGCGCTGAAGCTATTTTTTTCTAGTACTTTTCTCCATTGGAGATATTGTTTCTTGTGCTTTTTTGCGTTGGAGGTATTGTTTATAGTGCTTTTTTTGCAATGGTGGTATTGTTCCTATGTCTTTTTTTCTATTAGTGGTATTGTCTCTAGTGTATTCTGTCATTCGGCGTCTTGTTTTTGTTCCCTTTTACAAAAATGCTCTGTTTCCAGTGCTTTTGTCGTGTGTTACATTTTCGTCTGGAACGTTCTGTCGGATGCACAATTTGCTTCAATTATTCTTCACATAAGAGACATTTATGTCTTGTTTTTTTCTGTCATATTGGATATTTGTTTCCAGTGCTTTAGGTCACATATGACGTTGTATCTAGTGCTTTATGTTAAGACATTTATTTCTATTGCTTTCTATCATATGGGACATTTGTTTGTTTCTAGTGATTTCTGCCAATAGAATATTTGTTAATCTCCCGATTTATGTTATGTTGGACATTTGTTTTTTGACTGATTTCTGTCATGTAGGACATTTGTTTTCGAATGATTTATGCCAGCCGTCAAAACCCCTCGACTACATCAGCAATGGGAAAAATGTCGTATGACTATTTTTTTAAAAATGTCATGTTGGACATTTGTTTAAAAAATACATGTGTCTGCCAAATTGGACACGATGGGAATCGAACGCGGTGCTTTGGGATTGCGAAAACCTAACGAGTTTCATACCTAATCCACGCAGCCTTTCCAACCTTATGCAGTCACCTAATATAGAGGATTAGCGATTTAGTGGACCTACGTTCTCCTCCACAGTTTGGGTTCGGGGGTCCACTTGACGAACGGCAGGCTCTAGTCCTATGTAAACAGCTGGTCATGTACGCCCACGACGCCAAGATGAGTTAGACAACAATCTCAGCCTCCAATAATGGCAGTCTCTCCGTATCGCGCTGGACCTGTTCTCGTCTCTATCAGACATACCAATCCTAGGAGCCACTCCAACTGTTAGATTACTTTGATATTCGCCTCTTACGACATCCTCTCAGAGTGGCAGTGGATCTATCCTCGTCCTTCTCTCATTGGAATTATCGGTTTTCTGAGTTTATAAAAAAAAAGATTTTACTTGCATGTTAACTGGGATAAAATCCAATAGCGTTGCAGAGATTTGGTTTACACAACCTGTCATACACTTTAACTGAATTCACGATTCATCCACGTATTACACAATATATTGCATAATCGCTGCATGTCTTGCCTCAATTGGACTCGTTAGCGCATTAGATGAATGCACGTAGCAATCAAATCCTGGCATACAGGAACTCCTTCCATCAATCAAAGATTGACTTGTATGCTGTTAAAATAAAAATATTCGAACTGCGTCGGAAAGATGATTTCACAGATCGTTTACCTCAGAAATATTTTATGTTTGTCCACATTTAATGGATCAAGTTGGATTGTTGCAGAATTCATGTCTTTATTTGTGTTTTTGTTTTATGTGCAGGCTGGAGAAATGTTCTGTTTCGTTCTGTTAAGAATTGAAGTGGTTGCTCTCCTGGCTGACCCATATGTACTTAAATTATCGTAGAAAATGGTGCCGAGTGTTTCCCCACACAATGGTGGATGTAGCTCGCTGGTTGCACACACTCCTGCTCCATCATCTTATATGTCCCTATCTGTTAGAATCGTGTATGATTTCAAAACTATGTAATACGTGCATTGCTGGTTCCCGATTGCTGTGTCATCATCCATTTAGCGGTCGTTGATCAACCTACAAATTTCACCTCTATCCATGGCCAATGTTTTCACTCCTGATGTTCCTAAGGATACGATGTCAGCTCTGCCATTCATGCATACCCCAGCATGCCCAGGAAGTATATTCACATAATATCTCGAAAACGAGTCCGCTATGTCCGAAGCAAGGATTGAGTCAGAAACGGTGTTGGACAAGCAAGGATTAAGTCAGAAACTGTGCTGGACAAGCAAGGATTGAATCAGAAATGGTGTCGGACAAGCAAGGATTGAGTCAGAAACTGTGCTGGACAAGCAAGGATTGAGTCAGAAACAGTGCTGGACAAGCAAGGATTGAGTGCTGGAAAAAGTAACACATGTATCAACGTTTTTGAGGTTAAATAGAGTTTTGAGTATTGTGGTCTTTTGTGGAGTGCAGGCTCAAAATGGACAGAACAGGATAATGCTCTTGACAATGACGAGTTGAACGTGTTCATGTGCGAGGTTTTTGATTCGAGAAGTTACATACGATCTTCAGTACATACACCTATATGGGGTTATCTGATTCTATCCCCACCTTGTTGACCAGTTTTCTTTGACATAGTCTGTTTTTACAGAGCACGATCTTGAACGTCAGGTAGAGTCGTGATCAGTATGTTTTCATGATTACTCTTAGCTCTCCAGATGTGGATGTACATAACAAGATACAAAAAGGAAAGAGTGACCTTTGTGATGATGGAAACCATATGGAACTCTACAATGATCGAAATGCATGCCAAACTAAGAATGCTCAACTTTGCCATGTAGTCGATCTTTCTATATTGAGCGAAAAAAGGACGGACGAACGACCGCAATCAGATTACAGGAATGTATCAAGAAATCCCTGAGAATGATTATGGGCCTCATTAGCTCGATAATGTTTTTAACATTAGCTTTTGACAGAGAACAGAAAAAAGGCAGGTACAAGAAGGGATTTGGGAAAGAAGGTTACTTGGATATCCTCCAATCCAGTATCACCAGGCAATATTTTTCCTGGAATCTCAAGGGAAAAGAGCAAAGGAAGGTCAATGCACAAAAAATAGAAGTGACAAGGAAGCTGATACATGAACACATGGGAGAAGCTTGGAATATCTTGTAAAAATAGCATATGTCATATCTGCTTGAAAAGAGTTTGGTGATCTCCCCAAGGTGATAGTGGATAAAAAGAGGGATAATGCGGTTTCATTGAAGCCACTGTTGTAGGGGGTGAAGTTTTAAGGATTAAGGATGCGAGGTCTCACATGGGTGTGATGTATGGGGTAATGGTTGTCTCAAAACAGATATATTTGTAGGAGATTAAGTTTTAAAGGATTTAGTGTGCGGGCGGTCTATACTTGTGTGATGAATGTGATATAGCAGATACGGGTGTTGGGAATCAAGTTTTAAGATTTTTGTAAGTAATATTTCATTCTTTTTGTGTAGTTGTTGTTAAGGACCCAACAAGGATTCGGGGTCTCGCCTTTCAGCCCAATGTTATGTTATGGTATATCTGCACGTGATAGTTAGTAGCTGTTTAGTCCATACAAAGACATAGTCTAAATATATATATATATATATATATATATATATATATTCAAGTTGAGTTTTGAAAACGTAGAAAGAAGAAGAAGAAGAAAACGAAGAAGAAGAAGCACAAGAAAAAGAAGCAAAAGAAGAAGAAGAAGAAGAAGAAGAAGAAGAAGAAAAAGAAGAAGATGAACCTCGTTGGATGCTAAAGCTCTGAAATCTGGGATTTGTCGATTCACGTATTTACAGTCAATGATAGGCTTTGAAATGTCAACACTTTCCTTATCTAGTGTGGGTAACATTGATGCTTCTGAAACCAGGTTGTCAATTCTTTCGTTGTTCTCAGCACCAGCGTGATCCACACCAGCCACTGCCGGCATGAGGCCTCTACAGGTGCGCGGATTATCAGTCTGAGACAAAACCAGCAAGTGCTAAAGGAGTCTCAGGTAGCCGTCTGGGAGTTGCGGTCACTCCTGCCATCTCCATTCTCGCACTGAAGGTTGTTGTGCTTCTGTCTCGCTCAGCAACAAACTGCCAACCTCTCACTCTAACAGAGTAGCCAAGCTAGATATCTCAGCTCAGCAACAAACTGCCAACCTCTCACTCTAACAGAGTAGCCAAGCTAGATATCTCAGCTCAGCAACAAACTGCCAACCTCTCACTCTAACAGAGTAGCCAAGCTAGATATCTCAGTAGGTAGCCTTGGTATTTATGAACACATCGTTAAACTGAGTCTTGTCGTTTAACATCTGGTTAACCTCGAGAAATACTCTCCCGTTTCTCCACTCGCATCATTCTATGCCTAGAGTTATGACTGTTGTAATCTGCCATTTTATCACCAAAGTGCCCCTATTCTTCTCCCTTAATGTGGTTACCTTTCCAATTTGTCCCATTGGTTGTGCAACTCAAGACGTTCATCTTTTGACTCTTGATATCTGATTGTTATTTTGGAGATGTCGCGTCTGTCTGTGGTAACCCACATATAACCTTTTAGCTTGCGCCAATTTATATCTGGCTGTAGCAGACACAAATCCCAGCATGTACCGTATTTTCAAGATAAGGGTATCTCTAGTACATCACAGAACCAACCACATCCCTTCTTCCTCGCTCTCCAGTTGTATTTGTAGAAAGATAGTTGTATTCTAGTGTCACAAATAAGACACTATTTATTTTTGTTACGACTTTACACATTGAAAAGGGCTATGATGACACACTACTCTAAATGTGTGGCACTTCTCGATACTGTCAGGGTAATAGTAGTGAGCAGTTATTACTTTTGTTAAATACAATTTGCGTTACGTGGCTCAATGATGGCCCGTACGCACATATTGCCGTGGGTTACTGTGGAACTCTTAAACTGCTATCCAGCGAAGACTAACATTTGTTGTTATATACCCCAAATAAGCTAAAATGCATCAACATTACTTCATATGACTAAAAAAATTGGACATAACGTCGATCTTACAATAGCCCAAAATAAATATGTTCATCAATTAAATATAATAATTTCTGAGATATATTATTTTCAAGATCACACGTATTTCTAAAAGCGCTATTTCCTGCTTTCTCATGTTGTGAAGAGTTCAACTTTAATTGTACAACTCCTTTTTTTTTTCAAGATTATATTAGTAGGTTAGCAGTTTAAGCTCTGGTTTCTCATGGAAAAGGTTATCGGTTCAGTCCTAAGGATCGACACACTCGAATCTACACAGCTGTTAGCCTATATTTGACTTTACCGATCGGGAATAAAATGCTGTGTTTGATTTCCTCTATGCTTTTTTTTCTTTGTTTATTTGTTTTTTTGCGTTCGCCTAATTTTTCAATTCCCCAAGGCGGTGTGCGTTGCACTACGGTTTTTCATTTTGTGCACGTCGGCCCAGTGCTACCTACTTCGGCATTTTATGTAAAGGTCTGCTTCTTCCTGCATTTTCTAAGGGTTTGCTTCCCCGGTGCTATGACGGGGATCGAACCCAGCACCTTCTGTCTGTGAGCCGTGTCACTTAACCACTAGCCCATGCCGTCTCCTCTATGCTTTTGATTTTTCAGAAGTTTTTTTCTTCTTTTGATTTCTGCTTTGTCTATGAATGACTTTTCATCTTTCATTGCTCCAGTCTCTTTGATTAGTGTCTGTTCTTCGGTGTTTACATTGTAATCACATCTTTCTTTTCTTTGTATTATATTTTGTTTTTACTTCTCTGTTAGCCCATTTTTGTCACGGCTCAATGATGCGATCTCTAAGTGGTAACTCTTTATCGAGTTTTTAGTTTTGTTTTTCCCCGGGGTGTTGTCACTTCCTTTCTCGGTGTTGTTCAAGATTCTTTTCTACCAGTCTGGATTGGCACTTCAGGGTACATGTCCACTTTGATCGGCCTGCTGCTTTTTCTTCCGAGGATATCAGACTAATGTATAATGTCATGTCCCGCGTATACATATCAGACTGAAGTCTAATGTCATGTCCCGCGTATACATATCAGACTGATGTCTAATGTCATGCCCCGCTTATATCAGACTTATGTCTAACGTCATGTCCCGCGAATACATATCAGACTTATGTCTAATGTAATGTCCCGCGTATACATATCTTTGAACCTCAGCTGTAAACGTTCGACAGTTCTGTTGCCATCCCCAGCTATTCATAAAGAATAAATTTGAGGATGGGACGAACATGACCAAGTCATCGTAGTCTTCGCTGCCTGAGGAGAGTGTACATAATTGGGAGACCAGTGCATTTGACATTCGTTCGATTGACGTAATTCCAAGATTGGATCGCACGTGTCTTAGAAGAAAGATATTTGGCCTTTCCTCTTGCTTGGTATAGCTTGCCCAAGTTCCACTACACCATAGGATCGTGCTGATGATATATGCATTGATAACCATACTCATGATTTCAAATGTAAGTTTTGAGCAACGTGACAGCTGTTTGCCAATACGACTTTCAATTTATGGACATGTTGTTGATGAAGGACTCTAGATACATAGATTAGAGCTCAGCTGTCAACCCATAAATACCGATAAAGCAGTTCGTAAGATATATTTTCTGTTTATTTCTGTCTATATATTTGTTTTGTTGAGATTTATTGTAAAACTTGCAAACTGTGGGTGACAATTGCAGTATATCAGCGAAAAGCATGTCCAGAATATTTACCTACTGATCTCCATTTTGACTGTGAGCATTGCATGATTAAACAGTCGACTCATGAAGACACACATATTCCGCCATTTGCGTTGCCAAATGCATACCTCCAGTAGCAGCACGAAAGAGATTCCGAATAGTGTCTGGGCCAGAACGCAGCCTTGCTTAACACCACTGCGAGTGCCAACTAATTGTCGTTTGCTAACATGAAATTCAACTTTTCCTTTCATGGCATTATGGAAATATGTTATTGGCCGTAGCAGTTTGAATAAGTAGCCTATTTTAAAGAGGATTTTTGTGAGTCCATCCCTGCTAAAAAAAACGTATGCCATTGTCATGATAATGAAGGCGAAATAAAATGGCTGATTAGGCTCGATGAACTATCCTAATACAGTGGAAGAGAAAATAAATCACGTCAGTCGTTGATCTTCTAGACATAAATCCATACTGTGACACACGTTCGGCCAATTTTTGAAGCCATAATAGGATTACTCTGGAGAAGACTTTGCCCACAACATTGAGCAGAGAGACCCCTCGATAGTTCAAACAATCACTTCCCTCCCCTTTTCTTGTAATTATTGCAATCTGTACACCACTCAAATCTTGAGGTATAATATCCCCTTTCCAGCACTCTGATAACATCCTATGTAACGGTTTCAAGAGAGCTTCCTTATAGTGCTTGATTAATCCGGGTGTAACCCGGTCACTGCCTGATGTTCCTCTCAGAGCGAAACTGTTAATGATTTTATTGAGATCTTCTAGGCATGTTTCTATGTTCAGTTCGTCCATACTGGGGTAGTTTTGACAACGTCAAGAGTTGTAGAAATTCCGATATTGGCACATTAGTAGAGCTCAGAACAATACTAGACCTTTCTATCCATCTTGATGATGCTGTCATTCTTGTATAGCTCAGAGTGGTCCTAAGCCCATCTCTCCATCTGTTTACCTTGTCAGTAATATTCTCGCCAACCCTGGTTTTAAGTGGAGCAATTTTTTAAAATTGTATATCTTTCTATTCTGACTTCTTCCGTGTCTTTAAATTATTTGATGGCTACACTCAAGCCAATCCCACTGTTAGCGTGTACAGGACTTAACAATAGAGAAGCAAAAGCTGCAAAGTATGAAAGTGTGTCATCTTACCAGATATTAAGTCTGAAGATCTAGCATAAATATGTCACCAAAGTTAATCGCCACGCTTGATATGTAACAACCGTTTTCTATGTTGAATCGCATGTTGTCGATCCTTATTTCTATCATTCAATAATTTCTTGTTTTCCTGTCTCGCTGCTTCGTGCGGTCTGGAATGCGTTAAGTGATTGAGTGGTTTACAATCTCATAGAAAAAGGACGCTGAACGGTTAGCACCAAATAAATCATTCAAACTTGCTCACAAATAAAAGCCACAAATGGACCGACTCAAAAATATTCTGCTTCGAGAAAATAAATTGTTTTCAGATAATGTTGATTTTATAATAGCTTGAACATTAAGACATAAAATATATATTTTTTGTTTGTTAGAACTTATGTTTTAAAGATCATCAAAAGCAACATCCTCATACGCAACACATCCTTTGTAATTACTACTACCATCATCATAAAAATTATCATATTATTAAAATCACCATCACAAACATGGTAGCTACCATTACCGCCATCAACACCAAAACGACTACCACCACGACCACCACTATTATCACCTCCATCACCATCAACATCAATTCTCTATATTCCATGGAACAATGTCCGAGCCCTTCAAAGTGACCTTTTTCTACTTTGGGCTATCTTATAAGATTTTCTCACCCAGATCAATTTGTTTAGCCCTTTTCTACCGTATCCTTTAACCCATCCATTCTTTATGTGTATCTACTTTTACTATTCATCAATGAATTGTGTGGAGAACTTGAAGAAATAAACATAAATTAAGTCTAACACAAAAAATCAAAAATCTCAATTGCTATGTAAATCTGTTTTTTGTTCTACTCTGAAACATGAAAATATACAAGAACAAAAACGGAAAAAAGTATAGACTTCAATACATTTGTATCAAAGCAGAACAGAGAGAATAAATGTTATAGCATGATACACTATGTGGGGCGTACGAGAATAACCATATATATTTCATTGACAAATAGTGTGAGCAGAAACCGCTGGCGTTGGATAGAACACACATTGTCGGCACCGGTTGATAGCATTACGAGACTGTCTCTGTTTTGGAACTCACAAGGCAAGAGTAGTAGAGGCAGACCAAAATGAACACAGAGAAGAGAGCTCGAGAATAGTATCAGTGAAATTGGGTAGATGTGGATAGAGCTGGAACGGATGGTCAAGGACAAATGATTGCGTCGTGTTTTTGTGAAAGATGCGGGACTGATTGATTGTTCCAATGATTTGAATCACGAGGTATTGTTTCTTTGCTTTCATTGTTTGTCCTTCGTTGTTTTCCAGAACAGAAGACACAATTCTCTTCACCATTCACACTGACTTGCAGGAATATTAGACTCGTGCTCTTCAGTTAGGCAGATCAGTAATCGAAATGGGAAATTAAATGCTGTTTTGCACATCTAGTTCGTCTCCCATTAGGTGACCACCTCTCTCACGTCCCTCCACCCATGGCCATCTGTAGTTTAGAATCTAGAGTAGGTCTTGCTACACCCCCTCCCCCCCCCCCCCCCGCCCCCCGCATTTCTCATTTCTTTTATGGTTTGACTTCCGGACTTCCATTTGGCGATTAGTAATACGTTTGTGGGTGGTTTCCGTTCTGCTGCCTGGGAATGTGCAGCTCTGGAGTCTCAGTCTTTTACTGCATTACTGTTGAATTTATTAGTGCAAACATCATGAGTATTTTAAACACGTACAGAAGGCTACTGCACAATAGGTCAGCTTTTTAACTGAGTTACATGGTAAACAATCATCAATATCGGTCTGCTTCCTCCGGAGCACGGATCTTAAACAAAGAGAAGTCAATATTTGTTAACCACCTTATGTCATGTTTGTGGGGCTTCTTTTACCGGTTGTGGTAGCCAGCGCTAGTCAAACCCTCCTCACATGTCTGATAGGTTGCTGTGTTACTTCCCCTTGCTCCACTTTCGGACACCAGTAGTACCGGTCAGAGTTACCGGCAAGCAATACGACAACTCACTGAAGTGGTTGAATCACTGTAACCTTCTAAGCATGTTGAAAAAGACAAGTAAAGAGACGCGCATGGGATCAGCAACCCCATCGCGTAAAATCGTTGATATTGAAACAGACACTGCAAATGTTTGGAATGAAGCTTGCTGAAAAGAGACCTTCTGTATCATTGGCCGCACGCTTCACCTGCAGCGGAATGACGAATCAATCATTCAATTCCCAATTTTGAAGGGTTATCTACCCTAGAAAGGTTTAACCCCCATTTGAACTTCTGCGAATGTTTAATAGGTGTTTGATTGTTTATTCGAAAGATTACCACTGAAGTTGTCGTCAGAATAGTATCGGTCCCAGATTACATATTTATCGGCCTGCAAAGAGCGTTAGGAAACTTGACACAACATGTTGATGTTTTCTCGCCTTGGTCTCCCCTTCAAATCATTACAAAACAACACGATTGTCTCTCGCTAAGAAAGTCATATTTAAAAATATATAAAAACAGATGGAACTCTATTGATTAAACTTCAAATCGTGAATCCCGTGAGTTTTATATCAGTAATTATATTTTCATTCGTTTAGAACCACTGTCATTAAATGATAATAGAGTGATAGAATTAACTAACCATGTACTTAAACACATGTTAAAACAGATTTAAGATGAGTAAAAAGGAACAATAATCGATCACTTTGGCATCGATCTCTGCTGAAACAGATAGATCCCATCCGGTTCGCCAAATTAAAAACATTTTGGAAACACTGGTACAGACCATGCAATGATATCGAACATACTAATACATTATATTGTTATTCTTTCAATTTTACCCACATGTTTTCATCATGTAAACACGATGTTATTAAAGACTGCCTCGTCGGCCATTAATTATGCTTAACACCATATTTTAGCCAATTCATATTGTTTTTGTTTACATCGTAAACACTTAAAGAAAATTGATAAAAATTAACCTTAATTCAAATCTACGCACACTATATCGAGGCAAATGGAATGCGAACTTTTCGATCGAAATTAGTTTTTATAAGGTAACTTAAAAACTTGTACATTTTTCAAGGAAACAAAAGAAGCAATTAAAGAGGCTAGACGTATGCAACTGAAAAGTGTATGGCTTTCCAAAAGCTTAAACAGTTTGAGCAGAGCTACGACTTTAGCTTTGCTCAAGCTTTTTAGTATCTACAAAATTTCTATAGATGCATTCATTAAATCTATTCTATTGTTTTTGGCCGAAAATGTCTGATTTGTTCTGTTCTCAGTTCAACCTTACCTGCCGCTTTGTTGGTTTTCATTCTACTGATTACATCACAGTTCCACAATGAGAAATGGAGTTCCCAGCAGATCATTTTCGTGTTTATCTTCCCTTGTGATCTGGCCTTTTCGCTCTATGTAGTAGGTGTTCCCGTTAAGCAATAACTGTTGCACAATCTGATCGGGAGTGATTGATGTCTGTTTATTTGTATTTATAGTCGATTTGTGGCTGAATTTTACAAATATATGTCCATGCCCGTCGACTGCTCTGTTTCATATCAAGCTCTTCCACCAACCTGCACGATCTTTCTGTATTAGAGGCTGATATCTCTTGCATTAGTTTTTCTCCTACATTTATTGTCTCTTCATCAAAGATGTCTTTTTTATACAAAGACGTGTATTGCTATATGATTGTTTTTTAATTTTCACTGAGGCCTAAATGTACTGTGTTGTGCGTCATTTTTGGATACGTCGCTTTGACAGTTTCTTGACGAGGTCAACTAACGCTTCATAGTCTTATGGTTTCGAGCAAACTTTCACTATTTCACTATCAAAGACACCACCAAAATCACTCCACCGGGTTTGTTTGAAACTGATACGTCTTTTAAAATGCACCGTCTCAGGCTTGACCATAGGTTTTAATCTTGCATGATATTGGTCTATGTTGTGTCCGAGGGATTGGTTCTTCTACAAATTCACTGACTGGTTTGCTTACATAGATGTTATCTGATTGTAACCTCTTTTTCATTTACAGCTATTGAAAGATGGTGACACTTTTGGGTCATGTATCAGATGCAAATATATTTGTTCAGCCCAAGTTTCAAGTGCTGTTCACGGCGTTTGTCTCTCTGTATCCCAAAGTACTGTGTTGACAGTTGAAATATTCTATCACTATCCTGGTCTTTTCTGATTCGAAATTACCAGGTTCTTTGAAGACAAACGCTTCATTTGTCGGTTTATACAGGTATGTGACAGTGCATGATTTCATGTGGATTGTGAGTATTTCGACATTATTTTTGGAAGTGCACTCTGCAGATTTAATTTCCACGCCCTCCTTGGTGGAGATCGCGCTACCGTATTGTTTGTGTGGTGTTTCTGGTATGAGGTTCATGATCTCCACATGTGGTCATAGGTCGTATCTGCGCGGTCTGTAAAGCTCAAATGGCAAGAGCTCTTTGCCTGCTGAGTATCTTCCATGTAGATTGAAATCAAAAGGCGGTCACATTCGTTTTTCATTTCTTTGGTGAAAGGATTTGCCAACTGCGAGTAGTTGTTTCCAGTGGACGCCCGAGTGCTGTATAAATTTGTGTTTGTGTTATAATCTTCGTGGATGGCCCTTTCGTGTCCCCGGAAAGGGGGATAGGTTAGCTATTCGACACAGTAATCGCTAACCAGAGAGCTGATAAACTACGTATTTTGCTGATACCGTACACAAATGTACAGTAAAGTAACGTGGAAATTCAGCAGAATTAACCGCTGGTTGGAAATGGAGGTTTTGTAGACGCCATTGTACTAAGCCGCATCTTATGAGAAGTGAGTGGCCAGTGCCCTTCCTTGCTGTCTTAAAAAAACAACATTTCCTAACTCCTGCGTCAGGTATCCATTTACAGCTGTTTTTACTGTAGAAGCGGTCCCCGATTCAAATCACGACCCGGATTTTGTTTAGTCTCCGGACGTGATTCGAACCGAGGCAAGCTGTTACCACAGAATATTGCGAATTGCTAACTATGAACTGAGCCCCACATATACTCAACTTTTATATTAGCTAAAAATGTGATAAAACTAGTGGGCCGTTTCAGGTTACTATTTAACGTGCTAACATGTTATTGTTGAGTGGAGAGAGACATGCATGACGATACCCTCTATTATTTGAATAGTTGTGGAAGCAGTCACATAGATCTTAGATGGTCATCCGAGACCTCTTTAACAAAGGCAGTCCTCGTTTCAGATTTCCCATAATTTACTTCAGAAGTTACACAAGGATTGGCTAAGGCATTCGTAGTTTGCTGTAGAGTCCTCACGTCAATAGATGCTGGTCTTGATGAAATGTCCTAGTAATGCTACCTTTCATGGAAAGGAAAGGGCTGAAATCTACGAAATCATCCAGTATAATCCCTTTCACAACGGATAAGGGTACAACTTTAAAATGTATTGACGTCTGCTTGTTGTATGACGATACTGCAATAGATGAAACATAAATTCACAGACTGTAGAACACTGAAATAAATCGAAGATCGAGCGGAGTGGGATGCATGGTCGTAAGGAGCAGAAGTATGCTCAATCAGCGACCTAAATGAACGATCAGAACATTCAGTAGCAACATCCTTTGTCATTTGCTGAGAGATATGTGGGCCTGTGAGAAAGCCCGCAGTGGAGTGAAGTTGGTTGTTTAGTCCAGATCAGCATATGCTTACAATCTGATCATTTTGTCTGAAGATGGTCCTAGAATTGATGATGGTATTGATCAATATAAATGGTGTTTTATGACTGTTTCTTATTATTATGAATCACTTTCCCTGGGCGATTAGTTTTTGGGGATTCTAGATAACAGTGATAGGGGGAAAGTGTCATTCCTACCCCACCCACCTACTCTCCCTCGCGGGTAGAGACAAGAAATATGTCTGGTTCTTTTCTGAAAACAGTGTAGGGGGAGGGGAGGAGGCAATGTACAATGTATAATCACTAGAATGATATCTGAAGTCCCTTAAATATCTGGAAGATAACCATATAAGATAAGAAATGAATAGTTTGGTCATAGTAGGTCTAGACGAGTCTAAATTACTTAAGAGTCACACGGCAAAACCGGGTCTGATAATTTTGTGTCGGTCTGTTCTAACGAGTGAACCACACACTTTATATCCTTTGTTCTTGCTGTTATCAGTCAAATATTTTAGCAGACATTAATAATAATAAAACATGTAAAACAATTAAAACAATGACCAAGTTAGACTTTCATAATATGGTGCCTGCGTAACACACTGGGACTTAAATGGTATGCTAAGATCACAAATGTAGAATTGTTGGAAAGAACCAGGCAGAAAGCGGAACTTGACGTAAGTAGAATACTTCTTCTTCTTCTTCTTCTGCGTACACAGTCAGACAGTAACCATTATTTTTTCGAAAAAAGCGGCGGTCATCCTGAGGCTCTCGCCACTGCCATAGAGCTTGTCTTGCAGCTCCACTGGTAATGGCCACATCTGCTCTCTCTGATCCTCGTATGTCGGGCAGTTCTGCAGCAGATGTTCAGTGGTCATTTTACCAGTACCGCACGGGCATTCGTCGGTACACCCTATCTTCAATTTGTTGAATAGGTGGTACCTCAGTCTGTTGTGGCCAGTGCGAAGTCTGAAGACAACGACCTGCTCTCTTCGGTTCAACTGGTAATAGGCATCGTTTTTGGTGTAACCAGTATGTTCGGTTTCCCATTTGGTCATGTATCTGGCTTTGATAAGCCGTTTTGACTCTTCGTACGTCATACTGGTATCTGTTTGTGGTAGTCTTGCACCTTCTTTTGCCAGTCTGTCTGCCTCCTCGTTGCCTTGGATGTTGCAGTGTGACGGAACCCACTGTACCACTACCCTTTTTGGTGCGGACTGCTGGCACAGTTTGCAGAGTGCTGCTCTTAAGTCATTAAGCTCAGTGTTTTTCTGGCTTTTTAGCGCTGTGACTACGGCGAGAGCATCTGTCAGCAGGACTATATGGCTCTCATTTTCACTGTGTGTCACCATTTCTTCCACTGCCGCCCTCAGTGCCTCTGCCTCCGCTCTGAAATTGCTTGTGTACTTACCAGTAGCGAATGACAGTGTTATTTTTCTGCCATTTGGTAGGTTCAGGAATGCTCCTGCCCCTCCGTTCTGTGTAGTGTTTGTTACAGAGCCGTCGGTGTATGCATGGGTCCAGTCCATGCTTGGGTAGCTTTTCGTTATGAAGCTTAGGGTAGTGTTTCTCCTTTCTTTTTCAGGTAAGTAGAATACGATAGTATTGGAAAGGACCCACATTAAGCAAGACAACCGGTTGTTATCAATACAAGGCAGTCTTTTTTTATGGAATCCTCAGTGAAATAGACATATTGCAGGACAAAGCACACATGGATAAAGGAGGTCAAGACAGACTTAAAGGAAACAGAGGAAGATGAGAGAGTTGGAACGGTTGACTCAGGGAAGGAGAGATTGGCCTGTATTTGTTGAAGACCTGTGCTCCACGGGAAGCTGCAATACTTCGATTTAATGGATAATTAGAAGAAGATTTATCTCTCCCAAAATAGGTTATTGTTAATTAAGATTTGCAAGTGAAATCTTTAACAAAGGAATTGTTATATGGGCAAACCGGAAGTACAGAGACCGAAGCAACCTAAATTTGTTAACACGTTTGGCATTCCAAAATTTGATAGCAAATGCTGATCTTACTAATCCGGACGCCATAATCTATTCGCCGACTTTCAGACTCATTTACAATTCAATCTAGAATCAGACGGAATCGCTACATTTCCAACAATCATTCTAATGATTATGGACTTGGTGAGCGGCATGCTATAAGAGACGATCGACGAGGAGATCGGACCCTGTTATACGGTAGACAACAACACCATTTGTAGTGTTTACACTCACCACATACACATACAAAACGCTTGCTTAGTGCACAACTATCCTTGGTTCTTGTCTTGGTTTCGACACGCTCCAGTATACACAATGTAAATGGCTACCTAACTAACAGTTATGGAAGATAAGACAGAAATGAAGCCAAATAACCAAATAAAGATTCGACGTCGCTGTACTCTGGGCGTATCCATGGGTTCTCAATCTCTCTCAGCACGTGGCTAAGTGTGTGGCCATTGGTTCATGAAGCTCGTTGACTGCACACGCCCATGCTATGTCCTTACATGTGCTCCATTCAATTTGAACCTCTCTAATAGAGTATTCTGCAGTCTGGAAGTTGCTGATCCACCAATTACGGTGTCATTACCAAACAGGTGTTCATTGATATCCTTCTCAAATGTTAGTCCTTTTCATGTACAGTGTGATCGTAATGGATGATTGTGACGTCAGCTGTCGGCTCTTCTGCCAAACCTGCCTTACAATGTGATCAGAGTTAGTGTAAGGGAGACTCACTTCGTCACAAACAGTACTCTCTGTTTATGAGACTAACTTTCCTATACAAATAGCAGAGTATATATATATATATATATATGGGACCACCTTCCTTATATATTATACATGAATCTAGTAACCTCGCCAAGGTAAAGCAAATGGCTGCAGAAGCCACCATAGCAATGGAGATCGTAGTGTCTGGGGTGCATACTTCACCCCACTCCTCCTTTACGAGCTTCTTCTTGTTTTGTCGTCATTATTCGCCCCAGAAAGGACATTTTGTTATGTTGTGTCTTATTTTACAGCGAAGCTGAGATGTCTGCGTATTTCAGCTCGACACATCAGGTTTCAGCACTGAATATTTTAGGGAACAGATTTATCTACCACTTTCTATCCCTATTCTCTCAGTCAGACAACACGGATGAAGGCTGTTTCTAGGACCGAACTTTGGAAGTTGGAACATGATCTTGAATAGCTTTTTTTCGCTGTATTTGGCGCAGGCAGTCAGCTGCGAGTATCTGACTGTGGTCACCTTGTTGAGTGCGCCTTCGGACCTAAACTTTCTCGTGAATTACAATTGCATTATTAGTCACATGTTTTCTTTGAAACAGTGAGCGACACGACTGTCATCAGGTTCTGGTGCTACATCATCTGGGACAATGAAGTAGGGATAGACATTCTCATCTCATAGCGGTGAACATAATGAGAAATATTGCATTGCAGCTAGGAAAACATAGGTCCACCTTCATCAGTACACCTCGGGATATAAGATGAGACACGATTCTAAGGAAAACAGTTTCTAAATTTCTCGCCTTTCCGGTTATCCTATTTTGCCTTTCAGCGTTAGGTTAAAGAAAATATACCTAGAACGAGCCCTTACGCTGTGTCTCATGAACATTGGTATTCATCGCTTCCGATATTTCTGCAAGCCACCTTGTCAGTGGTCGGACTTTGCTTTTAATCCGTTTAAATTGTGTCAAGAGTGAAAAATTCAGCACTAGCAGATTAGCAACAACAAAAAAATATTAAAAAAATAGCAACAAATACAATAACAACAACAACAAGGAAACAAAAGGAAAGACTGAGACTAATAATGTGACAACACGTACTAATATCTTTCTACTTCTCAGCTACGTAAACTATAGGTGTCTTTGTTATCGCTGCGCGTACCTTGTTTATGTCTCATACAGATCGATGCGGAAACCAAATGAAAAAGACAAGCTTCAGTAAATTTTTGTGAAAGTTCCTTACATCAACATCAAAATGAGTAGTCTCAATAACAAAGTCTAGGGGCTAGCACTCTGTGTGTCTTCTGTTGACATTACGACCATGATGATTGCTTTCGATTCGGGAGGTCCCTCAAAACGGATGCTCACATTACTCGATCACGCTGGCATCTATCACATTGTAAGACAACATGATCTGACACTTAACATTTCAAGGATTATCAAAATGTGTTCTTAAATTATCTTATTTAATTGCTTCATTTTCATCCTTCCATGTGGTATTTTGCTAGCTTGGTTATATGGGGCCGGAGTGGTTAAGTGGTTAGGGCACACAATTTAAACTTTATTGTGTTTGGATTCATGGAACAGCAAAAGTCGTGTCCAAAGGCGAAGTAAACATATTTTAAAATTTCGTGCGGTAGTCCGATGCACTGAACCGTCATGGTGCAGTACGCAGAAGGGCGCACTTTTTCTTTAAAAAAAAAACAGGTCGAGGATGGAAGAAAATATATTGTCTACATGTAGGTTATGTGATTGCCCCTTATTTGGTTGTGAGCCCATATTTTAGTCATATTTTGCTGAGTCCGTTCGTTGCTTCTTCATACTGTCTTCACATTTGTGTTGCTTTTGTTGTTGTTACTGATGCAACAGCATCCGGACTCTCGCCCTTTGACCCAATGCCATGTAATGGTATCTGCACGTGTGTGAGCTGTTTTCTAGTGCCATACAAAGTGTTCCATGTATCTAGCCACGGAGGAAGAAGCATTTTCCGAAAATCATTGAGCGCTGAGCACTCAAAGAGATTATGACCAACGGTTTCATATGGGTGTGAACACAGCTGGGACTCAGGATTATGTTGTGATTGGATTCTGTTCAAGTGTTTGTTTAGTAGGATGTGTTGGGTTCTCAGACGGAACATGGTGCTGTGATCCTTCCTTGTGAGTTGATTTACACTGTCATTTGGACAGGGCTTGCCATATGTCTGTACACCTCCCTTCCCGTGTTTCCCATGGCCCATCTGTTCAGCCAAGTTTCTTTGTTTGCTGATCTTATGAGCTGTTTGGCTGTTTGTAAAGTTGTTGCTGTGTGTGACTTCTTTTCTTGATGCCTCCTTTGCTAGTCTGTCTGCCTTGTCATTTACAGGTGTGAGTGTCCAGGGATCAACTGCATAACTATTTTGACGGCACTGGAAGTGATAATGTGGTCAATGTCTATAGATATTTGAAGAAGGTCAGGTCTACCAGCAACTTCTAATGCTTGAGGAGCTGACGTTGAGTCTGTAAAAATAATAATGTTTTGGGCCTTTGAAGGAAAGGCATACAGAACTATCCTTAGATGGTACAAAGCTTCTTCAATGCAGTGATCTCGGCTTCATAGTTGGAGCAAACCTTCCCGCAAGCCTTATACAGTTCATCAGAGGATCCGTCCGGGTATTTTATATAAACCCCACAACCTACTTTGATGGTGGCTTTAAACTCAGATCCATCAGTATATACATGTATCGATTCATCGAGATAGGCATTAATAGTTCTTTGAGCTGCTCGAATGAGAGTACTTGGATCTGGACTTTTGGTTGTATCATCTATTAATTTTGCTTGTAATTCTGGTGTTTTAAAGAAATCTTGTGGAAACGTCTTTTACTACTCCCTGTAACTCTTGTCTTCTTTTTGGTAGATGGTGTCGGTCTTTGATTTCACTAACATGGTGAAGTACAGCCTTTTGTTTAATTCTGCTTATTGGCTGCCAGTTTTCCACAAGGAGTGTTTTGGGATGATCCCGTTTCATTCTGCTACTTCGCTCATAAACTTCCTTAACTGCGTTATCCATCCCTGTGGATTTTGCAAGCTGCAGTTGGTGTTGTCCTCATTGCTCCACTAATGAAGCGTAGAGCTCTATTGTGCACCCTGTCCAGGGATTCCAAGTTAGATTGTGAACAAGCTCTAAGAAGAGAATTATTATATTATATTGCTGAGCGCACATGAACAAGGTAAAAGCCTCTCAAATTATCCTTGTCTGATCCCCACAATGAACTAACAAGCCTCTTGAAGAGCTGTAAACGTCTCACAGCTTTGTTCTTCACATTCTGGATGTGGTGTTTGAGGTTGAGTTGTCGATCAAGCGTGACTCCAAGATATGTGGGGTGTTCTTCTCTAATCAATTGGTATTCTTCTATTCTCAAAACTCAAAATTAAATTTTGTTTGGCAACTTTGTGGATCTTGGTGAAGATGTCTTTTCACAGTTGATTTTTAGTTTCCATGTTTGGCAGTAGTCATGCAGTCTCCTCATGTCTCCATTTAGCCTTCGTGCCCCACTATCAATGTCTTCATGGCTCAGCCATTTTCCCAGGTCATCAGCATACAAAGCTTGTTCCCTTTTGATCTGGTCAGCCATGTCATTGATATAGATCAGGAAAAGAGTACAGCTTAGGGATGAGCCTTGTGATAACCCTTCTTCTAAAACTTCCTCCGAACAGATTGTATCCCTTCACCTTCGTCTGGATTGTTCGCTCAGTCATGAATTATGTTATCTAATTGGAGAGCTTGCATGAATTCCCATGTTAAATAACTTTATCAGAAGACCTTTTCTCAAAGCCCGATCGTAAGCCTGTTGTAGGTAAAAAAAAGATGGGAAATGTATACTTGTTGTTCTGGAAGCCATCATTTATTCTTTGTGTTAGCCTAAAGAGCTGGTCTTGTGTACAGCTACCAATTCTGATCCCTGCTTGTTCCTGGCATAATGTGTTCGATTTAGTCCAGGAACCAATATAGACGTGTGTTTATCATTCTCTCTGCTAATTTGCCCAGACACGATGTTAGGGAGAAGGGCCGATATCTGTTTGGTTCATTCTGAAGTTTTTTTTTGTTTTTCAATATTAGCACTATTTGTGCGTTCCTCCATGTTTTAGGAAGCTTGCCATTTCTCCAACTCATGTTGATCAATCTGAGTACAGATTCGTTAATTCGAGTCCCCAGATGAAGAAGAATTTCATTGTGGATCTTGTCTGGTCGTAGAGCCTTTCTAGGTTTGAGTTTCTTCAGGGCCTGCTGGAGCTCTAGCATGTTGAAATCTTCTTCATAGATGGAGTCATTCGCTTGTGGAGCTTTCTCTTGGCACTTCAGGCAGCGTAAATGCTTCCTATCCTGTCTTGTAAATTTTCCTGTCGCTAAGTAGCGATTAAAGTGCTCTGATGTATGTTGGTCTTCAGTGATTGTCCTCTCTCCATCTCTCACTGACTTCGGGTTCACTTTCCTGTTTCCCCCGGACAGACTGTCGACCAATCACCAGGCTCCATTGCCATTATGCATGAGATCTAATTTAAAGCATGTTTTAGCTCATTTTCACTTTTTGCTTTATTGACTGTCAGCTTTACTTTGGCACATGCTTTATTGTACTGACATTTTGCTTCTAGTGATGGCCTTGTTTCAAGAGTTGTTATTGCATTCTTTCTATCATGTAAAGCACTCTTGTATTTCTCTTTTTCAAAATGGTCTATATAATTTACGACAGCCCCTTGGGATGCACTGTGATGCTGTTTTCAAGATTGTATATGTAATCTCTTCGTTGAGCATTTCAACACTGTTGGTTGTATTTATGAGGATACGGTCTGATGTTTCTTGAAATAACTGTCAGTTCACTCTACTAAAGTTCCAGCGCGTATTCTGTTTATAATATGCTCTTGAGGGCGTTCTTATGGTTATAACGAGTGGTTTGTGATCACTTCTAATGTCATCAAGAATTTACATGTTGCAGGAGCTAATCAAATCAGATAAACAAATCGTCAGGTCGAAAGAAAGAGAGGTGGGCCCTGTGCAGACCCAACAATTCCCTATACAGAATGACCACCAGGACCGGTGGAACCATGAAACTATGGATAATGCAAGAAGTACAGAAAGTGGCGGCGGAATGATCATACTGGGGAATTTGCTATTCTGCCTTATGCGCCGTCTTTGGCGCTGACACACCAATAAAAGAGTTAATGTTGTGTGGGTGATCCAGAATCGTCTCATACGTCTAATTGTGTCGCTGAGGGATGTGGGGAGGTGCAGTTGTTTTTTTTCTTCATGTGATATATCTTTAGCTGTTGATATTCTCACTTCATGGATTTGTACTTTCTTTGACATTGTAAATCCATCTTGTCTAGCGGTCTTAGTTCGTGCGACGTGTATTCTTCGATTCACCTTTCTGTAATGATTGCAGTCTTCGATTAACCCTTCTGTAGTGATTTGCAGTCTTCGAATCACCTTACTCTAGTGATTGTAGTCTTCGATTCACCTTTCTGCAATAATTGTAGTCGTCAAATCACCTTTCTGTAATGATTGCAGTCTTCGAGTCATCTTACTGAAATGGTTGTAGTCCTCGAATCACCTTTCTGTAACGAGTTTAGTCTTAGAGTCCCCTTTCTGTAATGATTGTAGTCTTCGAGTCACATTGTAATGATTTCAGTCTTAGAGTCATCATCATCATGAAGCATGTCTCTTGCACAACGTCGCTCCCATGACAGCCTGTCTGTAGGAAACTTGCCTTCAATCAGTCTTCCGGCCTGCTCCAAGATCAAATTCAGTGTCTCATTGATGCCCTGAGTCCATCGTTTTCTCGGTCGGCCCCTGCCTTGCTTTCCAGTGACCATGCCCTGTATAATCACTTTTTCCAATCCTTTGTGTCGTTTAATGTGTCCCAAAAAACCTAAGTTATCGAATCATTACATCATTTAAAAGCCAGTTCTTTTCCACATTCAGGTCTTGCCGAATGGATTCGTATTTCCATTCTTTGTCCGCGGGATTTTCAGGACTCTTCTGTAACACTGTGTCTAAAAAGCACCGATCTTCACTCTTAGTGCTTTTGTAAACGTTCTTGTCTCACAACCATAGGTTGCCACATGCACAATTGATGTTCTTAAGATTTTTAGTTTGAGTGCCTTGTCTGAATTATACCATAGGTTTTGCATACTCCTTATCTTCTGCATTGCCATAGTCAGTCATCTTTTTACTTCTTTTGTAACGTCTCCATTGTTGTTCAGTATTGATCCCAAATATTCTCAATGTTCAACATTTTCAATCTCTTCGCCATTGATCTCGATTTTGGGTTGCAGTTTGGTCTTGTCAGTTGTCAGTATCTTAGTTTTCTTTGTATTCAGGTAGAGATTATGGGCTTCAATACGCTTTTGGTCTGATGTAATTATTAGTTCTAGGCCCCTGGCGCTGTTTGCTGTCTTCCAGTCATCTTTCTGAAATGCCCAAACTATTTGTCGTGCATTACGTACGTCTTTATTTCCTTTAGGAAATCTTCAATTCTGTCTCTTCTAGTGACCCTGATCCTTTTTTGCAAGAATCTGCTTGGTTCTTGCCTCTTTTCGGGGTCAATTCTGACATTGAAATTGTAGTAAGTATGGACATAATGTTCAATGTTGATGGTTTAATCTCAATTGTAATAGTAATTATTGTCTCAGTAATAGTAAGATGTCATTTCCCTACATTTATGATTAAGCTGGGGTCAAACATCTTGCCCCGACTGTTGGATGAGAGACATTTGTTACTACTGTCAAGATCCAACGCTTTCAACACTAATATGACATTTGAATATTCTTTGATCGCAGACGTAGGAAATGTTCGTCTGCTTTTCTTATAAATCTCCTGGGCCATTAACGCCCCACATATTAGATGACGTGATGTATGTTACTTTACAAAAAGCATCATTGATCCCGTGATATTTCCGATATTACTTGGGGAGAGGAGATTATCGTCTGGTCAGGCAAAACATGCTGATCAGACATGTTAGCCAGGTCATGTAAAACATACTGATCAGACATTTTAGTCAGAGTCAGGCAAAACAAACTGATCAGACATCTTAGTCAGGGTCAGGCAAAACATACTGATCAGACATGTTAGTCAGATCAGGTAAAACATACTGATCAGACATGTTAGTCAGGTCAAGTAAAACTTACTGATTAGACATATTAGTCAGGTCAGGTAAAATATACTTGTTAGGATACCTCACCTCACTTCCTCGTAGTTCTCCCTGGAAACGGGCTATTTTCATGGCAGCCTGACGAACGAGGTGAGGGATCGACGTGATCCCCATAGTAGAGACACGCAGAATTGCGAAAAGCTAATACAACTCACCCATTAACGTCTTCTTCATAATGCACAAACGATTTAATTATTCACTGTGGGCATTAAAGAACAAGATCAACAACAAGAACATATGTTGAATTTCTCCACTAGGACAATCAGATCGATAGGTAGACATCATATTGAGCAGATAATCGTACAAAACATTTTTGTGCCGAGTTTGTGAATGCAGGGCAGCAGTACAAGATGTTTTCCCTACAGCTCACAGATAAATCAGAGATATTTGACCACGTAAGTTTGTAGCACTTCCTCAACAAAATCGGTATTTGATATACAACTTTGCTGCGCCTCATTGCCATCGCTGTTAAGCACAGACGAGATTTAAAAGATTTAGGAATAAATGATGCTTGTCTGTCCACTCGATGCATAGTCTGCATGTTACGTTTTTGTTTCACACGCGATAGAAGAGAATCTAGTCTTTACCGAGGTTATGAATCCAGGTCATAAAGGATGGGACACATATAGCCAAACTGCTCGGCCACGCGTTACGACTACAGTTACCTATTACAATATCAACTCGCTATACGAACATTTGGTTTACGAACACACGTTCATGTCAATGCATTTCATTACAACTAGATCTCTTGCACACGAGCGCAAGCTCGGCCTTACAAACATTTTCCAAGGTATTTATTTTTAGCCAGCCAGTATTCCGGTTTGCAAATTGGTTTCGCACCATGTTTCTTTCAGTTTAACAATGGCAGTCTTGCATAGCACAGTATGTTTTTTTTATTTGTTCAACCGTCACCCCTAACCCTTCACATCCAGAGCCGTCACCTCTCACACTTCACATCCAGAGCCGTCACCCAAAACCCTTCACATTCAGAGCCATCACCCTAAACTCTTCACACTGAGAGCCATCACCCAAAACTCTTCACATCCAGAGCCGTCACCAAAAACACTTCACATTGAGAGCCGTCACCCAACACCATTCACATTGAAAGCTGTCACCCAACACCATTCACATTGAGAGTCGTCAACCAACACCATTCACATTGAAAGCCGTCACCCAACACCATTCACATTGATTGCCGTCACCCAACACCATTCACATTGAGAGTCATCACCCCTAACCCTTGACATCTAGAGCCGTCACCCAACACCATTCACATTGATAGCCGTCACCAAACACCCTTCACATTCAGAGCCGTCACCCAAAACCCTTCACATCCAGAGCCGTCACCCCTAACCCTTCACATTTAGAGCGGTCACCCCTAACCCTTAAAATCTAGAGCCGTCACCCAACACCATTCACATCTAGAGCCGTCACCCCTAACCCTTCACACCCAGAGCCGTCACCCCTAACACTTCACATCCAGAGACGTCATCCCTAACCCTTCAGATCCAGAGCCGTCATCCAAAACCCTTCACATCCAGAGCCGTCACCCCTTAACACTTCACATCCAGAGCCGTCACCCAAAACTCTTCACATCCAGAGCCGTCACCCCTAACCCTTCACATTCAGAGCCGTCATCATAAGTCCATGCGATATCAAAATCAGAATGCTCTCTCCTAAAAGAAGATCATACAAATAATGTTCAATAAAAGTTACCTTTGAGGAAAAGACAAGAGTTCAAGGATGACGAAATGATTCAAGACACATTCTTGTCCATCATCCTGTACATTCATCTTCCACTTTTGCAAGAATCAAGTTATTTAAAATCAGGTTACTGTGATTTCTTGCTTATTTAGTTTTCCTACACATTTTCAAATGATATAAAGGGACGGCGTGGGCTAGTGGCTTAGTGGCGCTGCTCACAATCCGAAGGTGCTGGGTACGATCCCAATCACTGCACCGGCCATTACCCCGGGGAAGCAAACCCTTAGAAAATGGAGGAGGAAGCAGACCCTTACATAAATGCATGCTGAAGTCGGATGCACTGGGCCGACAGGCGCAAAATAAAAACCACAGTGCAATGTACATCGCCTTGGGGATTAGAATAACAAGGCGAACGAAAAGAATGATATATAGGGCAATTTTGTTTTTTTGGGTGACCATAAGGCATTTTTAAAAAAAACAAACAACAACAAAAATCAAGTTTTTCGAACAAATCGGTTGTTCGAACATTATCTCGCCTATAAATGGTCATATAAGCTGGGTACTACTGTACCTAGAGTGACATTAGAGTTATTGTGCAGCGACAAGGGCTCACATTGACCGACGCAATGCACTTGACGCAGGATAGACGACAAAACTTCCCATGACACTTAACGGCACAAGTGGAAAGAAAACTAACTAACTACTAAACCTTACAAAATCTCTGAGACCACATACAACGAATTCTTTAATATTTTATCCCTGACAGCAGTATCAGCTATAAACTAATGTTATTTTTTTTTTTCTAAGCAATCCTATTGATTAATTTAGGTAAAGAACTTCAGGTACTCTCCCTGAAAAACGTACACGGGTGAGGAGACTCAATGTAAATGTAAAACTTGGATAACTGTGGCAGTGTAAGAAAAGGAACACAGAGAGTCAGAAGAGACTATGTAAAACTTGGATAACTGTGGAAATGTGAGAAAAGGAACACGGGAGAGTCAGGGGAGACTATATAAACATGGATACATGTGGGCATGTGAGAAAAAGAACACGGGGGAGTCTGGGGGAGACTATGTAAAACTTGTATAACTATGGACATGTCAGGAAAGGAACAAGACAGAGTCAGAGGAGACTATGTAAAACTTATATAACTGTGGACATGTCAGGAAAGGAACAAGGGAGAGTCAGGGGAGACTATGTAAAACTTAGGTAACTGTGGACATGTCAGGAAAGGAACAAGGGAGAGTCAGGGGAGACTATGTAAAACTTATATAACTGTGGACATGTCAGGAAAGGAACAAGGGAGAGTCAGGGGAGACTATGTAAAACTTAGGTAACTGTGGACATGTCAGGAAAGGAACATTCCAATTTAAAGTGGACGTGCAATTTATACGCCAGATCACATAAATGTATCGAGCGCAAAACACCCTCTTATCTTCTTTAAAAAGTTCTTATTCTCAGCTCAATTTTCTGTATGTTGTCCAGTTTTTTCTAGACTAAACAAAACTTGTATGAATATAATATTTAGTAACTAGTGTTACATAAGCATAAATTGAGCATATATGTATGCACTTCATCAATTCAGTTTGAAGTTTAAAGAAATCAAAAGTGGATCACATGACCTGCTTCATTGCATCTATGCGACCTCTTATGTGCTCATGAACTTACATTACTGAAAGTACCGATAGCTGAGCACTAACTCTGTAGCTCCGTCCGCGTCTCTGATCTCTCCCCTAACTTTGCCAGGTACCCATTTACAGCTAGATCGATTCAACAATCAATCACACCATACAAACACCCGGTCTGTTGAAATTAGCTCGACATAACCTGAAACTGGTACTTTCCATTTGTAAAACAAGTTCACAGCGTCTTGACTACACACTCCCGCTGATGTGAAGATGGTAACTGAATAATTGAGTACTAATTAAGAATTGAGAATTAAAACATCAGTAAGGCCTTTTGGAGACCTCTTGGCAACTGTCAAAAGACGTAAGCTCGGTTGGAACTGCCACATATCGAGATCAAACTGTCTTCTAAATACGATGCTGCTCGGATGTTGAAAAAGAGGTCGTCTCAAAAAAAGATGGGAGGACAAAATAAAAGACTGCCCCAATCTCTGACCAGAGAAGGCCGCTGACAAACAAGTGGCATTAATACAAATGATGTATCGCAGTGAACTAAACTGTTTTAAGTATAGATGAGGAGTTATCTATTTAACACAAAAATAAAGATCCCGTCACGTCAATGCGGCGTATAGGAAATATGTTGTTAGGACCATAGTATTTTGTGACCCACGACACGTAGTAGGTGAAGTGGTAAACATCACGCCGGCTGCATTTACCTGCCAGGTGTTTTCTGGTATCACATTTATGTGGCAGTCACCACAGGAGTCATTTGAGGTCGGAAAAATGTCATGCTCCATCTGGTGATTGAACCCCGATCGCTTGACAGGACTTCAGTGCTCTAACCACTGCGCTACCGCTCTCTCTCTCTATACATGTTATTGTTGTTGCTGTCTGATGCCCATAATGAGTAAGTTTACTCCTTTGTGTGTCCTGACTGAAAAGGGCGTTAAGTGTTGAGTTGTAGCATCTTTCCTCACATCCCGAGCATGCTGATGAAGGCTGTGCGTGGTCCTCCACGCGGTTGGGTTATGCTTGGCTTCATCTGCGTAGTGGTCACTACTACTGGGATCATACTGGGTATATATTTATATATGTAAATCATTTTCGTGTGAAGTGGTTCGCCGAGGCTTTGTGTATGACAAGGACAAGAAAAGCACCGGCCATGGTTAGGTGGTTTGTTAAGAGTAGCGTAGATGGCGCACAATAGTCCTCGGTTCTACTTTACTCTAGAGTTTGAATCTCTTAATATGGATTAGAACACCGCGGAACTTGTCCCAGCGCAGCGGAGTAATAAACTGCTGGAGCTTAGCCCGCTAAGCAGGAAATCCTCCTTCCGGCTACATTCAGCTGGCGCCAGAGCTGGGACCTGCACATGGGTATACGCCTCTGTAGAAGTACAGGTCGGCTAAGTGGGACCTGCACATGGGTATACGCCTCTGTAGAAGTACAGGTCGGCTAAGCCTAAGACCTGTTCACATTGGGTGATGACAAACAAAACGGGACAGATATGGGGAAAGCAAGAAAATATAATGTTAAAGTTTTCTTACCACGTTTGATGAATAACCACTGTAGGTGTATGCTTTAGGATCACATCCAGAGGGAGTCATAACATCAACTGGTTTTAGAATCCCTGATTTAGCGCATTAAAATGTGGCCCAGACAGTAACTATTGCGTGTGATGGAAAACTGGATTTGACGATATTTGGATCGCACCAGACACGGGTAGTCTTTGAGATGTGGGACATAATCTGTCTGTGTTTATGTCTCTTCCTATCGGAAGAAATGGCATCCACTTTTATGTGGTCTCAAGTCAAAAACGTCTGATGATCTTAAAGAATCACTCAAATTGTCCCTGCCGTGTTTATTCACAGGACTGATGCCAACGGGGAGGATTTATAGGGCTGAGAAATAATGGCGGCGTGTCACAACAGTCACCACGCACTCTGAAGTCTAGGTTTTTATTTTACCTACGATAGAAAAAATATATACTTTACCGAGAATTTGAACACATGTCTTCGTATGGAGGCATTCAACCCGTTAGATAATTTTAGTTAGTAAATAAGCAGTGGCTCATTATATATATGACCATTGCAACTTAATCTGCATCCTTGTATTCAAACTTGCAGGTTTATATCTACTGCCAGGAAGCCGAAGTCTACCTGTAGAAATTCACGTATTATTTTGCAAAATTTACTTTCTCCGGCTTGTCCGTTCTGGACAAGTTAGATTGCGAATTGCTTATTGGGTAGGAATTTCTTTACTTTTTAGAACTTACAGACAAACAGCCTTCTCTTATCGATTCTCACCTGACAATGGTTCTTTTACGTGTACAACGTGAATACAGGATCTCCATTTTTTCGTCAATCTACAATATGACTAGAAACTGGTCTCTCCTCTGTTATGACCCTTGGACGCATGAAACGTGTGGGATTTGAAACCATATTGTTTCGTGCTTTCGTTGCTTGAGAAAAAAGCACCTTTACCTCTTAGCTACAGCATACCAGACTACTATAACATTGCAACCAATTCGTAAAAGGAAGAAATGGATGGTGGTATATTCGGCTAGCAGCCTCGTCATGTAAAATGAATGCTTTGAAACCACTGCGCACCAGTGCTAAAAGGGAAGCAAAGAATAGTTGTAGGAGTCAACTTATGAGGGTTCTACATGGAGCAAGTTGTCTTAACCTGTAGAATCGTTAAGCCACAAAAACCTAAACAAATATAAACTGGTATAGTCAGCAACAAGTTGAACCTAACATTCCTCTACTGAAGAAGTTCTGTCAACTGAACATGTACATGATTCGGAGAAAGCTGCAAGAAATCTGCATCGTTGATATCCAGTTTCCTTGGTGGAAGAACAAGTCTTGTAGAAGACGCTCGTACGTGAGATAAAACACAAAAAAAGATGAAAGGTTGAGACAAACAAAGGAAACAGAGAAATCGAAGATGGCAAATGACTCATACAACGGATTTCATTCCATGTGGACAACCCGTGTGTGCTCACTGCTGGAAGGCCCGACGTCAGAGCACAATCTTCATAGCTCACGTGGGGGCTTCATAATTGTCCAGTGACTTTGTCAGGTATCCATTTACAGCTAAGTAGACCTGGAGAAGTGCTCATTTCATGAAAAAAGGATCGACCGCAGTGGTCTGAGCATATTAAGTTGGGTTTGTTCTAGGGAACAGGCTCAATGTTGACACACCAGAAATGGGTGGTTCAGAACAGAAGCTTCTTCATGTAGCTTGTTAAAGAGATGGGCTTCACAGGGAGCTGAACGGTTTATTGATTAATTGATTGATTAATTGATTTATTAAATCACCAATTTAAAGTATTGAGGCTCTGTGCTTGAATTTCAACCAAAAGGCACATCATCGTTTCTATGCTTTCTTCGTTCATTTAAGAAATCTGGAACTTTTAATTTGTCTGTCAAGTAGTTAGAATAATTGTCTGTAATTCGAGGTGGCGCCTGTTCTATTGCCAAAACAAACTTCTTCGTATTTTCTCTCATGATTGGCATTAAACTTAGGCTGCACTTTCCCTTTAGTTTGTTTTCATCATTCTTTTGATGTTTTAGCTGTTATTTTCTACCATGAACTTTAATCACTATTTTGGCTTCTCCTTTAAATATTTTCATCCGTATCTGTATTTATTTATTGCTCTCGTACCTTTGATATCTTCTGTAACTGTTATGTCTTCAATGGCCTTCATTTCTTAAATGTATTTGATTTTACCCTGTCTTTGATTTATTCAGCGAATTTTTTTGTTAAATGTCCTCCTTTTCTTCGATTTATGTGACAGAATGTCTTTGAATTCATTCTGGTTTTAAAAAATGTTTTCCTGTCTTTGATTTATTTTTTATACTGATTTTTGTATTGCAGTCATTGAGTTCTTCATAATTTCCTTCACATCTTATTTTCGGATTGATTCCGTGTTTTATAATTATTTTTTATCGTGAATTTCTTCCCAGTCTTTGATTTCTTCCATGCCTGCATATTTTTATAATTTAAAAAAAATTACAAAAGAGAAATCTGCAGATTCATCACAGATTATTGCACGGACTTTCAACATCTTTACAAATAGACCTTAATGATTAATTGATTGCCTGTTTTTTTTTGGCAGAGTTTATAATTCTTTTCTTTTTTCAATTATGCGCGCCAAAAGTTGATTAATGGGATTGTGGATCATTCCAAAGTGATTAAACTGTAATCGAGCAATAGAGTTTGCGATCAATCATTTAATCGTATGCTGTGCCGACTGGCCTAGGCGATCATTGTTATCGACAACTGGATGTCATCAGTTATCTTTCTGAATTGTTTTTGATTGTGTCAGCGCTCGGCGTTAACTTTACGATATTTTCTGTATATTTTGTACCTGAGCTATCAACTATTAACATTACTTAAATAGCCGTACATCAGCTCCATCACAAAACAGCAACATATAAACAGTATATTTATACAAACTCTATGATACCATTGTCATACATTGTTCGTATGTATCCGATAGAAGAGAAAACATCTTGTGAAATGAAATTCCTGAGAACAACCACCATTGTCACGAGGAGAGATTAAAAGGAAAATGATGCCAGAATAAATATTTTGAGAACTTCTGCCTGCGCCGAACACACAGCGGGGCAGAAAATAAGAGTTAATTAATCCCGTAATTTGGGACAGAAAATAAGAGAGTTAATTAATCCAGTGATTAGGGACAGAAAATAAGAGAGTTAATTAATCCCGTGATTCGGGAAAGAAAATAAGAGAGTTAATTAATCCCGTGATTCGGGACAGAAAATAAGAGAGTTAATTAATCCCATGATTCGGGACAGAAAATAAGAGAGTTAATTAATCCCGTGATTCGAGACAGACAATAAGAGAGTTAATTAATCCCGTGATTCGAGACAGAAAATAAGAGAGTTAATTAATCCCGTGATTCGAGACAGAAAATAAGAGAGTTAATTAATCCCGTGATTCGAGACAGAAAATAAGAGAGTTCAGTCAACCAGTTAAATTGGGACAGAAAATAAGAGAGTTCAGTCACCCAATTATTCGGGACAGAAACAAATCCACAATATCACTCAGCTATTCATATTGTTAAGTGGCTCAATATTGAGTTGTGAATGCGGAAAGCATATTCATCATGCAAAATAAAAAATAGCACACATAACTACGAAGGGATCTTTTTAAAAGTTTTCCTTATGAGAAGATCATTTCATTAATGTGCAAGATTTTCACACGAGATATACATTTTGATGGATGAGAATGACATATCAAACAGATGGGCGGAATATACAAGAGAACTTTTTGAGGACAGTCGCGGAGCCAAATCATATGCATTTGATAATGAAGGACCCAGCATCCTAAGATCAGAGATGGAAAATGTGATAAAAACTATGAGAAAAGGGAAAGCAACAGGGCCGAACTCCATTAACATAGAAATGATAGATGCACTGGTGGAATTTGGTATAGATATACTCATTGTTCAAGTAATGACAATTACAATTATGAATGCCCACCAACAGACCTGAAAACATCTACGTTTATAACACTCCCGAAAAAACCTCACGGAACAGAATGTTCAGACTTTAGAATAATAAGTCTAATGAGTCACACAATTAAAATACTACTCAAGATCATACAAGACAAAATAAGACGTAAAATAGAGAGGACATTTTCAGACGAACAATTTGGTTTTCGAAAGTTTAATGGAGCAAACAAACAATTTTCTGTTTGCGAACTCTGACAGAGAAATATATAGAAATACATAATGACATTTATATTTGCTTTATAGACTACCAGAAGATTGTGTGTCAGAGTCCAATATGAGAATTTAATTAAATGTCTCTAAGAAATAGGTCTAGATGGTAAAGACCTAAGACTGCTCAGTAATCTGTACTGCTGCAGTAAAATTAGGAAAGTTATGCTCGCTAAATTAAGGTGTAAAAAAAGAGTAGTCCGACAGGTATGTGTATTATCCCCTTGTATTTTTAATATCTACATAGAACAAACAGATAGAGGGGATGCCATAATTTGTCATTGCGGGAGTGGCAATAAATAATATAAGACATGTGGATGAAATAGTTTTGGTGGCAAAAAGTGAGCAAGAATTTCAGGAGCTTGTGACAATAATATACAAAACAAGTCCAGAGTTTGGATTAGACATAAACATAAAGAAAAAAACAAGCATGATAATCGGGAAAAGGGACAAGAAACCATGTATACAGATACAAATAAAATATCAACTACTTGAACAGGTACAAAGTTTCTCCTATCTAGGTCAGATAATAACGGAAGATGGCAGCTGTAAAAAAGAAATCAGAAAGTGAATACCTATGGCAAAGATGGTAATCGACAACATGCGACACATACTGACATCCAAACATATAATCAGAATTTGAAAAAGAAAATTGTCAGGTTTTTTATATACTCATCACTGCTATATGGCGCAGAAACGTAGACAATGAATAGCAAGGCGGAAAAGAGTATTGAAGCCAACGAAATGTTGAAATATCGCATTTCTCAGCCGACTTCGATGCTGAGATGGCACTTGAACTGAAATACATTTTCTGAAAGTTTGGAATGTCGTTTAGATGATGTCATTATTTTTCAACGTAGTACCCATCCCAGTCAGCACACAAACGTCATCGTCGGACAAGTTGTAACCCGGTTAGGAAAACAATCAGACGTCTTCTCCCGAAACCAGGTACCTACATATGTTTGCACCTTTTCGTCAGAAGCAATAACGTTGTCACTTAAGGTGTTTCTTTAGCTTCGAGAAGAGGAAGAAGGACGTCACAAGGTGCCAGATCGGGGCTGTACGATGGCTAGCGTATAACAAAATTGTCCCTCTTGAAACGCACTAATGTAGCCACTGTATGTCGACTCCTCTGTGGTCGAGCATTGCCGTGCGGAAGAATTGCATGAGTAACAATGCGAGGAACCCATCTCGCACACACTTTTCTATACCCAAGTAGAGCATAGATATTGTGATTGACTAGCTCCATGGAAATCACAAGCATTTCGGCGATATTTTTCTGCATGACACCACGATTGGCAAGAATCATTATGTCGACGCGAGCTTGGTGCTGTGCATCTACAACTGTGATCGATCGTCCGCTGGGAGCTTGGTGCTGTGCATCCACAACTGTGATCGGTCGTCTGCTGGAAGCTTGGTGCTGTGCATCCACAACTGTGATCGGTGCGAGCCTTGTCATGCAGGTTCCTCGTGGCTGGACTGTCGATATTTTTACAGTCTGTGTCCACTTCTTGACAGTGCTCCCATCCACACATCCATGTAAATCGATAGGCACACAACCTTTCGCCTTCATGAATCCATTCACAGCAAGTTGCTTGAACCGTTTTTCATCAAATAGGTCGTGTTGCCTTCATCACATAGTTCGTGTCGCCTTCATCAAATAGGTCGTGTCGCCTTCATCAAATAGGTTGTGTCGCCTTCATCAAATAGGTCGTGTCGCTTTCATCAACTAAGTCGTGTCGCCTTCATCAAATAGGTCGTGTCGCTTTCATCAACTAAGTCGTGTCGCCTTCATGAAATAGGTTGTGTCGCCTTCATCAAATAGATCGTGTCGCCTTCTCTTATTAGATCGTGTCGCTTTCATCAAATAGGTCGTGTCGCTTTCATCAAATAGGGGGTGTCGCTTTCATTAAATATATCGAGTCGCTTTCATCAAATAGATCGAGTCGCTTTCATCAAATAGATCGAGTCACTTTCATCATCTAAGTCGTGTTGCCTTCATCAAATAGATCGAGTTGCTTTCCGTCAAATAGATCGAGTAGCTTTCATCAAATAGAACATATCGCTTTCATCAAATAGATCGAGTACTTTAATCAAATAGATTGAGTCACTTTCATCAACTAAGTCGTGTCGCCTTCATCAAATAGATCGTGTCGCATTCATCAACTCAGTCGTGTCGCCTTCATTAAATAGGTCGTGTCGCCTTCATCAAATAGATCGAGTCGCCTTCATCAAATAGATCGAGTCGCTTTCATCAACTAGATCGAGTCGCTTTCATCAAATAGATTGAGTCGCTTTCATCAAATAGAACACGTCGCTTTTATCAACTAAATCGTGTCGCCTTCATCAAATAGATCGAGTCGCTTTCATCAAATAGATTGAGTCGCTTTCATCAAATAGATCGGGTCGCTTTCATCAACTAAGTCGTGTCACCTTCATCAAATAGATCGTGTCGCTTTCAACAAATAGATCATGTCCCTTTCATCAAATAGGTCGTGTCGCTTTCATCAAATAGATCATGTCGCTTTCATCAAGAAGTAAATCGTGTCGCCTTCATCAAATAGATCGTGTCGCTTTCGGCCAACAGAACTGTGTTATCCGCATACCTGATATTATTTGATACTCTTCCAGTAATGAGCCTTGGCATGTCATTTCTCTGTAACAAATGTGTTCTGTATAAATATTTAATATACAAAGTGCTTCAGACCTCCTAGACGCCCCCACCCCAATCTTGTTACATCTATACATGGCGAGTAAAGTCGGACACATCTCACAGTAAACGTGTTGCTCCCTATAGAGGTTACTGAGTATTAGTGTGTCCTCTACATGCATAACGCGTGGTTTCGATGCTTGTTTGGCTGCTAACACGGATGGCAGCGGATCGAATCCCCGGTAAGAGGTTTGCTGCTTTTCTGCTGGGGGTGTATTAAACACACATAACCAGTACACGACTGGAATCAGCAGAAGCGAAGCAGCCTGTAGTCATCTGTCTAAAAACACCTCGACTACCACAGCAATTACAATAAACTCCTACGAAAGTTTACTTATTTTTTTACAACATATACGTTGTTTCTCACCCTGGAGACTGTCAAATGTCATTTTCAAGTCTCTAATGCGCATTTAAATGCTAATCTGTATTTCTACATTTTGTTCTGCTAATGTCATTATACAGAACATTTTTTGTCGCATTCCATTGTTCTATCGACATCCATTGTCCATCCTTAACGCTATTGTCTTCTCTACACTTAACTATCGAATGTCTAATTGTTTGGAGCTTCTTAATTGTGTGGCTCATCAGACTGATGTTCTAAATTGAGCACAGCGGTTCTCATATACCTCTTAGGGACAATACGATTATTACAATATCACTCAACTATTGGGGACGGCGTGGCCTAGTGGTTAAGTGGCACGGCTCACAACTCGAAGGTGCTGGGTTCGATCCCCATCACAGCACCGGCCGTTACCCCGTTACTAAAGAAGCAAACCCTTAGAAAATGCAGGAGGAAGCAGACCCTTACATAAAATGCAAGCTGAAGTCGGATGCACTGGGCTGACAGGCGCAAAATAAAAACCAAAGTGCAACGCACACCGCCTTGGGGATTAGAGAAATAAGGCGAACGCAAAAAAAAAGTTTTAAAAAATCAGCTATTCACATTGTTAATATCGCTCAATAAGGTCAATGTGGATAACATCTGTATCATGTAAAATAAATATATCACACATATATACATCTTCAACAACACTTGAGTAAATTGACGTGAACAACTTGGGGAGGCAAAATCAGGGTAAATATTCTTGCTAATACCCTCCCTTCGTCTTCCTGGTAGCCCTTCTTTGTAATAGGCAGTTTTTATGAGAGCCTGGCTAACAAGGTGAGACATTGTTGTGATCACCGTCGTAGTGAGCGACACAGATGCCGCCAAGCATATCACAACCGCATAAAGGACCCCATCCCACCGTCATCAGCACGCTCATAATGTAAGGAAAGTTACGACAGACCGCCACTTAACGTCCTCCGTTTCATGGCGCTTACAAAAGTATCCTACTCATTGTGGTCATTCAACAACAACAACAACAACAATAACAACATAAACAGCTTAGAAAAGACTTTGTTAGACTTTGTTGTATTTGTAAAAAGAACATATTCATAATAAAATTCTTCTTCTGTAACAATGTATCGCCACTCGTTGCAGATGTTTGTAGTTACACATTTTATGCAACAATGTATCGCCTTTTATTACTTCTGTTGGTGGCTACTCATCTTTTGTAGCAATGTATCGTGTATTGTTGCTTCTGTTCGTAGTTACTAATCTTGCTAAGTTGAGTTCACTCTTGACCTTGAATACTTTTCGCTTCCATCTCTATTAGTAATCATCTTTCCATAAAAGTTATTAAAAAGTTACGCACGCATGGAAACAAATAGAAAGGAACAAAGACGACGAATATTAAAGAATATTTAACACCGTGATAAACCACTCACTATCAATGTCCACTGGGCGAGACGACATACTTGTTACAAGTTGAAGACAACAACTGTATTACGAAACGAAACATTAGCATATATTGTTTTTAATAATCTAACTATGAAGTCTTAAAAAATTATATTTTTGTATTTGTTCTGTTTTATTTTGAGGCAAAGTGTTTTGTATTGTGTTTTGCAATAACGATCGATGACATTCTACATCAGCACGCATTTTAACATGGATATGTTTTTTTCCTAGAGGCTGCGCTGCATCTTACAGTTTCATGAATCTGAACAGACAGTTTTGGGTATGAGCTGTGCCACAACCATTTTACAACGCTACACTTCAACTGCTTTATGGGCCGCATCAAGTTATGGTTAAAAGAACAAGGGGCCACATGCTGACAAGCTACATGACCATGGGTAATCGTTGGAAAATCAAGGTCAGGAGAAACATAATTACCAAGACCTAACACTCAGTCTTTGTAAACGCTCATGTAAAGTCTGTAACAGCAGCCTGGCCTACAATGTGGAGATCGACCACTATAGTCGTTATAGTGCTGACCTTACTGTAGAGCCTGGCATTGCACTACAGCTAGAATGTTCCGGTCGACATTATCAAGTGTGAGTCCAGATGTAAAAGGAGACAATGTAAGCCGCTACCAAATAAACGTCGCCAAAAGTTAACTTGGCACAGATAGATTCCAACAATAGGTGACCAAGGCCTGCATGATGGAAGGTATGACCAAGGCCCGCATGATGGAAGGTATGACCAAGAATCGCATGATGGAAAGTATGACCAAGGCCCGCATGATGGAAAGTATGACCAAGGCCCGCATGATGGAAGGTATGATCAAGGCACGTATGATGGAAGGTATGACCAAAGCCCGCATCAGGAAACGTATGACAAAGGCCCTATGGCGACTAGGGCCCGTGGAGTCGATTGATCATGTTCATGACCACGCCTGATGGCCGCGTCCCAGACGGCTTGCAAGTTCTATTGGGGAGGTGGCGATCTGTTTTATCCAGGTGTTACGAGGGCGGCCCAAGGACATCTCCAGGATCAGCAAGGCTTCTTCCCGTAACTCGCCCCCTCAACATCTCGTGGGCTGGGAATTTCCGGGAAAGGCGAACAACGTGACCGAAAAGGGAGAGTCTGCGGCGATCAATTATTGAGACAATGCCTGCAAGTTGAGTATGTCGAACTACTTCACTGTTGGTAATCATGTCATGCCAGACGATCCCGAGGTTGCGCCTCCGATTGCTTATGTAGAAGACCTCTAAATGCTGCCCGCCCTGCTGTTGAAGTGTCCAGGACCCGGTCCTGCTGTTGAAGTGTCCAGGATCCGGTCCTGCTGTTGAAGTGTCCAGGACCCGGTCCTGCTGTTGTAGTGTCCAGGACCCGGTCCTGCTGTTGTAGTGTCCAGGACCCGGTCCTGCTGTTGTAGTGTCCAGGACCCGGTCCTGCTGTTGTAGTGTCCAGGACCCGGTCCTGCTGTTGAAGTGTCCAGGACCCGGTCCTGCTGTTGAAGTGTCCAGGACTCGGAGCCGTACAGGAGAATGGGGACAATGGAGAAGGAGTAAATACGAAGAGCCTAAGCTGGGACCAGACTCTACGGATCGAATGCATGAATGAAGCCGCTTAGCGCATCCTACTGGTGATGTGTCTGCTGCATGCAGCAGATGACTGTCTGCTGCCTAGGTATACAAAGTCCTCGGTGGCGGCAACAGGGTTGTCGTTCACCGTGATGCTCTGCGCAGAGGGGCCCCTGCTGAGATTGTGGATTTTCGTCTTCGACAAGGAAATGTGAAGTCTAGGTGGGTAGCCGATCGATCCAGTGTCTCTAGGGGGAATACTAGGGCATGAGAATCGTAGCCCGGTATGACGACGTCATCAGAGTAGACGAGATCGATGATCTAGGAGTCACCGACGAGGACCCCTGGGTTGAATACAGAAGACTGTGTGAGAATCCAGTCCATGGCGCAGCAGAAAAGTGCAGGGGTCACGACGTATTCCTGTCGGACACCAGATAATGTGGAGAACTTGTGAGATCTCGCCCAAGCCGAATTTTGGCGCTGGTGTGACTGTGAAGCTCTTCAATTAGGGCCAGTAGGGTGCCTGGGATACCCACGCATTGTAGCGTTTTTCACAGAGCATGTCTGTCCACAGAATCCAAGGCAGCCCGCAGGTCAACGTAGGCGACGTAGAGAGGGCGGTTAAAATCACGGTGTAATTCTCTGAGGAGGCGGAGGCCGAGAATGGCGGAGCGAGAAGCTGTGATCTCTGACTGTTAGGGGTAACGATGCCTCATTAAGAAGGGCTGCAGTCATCTAATACACGCCCTGCTGTTTGCTTGTTTAGTCCACATGCCCACAGTGCGGCATGAAGCACACTGTCTAAGTTTGTACAGTCTGTTGTGCGCTGTCATGAGGCACAAAATGGTTATCTGCCACTGTAAGTCAAAGGTGTGGTAGCCGTCATTTTGTTGATCCAGTTCACTCAAATAGCCTGGGTAGCTCTGTTTTTCTCAAAGTGTGGGCTTTCAATGTATTCAGGTTCACAATCGGCACCCCTTTTTAGCAAGCCTTTCTGGCTGTTCATTCTCCGGTGCGCTACAATGAGATGATGACGTACTTGCTCACTGGCAGCTAGCCACCTTGCTTATATTTCAGTTTTCAGGTACCGTAGTTTGCCACCTTGGAGAGCTTGCAGTACTGACAGTGTATCTGGGATTATTATTGTCTGGTCACGGTCAGAAGTATTGTTATTAAATTACAGTTTCAGCTTGTTCAACTGCATGAACACCAGATCATAATTTACATATGGAATACTCCATGTCTTCAAATAGTTTTCGGTAAATGAGATACATATACTAACTTCTTCACTATTGACAGCATGTGTTGCGGATCCACCCTGTGTAGGCATGTATCCACAATCGTTTTGTGGGCTTTGAGGACAGTATAGGACAGTCTGTAAGAAGCCGATGACTTAACTGGAACAATGTCAAGATGAAGACAGCGCATATAATAGTTACTGTCGTAAACCTCTACACCTCAGGGTAGAAGAGGAGCGACAATGTAAGTTAGAAGACTACACGCCAGGGCAGAAAATGAGAGAATAACTACGTAGGACAGAAGACTCCACACCCCAGAGTAGAAGATGAGTTACTAAATAAGTAAGTATTGTGTTCTATACGTTTCTGGTATCATCCTGCTCTGTGTTAGACATACTGTTGACATGAATCATTCGATGTTTGAGAATTTCTTCAGGACTTGCAAGCTATTTTATAATTATGTTCCTGTTCTTTTCGTCATTGTCTTTTTGTCTTGTGCCATTTTCGTTTGCCTGACAAAAACCTTTAAGTCGAAACGTCCAATAACGTGTGATGCATTTGTAAAGGCAAACAGAACGAGGTTATCCGACCTTATTCCCAGCCCTCCTTAGACGCTTCCTACGACACGTTTCTCAGATGTCAGTGTTATTATTCCTTGTTCCATTTTCGCGTCCAGACAAGCCTCGGACACATTGGCGGTGTACACATTGGGATTTGTAAAGTTGTGTTGCAAAGGTCTTTTCCTACGTTGTCACTGTGCAGTGCGCAGGTACATTTTTAAAATGTCCCTCTTTCACTAATTGCTGTTTCATGTTAGTCTCACGCTGCTGGGAAGCTTGTAAGGTCTCACAGAGAAACTGCTACCATGCAATAGCAAGAACAAATCATACATGTTGTGCACATGTCGTTACAAAAAAATAACAAAGTCTGCTCTAGATTGTATGGCTGCAAGAATATAATCTCTCACTAGAAGCTGAGAGCGGGTTAGCTAACAAAGACAATGACGTTATGTTTTGGATCACCAAGAAAAGACAATATTTCAGTTATTCTAGTCGTAATGGTCCAGATTCATCCTCCTTCAGTTCAAGTACAAGAGCAGATGAGCAGAAAGGGGACACTTGAGCAGGGAGTACCTCAAGGGGGAGTACTGTCACCCACACTCTTCCTGGTGTATATAAATAACATCGCAGAAAATATACCAAGAAGAGTCTACAGCTCCATGTTTGCAGACGATCTGGCTATGTGGACCTCTGAAAAGAATATCACCATAGCAAGTAATCGGATGCAGCAGTCCCTAAAATCGTTGGAGTAGTGGGTGAACTCAAGACTGGTCAAAATAAATGAAGAAAAAACAACATGTACGATATTTTCGCTTTCAAATAAACCCCAAAACACCAAAATAAGTCTTAACGGCAAATACCTGCGGCCAAACGACAATCCAAACTACCTGGGAGTCACATTTGGTCGGCTCATGACATGAAAAAGTCAGATTGAGAGAAACCGAATGAGAACCATAGAAAGAATGGCAATCATGACGAAACTTGCTGGCACAAGTTAGGGAGCAGACGAAAGTATACTAAAGAAACTGTACACTGGAAGAGTGAGATCAGTTCTCGAGTATGGCATTGTGGCATGGGCAACAGCATCAAAGGCGAACTTTGATAAAATTAGGAAACTTCAAAACCACGCCATGAGAGGTATAACAGGAGGCATGAAGTCAACGTCAATTGTAGAACTTGAAAGGATTACAAATCTGCAATCCATGACCGACAGAAGAGACTGCAGAGCCCAGCAGCAAGCAGAGAAACTCAGACTACTGACAGACCATCCAATGCATCAGAGACTAAAAAGATTTGGAAAAGGGAAACTAAAGTGGAGAAACTTTGCAGAAATAGCTAAAGCGAAGATGAGCGAAGACCATATGAACACCATAACAACACCAAAGCCCATCCTTACTGTACGCAAACCCACATGGAAGCAGCATATCATTCCGGAGGTGGTAGAAAATATACCAGGTATTGGAAACAAGAACAGCCAGACTGAAAAAGAAAGAAGAGACATAACCCTGAGGTACATAACGGAAAACTACCCAAGCATGGACTGGACCCTTGCATACAACGACGGTTCTGTAAGAAACACAACACATAATGGAGCGGGAGAGGTATTTCTGAGCCTAACAAATGGTAGAAAAATAACACTATCAGTGGAAACTGGAAAATTCGCAAGCAATTTCAGATCGGAGGCAAAGGCACTGAAGGCTGCAGTAAAAGCAATGCTGACCGGCGAAAGTAATGGAAGCCAGATAGTCCTGTTTACAGATGCCCTGGCCGTGGTTACAGCACTAAACCGCCAGAAAAATACTGAACAAATGATTTAAGAGCAGTTCTCTGTCAACTATGCCAGCAGTCCGCACCAAAAAGAGTAGTGGCACAGTGGGTTCCAGCCCACTGTAACATCCAAGGCAACGAGGAGGCAGACAGACTGGCAAAAGAAGGTGCAAGACTACCACAACCAGATTCTAGTGGGACCTACGAAGAGTCCAAAAGGTTTATTAGGACCAGATACATGGCCAAATGGGAAATAGATCCTATTGGCTACACAAAAAATGATTCCTATTACCAGTTGAACAGAAGAGAGCAGGTCGTGGTCTTCAGACTCTGCACAGGCCACAACAGACTGAGTTACCATCTATTCGATAAACTGAAGATAGGTGGCACTGACGAATGCACCTGTGGTACAGGGAAAATGATCGCTGAACATCTGCTGCAAAATTGCCCGACATACAAGGACCAGAGAAAGCACATGTGGCCATCACCAGTACCAACACTAGAAAAGCTCTATGGCAGTGTCGACAGCCTCAGGATGACCGCTACTTTCTTCGAACAAATTCAAATTGACGTCTGACAGAATACGAAGAAGAAGAAGAAGAAGAAGAAGAAGAAGAAGAAGAAGAAGAAGAAGAAGAAGAAGAACGTCGCTCCCATCACTGTCTGAACGAATCTCGTTCCGTTGCCAAAACTCCAGCCTCCACCACAGTCCTGCCCAGGCATTCCTGGATATCTTATTGTTATCGTCTTCTTTTACCTTGCACCATACATTCCATAACTGTTCTCTCTAGACCATTGTGTCTCTTGATGTGAAGATATGAATATCCGGTTATAATTTCCCCATTCTGTGTTCTCTTTTCATACCATTCACTAAGGAATAATAATAATAATAATAAAAACAATAATAATACTAATAACAGTAATAATAATAATAATAATAGGAAGCTAACAAATGACAAGCACAGAACACTGAGTAAATATGTTAGATACAACAAAATAATCGATATTGACATACCTTTCCAATCTGTTTGAGTTTAGCATTGTAGAACAAACATTGTCTTGTTTTCTCTATGAAATGTTGGTTGCTTATAGCATATATATTGACACCCTGTCCAGCTACGTGACTTTAAGGATCCCTAAGGATCATTGCGGAGAGCTGGACAATTTAGGAAGTGATCGGAGAAGACAAGGGGATAATTGATCAGTTAACTTGATTGTACAGTATTTGTGTTGTCGTGGGGATCTCTGATGGTTAAGTTAGACTGTTAAGTGTGGTACATAGGGAAGAGTGGGTGGGACAAGTTGTCGTGGGGATCTCTGATGGTTAAGTTAGACTGTTAAGTGTGGTACATAGGGAAGAGTGGGTGGGACAAGTTGTCGTGGGGATCTCTGATGGTTAAGTTAGACTGTTAAGTGTGGTACATAGGGAAGAGTGGGTGGGACAAGTTGTCGTGATGATAGCTGCTGGTTAAGTTAGACTGTTAAGGGTGGTATATAGGGAAGAGTGGGTGGGACAAGTTGTCGTGATGATCGCTGCTCGTTAAGTTAGACTGTTAAGTGTGGTACATAGGGAAGAGTGGGTGAGACAATTTGTCGTGGTGATCGCTGCTCGTTAAGTTAGACTGTTAAGTGTGGTACATAGGGAAGAGTGGGTGAGACAAGTTGTCGTGGTGATCGCTGCTGGTTAAGTTAGACTGTTAAGTGTGGTACATAGGGAAGAGTGCGTGAGACAAGTTGTCGTGGTGAAAGCTGCTCGTTAAGTTAGACTGTTATGTGTGGTACAGAGGGAAGAGTGGATGGGACAATCACTTAGAGGGATCGGACGTTGGGGATGGGATAGAAAGATCAGGCGGTGGTAACAGAGATGGAAAGTTTAAGCTGTGGATAGAATGATGGGAAGGTTAGCCGGTGGATAGATAGATTAGCAGTCTTGGCAGTGAATAGAGAGATGTGATGTTTTGGCAGTGGATAGAGAGATGGGAAGTTTAGGCTGTGAAGAGAGAGATGTGAAGTTTAGCGGTGGGTAGAGAGATGTGAAGTTTAGGCGGTGGGTAGGGATGTGGGAAGTTTAGGCGGTGGATACATAGATGGGATGTTTTTGCGGTGGAGAGAGAGAGATAGGAGATGAATGGAAATATGGGAGGTAAGACGTTTTAGAGCTAAATAGTTGGAGATGTTGGATTGTTGTGGATGTGGTTGCATAGAGAGGTGGGTGGTTGTAGGTGGAGACACAAAGAGCAGTGGCTGGCTGTTGGTGGAACTACAAATAACGGTAGATGGCTGTTGGTGGGGATACACAGAGTGGTGGATGGTTGCAGGTGGAGAATCAAAGAGCGGTGGATGGGCTTTTGGAGGAGATACAAAGAGCGGTGGGTGGTTGTAGGTGGAGATACAAAGAACGGTGGGTAGTTGTTGGTGGAGGTATAAAGAGCGATAGGTGGTTGTAGGTGGAGATACAAAGAGTGGTAGGTGGCTGTAGCTGGAGATACAGAGAGTGGTTGGTGGTTGTTGATCTAGAAAGCTATATAGTTCGATAGCTAAAAATGGAAATAGTTAGGTTGATATGGAGCAGAAAGGGTGGGGGTGGATAGTTAAGGGGGTTGGATTGTTGAGGGGTTAGATAGTAGATTGATTGGATAGCTGAGGAGTTGGATAGCTGAGGGGTTGGATTGTTGACGGGTTGGATAGTAGATGGATTGGATAGCTGAGGAGTTGGATAGCTGAGGGGTTGGATTGTTGAGGGGTTAGATAGTATATGGATTGGATAGCTGAGGATTTGGATATTTGAGGGGTTGGATTGTTGAGGGGTTAGATAGGGATTGGATAGCTGAGGGGTTGAATAGTTGAGGAACCCGTTAGCTGAGTGGTTGGATAGTTGAGGGGTTGAATTGTTGAAGGGTTGGATAGTTGTAGGGTTCGATAGGTTAGGTGTTGGATAGTTGAAGGGATCGATAGTTGAGATGTTGGATAGCTGAAGGGTTGGATAATTGAGGGGTTGGATAGTGGAGGGATTGAATAGTCGAGATGTTGGATAGTGGAGGAATTGGATAGCTGAGCGGTTGGATAGTTGAGGGGTTGGATTGTTGAAGGGTTAGATAGAGATTGGATAGCTGAGGGGTAGAATAGTCGAGGAATTCGTTAGCTGAGTGGTTGGATAGTTGGTGGGTTGGATTGTTAAGGGATTGGATAGTAGAGGGGTTCGATAGTTGAGGTGGTGAATACTTTAGGGGTAGGATAGTGGATGAATTGGATAGCTGAGGGGTTGGATAGTTGAGGGGTTGGATTGTTGAGGGGTTGGAAAGTTGAAGTTTTGGATAGTTGAGGAATTGGATAGCTGAAGGGTTGGAAAATTGAGGGGTTGGATAGAGGAAGGATTGAATAGTTGAGGGATTGGATAGTGGAGGATTTAGATAGCTGAGGGGTTGGATAGCTAAAGAGTGGGATAGTTGAGAAGTTGACTAGTTGAGGGGTTGGACAGTTGAGGGGTTGGAAAGTGAAAGGGTTGGATAGCTGGTTCGTTGTAACATGTGATCAAAGTGTTGCGCAATCGCTTGGCCACTTATGATCCAGTCTTTCTTAGCGAAATACGATAAGAGGATGTCAACGAGTACACCAATCATGGACGCCATCTCAATTTGGAAAATAACCTGGAACCTGAACTGACAAGACGTCGCCGCGCGGGTTGGGCTTTTTTCTCGTCTATTAACACGGTCCTGGACGGTTGCCATGACCAAGACTTACGAGCCTTCCTGTTCAAGTCCACTGTACTTCTCACAATGTGTTACAGTGCTGAGACGTGGAAACTTACAAAATCACCGTAGGACACATTGAGAGTGACTCAGACATCCCTGAGAGACGCTTGGTTGGAATCGCTCTCCGGAACCAACGTTTGCAAGATCTCCACAATTCTGACATAAGATGATTGTCCCTGGTGAAGGATGCAGTAATCCATGCAGACAAAGCAAAACATAGATGGACAGGTCACATGTTATGACGAAACGATAGTTAGATCGATATATATATTTCTTCTTTGATCAGCTGTGCTTCTAGTCCGCTAAGGTTCACAAAGGAGACTACACACTTCATGGTGTTACGGCCCCTTTAACTTTTCTAGCTTGACCTCTTCCTCAAGCCCGACAGCCTCTCTTCGGATTGCATAAGTGGTTCAGTACTACGCGATGTACAGATTAGAATAAACACCGTTTAATAGATGAACTGTTAGACAGACAGAAAGCTGGAATCGTTGACCAATCGATATTTAGACAGACAGAGAGACACACAGACACACATATAGGTAGAGAGATAGGTAGAGAGGTAGATTTATAGATATAGAGATAGAGAGATAGATAGACAAACAGACAAACAGTCAAGATATATAAAATAGATAAGATAGATAAGACAGACAGATAGACAGATATATATATATATATATAGATAGACAGACAGACAGACAGGCAGACAGACAGACAGACAGAAAGACAGACAGACAGACAGATAGATAGATAGATAGATAGATAGATAGATATATAGATAGATAGATAGATAGATAGATAGATAGATAGATAGATAGATAGATAGATAGATAGATAGATAGATAGATAGATAGATAGATAGATAGATAGATAGATAGATAGATAGATAGATAGATAGATAGATAGATAGATAGATAAGCAGTTGAATATATGGAGTGGAATAATATAGATATAGCAACGTTAGAGAGATGGACAGTTAGATAGACAGACGGATATACCGTTGAAGCAATGAGCAGATGGAGGCAGAGAGAAAGAGTAGTTTGTTGAAAAATGGGTAGTCGGATAGAAAGAATGCCAAAGAAGAACTGCATAAATAAACTTTAGTGCACGTATTCTATGACAGGCGAAATCGACTCACTTAATAAAAGCATCATTACAAACGAGATGAATGATAACCAAAGACGATTTCTCTTCGAGATATTTGATATATAAGCTCATTAGTGACAGTCAGTTTTTGGGCATTAGGGACGCGATATGGCGAAGGCGATAAGCTTGCTGGCTGCACTAGATGAATGTTTAGAAAGCCGATTGATCACCGTCGGGGCAGTGTATGCGTTAGGGATGATAGTCTGTCTAAAATGGGACGGGTCGTGATCACATGAGGTAAGTGAGTTTCTGGTTAAAATATATGAAAAAAAAGGAGATGGATGGATACGTTGATATTACATAAAAGAGGGAAATCGAAGTTGAATTGGAAGATATGTTAGAATGCAGGCCAAGATACGCAGTAACACCCCGACTTACGTTGTTTCGGATTCCGTCTTTCCGCACTTACCAATATTTTTCTTTAAATATCTGTACTTGCGTTACGGTTTCATATTTACGTTTAACATATATTTAGCGTTACGACCCAAACAGCCCCATCGCGTCAATTACCGCTTGACTATCTTCCATTGTCTCAGAACATTTCAGTTAACTTCAGCTGCCCATCTCCACATCGAATGTTGACTGCTTTTGGTCTTCCACATCCCCTGTCTTATGCCTTCATGGTGCAATACGCCATGCTTGTCCCTGTCCATTATTTAATTTGATTCCCTCACATACATCCTTGTTTATGTGATAAAAATATCTTAACAAACCGAACTGTTGATTTTGTTCATCTTCACCATCCTCATTTCTTTAAGACTTTCTTATTCGCTTGCTCTTCTTTCCACGAGATACACTCTAATCTGTTATATATATTTACATTTTAAAGACATAGATTCTCTTCTCTGTTAATTCATTGTCCATGTTTCTACCTACTACAGTAAAATCAAGTACACATAAAATCTTATCGTTCTCATTGTTAATGTGTAAGTGATATGCTTGGATGCCAATATTTGACTTATGTTGGTGAATACAGAATTGACCATCCCTTGGTTTCGTTAGGTACCCATTTACAGCTGGGTTGACTGGAAGAAATGGTCTCACAATAGATAAACCGACGGGTTGACAGGTCTTTCGAGTTGAGTATAACACGATTTGAACTTGGTACATTGCATTGTAAACCAAGCTGACAATTACAAGACCACCAACCCCCCATATCAAGAAGGAAACAGTAGGCCAATCCATATGCCGCAGGAATGAGCAGCTTGAGTGGAGTTACTGAAGATATAACTTTTCAGATAGGATCCGTTCCAGATTAGTATTTGTTACACTTATAGTTGAACTGGGCAACCATATACAACAATAGCAACATCAACATCAAGAAACGCAACAACAACAAAAACAGCAAAAATTACACAATTAAAACACAAAAAACTAGAAAACTAGTTAAATAAAGTGCCTTACTCGTTATCTAAGACGGTCGTTTCAATTATTGGAACGTCTGTATCTTTTTTAATGAGGGTTGGCAAAATCATTATGTAAATGAAAGTTCTAACTGTGTCGCCACTACATGAGTAAGAACGTACATTGGAGATGCCTCGTTTTGCAAAACATTCATAGAGCCTCCTGCTCCTTTTGTAAGGAAAAAAGGAGGCAGATGACGACAATGATGATGTGGAAGATTACAGTGTTATTCGTGATGGTCAAAGTAGAACGATTTATAGATGCAAGAAAACAGAAAGACTCCAATGGAATTATCGAAAGTAGTCCCTTCTTAGTTAAACACCTGAACATCAGCTTCACAAATATTTAAAAATCAGCTTGACAAACATTTGAACATCAGCTTGACACACATATTAACATCAGCTTGACACATATTTAAACATCAGCTTGACACACATATTAACATCAACTTGATAAACATCATCAGCTTGACAAACATCTGAACATCAGCTTGATAAACATCATCAGCTTGATAAACATCCTCAGCTTTACAAACAACATCATCTTCACAACCATCATCAGCTTCATAAACATCATCAGCTTGACAAACATCATCAGCTTTACAAATAACATCAGCTTTACAAACAACATCATCTTCACAAACATCATCAGCTTGACAGACATCTAAACATCAGCAAGACAAACAATATCAGCTACACTAACATCTGAACATCTGATTGATAAATATTTAAACATCAGCTTGACAAACACCTGAACATCAGCTTGACAAACATCTCAACATCAGTTTGACAAACATCTGAACATCAGTTGGACAAACATCTGAACATCAGCTTGACAAACATTTGAACATAAATTTTACAAACAACATCTGCTTGACAAACATGTGAATATCGGCTTGACAAAAACCATTAGCTGACACACACCTGAACATTAGCTTGACAACTAAACATCATCTGATGAACATTCCATGTATAACAACTCTGCACTATCAATCTCAAACTTGTTACTTATCCATTGCTCGAGAGAGGAGCATAACGGAATGTGAATTGGAATGTCTAAGAAATGTCATCGATGTCACAAGGACAGATCGCGTGAGCAATGAGAACATTCGAAATATAGAACGAACTATCATCTGTACTGAATACATTTCTAAACAGAACATTTGATGGTTCGGTCACCTCAAGCTAATGCGACCTGATAAACTCCCACTGCACGCTTATAATACACGAAACGATGACTACAGGTCACGAAGTAGACGTCATAGAAAATCGATAGATGACGTAATAGTAATAATACAACGACAGACGCTTACAACTACTCACCCCACGTACTTGGTACGTGAGATCACTTCTTCCCTCCCGCTTCCCTCCAACATCTCCTCCCGCATCTCCTGCACTCCGCCCTCTCCTCCCAATCCTCACGGAGCTCATCGGCATAAGTGGACGGCCCATTGAACTGAGCAGATGATAGAATATGAATTGAATAAGAAAATTGGCTTTGATGTGTACCTAGACACAGATAGATTGAATGAGAGAAATGGAATGTTATGTAATTAGACACAGATGGATTGAATGAGAGAAATGGAATGGTATGAACCTAGAAACAGATGGATTGAATGGGAGAAATGGAATGTTATGTACCTAGAAACAGATGGATTAAATGAGAGAAATGGCTTTGATGTGTACCTAGACACAAATGGATTGAATGTGGAAAATGGAATGCTTGTTTACCTAGACACAGATGGATTGAATAGGAGAAATGTAATGTTATGCACCTAGACACAGATGTATTGAATGGGAGCAATGTCATGCTATGCACCTAGACACAGATGTATTGAATGGGAGTAATGGAATGGTTGTTTACTGTTTACCTAGACACATATGTATTGAATGGGAGTAATGGAATGGCTGTTTACTGTTTACCTAGACACATATGTATTGAATGGGAGTAATGGAATGGTTGTTTACTGTTTACCTAAACAGATATGGATTGATTATGTTAAAATAAACATTTATATCATCAGAGGAGTGGGTGGCTGAGATGTTTGTTAATACCGACCTACTCACAAAGTTGGCACGGGTTCATCCGCCACCCTCTCCCCGCCACCCTCTCCTCTCCCCTCTCCCCACCTTCCCACCCGACCCACACCATCAATTACAAATCTTTAAACTTCCTCTGAGGCATAGTTCTTTAACAAATACAAGACATGTGCTCCTGTCCTGTACCACTTCTGTCCACGTATTGTCTGTATCTTTCAATGTTTGTCTCAATCTCTCTACTACATGTGTGACTTGGTCGACCTCGTTTTCTAACGCTTTGGGGATTCAGAGATTGTCTTGTAAAGTTATCAGCTGGCTTCCGGAAAATGTTTCCAATCCAACATCTGCGTCCTTCCCACAAGCCAAGTTCCAATGCGTATTATGTGGTTGTTTCAACAGCCCCATAATAGGGATCGTATTATGCCATTTAAATTACTCGTTTGTGTGTCTTCTTTTTCGTTACGCTTGTGTCCTTCTTGTGCCTTTCAGCATCAGGTTATGAAGAGGTTACTTGACCGGGTCCCAGTATGTGCTTTGCACACGGGGACAGCTTTACTGCCTCAGGTATGTCTGCTATCAATGTTTTGCGTGATCGGCCCTTGGCTTTGTATCCATTGTATCTGTATAGCATTGCCTTATAATGGATGCTATCTAGTTTTTGTCGCGTCACGTGTCCGAATCATCTGGTTTGCAGTCTCTTGATAAGATTTAGCACTGATTTTGTATCTACTTGGTTCCTAATATCTTCGTTTCTGATTCTATTCATTAGTGTTTCTCTAAGCATTCTGCGTAGGCGTTTCATCTAGGTTGTTACAATGTTTCTTTTATCGTTGCTGTTCAATGTCCAATTTTGGCCGTGTAGGTAGGGATTTCTGGTTGTATATTTTATGAAAGTATTTACCTTTTTGGTTGTTGTTCTCAATGTTTTAGAACAATACAATAGATTGGACATTACATTTGAGTTCTTTATTTTTATTATTGTGTTGGATTTAATTTCTTTTCATTTCCATACGTTCCTCAATGCAATTGAAGCTCCTTTGGCGTTGTGTATTCTTATTATGATGTCATTCTCTATACCGCAGCTGATTGGTCTATATTTTCACAAAATATGTATGGACCATTGCACATTATTTCTATTTCTATCTTAATATTTGTGTTTTCAATCAGTATATTCAGTTACAATTTAAGTGGCCCCTCATCAAGTATTATATAATTAATTATCGTGTGTGGACAAGTCCAGAAATTGCGGGGAGTGAATTGATTGACCGATTAAATCAAGATGTGGGTGTACGAATTGAACTTACGGTGCGAGATGTCTAGTCTCTAGGGTTCAAATACAGGAAGACCACTATTATTTTACCTTTTCATTTTGTTTCAAATCTAATCAATATATTATCTTCTATTATAGCGTAAAAACAGCTGCGGTTTGTTAATTTTTTTTACTGTAAGCGCCCCCAAATTTACATAATCGTATAGCTCACTCACTTTTCAATGCAGCGAGATAATTTTGGTAAGGATATTGAAACGCATTTCTGTCTGTCTGCGTAGTCAAATGAAACCAACACTAGATACTTCATTTGCGAAACATTACTGTACGGTGGTAGAGGGACATGATCCTTGGCTAGGTGCAAAAGTCCGTGAATCAAATCTAAGAAAGGACTTTATGATTTTTATTTTGCAAATATTTTGAGAAAATCTTACTTGAACTGTTATCATACATTGCATTTGATCATGACGTCATTGTAAAATAAATTCAGGGGGGTGTGGGGGGTGTTTAGGGGGGAAACAAGAAAATAAATCAAACACATAAATCACTTTTCTGGTGGAAAATAGAAGACGGTGTTGGTGGTGGAAGAGGTAAGAGATGAGCGCGGAGGAAAAGCAAGAGAAAGAGGTAGGGAAGTGGGTCAATTGTTATTCTACGGTTATTTCTTTCGTATTGTACAGATCTACTGACGAACAAAGGTTCTGCCCGTGCCTGCTAGTTAATGGTCATTTTGGAGAATGTATTTTCACCGTTGGCAGGCGAGATTTGATTGGCATATCATATTATATAACGTGATGCGATCATAAGTGTGTCAAAGTGGCGCTTGACCCTGGCCATGCTTGACCCTGCGCGAGATAATTATTAAATGATTTCGTTAGAACATAAGGCAGTTCTAAAGTGTATATATGTTAATATATGGGGAAGAGATGGGCGGTTTGGGGAGGGGTTAGTTATGGGTGAGTGGGGGAAGGGATAGATAAGCAGGGTGGCCTAATTTGCGTTTAACACAACGCTTGGCGTGATACTCTACGTCATAGGCGCTGCATGGGATAATTCTGAAAAGGGCTAACACCGTTCTGAATCTGAAACTAGGATCAAAATACTGAGCAGTGGATAAGCTGCAACGGTCAGCGACCCAAAGCTGACTGCTAGCGTTATGGCCAGCGAACCAGAGCTGATAGGACCCTTCTACGCCTCCACTCTGTGATCCTGGATAACAGGCTACATCAGAGCAAATTCGCTAAGGAGAAAGGTTCGAAGAGGGAAGGCTAGCCCGGTGACCAAACATGCCTGCTGTATTCCGATGTATCGAGCCAAAAAGGGAAAATAGCGCAGTCAAGCTGTCAACTACGACACAAGACATTCCGTTCTCCGGACAATAGTCTGCAACTTGCAAAGTCCTTTGCCGGGCTTGGTAGCAGGAGTATGAGAACGAACGAAGAAGAAGAAGAAGAATATGAATGGGCGAGTTGAAATGGGGATACAGACGACTTAAGGGGGTGGGGTACTGGGAGAAATAGGTTGCCGTGGTGGGTTGGTTGAAGTAATGGCCAGTTTGGATGGGAGGATTAGGGATGAAAAGATGGACATATTGGATATTTAGGTGGGGGCGGGGGGAGTGCAATGGTGGTGTGGGGCAAGGCTGAGGAAAGAGGACAATCTTTAATTGCTAAGCTACTGCCTTTTTCTTTCATTTTGTGCAGATGCACGGACGGCCAGATAATCTGCTCGCGTTCTCTAGTGCTTATGTTATTCTCCATCTGTTTGGGATTATGGGACCGAAAAACCAAGTCATAGACAAAGTACAGATCTTCAGTTTGTTGTCGGAGTCAATTACACTCCATCTTTCTTGGCTGATGGTGTCTTCATAAACCCAAGTACGGTACAAGTTTATATATCAGAGTAGGGATATAATCTAGTCTACACACTGTTACGAGTTTCACGGCCAATCTGCCTTTATTCCTCAGCCTTAAAGTTGGAAATACCAGCACCTCGCAGTCTACATGACAGATAATCGCACATACCCACGTGTTCTAACGACTTAAGCTGCTAATATAGAATAAACAGTTGTCGATAATGTACATAATTCTTTGATGCCCAAAATATATTTTACTGAAATTTATTTCGTTATTTCCTTCCGAATAACTTTATTTCTTTCTCCTATTTTTAATTCAATACACGACCCAATTTCAATATTTATCTAAATAGTAGCCCATCTTTCTTTGACATCTAAGGGGCATCATTCTAATTATCGCCAACAATTTTCCAGGAAATTTGGGAAAGTCCTGATGCGAGAGAAAGGTCTCTATTTAATAGCTTCATTATAGCCGTCGAAGTTATCATTTACCACAACGCCAGTCTCAAGTGGCAGAGACTAACTTTGTATTATCAATTTGTTCGGGTCACTGAGCCGTTCGGAGAATGATTCCTTAAAGAGATTCCAGGAATTTAGGAGAACTTGTCGAGTGGAAGTAACAGGAGAGGGATTTGCTTATTACTTTTCATTGCGGCAGTTACAAATGTAGGGTTTTGATGAGTATGTAATATTAGTGTGTATGTAAAAGTAGTGTTGTAGCTGATACTGTCTTTGTTAGGAAGTGTTAGATAGAATTTACTATACACGCTCTCTGCTTTTGTAAAAGGTAAACGTATACATAAAACGTAGGCACAAAACGTAGGCGCCAATCATATGCCATAATACCTTGCTTAAACGAGCAGATCGATACCCCATGACGTCACCATTATTGATGACATGAACGTTCAGATCTCCAAAGTCAGCATCTCATTTGGTAGATTTGACACCGATGTTTGGCGACAAAGTGGTATTCGTCTGCAGTCAACGCTGAAGGTGTACAGAGCTGTAGTGCTTCAAGTGCTGCTGTTTGCATGTACTTAATTACTTTCCGTGTGAAACACGGACTACATACAGTCGCTACTTAAAGAAGCTGAACCACCACCATTGTCTGTCTGATAATGCTGATGAAGATAAAGTAATAGGACATAATCCCTTTCTTGACAGAGCTGGTATCTCTATTATCAATACTATTCTGATGTAGTCCCAGACCCCTGAACAGGTTGTGTAGCCAGACTATCGCTGCCAAATATAGTCTTTTATGGTTAGATACAAAAGGAAACAAACGCTCCAATTATAGCCAACAGAAACGTTTTAAAGACACCATTAAAGCTTCACTAGCACTTTCTGACATAATGCCCGACACTTAGGATGTCGCTACGCAAGAGAGAACCGCTTAGCCCACGTCTCTTCTTGAAGATGCAGAGTATTGGGATGTTTCAATGAATGAAGCAGCTGAACAACGGAGACAGGCTAGAAACGCCCGCAAAAAAAAACATTTACATTTTCTATTCTTACCAGACAGCATCGGCTCTGGTGTCCACCTTGGAACATATCAACAGACATGACATATTCTAAATGAGCGATATAGAGAGCGGTCTTCGTCACCAGTGACGGATAAGCAACTTACACTCACATATAAGAAACCGAGAATATTTTTAAAAAAGCGGAGTTGTACATAAAGCGAACTTCAGTCTTTTCTTTTTTACATAGACAATGCATTTTGGCAGGTAAAAAAAGCAAATAACACGCTAGACGCGTATATCATTGGTTAATGCATTGAAAGGCTAGATTAATCAAAATAAACATTAATTAAACACAATCAATTCAAATAAACACAATTAAATCTTTTAATATTTCCATTATAGCAAATATGGAAATGGATGTAAAGATTGATGATCACTCGGATGACCACAATAGCTTCACCGAGTTTCACTCAGCCCCATCATCACATAACGATTTAAGAAAAGGAATTGGGGGGGGGGGGGGGGGAGAGGAGGGGGGGGGGATTGAAATGTGATTGATTTGGTTACTAAGTTTGATTAGTGCACGCCTGTTGTCTTACAAACTGAGAGGAACACGATTTTTTAGCTTTATCGCCACATTTCCGATCCATTATGAATATTATAAACACAAATTTAACAGATGCACATAAACAACAGCACAGACCTCTGTTTTGCACGATTTTTGAAATCCCAGCTGAACGAAATCATAGTGTGCAGTCCATTTTTAAACTGATCGGCTGGTTGGTTGCAAAACCATGATCAGAAAATCTGCCTTCGTATGCACGAATTTTGGTCATAATTCTTCTTCTTCTTCTTCTTCTTCTTCTTCTTCTTCTTCTTCTTATTATTATTATTATTATTCGGTGCTCGTTCTGAAAAGGTCGTTGTGACCTTGTGTCGTAGTTTACAGCGTTGCTGCGATATCATGTGCCGTTCGAACTGACACATCCAGTTTGAGAACGCCATTGTTGGGACCGGGTTTGTATTCCCTCCACGATTCATGTTGTCTTAGCCAGACTGTAATAGAGAATAATGTTGCCAGTGCCGTCACTTGAAGCTGGAATAGGGTCGTGTCAGCTTTGGTTGACTGACCCTAACGTAAACAGCCAGCTATGGAGGACTTGGTATATGTCCTCTCGTTCTCTGCTGAGGATTCGCCACCTGGTTAAAATTGAAGGTGTTAGTTTCATCGAGTGTTCGTATAGTGAGGCACTACTATACTGCCTTTGGGGATGAAGTGTTGGAGACTTTTACGCAAGGTCTGAGTTTTTTAAATTCTATTTACAGCACAAGTCGTTCTACAGATAATGTTGGCGATGAGAATAGCGTACATGAATCTTGACTGTACGTGGTCTTTGATATGGTGTTCTACAGATAATGTTGGCGATGAGAATAAATATGACAGACTGCACTATCACTGTACATGGTCTTAGGTATGGTGTTCTATAGATAATAAAGCGCCTGTGTGGCAGAATGGTAGAGAACTCCATTTTCACTGAAATGGTACAATGTCCAACCCCTGTTATATACACGCTCCAGTTGACCCAGCTTTATATGGGTACTGACCATACTATTAGGAAAGGAAGGGAACTGACCATGCCCACCACAAAATAGTAATAATACGATGCAACCTCTAAAACTGCATCCCCAACAGCAGCGTGTGTTATATACTACCATAACCTGTTAAAGTAATACTGGCGATTGGGCTGGGAGGAGGAGGTCTAGTGATACATACCACACTGCCTCTCAGATAAGGTAATACATTCCTTACTCCTTTCTCAGCTGTCTCACTTCTACTTAAATTTATCTTAGAAAACCCATGCTAATCTATTTCTTACCTCTTGTAAACTTCTAAAGTCACCTTGAAGACATGTCATGAAATCCTTCATCATCTTTTCAAATCCGTTCCGACCCTTAGTAACTCGGGCCAACATTTGCAAACATTAGAAAACCCATGCTAATCATTTATATTTCTTACCTCTTGCAAACTTCTGAAGTCACCTTGAAGACATGTCATGAAATCCTTCATCATCTTTTCAAATCCGTTCCGACCCTTAGTAACTCGGGCCAACATTTGCAAACATTAGAAAACCCATGCTACCCTCTACAAGACAATTATATCAAAGCTACCTTAAAAATCATTTTTGAATAACAATAGGAGAGGTTAATTTTCAACATCTTTGTTTCTCTCTCTCTCTCTCTATCTCTCTCTCTCTCTCTCTCTCTCTCTCTCATTCTCTCTAGTTTGTGAACGTAAAAAACGGCGCATGAGGCAACAACTCAAAGGTTCAACAAACTAAAACACAATAATGCACAATAACCTATGTTGTGAGCAAACTGCCACTTTAACATCTAGCAGGCTTTACTCGAGATATATATATATATATAAACAATACGTGTGTAACGAGCGGGCGTACTGTTCCAGTGTCTGCCAAACAATTGTACAGAACACATATGTTCACAGGTAGAGGCAGTGCCCGGGCTCAGTATCTGGAGAGTATTAATGCATCATTTCCTATGCTTAATGAAATCGAACATGAACTACACGAATTGGGGATTCAAATAAAGAATATTATTCACGTTTATGTATTGGAAATGATTTTTTTTTAACTACAATTATAGCAACAACGTATATTCTAAATATATTCTGGAGACAAATATAGTCCATCAAATACTGTTGAAGTCAAGAATTTCTCCTACCTTGGAAATTAGAAAATGGAAGACGTGAAATATAAATTAGGAAGAGAATAGGGAAGGTCAAATCTGTTGTCATCAGCATGAGTCATATTACTGGATTACTGGATTACTGGATGACACGTTCTTCAGCGGCGGTTACACCGCTGCAGGTCACAACTTCTCTTCCAACGGTCTCTGTCATAGGTCACGGTAGACCTGTGGATAATGAGTCCTCCATCTGTGGACATATGTCATATACTGACATCTAAGTAATTCACTGACACATTGCCGCAAAGAACATGCTAAAGAGTGTCGGTGCTTACACACAACCTATTGTTGACTTTGAAGGATATATATAACTTACGTTAATGCAGAATTCGAGCCATCATAAAACTGTCGGATGTTTAACGAGCCGGAATTTTATATGATCTGTCAAAGCGCTTTGCAGCACTTTGCTGTTGACAGTGTCAAAGGCCTTGATCCGGTCGACAAAACTGTACGTGTAATAATGATGTCCCTGACAAACTCCTGAAGTTGACGTGTCAAAATATTTCGTGTCGACTATATCAAGACCAGCTCGAAAATCTCATAAAGTTGACGTGCTAGAAATATCGTGTCGACTATTCCAAGCCCAGCTCGAAAACCACCCTGACTGTGAGTAGGCCATGTTGAACATGACTAGTTAGCCGGTTAAATAGGACTGGATCTATAATTGTCTAAGATATGGTATATCCAAATGATAAAAATTGCTCTTGTGCTGTACAATTAGCTATTGGAGTGATCTTTCGGGATCTGATGTATCTGGCCCTCTTCTCACATTTATTGGAATAGGTATGTCAGTCGTTCAAGCAGAATTGGATCTCTTGCTTAGTAAACTTCAGCGGGAAGTGCATCTGACCCCGAGGCCTGACCACTAGAAATTTGGCTGGTTACTTTCTTGACCTCATCAGTGATTGGAGGAATGTCGGCCAATCGTTGGTCGCGATTTGTAGCATTCGTGCGATGGCTTGTTTGTTTATATCCGAGAGTAGTTGAGAATTCAATGCAGCGCTCAGGAATATGGTACTTTTGTGTTAGCAGTGTCACGACATCAGTATTGAGAACCTGAGATGAATGTTTGGATTGGAGACCATCGACTGCCTTCAGTGCATGGTATAACCGCTTTGAGTCATTAGTATTTCTATATTTCTTGAACTCATGTGCTTTGTTACTGAGCCAGATATATTGCATCTTTTGAAGCTCGTTCTGGACTATTCCTCTTAAATTGTCGAAGATTGCTTTTTGGGATATTGAAGAGGGGGCATTATGACAGGAACTGTGTAAGCGGTGTTGTTCACTGAGCAGGGTCATAATGCCGTCATTGCTTCCGTCAAACTAGTAGCGGTTCTTGTGTGTGCTATGATCCAAAATATATAAAGTTGCAGGACAACTGTCATCTTCAGAGCGGTCAATTTCTCCTCCACTGCAAACTGGCAAAACTGCCTCCTCCTTAAGCCAAATGTCAAGAACACGTGATTTACTGTCTGCGACTATTCATCAATTAGGTACATGTTTATAACACTTCTTCTTCTTCTTCTTCTTCTTCTTCTTCTTCTTCTGCGTTCGTTCTCAATCCCCCGTTACCAAGCCCTGAACAGGGCTTTGCAAGTAGCAGGATGTAGTCCGGAGAGCTGAATGCGTTGTGTCGCTAGTTTCCAGCTTGACTGCGATATTCGCACCATTCGGTCCGACACATCCGTCTTCGACAGTTTTATAACACTTCATTTACTCTCTGCGACTGTTCATCCTTTAGCTAAATATCCATAATACTTGAAACACTCTCCAAAACTGTTCTGCACTTCTGAAATATTAATTTTCTTCCCAGTTCTCCAACATGAATGAGGACATCAAGGGTTCTATATGAAAGTTATTGTTTGACACAATCCGCTACTTGCAAGCCCAGAACTCAGTACATTTGTAATTACGTACCTCGCTCACCTTGGTGATCAAATAGTCGATAAGCTGCCGCTGCTTTGATCGAGGATGCACCCAGGATGTCTCGTGAAGAGTGAGCAGGCGAAGCATTGTGTTTGTGCTAGAGAGATCGCGTGTGTGGCACACGAGCTCAATAATCGAAGTCCATTGATCAAGCATTTCTCCATTCCACTGTGTGCCTATTGTTCCCTCCCAAGTACTAGTATTGCAGTTGCCAAAATTGACACGTTTTCGCACTTTGTAATTATAAGATAAGAGTTTAGTTCCACGTAGAATTTATCCTTAACGAGAATAGAGGCTGATCAGAGTTGCAATCTTCTTGTTTCTCGGGAAATTTGTAGAGACACAAGATGGTCACTGACGTCATTTGAGGGTTTGACAAGTTAACGACGATTAAGATCCTCTGGAGAATCGAACTCAAGACTCGCGCATTTTCTTGTTGTCACATCCACTCAAAAACAATGTACAGCCACTAATGGTCTATATGATCTGACCAGCCCCAGTAGACGTGTCCCACTAACAGCCACGGGTGGTCTATATGATCTGACCAGCCCCAGTAGACGTGTCTCACTAACAGCCACTAATGGTCTATATGATCTGACCAGCCCCAGTAGACGTGTCTCACTAACAGCCACGGGTGGTCTATGTGATCTGACCAGCCCCAGTAGACGTGTCTCACTAACAGCCACTAATGGTCTATATGATCTGACCAGCCCCAGTAGACGTGTCTCACTAACAGCCACGGGTGGTCTATGTGATCTGACCAGCCCCAGTAGACGTGTCTCACTAACAGCCACTAATGGTCTATATGATCTGACCAGCCCCAGTAGACGTGTCTCACTAACAGCCACGGGTGGTCTATGTGATCTGACCAGCCCCAGTAGACGTGTCTCACTAACAGCCACTAATGGTCTATATGATCTGACCAGCCCCAGTAGACGTGTCTCACTAACAGCCACTAATGGTCTATATGATCTGACCAGCCCCAGTAGACGTGTCTCACTAACAGCCACTAATGGTCTATGTGATCTGACCAGCCCCAGTAGACGTGTCCCACTAACAGCCACTAATGGTCTATATGATCTGACCAGCCCCAGTAGACGTGTCCCACTAACAGCCACGGGTGGTCTATATGATCTGACCAGCCCCAGTAGACGTGTCTCACTAACAGCCACTAATGGTCTATATGATCTGACCAGCCCCAGTAGACGTGTCTCACTAACAGCCACGGGTGGTCTATGTGATCTGACCAGCCCCAGTAGACGTGTCTCACTAACAGCCACTAATGGTCTATATGATCTGACCAGCCCCAGTAGACGTGTCTCACTAACAGCCACGGGTGGTCTATGTGATCTGACCAGCCCCAGTAGACGTGTCTCACTAACAGCCACTAATGGTCTATATGATCTGACCAGCCCCAGTAGACGTGTCTCACTAACAGCCACGGGTGGTCTATGTGATCTGACCAGCCCCAGTAGACGTGTCTCACTAACAGCCACTAATGGTCTATATGATCTGACCAGCCCCAGTAGACGTGTCTCACTAACAGCCACTAATGGTCTATATGATCTGACCAGCCCCAGTAGACGTGTCTCACTAACAGCCACTAATGGTCTATGTGATCTGACCAGCCCCAGTAGACGTGTCCCACTAACAGCCACTAATGGTCTATATGATCTGACCAGCCCCAGTAGACGTGTCCCACTAACAGCCACGGGTGGTCTATATGATCTGACCAGCCCCAGTAGACGTGTCTCACTAACAGCCACTAATGGTCTATATGATCTGACCAGCCCCAGTAGACGTGTCTCACTAACAGCCACGGGTGGTCTATGTGATCTGACCAGCCCCAGTAGACGTGTCTCACTAACAGCCACTAATGGTCTATATGATCTGACCAGCCCCAGTAGACGTGTCTCACTAACAGCCACGGGTGGTCTATGTGATCTGACCAGCCCCAGTAGACGTGTCTCACTAACAGCCACTAATGGTCTATATGATCTGACCAGCCCCAGTAGACGTGTCTCACTAACAGCCACGGGTGGTCTATGTGATCTGACCAGCCCCAGTAGACGTGTCTCACTAACAGCCACTAATGGTCTATATGATCTGACCAGCCCCAGTAGACGTGTCTCACTAACAGCCACTAATGGTCTATATGATCTGACCAGCCCCAGTAGACGTGTCTCACTAACAGCCACTAATGGTCTATGTGATCTGACCAGCCCCAGTAGACGTGTCCCACTAACAGCCACTAATGGTCTATATGATCTGACCAGCCCCAGTAGACGTGTCCCACTAACAGCCACGGGTGGTCTATATGATCTGACCAGCCCCAGTAGACGTGTCTCACTAACAGCCACTAATGGTCTATATGATCTGACCAGCCCCAGTAGACGTGTCTCACTAACAGCCACGGGTGGTCTATGTGATCTGACCAGCCCCAGTAGACGTGTCTCACTAACAGCCACTAATGGTCTATATGATCTGACCAGCCCCAGTAGACGTGTCTCACTAACAGCCACGGGTGGTCTATGTGATCTGACCAGCCCCAGTAGACGTGTCTCACTAACAGCCACTAATGGTCTATATGATCTGACCAGCCCCAGTAGACGTGTCTCACTAACAGCCACGGGTGGTCTATGTGATCTGACCAGCCCCAGTAGACGTGTCTCACTAACAGCCACTAATGGTCTATATGATCTGACCAGCCCCAGTAGACGTGTCTCACTAACAGCCACTAATGGTCTATATGATCTGACCAGCCCCAGTAGACGTGTCTCACTAACAGCCACTAATGGTCTATGTGAACTGACCAGCCCCAGTAGACGTGTCCCACTAACAGCCACTAATGGTCTATATGATCTGACCAGCCCCAGTAGACGTGTCCCACTAACAGCCACGGGTGGTCTATATGATCTGACCAGCCCCAGTAGACGTGTCTCACTAACAGCCACTAATGGTCTATATGATCTGACCAGCCCCAGTAGACGTGTCTCACTAACAGCCACGGGTGGTCTATGTGATCTGACCAGCCCCAGTAGACGTGTCTCACTAACAGCCACTAATGGTCTATATGATCTGACCAGCCCCAGTAGACGTGTCTCACTAACAGCCACGGGTGGTCTATGTGATCTGACCAGCCCCAGTAGACGTGTCTCACTAACAGCCACTAATGGTCTATATGATCTGACCAGCCCCAGTAGACGTGTCTCACTAACAGCCACTAATGGTCTATATGATCTGACCAGCCCCAGTAGACGTGTCTCACTAACAGCCACTAATGGTCTATGTGATCTGACCAGCCCCAGTAGACGTGTCCCACTAACAGCCACTAATGGTCTATATGATCTGACCAGCCCCAGTAGACGTGTCTCACTAACAGCCACGGGTGGTCTATGTGATCTGACCAGCCCCAGTAGACGTGTCCCACTAACAGCCACTAATGGTCTATATGATCTGACCAGCCCCAGTAGACGTGTCTCACTAACAGCCACTAATGGTCTATATGATCTGACCAGCCCCAGTAGACGTGTCTCACTAACAGCCACTAATGGTCTATATGATCTGACCAGCCCCAGTAGACGTGTCTCACTAACAGCCACGGGTGGTCTATATGATCTGACCAGCCCCAGTAGACGTGTCTCACTAACAGCCACTAATGGTCTATATGATCTGACCAGCGCCAGTAGACGTGTCTCACTAACAGCCACTAATGGTCTATATGATCTGACCAGCCCCAGTAGACGTGTCTCACTAACAGCCACTAATGGTCTATATGATCTGACCAGCCCCAGTAGACGTGTCTCACTAACAGCCACGGGTGGTCTATATGATCTGACCAGCCCCAGTAGACGTGTCTCACTAACAGCCACGGGTGGTCTATATGATCTGACCAGCCCCAGTAGACGTGTCTCACTAACAGCCACTAATGGTCTATATGATCTGACCAGCCCCAGTAGACGTGTCTCACTAACAGCCACGGGTGGTCTATGTGATCTGACCATGACCAGATAGACGAGTCTCACTGACAGCCACTTATGGTCTATATGATCTGACCATCACCAGGTAGACGTGTCTCACTGGCAGCCACGGATGGTCTATATGATCTGACCATCACCAGGTAGACGTGTCTCACTGGCAGCCACGGTATCTAGGTTGTGCAATGACAGCTCCTTGGCCACCAATACCGACCGTCTCTTATGTCTATCGGCGACAACATTGTCTTGCAACATGCCACTGTTCCGTATTCAGAGCTAGAGCCCTACGTACAAACCTTTTTCTTGTCTGAACATGTGTGAGGTTTGTCTGGTGTGTCTGATGATGATACCCCTGCTACATTTTGATATATATAAGAAAAGAGCCGCGCTGGTTGTCAACCTCACTCGCTCTTCCTGATCCATCTGGGTCCAAAGGCAACATATGGTCAAGACGGCTGGAAACAGGAAAGGATGTAGTGAATGACCATGCCGTTCTGAGTGTTTCGCAATGTTATGTGCGTTCCATGGCGCTTTGCTGGGACTCATCATGTCCATTGAACCAGCGCATGGTTTCACCCACATAATTACCCACATCTAGCCTTTACCTGCACAGATAGACAAGCCCTGACTGAGTTTCTAGAATAGCGACGAAACTACTACTAAGCTGCCTTAGGAACACCAGCACTGCATTTTTCATCAGGGTTTACTCATAAAGCCTTTTACTTGATCAGGCAACCCAGTAATAATAGTACGGAGGATCACATTAGCATGTCAATGTTATCAGACCACGTGTGTGTTTCCAGCTAATTTAGTTCATCCACTCCGCCATTTGTTCCCCGCCATAAAACGGACGAATAGAGATACAAAGACACCAACAATTCTCGAATACAAACATGCTGCTCTCTTGTGGGGAAAAAATACACATTGTATCGTATCTGCTTTATTGTTTTTTACTCCACCCCAATATGCAGATTGTTCCCCATAGCTACAATTACATGGGCACATCACTCTAAAAAAATAAAGTGTCCATATATACACGTATGGCGGCAAGAGAGGATGTGTGCTTGTAACCGACAAGTGAACGTCTGTTGCTGATTCCCGACTGTATCTAGATTACCAGCTTCTTTACATTTGGTGCAGGAGTCATTTTTTGATCATGGCAAGGTTGTAGTTCACTTTAAAACACAAGATAGGCACATGTGTGTGTGGCAAAGCGGTAAGTCGCACAGCTCCCAACCCGAACTTGCGTGTGTTAAAATTCATGAAACAGCTAAGTCATACCCGAATGGGTAGTAAACCTTTAAAGATATTCGTGCCTGAAGCGGATGTACTGTACTGCATTTGTATTTCCCACCACCTTATGAAACAAGGCAAACGATAAAAAGAACCAAAAAGCTATACAGCAGATGTGTAAACAATCATTGCAAATACTGGGTATGGGAAGGATATTCAGGGTATGGCGATCAGTAATTAGAGGGTAAACTAACATAAGGCATGGAATCAGACTAGTCCAAGTCGATATAAGCGTCCATTACGTTTAGCTGTAGACAATAGGACCACTACATCTAGATGCATGTTGAAAAAGGCAACTGAGTTGTACACTGGACTAGCAAAATCATCGTGTAAAGCAAATTACTTCTGAAAAAAAAGTCGCTGAACAAGAATAAAATATGCTTTGAATATGGTGGTCCCTTATTCAGGCTTGGGAGAAAAATTACAAGAGGCAAGTAGAGAAATTCAATCAGTCTAATTTATAACAAAACATTGCGACAGCTGAGGATGGGCACGTCGACAAGTTGGTAAGAAGTATCCAGAAAACATAACATTTGGAAGACGTCAGTGAAAGGGAGTGGGAAACATATCAGGTGGAAGACGTCAGTGAAAGGGAGTGGAAAACATAAAATGTGGAAGACGTCAGTGAAAGGGAGTGTAACACATATCAGGTGGAAGACGTCAATGAAAGGGAGTGGAAAACATAACAGGTGGAAGTCGTCAGTGAAAGGGAATATAAAATATAACAGGTGGAAGACGTCAATGAAAGGGAGTGGAAAACATAACAGGTGGAAGACGTCAGTGAAAGGGAGTGGAAAACATAACAGGTGGATGACGTCAGTGAAAGGGAGTGGAAAACACAATAGGCACAAGACGTCAGTGAAAGGGAGGGGAAAACATAACAGGCACAAGACGTCTGTACCAGCTGCGGATGTTTGTGGAAGTATGAAAGGGCTTGTCGTCGATAGGTCCTGCTGCTGACAGTGAGAAAGTCAAACATTTGTTCCCACTGCAGACGATCGATATCGTCGTTCTCTGTAGCCGCTACTGATAGTCTCTCAAAAAGACTCGCCTCGCAGCTCTAGAGCTTCTAGAGTGTGGCCATTGTTCATTTCCCTGGAAGGTTTTGATGGGACTGGCAACCTTACTTTCGTTAAAACAGTGCCAATAAATCCACATTACAAACAAACGTATCCAGGATTCTGTATACATTGGATAGGGTCAATCGAAATGTAGTGTTGGAGCAGATGCTCCGTCAAATAGGATATAATGATATCATGAAAAAAGGAGTCGCCGAACAGACTTCATCTCACCTAATCGCACAGAGCGTGAACTTCGAAGTTGATGGCGTTGGGTTAGTGGGGAGGGAAAGCGCAAGCGCAGGAGAAAGAAACGTGTTTCTATAGTCCGTCTTTTAATCCATAAACGAGGTCCGAAGCAATTATCTTCTAAACCGCATGTCAGATCCAAATGATTTTTTGCATGCAGTCTTAGAATATCGCTAAAACATTGATATTATGTAGTCCATAGATGTTTAGACATTTACACATCGGTGAATTCTTTTGATCTTTTAGGACCATTGCAAAGAAATTACATGAAATGTAAGATTTTACAGTACTCAGCTGAATTTGTCAGCATTTTGTTCATAGAGATATTTCCTGAAGGTCTTGATAGATCAATTGATTGTTTTTGTTGTCGTTTATGTACAATCGTAAAAATGGCACTAATGTGCAACAGTTAGTACAACCCTTCGCTTATCCTTAGACTCATAAGGTTGTTTTTAACTGCGCAGCTAATTGTAGGTTGTGTAACGCATTTGAATATCGCAATATTTTTGTTGCTATTGTATGTACACGTAATTGTTTTGATAAACATACTCTAATTAATCCAAGACTGCTAATGAGTATGCCCACAAAAGATTATATTAATCATCCGAATCATTCGATTCAAAGAGGCTCATAATTGTTACTGGCTGAAAAAATTGTTATTTATCTCGTTGCCAGTACTGTTTTCATCCCGGAACACATGTTCAATACACTTCTTCCAGAACTGAATGTCTATTTTTGAAAGGTACTCACATGTCATCACTTCAACATCACACATTTTATAAGTCCTGTTCTGTTCGGCAACTTGTCCTTTGACAGTAGCCCAAATAAGCTCTAATGTTAATTTTAATTTCAGGAGAGTAACAGGTTGATTTTTTTGTCAACAGTTTCAATATCTCCCGCATTATGAAACCTCTGTCGAAATAGTCAAATGTCTTTTTCCGTCCTTGCTTGATATGAGTGCACTCTTGTTTATGAATTAAAAGACGGACTATAGTAGGGTAGCAGAAGTGGGAATGTGAGAGAGGGCCGGCTCTATAAATTTGAGACTTGCACAATAAATACGGACGAGATAAAGTCATTGGACTACTTCGTTCCAAAATTGCTGAACAACTTTAGCAATTTATATTAAATAATCCACTAGACAGAATGTAATGAATTTTGGTGTGGGCATTAATAATAGTCACGTCCTTAAGAAAGCATTTTTTGCCCATCTAAAACTTCTCCTGTAAGTTATTACTGATTTGGGATTAGTAAAATAACACCGATCTGGATTTGGTGTACACATACAAGTTTTGCAGTAACACATGCCAGTATTCCGTTCAACGTGTACTCCAAAAGCTGTAAAGAATTGGTACAATCTGGAAAAACAATTCAGACACATCGTTCACACCTCTTTTGCACCAGTGCATGTGGCCTTTCTACGTGTCCTTTGTTTTCCGTTAGGAGAGGTTGAACGAGCTACATTCTTATAAACTTAGTAATGAATTTGAAGCGCAAATTCATGACAATGCAGAAGGTATATGTACTATTGTATTTATTACTTCTACAGAGAAGGAAAAAGGGGACGTTTATATCACGACATTCAAGATCCTAGCACGAGAACATGTTCTATGTTTAGATAGAATATCTTTCTCTCTCCCCACGAAACAAGTAATCATGAATTTGCTGGTAAAAGAAAATATATCTTTTTGTCCCAACAATTGAAAACTAGAGTTATCGCAGCTTGTGATGCGGACTAATTGGACAAAGCTGTTTTCAATTGACTAGATAATTACAAAGCAAGGCCACACTTCTCTTTGACTACCACTGTACCATTCATACCACAACATCATATCACTTGTGTCAAGTTTCCGCACATAACAAGACTTTAAAACTATGTGATGTTTAAATATGAACACGTGGTGCTTTTTCTAAAATATATATTGAGTACTAGAGTAAATGTGAAGAACATGTGCTTCGAGAACAAGAAACATATTGGCAACTAGATTGGTTGCATTTTATCCAGCCTTTAGCAATAGTTAATCTCTTCGAGGCGTAGAATCAGATTAGAGCAGTCTGTATGTAATTCTCGGTTGTTGACACCTCCAACAATTGTCTAACAATATATTAAGAACTACATCTTTAGAAATACCAACTTTTATTACTGCGTCCTAAAAAAGTTTATCAACTAATGAATACTGCAAGAGTAACAATCCAATGCCCTTACTGTCCAAGGTTCTGAAATATCCAAGTGGATCATCTCAGTCACATTCGCATCAACAAACACTACCATATTTTTAAGCGGAATGAAAAGATAGGGGTTAATTTTGTGTGTGTGTGTAAAAGCAACAGCAACATCTGGTACTTTTGTTTCTGCTTTGCAGACCGAATCTTTAGTGATCATCTTGAGTCATAGGGACGGTGTGGGCTAGTGGTTAAGTGACACGACTCACAACCAGAAGGTGCTGGGTTCGATCCCCATCACAGCACCGGCTGTTACCCCGGGGAAGGAAACCCTTAGATAATACGGGAGGAAGCAGACCCTTACATAAAATGGTTGCCAAAGTCGGATGCACTGGGCCGACAGGCGCAAAATAAAAACCACAGTGCAACGCACACCGTCTTTGGGATTAGAGAACTAAGGCGAACGCCAAACAAAAATTGTAATCTTGAGTCATGTGAAGTTCTCTAAATCACAGTCTCCTTCAAAACTGATGTCTCAAAAAGAAGGTATAACACAATTTGATAGCAAAAGAAGGGGGAAGTGCAGCCTGGCGTGTCTTTCATCCAGGTATTCTCTTGTGACATTTTGTCAACTCAGCAACATAGAAGCAGCACGCCATTGTCCTCTGTTAGCCAGTTCAAAAACTAATCGTGAATTTGAGTGACCATCTTTCTACAATGGTCTTTGTTAGTCAGTCCTGAGACTGGTGGTGAATTTGAGTGACAATCTTTCTACAATGGTCTCTGTTAGTCAGTCCTGAGACTGGTGGTAAATTTGAGTGACCATCTTTCTACAATGGTCTCTGTTAGTCAGTCATGAGACTGGTGGTGAATTTGAGTGACCATCTTTCTACACTGGTCTCTGTTAGTCAGTCCTGAGACTGGTGGTGAGTTTAAGTGACCATCTTTCTACAATGGTCTCTGTTAGTCAGTCCTGAGACTGGTGGTGAGTTTGAGTGACCATTTTTCTACAATTGTCTCTGTTAGTCAGTCCTGAGACTGCTGGTGAGTTTGAGTGACCATTTTTCTACAATGGTCTCTGTTAGTCAGTCCTGAGACTGGTGGTGAGTTTGAGTGACCATTTTTCAACAATGGTCTCTGTTAGTCAGTCCTGAGAATGGTGGTGAGTTTGAGTGACCATTTTTCTACAATGGTCTCAGTTAGTCAGTCCTGAGACTGGTGGTGAGTTTGAATGACAAACTCTCTACTTGATGCCAGGTAGCCAAAAGCTACACTTTAAAAAAAAAAGTCGTCTGTACGATCATTATAAGACTGATGTTGAAGTCGAATGCCGTCTCTGTACACTGTACTCTGTTAGTCAGTCTAGAGACGGATATTGAAGTCGTCTGATCACGTCCCACCACTGTCCTCTGTTAGTCAGTCTATAGACGGATGTTGGAGTCGTCTGATCATGTCCCACCACTGCCCTGTTAGTCAGTCTAGAGACGGATGTTGGAGTCGTCTGATCATGTCCCACCACTGTCCTCTATTAGTCAGTCTATAGACGGATGTTGGAGTCGTCTGATCACGTCCCACCACTGCCCTGTTAGTCAGTCTATAGACGGATGTTGGAGTCGTCTGATCATGTCCCACCACTGCCCTGCTAGTCAGTCTAGAGACGGATGTTGGAGTCGTCTGATCATGTCCCACCACTGTCCTCTATTAGTCAGTCTATAGACGGATGTTGGAGTCGTCTGATCACGTCCCACCACTTTACTCTGTTAGTCAGTCTAGAGACGGATGTTGGAGTCGTCTGATCATGTCCCACCACTGTCCTCTATTAGTCAGTCTAGAGACGGATGTTGGAGTCGTCTGATCATGTCCCACCACTGTCCTCTATTAGTCAGTCTAGAGACGGATGTTGGAGTCGTCTGATCATGTCCCACCACTGCCCTGTTAGTCAGTCTATAGACGGATGTTGGAGTCGTCTGATCATGTCCCACCACTGTCCTCTATTAGTCAGTCTATAGACGGATGTTGGAGTCGTCTGATCACGTCCCACCACTGTACTCTGTTAGTCAGTCTAGAGACGGATGTTGGAGTCGTCTGATCATGTCCCACCACTGTCCTCTATTAGTCAGTCTAGAGACGGATGTTGGAGTCGTCTGATCATGTCCCACCACTGTCCTCTATTAGTCAGTCTAGAGACGGATGTTGGAGTCGTCTGATCATGTCCCACCACTGTCCTCTATTAGTCAGTCTAGAGACGGATGTTGGAGTCGTCTGATCACGTCCCACCACTGCCCTGTTAGTCAGAAGATCTCTTTATCCCAGCATCACATCCCCCCTACCCCCCACCCTCCGATGCTCTTGCATATCTGTGTGAGGCACTTCTTGTATGTTCTGTTCTTAGTTTTTGCTGACTTTGCCCTTCCAGTATTACTAAATGTATCACTTCAGATTATGTGACCACCTCAAAGCAATCTGCCTTTTAATTCGTGTGTATGTTTCTGATTTTCTGGAGTCCTACGTACTGAAATATTATCAATAACAAACATAACTACATTTGTTCGGAACATAACGCCCTAGACACAATGCCGTTCTTGAAATGTACCCGCTCTCTATCACCTTGGAAGTGCACACGAAACCAGACGACAGCGCGGATCTGTCCGGCACACGCAGTTTCCGGTGTAACTGGTTCCTGTACATTACCAGTCGCTTTAGTAACCGTGTATCACCACCACTCCAGCTCCATTACAGTGTCCCCCCACATCCGGGGCACCTTGTCAGGGGCTGACCTTTATTTAGGCTGCATGGACAGATTTTGATTAGTGTCTGCGTTCCCAAAGAAAACGACGGGTAACTTCCCCTGCTTATCTAGAATTATCCCCCTTGGTCGGAAACAAACACGTCCCAGGAAAAAGCTATTGTCTTGTTTGTGTACGTAATGCTGAACAAATATTGAATACACCGGAAACACAAAATGTAGAATGTTTGTAGAAGATGGGCAAGCGCCATTACCATGTGCTGGCAATTATTTCCGGTTTCATTGTGTGGCTCTGAAGCCTGACATGAAGCTAGAGTATCACATCTAGACTACAAACATTCACTTTGCAGTCCTATACGTCGTATCAGACGGACATATATGATACAGATACAACCCATAGATCTGTGATAGTGAACTCTAAAGAAAACAGTACAGCAGATAATTTGGAGGCAAATTGTAGATGGATAGACTTTTCTGTATCTCATCTTTAAGAAAAAAAACACAATTAATTTTATTTTATTTTATGCTCTCGTGAATCCAAAAGGAATCATTTTTCTGGGGGATCCTGTGGAGTTAAAACAAAGATTGAATTAACCACTGATATCTGATTGTCAACGCAGACGTGTAGTCTGTGCTACTATTTGGAGCCGAAGAATGGCATGCAACGACTGCTGGTTTCCGATACATAGGATTTGGCTGTTTGCGTCTTGTCAAATGGTCGTTTTGTGATGGGAAAATGAACTACAGTCTATGAAGACAAGGATTGCACTTCGCAAGACCAATAAGAGCAGAACAAATATAAATTTCACAGTATGTGCAGAGAAATCTGTTTGAGATTCACTACATTCTCTCCATAGCTCAAACAGATGGAATATAGAGACCATGAGCTGCCCATGCAGTATGATCTCTCTCTTTCTGTCTCTCTCTCTCTCTCTCTCTCTCTCTCTCTCTATCTGTTTCTCTCTCTGTGTTTCTTTCTCTGTCTACCTTGTTTGCTCAAAGGGAAATGTGATACCAATACATACGAGCAATGTACGCTGTAGGAGCTGCCCATGCAGTATGATCTCTCTCTTTCTGTCTCTCTCTCTCTCTATCTGTTTCTCTCTCTGTGTTTCTTTCTCTGTCTACCTTGTTTGCTCAAAGGGAAATGTGATACCAATACATACGAGCAATGTATGCTGTAGGAGCTGCCCGATCAGCAACAATGTTCCATCGGTACAGGGCTTCAATCCGAGATCATCTGCCATGGAAGTATAAAGGCCTACTCTGCCATGTACACCTCTCAGCCGCAATTGCATTTCCTCTATATGATGAAGCAATGTCGCAACTCACGTGCGCTCGTCGCATACTGTGGGGTGTCATGTTTTGAAGACGCTAATCAGACTTCCTGGAAATGACCCTTCCCGTCTTGTCAGACGATGGCATTTTCTGCTTAGGGGAACATCAACTTCCGTCAATAGCGACAAAGAATGTGGTTTTTCTCAAGACATTTCCTAGAAGAGAACTGTTTTTCACAGTATGGGCAGGGAAAGTCAGGTCTGTTAACGCTACGTCACGTTCTCCCCATAACTCAAAGTACAGGCTGAATTGTTTGACCACGTATTTTCAACTCGCTGCTCTCTATCTCAGGTCTGCTTTGGTTGGTCCAAAGGACAGGTGATACCAATACATTTGGAACAAGGCCGATCGCCGCTGTTGTTCAATCTGCAAGCAAACTCCAAGACCATTTGTAATTGACTGCTCAGAGTCTGGTCTGCCTTTACAACTCTCAGATACATATATGCATCCCCACAAATACGCTGACTGTACCGGCACGATAGGGGTACTAATGAGGATCTTCTAGGAGAAACAGGACAATCCAGAATGGGATAGTACATAATGCAAAGAAAGTGGTGGTGGCTGGGAGACATATTAATGAGAATACTGAATAGCGCTACCAGTCAGTAATTTTTGTGGACTTCAAATGGCAAGAACAGTCGAGTTCGGTCCTGACATATTTACAAACTGGAAATGCACTTAAATATGTGCGACAAACTGAAGGTAGAAGACACAGGATTGACGTGTGTTTCTCGAAAGCCTATACTCCAATATGGGTAATACAGAGGATTTGTGATGCTGAAGATGTATTTTCATTTCTGGAGGTCTAATGGGAGGATTAATACAGAAGAGGAGTAACGCCAGTTTTTCCTGCAGTTATCACACCAAGTGTATGCTATATTTAAAAATGTTACCTTTGGTAGTAAACAAACTAGCTCTAATGAGGTTGTGATCGTGTCCCTTGGTGATCTGACACCAGCATGCTACGAAAGCGAAGAGTGATCAGAGTCAGGTGACACTTACTGATCAAGTCCCAACCTCATATTCGGGTTCATTTTCTTGGAATCAGGCTGCGTCACATCAGTGCTGACCTACCAGGTGAGAATCTGCGATGTGAAATTACTAATGAGTTTCACATTGCATTACAGGCAGGTGGACTCGGCTCTACTTTCTCAATCAGGCTTCGAGCTGCAAAAAGAGTAGCTGTAACCCGCTATCAAAGATACGTCGTCTAAATGAACTTCCCTCGGCACCAATAGCTTTGAACAACATTCAGTTGCCCGAGCTGAAGAGAAGATTATGTTTCGTAGGAAAACAGACAGAACACACCGAATAGTCACTTACATAGTTGAAAACAGACAGAACACACGGAATAGTCGCTTACATAGTCTGAAAAAAGACAGAACACACCGAATAGTCGCTTACATAGTCTGAAAAAAGACAGAACAAACCGAATAGTCATGTACAAAGATTGCAATTAGCCCTATAACCCACGAGTGTGTACAAACAGGAAGAGACAGCCCACCACACCCTGCAAGACTGGTATGTGCTTAGACAACTACGTACTGACTCAAGGACACGAACTTCCTTCATCAGTCTCCACCTACATCAAGCTTCACCCCGAGAAATGATGGACCTATGTAAACATAATATAAAACACATTAACAGGAAAGAAGAAGTAGAAGACGAAAAGGAAGAACAAGAATAATAATAAGAAGAAGAAGAAGAGGAAGAAGAAGAAGAACAAGATAAAGAAGAAGACGAAGAAGAAGAAGATGAAGAAGAAGAAGAAGAAGAGGAAGATGAAGAAAAAGAAGATGAAGAAGAAGAAGAAGCAGAAGAAGAAGAAGAACAACAAGATCAATCAAAATCTTCTCGATATCTCAAAAAACCAGTTATGATCGTGTGTGTTTTGGTCTATCATGTATATTAAAATGAGCTTAAGAATGTATCTCTTGGCGACAGAAAATCTTCTCCCCCGTTCCCAACACTTGGTTTCTCGAAAATTGTACCGGTATGAAAGAAAACTTTCGAAACCAGCCCCACAAACACGATACGAGAATAAACATGCAATGAGGAGTTTTTCTTGTGGGTTGTTGAGTTAATGAATGAGTAGAACAGATAAGAAACTTGGAAACACGCACGAAACGCGGAGAGGTTAGATGATCTCAACATCTATCAGACCAAAAAATAACCTCTAATTGAGGAATACGAAACCCTGGAACCACAAGATAAATCACCTACACTCTGTACCCCCACCAGACTTACCCCGTGACTCCATCTTAACTGTTCCTTTCACAGACATAAACTCTGATACCCCACTGTAGTCGAAGTCAATGCTGCACTACACCTGTTGAAAGATGTCAGAACAGCGGGTGCGGATGGCATTCCTCCAGAATTGTTGAAATACGCATTAGATCCAAAGTGTCCTACCATGCGCCAATTATTTACAACCGTCTGGGCAAGCTGATACATTCTTGCTATATGGCGGGACGGAATTATCCTTCTTCTGTACCAGAAAAATACAGAACTTAAATACTAAAGATCAGTACTCTGTCAACTATGTCAGCAGTCCACACCCAAAAGAGTAGTGGTACAATGGGTTCCATCCCACTGTAACATTCAAGGCAACGACGAGGCAGACAGACTGGCAAAAGAAGGTGCAAGGTTACCACAACCAGATTCTAGTATGACCTACGAAAAGTCCAAAAGGTTTAATAAGGCCAGATACATGACCAAATGGGAAACAGAGCATACTGGCTACACAACACATGATGCTTATTACCAGTTGAACAGAAGAGAGCAGGTCGTGGTCTTCAGACTCCGCACAGGCCACACTAGACTGAGGTACCATCTATTCAAATAAACTGGTGCTCCTGACGAATGCACCTGTGGTACAGGAAAAATGACAGCTGAACATCTGCTGCAAAATTGCCCGACATACTAGAACCAGAGAAAGCACATGTGGCCATCACCAGTGCCAACACTAGAAAAGCTCTATAGCAGTGTCGACAGCCTCAGGATGACAGCTGCTTTCTTGGACCAATTCCAAGTTGACGTCTGACAGCGTACAAAGAAGAAAAAGAAGATACTTCTGTACACCGAGAAGGCTCCAGTTCCGGAATGCAGCAGCTACAGGACTAATACATTGCTATCAGTGCCATGCAAGACCTTTGTCCATGTAATTCCCTCCAGGTTGCATCCGCTGCTGGAAAACTATCAACGCCTACAACGGGCAATGTTTTAGGGCCAGTTCCTGACACCTTGTTGGGGTTAATAGAGGAGCTCACCGCAACACCAGCGCACGAGTTAACCCCGGCTAGGTGCTAACTGACACATTCTAAACATCGTCTGTCATTCTCCAGGGATGCGTCATTGGATGCTTGCACATATGGAAACGCATAACCCCGGATTGTCTGTTGGACATTTGCGTTTGATCGACGTCGATAACTCAGACGACTTCCTCATGCCATGCTCAGACTCCCAGACCTCTTGGAGCTCTTACAACAGTCAGCTTCCCATTTGTGACTGCGCAGTTCCCAAGATTTAAAGTCTTGGCAGTGGTCCTCTTTCGGCGGGAATCACTGTCAATAGGAATCACGCCAATCTTACCGATGTCTGCTGGGCTGAAAACTGACCTAGAAATAACTTACAGAATCGACCTTGCGGTATAACGCATACTCTCTCTTCGCAGAGTCTGGTCCCAGAAGAGGCTCTCCTTGAAAACAATGATGTGTATATTTAGATCATGTGTTGTTACAAACCTCTAGTACGGTCGGAGATTTAACTATTCCACAGGGAAATCGGCAAATGCTCGAGATCGTCTCTGTGCGCAACCAACATCGATGTTTCCCGAGAGACACAACTCGAGAGCATATCCTCAAAGATTGATCGGTGCCCCCTCTCTTTCTTCTGCCATGTTTTCTCGAATCTCTAGTGGCGTCCCGACTCGACAGCATCTACACATATTCCTGAAAATAAGGGGGGGGGGGGAATACCGTACCCTCCATGGAGTCGTTCCGGAGCCACCAGCCCAACACCTGGCTGAAACACATATCTCCACCTGTCCTGCATGCAGCCTGCGACTAACATTCAATCGTGATCGGTCAGCATGACGGATCGTGCTTGACAAGGTGGATTATCTGATTTGATTTGAAGGGGCTAGATGTCCCGAACAGTTATCAGAGCGATAAACAATTTCTGATGAAGGAATACCTATGTCAGGCAGATAGATAAATGGAACAGTTATCAGACCGATATACAACTTCTGATAAAGGGACTTGTCAAAGTTGACAAGTTTTTTGGCAGTTTTCCAGCCGCCATGTCTGAATACGAATAATAGATAATGCTTTATTTTATAGCGTGTTCAGATTAATGTGTTGCTTTTTTACTTTAGAGAGAGAGAGAGAGAGAGAGAGAGAGAGAGAGAGAGGTGGGGGGATGGGAAAGAATGGATAGCTAGGCGGGATGGCAAGTAAAAGAAAATGAGGGTAAGAGAGGGAGAGTACTAAAGGAAAGCCAGGCAGGACGAAGGAGAGAAAGAGTGCGTGGCTGGGAAAGAGAGGAAGAGAAATTGATCGAGAGTAAGAGAAGAGAATCAAAGGAGGGATCAATGGCGTGTGATGGAGGGAGAGTGAAAGCGGGAGGGGGCGATAGAAGGAGTTTAAACGAGGGAGGGAGTGCGAGGTGGAAGAGTGTGGAAGGGAGAATGAGAGAATGAGAAATGGAATTGAGAAAGAAGGAGTGAGAGGAGCTAGGGTGGTGAACGATGAATAGAGAGTGAGGTAGGGTAAGCTAGGGAGGGTGAGCGAGGTAGAGAGAGCTAGGTAGAGAGAGTGAGGGAGAGAGAGCGAGGTAGAGAGAGTGAGGGAGAGAGAGCGAGGTAGGGTAAGCTAGGTAGAGAGAGTGAGGTAGAGAGAGCGAAGTAGAGAGAGTGAGGGAGAGAGAGCGAGGTAGAGAGAGAGTGAGGGAGAGAAAGAGCGAGGTAGAGAGAGTGAGTGAGAGAAGGCCAGAAGGCTATTCTTATTCTAGAATGCTGCGCGTGCATAATTTGTATCTGTTGACGTTATTTTGTTCCAGCAGGTTACACACAGTAGCTCCTCTTATAGCCTAAGGCATTCTAAAGAATGTGAACCTGGCTTCTCTTGGTTGTAGTGCAGTGTAGTACGTCTCAGTAGGCTAACTATTATTGGGAACCCAGTGTCGATCCATAGCTCGTTGACCAGACTGCTGAAACGCCATCTATTTCCAGGAGAAGGGAAAAGACGTGATGTCTTGATCTTGATAAGAGTTTTCACCTGACTGCCGTACGTTTTTGAGTGGGAGGGGTGGGGGGGAGGGGGGGGGGTTGTGGTGGGGTGGTGGGGTAGGGAGAGGGAGAGAGTAACAGAAAGTGTAAGTGAGTAAGAGACAGATATAGTAAGTGAGTACGAGACAGAGATAGTAAGTGAGTAAGAGACAGAGATAGTAAGTGAGTAAGAGACAGAGATAGTAAGTGCCTAAGAGACAGAGATAATAAGTGAGTAAGAGACAGAGATAGTAAGTGCCTAAGAGACAGAGATAGTAAGTGAGTAAGAGACATAGATAGTAAGTGAGTAAGAGACAGAGATAGTAAGTGAGTAAGAGACAGAGATAGTAAGTGAGTAAGAGACAGAGATAATAAGTGAGTAAGAGACAGAGATAGTAAGTGAGTAAGAGACAGAGATAGTAAGTGAGTAAGAGACATAGATAGTAAGTGCCTAAGAGACAGAGATAGTAAGTGAGTAAGAGACAGAGATAGTAAGTGCCTAAGAGACAGAGATAGTAAGTGATTAGAAAAGAGATGGTTAGTGAATGAGAAACCGAGATAGTTAGTGAATGAGAGACAGAAATATTAATTGAGTAAGAGACAGAGATAGTAGGTAAGTAAGAGAGATAGTAAGTGAGTAATAGAGATAGTGAGTAAGAGAGATAGTAAGTGAGTTAGAGACAAAGATAGTAAATGAGTAAGAGACGGAGATAGTAAGTGAGTAAGAGTGAGAGAGAGAGTAAGGGAGTAAAACAGAGGGACAGTGAATAAGAGAGAGATAGTAAGTGAGTAAGAGGTAGAGACAGTAAGTGAGTAAGAGACAGTTGTAGTAAGTGAGTAAGAGACAGAGACAGTAAGTGAGAAAGAGAGATAGAGCAAGTGAGTAGGAGAGAGAGTACGTGAGTAGGCAAGAATTAGTAAGTGAGTTAGAGAGGGGGAAAGTAAAAGAGAAAGATACAGGGAGAGAGAGAGAGTAAGTGAGTAATATAGAGATAGTAAGTGAGTAAGAGAAAAATAGATTAAGTGAGTAAAGAGCGAGAGGTGCTTGTCCCTTAATTTACCCCAAATAATTAAAAAAATTTGTTAGCAGCCGATTTGGCGATAGTGACGTCACAGAAGTCCATTTTTTAACTGTTGAGGGTGTCAAACACTCAGCTTCTGCGAATTTCTGCTTTCGATTCTCCTTCCCCAAGTTTCTGCCATCTATTTTGAAATCAGCAATTAACTTCTTGAATCTGTCAACGTTGGTCAATGATAAGGAGAGTAACATCCTGTTTCTGTCGAAGCACTGCGGAGACCTGAATTTTTTCAGGTGTAGCTTCTGGTAAAAATTCCCCCGATCTCTGGGTAGTGAGATCGGACATCCATGTTCAGTGTTGAGCACGTAAAATTCCCTTGGCAGTTAGAAATCGAAAAGAGAAGGCTTAACGGAACTGCCCTGACAAAATTCAAAAGGCATCTTTGTACCTTTCCCCAGGTGGTTTATTAAGAACACCATAGATGGCGCTCAACGGGCCGCGAGTGTACTTTGCTCTAGTGTTTGAGTCTATTAAGATGGAATCTCACACATCAGTTAAACCAGCCTCCAAGAAACTGGTTTTATTCAGACTGCAGAGTCTTCTAAACCAGTATAAATACGTTAAGTTAAGTTATAATCTATGCTGTCAGACGATGCAATAACAACCATGGTATTGTGTTGTCCTTAACTGAACGACAGTATAGATGGAGATGTCAGCAGGCACATTGACAGCAGGAGACCCCACTGAGGAAATATACTGGACCCCAAGGCTAGCGCATGGTCTACAGGCAGATCGTTCTGTTTGTATACTGCTGGTCTCAAAAGCTGACAAGCATTCACTTTTGCAACATAATATAACCTGTATGTCTATACGTCTAACTTTATTCAAGTTTTTTACCTATTTATTTAAAAGGAAATGATATCGACCTGTAATTCCCGTAATCCGGAATGAAATGCCCAGCTACAATTATGAGCTGTCATAGACACATGAGAGGAACTCAGTGAACTCTGGTGTGGATTGAGGGACAATCACCGAGAGAGAGAGAGAGAGAGAGAGAGAGAGAGAGAGAGAGAGAGGGCGAGAGAGATAGGGCGAGATAGAGATAGATAGAGAGAGAGAAAGAGATAGAGAGAGAGCAAAGCGAGAGAGCCATCGAGAGAGAGAAATGCGAAAGAGACTGAATAAATGATTAAAGAGAGAGAGAGCAATATAAAGAGAGATATAGAGATAAAGAGAGAGAGAGAGAGAGAGCGAGAGAGAGAGAGAGAGCGCGAATGAGAAATAAGAATAATGCGAAACTATCAGCGCATTTCAGAAATGTTGAAAGCAAAAACGTATTCTCTCTATTTGAAGGACTCCAAGAAAGATATTCGATGTACGAAGGTTCATCAACATTTCCAATTGGTTTCAACTTTTCGCAATTCTCTTTATGCAATCATTGATAGCAACTTACTACGGGTCTTTTCTATTGTGCCAAATACGGGTACCGGCATTTTACTATCTGCTTTTAGAGCAAGAAAGTGTAAATGGGACTGGTTTTATACAAACTCTTCAGTCTTCTAAAAGAGTATAACGATGTTAAGTTAATTTATGCCGATTATGGATAAGAATAGTGAGTAGACGAAAGGTTTGACTTAACATGTTGTGTTCAATACGTTTATCGATATATCTTATATATTATAAAGTTATCAATCTTTGCAGAAAAACAAATTCGAGTGTACGAGAATGAAGATATACTTCTCAATCATATTAATGGGTCAGACACACCCGGTGAAAGATATAATATGACGATTATTAACATTAGGAAGACAAAACCAAAACTTAAACAAACACACGCGTTCAAATATCCGGGACGTTCTCTTATGGAAGATGGAAGACTTTATAGCGACTATGAAATTCGATTCCAGACAGCTTCTGGCATGACGAATTACCTGTCAATATTTCTTGAAGCCCGATCGTCAGCTTGGTTGAAAAGCAACAACTGATAAACAGTATATTCACATCAACTATGTGCTATTAATGTCAGACGTAATGCTATCCGACTAGAAGAAAATTACAAGGTATGCAATGAAAATACAATTAATTGCTGTCACCATGAGAAACACATTGGGAAGATACCATTATGAAAATAGTGAGAACCACCCCTTGTACTGAATACATTTTAGGACAGAAACTATGATTTTTGGCCCTTTCATTAAAAGTCTAGCTGATTCACTACCAACACACGTTTACAATGCAAGAAGATGTCTACAGGCCACAAGCCAGCCCGCAAGCGCGACGGATAAATGACATAAGAAAAAGCATACAACATTACAGACTAACAACAACAGACGCAATACTCTTGGTCCAGAAATGGTATCATGTGCTCCTCGCGACCCTATAAGGAACAAGGGAAATAACAAGTAAGTAAATATAAAGCAATATTAATCAGCACAACACATAAGACACTTCTAACTTTAAACGAGATGGGGCATATCAATAATTTCATGAGACTAGCTACTAACTAATCAGTTTTCTTTTAATTAAGTTAAAGGTCAAAGATACACGAATCACGTACAAGCTATTTACTTTTGAAAGTCAGTACTACACCAAAAATATTTTATTTTTAAAAGTCATAACTACACGAACCACGGATTTACTGGATAGAGTCATAACTCCCCTAACCACGGATTCACTGGATAGAGTCATAACTACACGAACCACGGATTTACTGAAAAGAGTCATAACTACACGAACCACGGATTTACTGGATAGAGTCATAACTACACGAACCACGGATTTACTGGATAGAGTCATAACTACACGAACCACGGATTTACTGAAAAGAGTCATAACTACACGAACCACGGATTTACTGGATAGAGTCATAACTACACGAACCACGGATTTACTGGAAAGAATCATAACTACACGTGCAGCGGATTTACCTTAAATAAGTCATAACTACACGAATCACACATTTACTTTTAAAAAGTCATAACTGCAAGAATCACGCATTTACTTTAAAAAGTCACAACTACATATATCACGGATTTACTTTAAAAATCATAACTTTATGAATCACGCATTTACTTTTCAAAATTTAAGCGAGTCTCAACATGTTTTGCAAATGGAAGACATTTTTTGCCTATAAACAGGTTGCCGGCATTGCTAAACATTCGACATTCTTCAATCTGCTAGTCAATATAAAGTATAGCAAAACAACAAAGCACGATTTAAACTTAAACAACTGTTGCAAAGCGACACACCTGCTGATATTAGCAGGACTGGTTTGAACGTCCTATCTGCCTATTCCATGTCCAGTCAATTGATGCAGTATGCGACACGATATTGTACTCACATCAAAGAGCAATGTTGCACACGTGTCGTTTACCACAACACAACATAACAAATCAATGGTTTCAGGACTAAAGACGAATACGAAAAAGAATTAAACATGTTTAGATCATAACTCATTATCTTACTGGTTTTCGATTACAGAGGGCTATTGAGTCCAATACAAATAATTTGCTTAATGAATGATTTATCCAACACCGAATCGAATATACATAAATATTCGGTGCATCCCGAGTTGCAACATCATTTGAGGCTGTCACAGCTCAGTGTCATCAACTGAGCCAAGTAGCATGAAGTTTGCATCGATACAGTGGTAAATAACTTGGCGGAAGGTGATCATTACCAGTCCCAGTTCACGGTCTTAAACACAGTGAACAGAGCATCGTTCGCAAGGGGAACTAACAAAATGATCGATGACAGGTCGTTTGTTTGCATAATCGTGACGTATGTCCGTTTAAACCGTCGCTATAGTTACTTGCTCAGATAGATACTGCACTGTGTCTCCACTTGTTTTTTGTTGTTGTGTCTAGCGTATTTATCTTCTGTGTCATTCTTCTTCTTGTTTCCTTTTAATTCCAACTCGAGTACAGGAACAACAGTATAGATGACACCCAGAAGAAAGCCTGCTTCAAAGTACTTCATGTATTTCTCTAGCGATAGTTTCTGTAGAAATGTTGTTATACACGATGAGGTTGCTAGACCCACGAACAACTTCCTTTTGTCGTCTTTACAACAGTTTGGAGATGTGGTGGGCATATTTGTCATCCTCAGTAAGGTGCCCTAGGATCAACTAAGGCATTTTTTGTTATTGACCCTCAAAGATCACACCTATTCCCTTCATAACTTTGGTTGTCTGGTTCAGGTTATTGTCACCACCTTAAACCAGCCAAAGTGGCACCGAACCGGTTTAACTTTGCTCCGGTGTTTTAGTCCAACATGCATGCCGTCAGGCCATAGATTTGTCTGAAATTCACACTAGTCGACGACTTAAATTTGTGTTCACGGAAACGTGTTGCAATTTTCCATCTGTAGTAGTTAATTCGTTCATTGTTTTAGTGTTGTCTTCCCTCCGATTACCCTGGCATGGACAGTCATAGGCCATATAAAATAGCACTCCGGTTACCCGTATTTTCACGGTGTGATGCATATGGCTGAACTGCAAGAGATTGACGCACTTCGCCCTAGTTTTGTTGCGGCTTATATCTGACATTCGTGCACGTCATCAGAATTTGGCATGACTAACTCCGCTACCTTCTATGGTTACATGCAAACCGGATTATTCTTTATGTCTTTAACACTATGTGGGCGGTTGTGACCTTCATCTTGTGACAACACTTTGTTAATATCTGGAACATTATTTCTGTACCATTCGTTATGAACATAGAGATTTCGTCCTGGTAATGCTACTTTCCCCAACTTATAAGAGGTCACACCCCGAAGCCTTGCGAGATACCTATTTACGGGCCAGGCTTCGGGAGTATACACTGAGGAAAAATATGCATCCTGTGCTATCTGCAGTTGTCTTGCTAATGTCTTGCCTCTGTCCAAAGGTAGCTCATAACGAGAGAGTGAGCCTCGCATATTGCGTAACCTACGCCACTTCAATCCAAAGCACGAGCAACTCACGTATTTCAGTGGATAGAGCATATTGAAAAGATTGTCGACACGGCTGAACAAAGTGAGTGTTCTTCATGACACGTGATGGACGAACATCGCCCAGATGTTATCCCTACAACTTCTTCTTCCTCTGCGTTCGATCTCAATATCCCGCTACCAAGCCATGTACAGGTCTTCGCATGTAGCAGGATGTAGTCCGGAGAACGGAATGCGTTATGTCGCTAGTTTACAGCTCGGTTGCGATATTTGCACCTTTCGGTCCGACACATCCCTCCTCAGCGGAATCCGTAAAATAATCACATCTATTTTCAATGTACATGTGGAGATCTGTTTCATGCTTCCCTCATCACCAGACACTTTATAATTCAAATTACCACAACAATTCCCATCATAAGCATAACGCTATCAGGTTTCTCTCGTCTCAATAGTTATCAGTCGCCAGGGTTGAAGAGAACAATATTGTCACTTTGTTTCTCTCCTGGAGTCGACATGTTTAAATAACAATGTTTACTATTTGTCCGTTCTTCCCAAGTAGAGATTTGTGCGTATTTTTAAACCAAAATGTTGATCTGATGATGTCTGAGACTGCAATGGATTATTCGTTTTGTGAATATCGTCATGTGAACTACTCTTAATTAGGTGTAGTATAAATCAGTTGTATCAAACTCTGGATTTTCTCTGCACAATTCAGTTATGTCATTGATGTATATGCTCCAATTTGAAGTACAGTTAGGGCCGATGTTACCATTAGGTCAGCTAGGTAGACGTTAGAAGGACGCACTCCTGAGGGGCACATACTTCAAAAGGACGCAGATCTCAGAGGGCCTCTGATCTCAGATGGGTGCACACCTCATAGGGATATAGCTCAAAGAGGCTTATCTCTGATCGACGCAGACGTCAGACCGTCGCTGACCTCATAGGCAAGCATCCCTCAAAGGGGCAAACACCTCAGACGGGCGTTGACTTCAGAGAGGACAGGCGCCCCTAGAAAGGCGCAGACCTCAGACGGGCGTTGACTTCAGAGGGACGCAGACCTCAGGGAGAGCAGACCTCAGCGAGGGGCAGACCTCACAGAAGCGCACACATCAGACCGGCGTTGACCTCAGATAGGAGCAGAACAGAGAGGTGCACCCATCAGAAGGGTGCACAGCTCAGATGGGCGTTGACCTCAAAGGAACGCAGACCTCAGGGAGGTGCAGACCTACGCGGGACAGACCTCAGCGAGGGGCAGACCTCAGCGAGAGACAGACCTCAGCGAGGGGCAGACCTTATCGCGGGACAGACCACAGAGGGGGCACACATCAGACGGGTGTTGTCTGATCGTAAACAACTGCTGCCTTGCAGATAGGCTGGGGACAGCCAAAGGCTAAGGAGGGCATCCCTACAGAAACGCCTGTTGAAATCGGATGCACGGGGCCGCAAGCCTAACAAAACAGTGCAACGTAAATCACAGTATGATGGCAGCACAACCTATTCGAAAAACGTATGGCGCTCATCCTGAGGAGACCCGCCAGGCAGCGATAGCGCCGGGCCCCACGCCTCGAAGGGGCCCACCCTTGACTACTGGTGGTCACCCACCCATGTGTCGTGGAGTCAAGGCACATGGCTATGGGGAAACGACTATTGGCCAAAACCTCAAAACCCTCAGAATATTACAGTGGAATGCGGAGGGAGTCATTAACAAAAAACTTTCCCTAACACATCACCTGCATGAAGGTAAGATTGACGTGGCATGTATCCAGGAAACGCACCTCAACAATAACCATAAATTCTCAATCAGAGGATACCAGACTTTCCGTCTAGATAGAGAAGGCCACAAAGGAGGGGTCCTGATACTGACCAGAAACAGCATACCGAGTAGCGCGGTACCTGTCAATCACACCGGACAAGCAGAAATTGTAGGAGTTGACATAATGGCTCAAGAGACGAAGCTCCGCATTTTCAATCTGTACGGACCACCAAACAGAGACCTATCGCTCTCAAGTGTGGAGGTCAGAGACTCCAACTGCATAGTGGTTGGAGATTTCAACAGCCACTCGGAGAGATGGGGATACTCTGACACAGACAGCAGAGGTGACGAAGTGGAAGATTGGGAGATAGATGCAAATCTCTCCCTAATCAATAGGCCGGAGGATAGCCCTAGCTTCTATTCAAGAACATGGCATACCACCTCGACTCCAGATTTGGCCTTCTCCACACAGGACATACACTATAAAATAGACCGCCAGGTGCTAAACCAACTGGCAGGTAGCGACCACAGGCCGATCAGGCTAACCATTGACATGGGAGTAGGCCCACAGGAAACAAAACCGCTCCCACGTTGGAATTACAAACGAGCCGACTGGGACAGATTTGCAATCCTGACAGATGGGCTGTGTGAAACCATCAACACACGAAACACCAAAATGAAGCCCATGGTAGAGAGCCTAAGCAAGGCAATAATGCAAGCCGCCACTGAAACCATCCCAAGAGGAGCTAGGAAAAACTATAAGCCCTACTGGAATGATGAGTTACAGAAAGTGGAAGATGCAGTAACAAATGCTAGGAACATGGCAGAACGAGAAAAATCCGTGGAGGCAAACATCGCCATCAAAGCCGCCGCGGCGAAGTACAAACACACTCTCAAGCAAACAGCAAGAGAAAGTTGGAAAAATAAAACGGAAAGTTTAAACCTGGACAAAGAAGGGAACAAGCTATGGAAGCTAGTCAGAGCCATGAACGACGAAACCCCGTCAAATAAACAAATTACTATCAAGCAAGGCGAGAACTTGATCACAGGTAAGAAAGCCGCAAACGCCTTTGTCGATCACTATGCCAGAGCAAACCACATCGAGGTCCCTGCAGATAAGCATACAGACATTAGCGAAGAGCTAAAGGGGCACGAAAACATAAATACGGCTCCTGAAGATCACATGATGGCCAAACTAACAATGCGCGAAATGGAAGAGGCTATGAGAACACTAAAGAGAAGGAAATCTCCCGGAAAAGACGGGATAACGAACGAAATGCTGATGGGGCTGGGCCAAACAGCGAAGAAAAAACTACTATCAGTCCTGAACCAAAGCTGGAAAAGGGGTATTGTACCCCAGGCATGGAAAGATGCAATACTGGTACCAGTAACAAAAACAGGAAAGGACAAAACAGATCCGAATGGATACAGGCCCATAAGCCTACTGAGCTGTGTCGGCAAGCTGATGGAACGGATGATAAACACCAGACTGATGTGGCATCTGGAAGAAAAACGAATACTAATTCCACAGCAAGCCGGCTTTAGACAGCACAGATCCACTGAGGACCAGGTCATCCTCATAGCCCAGGAGATAGAAGATGCCTACCAGGCACAGAAACACACAGTAGCTGTTTGGGTGGATCTGGAAAAGGCATTTGACAAAGTCTGGAAGGATGGACTTAGAGTCAAGCTAAGAAGAAGTGATGTTTGTGGGAAGATGTACAAGTGGATCAACCACTACCTAAAACAAAGAACGGCCAGAGTCCAAGTACAAGGGCAGATGAGCAAAAAGGTGACACTCGAGCAGGGAGTACCCCAAGGGGGAGTACTGTCACCCACACTCTTCCTGGTATATATAAACGATATTACAGAGAATATACCAAGAAGAGTCCATAGCTCAATGTTTGCAGACGATCTGGCTATGTGGACCTCTGAAAAGAATCTCACCATAGCAAGAAATCGGATGCAAACGGCCCTAACATCGCTGGAAGAGTGGGCGAACTCATGGCTGGTGAAAATAAACGAGGAGAAAACCACGTGCACAATATTCTCGCTCTCATTAAAACCCCAAAGTACCAAATTAAGCCTAAATGGCAAAATCCTGCAGCCAAACGACAACCCAACCTATCTGGGAGTCACATTTGATCGGCGCATGACATGGAAAAGTCAGATTGAGAGAAACCGAATGAAAGCCAGAGAAAGAATGGCGATCATGAGGAAACTTGCTGGCACAAGCTGGGGAGCAGACGAAGGCATACTAAAGAAACTGTACACTGGAAGAGTGAGACCAGTTCTCGAGTATGGCATCGCGGCATGGACAACAGCAGCGAAGGCGAACTTCGATAAAGTTAACAAACTTCAAAACCAAGCCATGAGAATCATAACAGGTGGCATGAAGTCAACGCCAATTGCAGAACTTGAAAAGATTACAAAACTGCAATCCATGACCGACAGAAGAGACTGCAGAGCCCAGCTGCAGTCAGAGAAACTCCGAAGACTGACGGACCATCCAATGTACCAGAGGCTAAACAATTTGGGAACTGGGAAACTAAAGCGGAGAAACTTTGCAGAAATAGCCAAAGCAAAGATGCACGAAGATCCCATAAACGCACTAACAACACCAAAACCCATCACTACTGTACGAAAACCTACTTGGAGGCAGGATATATTTCCAGAGGTGGTAGAAAATATACCAGGTATTGCAAACAAAAACTGCCAGACCGAAAAAGAAAGGAGAGACACTACCCTAAGCTTCATAACGAAAAGCTACCCAAGCATGGACTGGACCCATGCATACACCGACGGTTCTGTAACAAACACTACACAGAACGGAGGGGCAGGAGCATTCCTGAACCTACCAAATGGCAGAAAAATAACACTGTCATTCGCTACTGGTAAGTACACGAGCAATTTCAGAGCAGAGGCAGAGGCACTGAGGGCGGCAGTGGAAGAAATGGTAACACACAGTGAAAATGAGAGCCATATAGTCCTGCTGACAGATGCTCTCGAAGTAGTCACAGCGCTAAAAAGCCAGAAAAACACTGAGCTTAATGACTTAAGAGCAGCACTCTGCAAACTGTGCCAACAGTCCGCACCAAAAAGGGTAGTGGTACAGTGGGTTCCGTCACACTGCAACATCCAAGGCAACGAGGAGGCAGACAGACTGGCAAAAGAAGGTGCAAGGCTACCACAAATAGATACCAGTATGACGTACGAAGAGTCAAAACGGCTTATCAAAGCCAGGTACATGTCCAAATGGGAAACCGAACATACTGGTTACACCAAAAACGATGCCTATTACCAGTTGAACCGAAGAGAGCAGGTCGTTGTCTTCAGACTTCGCACTGGCCACAACAGACTGAGGTACCACCTCTTCAACAAATTGAAGATAGGGTGTACCGACGAATGCCCGTGCGGTACTGGTAAAATGACCACTGACAATCTGCTGCAGAACTGCCCGACATTAGAGGATCAGAGAGAGCAGATGTGGCCATTGCCAGTGGAACTGCAAGACAAGCTCTATGGTAGTGGCGAGAGTCTCAGGATGACCGCCGCTTTTTTCGAGAAAATAATGGTTGCTGTCTGACTGTGTACGCAGAAGAAGAAGAAGAAGACGGGTGTTGACTTCAGAGGGACGCAGACCTCAGAGTAGGCTAGAGTGTTAATGTGTTAAAAATGTGAGAAACCATATCAATGAGTTGAAATATACTGACAAAAAACAGTTCTTTGTTTTCGACACCTTGCTGTTTAAAATTTAAAACATAAAACTAGACAATAACGAGTCTCTAATGAGGGAAAGAATAGATGCTAATGTTACATTTTTGTTTCTTGTAAATTTGTTTGAAAAAAGAGTGGGGGATGGGGAAGGATTGCCAAACTTTGGCCCTGCCAAGGGAGCACAAACCCTGGCCATAGGCCACCACTGCAGCTGGCCCATTGTACAGCAAATCTGTTTATATGTAATTCCAACGTGAAGCTCTGATGTTAGCGCCATCTGGCACATTTACATAATGCCAGTATTCGAGCTTTTCCTGGAGCTGATTTTGGTGCAATGTTTTTTTAATAATTTTTTTGATAGTCCCCAAGTACATCCTTCTTTATAAGAAAACATGCCGCATCCCTCCCTATCTTACATCATTATTGCCTCATTCCTTCAATCTTCAACCATCCAACTCGCCCACATCCCTCCCTATCTTACATCATCATTGCCTCCTTCCCTCACTCTCCAACCATCCAACTCACTCGCATCCCTCCCTATCTTACATCATCATTGCCTCATTCCTTAAATCTTCAACCATCCAACTCGCCCACATCCCTCTCTATCTTACATCATCATTGCCTCCTTTTCTCACTCTCCAACCATCCAACTCGCCCACATCCCTCCCTAACTTACATCATCATTGCCTCCTTCCCTCACTCTCCAACCATCCAACTCGCCCACATCCCTCTCTATCTTACATCATCATTGCCTCCTTCCCTCACTCTCCAACCATCCAACTCTTCCTCCTCCCATCTTTTAATTAACGCACTCTCTCTCTCTCAACTGATCCGTTTCTGAATCATCCAACCAACCAATCACACCGTCCATCTTCTCTCCACCCTCCCCAACCTGTCATCGCCTTCCCTTTCAAATGACCAATCTCCCCACCCCCTCCCTTTCCATCCTTAACTTGACATCGTCTATCTTTCCAAACCGCCAATTCCTTCACTCCTCCTCCAACCAGCCATCTCCTTCCATTCCAAACCGCCAATTCCCACCCCTCCCTCCCCCTCCCTGTTATCTCCTTTCCTTCCAAATCGGTAATAACGTGTCCTGCATCCCTTGCCCATCTCTTCCCCACCCTCAATCTGTCCGCTTAGGGAGAAACATAATCTCAACTCATCCATGCTTGTTTCAAATTCACAGCAGTGTACTCTCAAACAAAATTAAAGAGTGCATTGGTGATGTAAGGCAGAGGACGGATGCGGAAAGTTAAAACAAAAACAATGAGCTAATACCACAACTAAGTAAAGCAGTGTCATGTCTCAACCTAACGGTGTCATTTTGTTTAGGCTACACATAGCCCACTGATGATGACGTAATTTACGATATCACGTGATTGAATCAGGCTTATCACTCGGAAAAATCACGTAATTGGATCAAGCAATCAAATCAAAAACGCACACGGTGGACATATGCGCATTAAATGCATAATATAGTAATCTCTAGTATTCAATCAAACTTGCCAGATACATGACCAAATGGGAAACCGAACATACTGGTTACACCAAAAACGATGCCTATTACCAGTTGAACCGAAGAGAGCAGGTCGTTGTCTTCAGACTTCGCACTGGCCACAATAGACTGAGGTACCACCTATTCAACAAATTGAAGATAGGGTGTACCGACGAATGCCCGTGCGGTACTGGTAAAATGACCGCTGAACATCTGCTGCAGAACTGCCCGACATACGAGGATCAGAGAGAGCAGATGTGGCCATCACCAGTGGAACTGCAAGACAAGCTCTATGGCAGTGTCGACAGCCTCAGGATGACCGCCGCTTTTTTTCAAAAAAATCATGGTTACTGTCTGACTGCGTACGCAGAAGAAGAAGACAATCAAACTTAATATATAAATCTCTAGTATTCAATCAAACATAATAGAGTAATCACTAATATTAAATCAAACAAAGAAAGTGTCAAATGTCATGTAGCCAATTTATTGTTTTAATTGCATGTGATCCTTTATTCGGGTGTGTTATGTTGAACCAAGGATACTACTCGAACTATCTCTCCTTCTCATTGGTGAACATTCGCGTGGTCTCTTAAAGTTGTAGTGTCACCACGAAGTCAGTTGCGTGTCCAACTGATGTCAGACACACTTCCCACATGCTCGTCACATCTGATGTCGGACACACTTCCCACATGCTCGCCACATCTGATGTCGGACACACTTCCCACATGCTCGCCACATCTGATGTCGGACACAATTCCAACATGCTCGACATATCTGATGTGAGATACACCACATGCTCGCCCCATCTGATATCAGATACACTTCCCACATGCTCGCCACATTTGATGTCAGACACACTTCCCACATGCTCGCCACACTTGATGTCAGACATACTTCCCACATGCTCGCCACATCTGATGTCAGATACACCACATGCTCGCCACATCTGATCTCAGACACACTTCCCACATGCTCGCCACATTTGATGTCTGACACACTTCCCACATGCTCGCCACATCTGATGTCAGACGCACTTCCCACACGTTCGCCATATCTGATGTCAGACACACTTCCCACATGCTCGCCACATCTGATGTCAGACACACTTCCCACATGCTCGCCACATCTGATGTCAGACACACCACATGCTCGCCACATCTGATGTCTGACACACTTCTCACATGCTCGCCACATCTGATGTCAGACGCACTTCCCACATGCTCGCCACATCTGATGTCAGACACACTTCCCACATGCTCGCCACATCTGATGTCAGACACACTTCCCACATGCTCACCACATCTAATCTCAGACACACTTCCCACATGCTCGCCACATCTGATGTCAGACACACTTCCCACATGCTCACCACATCTGATCTCAGACACACACACCACATGCTCACCACATCTGATCTCAGACACACACACCACATGCTCGCCACATCTGATGGCAGACACACTTCCCACATGCTCGCCACATCTGATGTCAGACACACTTCCCCCATGCTCACCACATCTGATCTCAGACACACACACCACATGCTCGCCACATCTGATCTCAGACACACACACCACATGCTCGCCACATCTGATCTCAGACACACACACCACATGCTCGCTTCATCTGATCTCAGACACACACAACACATGCTCACCACATCTGATCTCAGACACACACACCACATGCTCGCCACATCTGATCTCAGACACACACACCACATGCTCGCCACATCTAATCTCAGACACACACAACACATGCTCACCACATCTGATCTCAGACACACATACCACATGCTCGCCACATCTGATGTCAGACACACTTCCCACATGCTCACCACATCTGATCTCAGACACACACACCACATGCTCGCTTCATCTGATCTCAGACACACACAACACATGCTCACCACATCTGATCTCAGACACACACACCACATGCTCGCCACATCTGATCTCAGACACACACACCACATGCTCGCCACATCTGATGTCAGACACACTTCCCACATGCTCACCACATCTGATCTCAGACACACACAACACATGCTCACCACATCTGATCTCAGACACACACACCACATGCTCGCCACATCTGATCTCAGACACACACACCCCATGCTCGCCACATCTGATGTCAGACACACTTCCCACATGCTCACCACATCTGATCTCAGACACACACACCACATGCTCGCCACATCTGATCTCAGACACACACACCACATGCTCGCTTCATCTGATCTCAGACACACAGACCACATGCTCGCTTCATCTGATCTCAGACACACACAACACATGCTCACCACATCTGATCTCAGACACACACACCACATGCTCGCCACATCTGATCTCAGACACACACACCACATGCTCGCCACATCTAATCTCAGACACACACAACACATGCTCACCACATCTGATCTCAGACACACATACCACTTGCTTACCACATCTGATCTCAGACACACACACCACATGCTCACCATATCTGATCTCAGAAACACAACCACATGATCACCACATCTGATGGCAGACACACACCACATGCTAACCACATCTGATCTCATGTGCTTAACAATGCAGTGCGTACGACGTCATTGAAGGCGATTCGGCGTTTGGTTTCTGTGCTGCGAATTCGACCCTCTAAAGAGGATATGAACGTTCTTAGTTCCATTGTCCTTCTAGAGAATATGAACTTCTCTGCCTCTATTTTACGCAGGACATAGACCATAGGGAGAATAACCAAATTGTTATAAGTGAGATCTAGCCTTGCTGTTACTCATATGTTAACGTATGTTGTTGATACGATTGAAGCTGAAACCAATCTGCTGCTATCATGCGTGCAATCTCACTACGATTGGGGAATGTATTTGCCCTGGCAGATATACGGCTTCGCATTTGAACGGGTTTATTTCCTATTCACTATTTCCCTGGTCGACAAAAAGTGTTCAGTACGTATTCGGTTGTCGTTCTATCGATTTCCAGCTGATTACAGTTTTCTCCAATGTTCTGATTTCTCAAAGCATTGACTACTGCAGTTATTTCATAGCTCTAATGACAGAGTCGTCAGTCGACTGCGCTCTAATGAGCAACTCAGAACTGAACATGCAGGTTGGAATGGACCAGTTTTCTGCCGCATGCAAAAATTTTGGCCTGACCATAAATGCCAAAAAAACAGAGGTCATGTACCAACCAGCACCAGGCATGCCGTACACAAAACCAGAGACTACAGTCAGCGGGCAGACGTTGAATGCCGTAGATAAATTCACATATCTTGGCAGCACGCTGTCGAGATCTGTCAGCCTAGACGATGAGGTGGTAAGCAGAATAGCAAAGGCCAGTACAGCCTTTGGTAGAATGCGCTCGATGGTCTGGGCACGTCGTGGCATCAGCGTCAAGACCAAACTCAAAGTCTACCGTGCAACCATCATTCCAACCCTACTATACGCTTGCGAAAGCTGGACTGTATACTCTGGACATGCAAGGAGGTTAAACCACTTCCACACAGGTTGCCTGAGGCGAATATTCCACATCCGATGGCAAGATCGTGTCACTGACATCGAGGTTCTCTCGAGGGCTAACATGCCCAGCATCCATGCACTGCTAGAAAAAGCACGACTAGGATGGGCCGGACACCTCGTCCGTATGTCAGACGAGCGGCTCCCAAAGAAGCTTCTCTACGGCGAGCTGAGAGAGGGATGGCGCGAGAGAGGGCGCCCAAAGAAACGTTTTAAAGACGGTCTGAAGGACTCACTAAAAAGTTGCCAGATAGACATCGACACCTGGGAATGTCTTGCGCAAAACAGATCTGACTGGAGAAGCGCAGTCAAATCGGGTGTAGCTGCCGGTGAAGATGACCGTGTTGTGAAAGCCCAGAACAGACGAGAGACGCGGAAATCCCGAACAGCGGGAACACCATCCCCTTCTACAAACCTCGTGTGCCCGATATGTAGCAGATATTTTCGTGCTCGCATTGGCCTGTTCAGCCACATGCGCACCCACACCCAACAGGGAAATCTGTGACAAGGATGATGTCGGCGGTCCTCATCGACAACGATGGACAGCTATTAATGACAGAGTATAACAAAGTAGATCTTTCTACAAATAAACATTTACAAAGATAAAATAGGAAACGCAGATTAAATGTGAGATTTATAAACATTGTACATATTACGTTAATACAATAAAAAATTACATTAATAAAAACCTGGCAAAGATGGCGCCATAACTGGCTGCTAGTCTACATTTCTCTACTGTTTTGGATCATTATGGATGCCGCCAGACCACGGATTTGCCTGGAATTCACACTAGTCGACGACTTACACTTGTGTTCACGGAAACGTAGAGTTGTTTTCCGTCTGGACTTGTTATTTCGTTCTTTTTTGTGATTTCTTCCATCCGTTTATCCTGGTCTGGACGCCGGCTGAATGGCGCTACGCTTATACCTGTGTCGTATTTCACGGGTTAGTTCTGCCGGTTCACCTTCACGAATATGGCGTGTGGGCATTTTAGATGCTACTATGATGAGCTGAATACAGCTGGGGAGAGATGCCAGAATCACTCACACGCTGGGTGTTGTCCATACGACCTCTTGTGGTTATCGAAAAGGCACGACAGACTGCGTTAGATGCCTTCCCACCTTTCTACCCTGCGGGTTACATGTTTACGGAATAGCTTCGGTGGTAACCCTGAGGCAAAATCTGCATCCTATGCTATCTCCAGTCGTCTCGATGAATGTCTTGCCACTGGCAAAAGGTAGCTTAGGCTCTGTGAGTGAGGTCGACAAAAGGCGCAGTTTCTTTCTCACTTTAATCCAAATCACCGCGCAAGTCACCCATTTCAGCGGACACAGGAAAGTGATACGACTGTCCACACGGCTGAACAAAGAGAGTGGTCTTCATCACTTGTGATGGACAACTATTACATATTACGTAATAAACGTTTTTTTAACGTTTCTGTAGCTCTCTAACAAAATTATGAAAACGTTTGGTGATATTGAACCACGCTCAGCACTAAAAAGCCAGAAAAATACTGAACTTAATGATTTAAGAGCAGTACTCTGTCAACTATACCAGCAGTCCGCACCAAAAAGAGTAGTGGTATAGGGGGTTCCATCCCACTGTAACATCCAAGGCAACGAGGAGGCAGACAGACTTGCAAAAGAAGATGCAAGACTACCACAACCAGATACTAGTGTGACATACAAAGAGTCAACAAGGCTTATTAGAGCTAAAAACATGGCCAAATGGGAAACAGAACATACTGGCTACATAAAAAAAACGATGCCTATTACCAGTGGTCTTCAGACTTCGCACTGGCCACAATAGACTGAGGTACCACCTATTCAATAAATTGAAGATAGGTGGCACTGGCGAATACACATGCGGTACTGGGAAAATGACCGCTGAACATCTGCTGCAAAACTGCCCAACATACGAGGACCAGAGAAAGCAGATGTGGCCATCACCAGTGGCAAGACTAGACATTCTCTATGGCAGTGTCGACAGCCTCAGGATGACCGCTGTTTTTTTCGAAAAAATAAAGGTTGACGTCTGACAGCGTACGAAGAAGAAGAAGAAGCACGCTCACGCACAATAACCACATATATCTGCTTCGTAGCATTGCACTGCTCTGAAACATGGACTCTAAACAAAGGTTATGAAAAGACTGTAAGCTTATAAAATGTATCGCATAATGCAAAGTGTGATCTGGACGGAGAAAAGGTCAAGCTTGAAAGTCCTTAACTATTTAGGGACATTTAAACTGCTAATGAAAAGTATACAAAGCGACATATTGTCTTGATCACAATATGAGACATGGTGGTCTACTATTCAAACAACTGAACGGCAACATCTAGGAGGATTGAAGAAGAGTACGTGCATGAAATACGAATATCACACAGGTGAGCGAGTGCAGATTTATGTTGAGCTAAAGTTATCCACAGAGAGCAGTGGCGTGACCTGTTCAAACGTCGTTAACATCAGTCTCCCGAATTGCCAACATGATGATGATGAAGTTATAAAAAGTGCTACATGAAGGTCAGCATTCTGAGGCTCATTTGATAAAAACTAGAATGAGACAAGGATGTTTGTTATCCCCATTTCATTTCTGCCGGATATTGACTGGATTATGAAAGTAATCACACCAACCAACAAAAATGGAATTCAATGGCCTTTGACAAAACAACTTGATGATCTGGATTATGCCGAAGGCTTGGCTCTTCTGTCTAATAACCACAATCAGATGCAACATAAATATGTAGTCTTGATGAGAGATAACAGAGATTTGGAATGAGAACACACAGAGAACACACAAAAAATGATGAAAGTAAATGCTTCAAACGAAAATTCCATTGTGTTGGGAGACAACACTCCTACGGACTGTGGAATCGTGTATATACGAGTATCTTGTAATAAATACAAACAAAGTAATTTATACAGTTCAAGATATCAAAATAAGAATACCAATTGTGAGAGGAACTTTCATTACATTGCGGAAGTTGCGAACATTTTAAAAAAGGAGGTAAAATGTAAACAAAATAGGACTCTCCAACTCCAATATGGCTTGGCTTGGCTTCGTTCGTTCTCAATCTCCCGCTCCCAAGCCATAAAAGAGCTTAAGTAGCAGAATGTAGTCAAGAGAACGGAATGCGTTGTGTCGTAGTGTACAGCTTGACTGCGATATTTGCACCTTTCGGTCCAACACATCCGACTTCAGCAAGACTCCAATATAAAGAATGATGCAAAGAATACAACAAAACAAAACTCCAAAAAGTTACGAATTTTTATAAAAGGATGCAAGCGTAACATAAAGAGATTGACAAGATCACTGACATGCACCAAACAACTAACAGTGGTGCATGACCTGGGGAGATGGTCAAGAGTTACACATTCAGGAAATCAGTTGATAGCGTTGCAAGACAGTTTCTGTTATAGAATCCCACAAGACAAGAGAAGTAGAGGCAGACCGAACAAGAAAGGAGAATTCGAGACAAATATAGTGGAAACATGAAAGACTTGGACAGAAAGCTGAATGAATGACAGGAGTGGGGGACTTGGCGTGAATTTTTTAAAGACTTGTATTCCACAGGAAGCAGAAAGGTTCCGATAATTGAGTACCTAACTGCACAACATCCCGAAGAGTAATTAATTATGTATTAATTTGTTGTCACCATGAGGTTAGTACACTCATTAAACTGTTTTGCTAACATATGAACCGATAGACACTATATTTATACGTACTCTGTGCTACTAGTGTCCAACGGAGTCGTTATCCAAGGCATACGAATGGCAACAATAACAACGTATCAAATTAATTTTCTAAGAAAATTCCTTTGTGTAACCGGGAAAGATAACATCAGAATTGATGCCATTGAGGTTGTTGTGAGAACTATCCCTTGCACTGAAAACGTTGAAACACAATGCACAATTATTCGGTCATCTCACGAGAGCCTTCAGACTCATTAACTACTACTGCACTTCTCTTAAAACACAAACTTATCTGGATACTAGGTATGAGGGAGACAACGTGAAAGATGGATAGATGATATCCGATAAAACAACTTTACAACAACCGACTCGGCACAATCTTCACAAAAAGGACAACTTAATTTTCGCCATATGGCTTGACGTCACATATCGTCCAAGTTTATTGTTTTGTATGAAATATACGACGTCAATTTGAAGATAATTTAGTTAACCGTTCTGAATGGATGATGGATACATTTATATAGTTTTATGAGCGGCTTATGGTAGTTATTGTTTTCACGAGTGAAACATTCTCCAGATGAAGATAAAGACATAATGTAAGATTAGCGTAGTGGTAGAGTACTCAGTCTCCATGACAAGGGAACGGGGTACGAATTCCGCTATCGACACGCTCCAGTTAACCGAATTGTAAAAGTGTAACTCGCAGAAGACTAGTGAAGTAAGATGAAACCAGAAAGAAACAGGCGTCTTCACTTCATACAAGCTGTGGCGTTGTATACTGAAGTCTTTAATAAGTTCACTTCCCAACTGTAGTGTAACTGCTACGGGGCGAACCTGTACTTACATAAGTAATCTAATTCTCTTTATGGACTGTGGCGCATGTGGCCTTGCGATGATTTTTCATGTCTTACTGTTTTGGGCAAGATAAACGGTTAGCACTATGCAAGAAAATCAGATTCATGCGCACACTGGTTCTGTCAATATTTCTCTATGCTTGTGAGACCTAGACAGTTACAGCTGACATTCCGTGAAGGATACAGGTCTTGGAGATGAGATGTTTCCGAAGACTTTTAAACGTCACATGCAAAGATAGAGTTACAAATGAGGAAATACGAGATAGAATTACAACAGCAATAGGGCCTTTTGGAGACCTCTTGGCAACTGTCAAAAGAAGGAAACTAGCAGCTTAGAACGGTCACATATAGAAATCAAATTGTCTTGCAAATACGATCCTCCACAGCAAGGTGCAAGGCAGACGACGAAGAGACCGTCCCAAAAACAGGTGGGGTGACAACATTAGTAAATGGACCAATCTTCGACCAGAAGAGGCACAGGCAGCGGCCGCTGACAGAGAAGGGTGGCGTGGTGTTGTAAGGATGTCTTCATGTGTGCCCCAACGACCTCAGCGGTTACGGGATGACATGACCTAACCTAAACTGTTTTGGGCAAACTTTCATGCAGTGCCCCGTGTCAGAGATGCGCAGCACGACTCATCATCCGTCGGTAGTATATAGGCAATGTAGCAGAGGAATCCACATTTCTATCATATTTGTCTTTATCGAGTACGTACGCAGAATGTTCCTGTAGTACAACTTTAGCGCCATTAATATGATCTGAATCCGGCTCTTAGATATCGACATCTTTTGACAGTGTCGTTTTGGTTAAGCTGGTCTAGGATATCGACAATGTGTTTATGCAGCGTATATCGACAATGTGTTCATGCAGCATATATTGACAATGTGTTCATGCAGAGTATATCGACAATGTGTTCATACAGCGTATATCGACAATGTGTTCATGCAGCGTATGTCGACATGGTGTTCATACAGCGTATATCGTCAATGTGTTCATGCAGCGTATATCGACAATGTGTTCATGCAGCGTATGTCGACATGGTGTTCATACAGTGTATATCGTCAATGTGTTCATGCAGCGTATATCGACAATGTGTTCATGCAGCGTATATCGACAATGTGTTTATGTAGCGTATATCGACATTGTCTTCATTCTTCCCAGGAGATCGACATTATATACAAAACGTCCGTAAAGAAAGCATTGTGTAATACGAGCAACGAGAGTCGCCATTATCCTCATAAGGTCTAAAGTACATTGTTCAGTGCGAGCAAATAACATCGCTCTTATCGTCATACAGTCTGATGGACATCGACATATGTTTTCGTCTAGCCCTAAGACACCAACGTGGTTTGATGCGGTCACATGCCATCGACGTTGTTTTCATTCAGTCAATGAGATTTATGTTGTCTTTTTTAACTGTTCATGACATCAACATTTTCTAATTTTTACACAGAACATTGACATTGTCTTCATGGAGTCAATGGATACCGACATTCTTTTCAATTGGTCCAAAACATTGTCTTCACGCTGACCTAGATCATCATTCCCTATCTACACTCGACCCCGGTACTGCCATGTGGTGATGAGAAATTGACATTGTCTTCACGCCGCATTATGAATTCGACATCGTGTCATAGTGCATCAACATAGTCTTCGTACTACTGTGAGACATCTACATTGTCTTCGTACTGCTTTCAGACATCGACATTGTCTTCGTACTGCTTTGAGACATCGACATTGTCTTCACACGATCCTATGATATCGTCATTATCTTCATCTAGCCATTCTGCATTGATATTCTCTTTAGGGGACGTGATAACATCGAAATTGTCTCCACGTGGCCATAAGATATCGACATTCTCTCCGATCGACCCTAGACCATCGTCCATCCGACCCCAGGACAGCCATGTGGTGATGTGAAATCGACATTGTCTTCATACGGCCAAATGACATCGACATTGTCTTCTTGAGGTCGTGTGAAATCGATATTGTCTTCATGTGGTCTTATAACATCGACATTGTCTTTCTGTGGCTCCAAAAAAACAATCCGACAATATCTTCATCTGGCGCACGGACATCATTTAACTATTGGACTATCTAGATGATGGTTTCAACCAGCCTTTAAGTCAATTATAATGTTTACAAACGGCCTTTAATCTAGGAACATGTTTTTATCCGGCTCACCAGCCGTTTAAGAACTTGGTTGATGCGAACACGTTGGACCAACACTATTGATGTACACATCATGTCTGTGGTGGATCTGGAAATCATGAACCTGCAATATTGAGCTATCAATGGAAATATATTATAGGTTTCGTGGATGTACAGTATGAGATCTGAGGATCTATTTTCAAATTACTAAATCGAAGCTGCGGTAGTACTGAAAGAAAAAGAAATCTTCAATTTAATGAAAGCGCATATCACAATGTTATCACTTGAACTCTTCGCAAAATTCTATCCACACTGACATTGTTGTTGTTATCGTAAGTATTGGTCATTGACAAGAGAACGTGGTCATGTTTCTATCAACTTTTGTTCTATTTTTTATATACGATCTTTTTATGGTACAAGTGGATATATGTTATGAGATACATGGATATGCTTTATTGGATATGTGAATATATGGGCTCCTCAGACATATTTTATGGAGTTCATGGGTACATAATATATGGTCTGTGGATCTAGTAAATGGTGTCTGAGGATACGTTATATAGGATTTATGGACAGAAGTTAGGTGTTCCGTATGTTCTTCATTGTCTTTGACGTAACAGATGACGTAGGGACAATTCACTTCACTGTATCATGAATTGATCTTTTTTTTCTCAGTCTTCCAAACACAGGGGCTTTCGTGTCTTCTCAGATGCTGCCTGCCAACTTCCTCACACGATCATTACATCAGATATTAGGGCAAGCTGTCATTTGTTTGCTAGGAAATACGAGCTTTAGAATCATGTTATGCAGTTCATTCGGGTGCAGCACATGATGGGCGTACGTTTGGAGATAGCGAGATTCCTAACTCATAAAAGATCTTGTACATACATCTTGTCTAGTACATTGTTGGATTGAACTGTGTACATTAACATCTGCAAGACGGTCTCTGTACGTTATTGGATTGAACTGTGTACATTAACATCTGCAAGACGGTCTCTGTACGTTATTGGATTGAACTGTGTACATTAACATCTGCAAGACGGTCTCTGTACGTTATTGGATTGAACTGTGTACATTAACATCTGCAACACGGTCTCTGTACGTTATTGGATTGAACTGTGTACATTAACATCTGCAAGACGGTCTCTGTACGTTATTGGATTGAACTGTGTACATTAACATCTGCAAGACGGTCTCTGTACGTTATTGGATTGAACTGTGTACATTAACATCTGCAAGACGGTCTCTGTACGTTATTTTAATGATCTCTTTGATGCATGTCATTGCAACTATTTGGTCGTTTTGTTCCAACTCATCTTTGAACGTGTTATTTTCTCATCTTTGAACGTGTTATTTTCTCGGTGGCAAGACATTACACAGAACAATTACTAACAAGAAGACACCTTTCGAAATGAAGTGCAATAGAAGAATGCTGAAAAGGCCATGGACATAGACGAAGACAAATATACACATTTCCATCAACTGAGAATACAAGATAAATGGCTTACATGTTACATCACAAGATAAATTAAAGACATTTTTATCACATTGGTCTTACAGTGGAAGGCACGGGGGCCCGTGAAGAGAGCGATCCAGAAGAAGATATAATCACAATATTATGGGCAGTTTGAAGAAACTATTTAATTAAAAGTATATATATTTATTTATTTCCAATTCTAAAATCAAAGCTCATGTCGGTAAACATACCAAAACAAAATCCGAATGTTGGTTTTAGGACCACAACAGTAACCACATATATTATGTGCTGGCCACAATATCACGTTGCCATGTAAAACGTAATTTAGAATCAAATAAAGTGAGTCTTGTACATTGACTTTAACAATGTTTCCAATATTAATTACGTACTTTGTTTTTTCTCACACGAAATCTGGATAGCACCACCGCTTCCAAAAAATTCGGCAGAGATAACATTTAATCTTTAAACTGTCTGCAATGGGGATTTCTGAACGTGATGGGTTATTAACGCCTCGGGACGATGAACCAATGGCATTGGATATTTTCCATAAATTGAAAACTATCTTTCGAACGAATCCGGGCATGTTCATAACAATTATTTCCATTACCTTTCTTTTCTTCTGTGCCTTTCGGGCCAACAAATTCGGTATCACCTGGACGTTTTGGAGTACCAAGTTTGCCTTCCAACTACAATCCCAATTCTCCTAGCCGAAATGCACGGATGCAGCCTGTTTCCAGGCCCGAATTTTTTAGAGGAAATAGGGCTTTGGTCAGTTCTGATTCGCTGACTCTTATCCAAGCAGCCGGGTTTCAGCTGCTGACTCATCCATATGCTTCTTTGGCCATCCCCTGACGCACGCCCAGAGGTAACCGTTGATGCCACAGAAATGTAATGAAAGATTGTGAAATGGATTAGTTGGTGGATCGAATCATGGGTGTGGGCATTTTTTTTCTTCTCAAATCGGCTTAGGATAATTTTGTTCTCAATGTTTTATATTTTATTTTGGAAGTCATTATTATAGACATGAATTTTATTTCAATTTCATAACTGAATTTGTATACACTGAATATTTAACGCATCAATTTTGTTCGCAAATTTTAATTACGGGAGAGAGATTTACATGGATCTAATAATTGCGAGTATGTTAATCTAATACTTGAGTGGATGTTAATCTAATAATTAAATGTATGCTAATCTAATACTTGAGTGGATGTTAATCTAATAATTAAATGTATGCTAATCTAATACTTGAGTAGATGTTAATCTAATAATTCAGTGCATGTTAATTTAATAATTGATTGTATGTTAATTTAATAATTGTGTATGTTAATCAAATAACTGTATATATGTTAATCTAATAATTGAGTGTATGTTAATATAATAATTGTGTTTATGTGAATCTAATAATTGAGTGTATGCGAATCGAATAATTGAGTGTTCATGTTATATATTGCATAGTGTTGCTATACACGGCGAGCTCTATGTCGCCCTCAGCCGAGAAACAAACAATGAAAACCTTGAACCAGTTTTTCAGGGTGAGCTTATAAGAGCAGCATACCCAGCAATATTTGTATGACATGCGATAGCTCAGATGGAAATTGAAAATTTAGACATCCTTAGATCGCTGATTCTAATCCCTCTCGCAGCAATTTTTGTCTTTCAAATTCCCATCATTGATTATCTTTTATATCCTTTTTTTTTTTTTTTTTTTTTTCTGGCGTTTGCCTTATTTCTCTAATCCTCAAGGCGTTATGCGTTGCACTGGGGTTTTTATTTTGCGCCTGTCGGCCAAGTGCATCCGACTTCAGCATGTTTTTATGTAAGGGTCTGCTTCATCCTGCATTTTCTAAGGGTTTGCTTCCCCGGGGTAACGACAGGTGCTGTGATGGTGATCGAACCCAGCACCTTCGGGTTGTGAGCCGTGCCACTTAATCACAAGGTCACACCGTTCCCTTATATACTTTTACTTATTTTTATTGACATTCAAGGACGTTCGTCATTATTGAGGGGTTACATACTATCAGCCAATATACGAGCTATTTGGGTTTGTCCTAATGCGACAACTATGTTGTTTGTTTTTTTTTTTGACAGAGATGTGCTACAAATAGTTTCAATTGTTGGGGTAATTAACTAACTGTCATGAATTCTCAACACTAAGTAGTTTAGTTTTTGTATATGTAAAGTACGTGTTTGTTTCAATACGACATTTGACTCGCAACTTAAAGTCAGCTCAGCTGCTTCTATTGGACCTATAATAATCAGCGAATTCAACGATCCTGGAACCTCAAATGTAAACTTAACTTCTTCTTTTAGACTGTTATTCGTTATACATTACAATTAAAATGTAAGCTATGTTGCTACAGCTCCAATATAAGTGTTTGGATGTATCTTAAAGACAAAAATAAAATAAATATATTTAAAAAAAATTAAATTTTATCACCATCAAATTGAACACTTCCAAATATTTCATTTACATCCGAAGAAGAACGTGCATTTTTCGGTTTGAGTAATTATACTGATAATTGTGTGTCTTTCGTTTTAATTTAAGAGTATATAGAAAAGTATGAATTTTTGACGACAATCTTTATGTTGCTGTTGTTGAAATATGCAAGCGGGCGAAGTTCACAAAAGGGCAACGAAGACTACGAAGATACTGAAAAGAATTAGCGACAAGAAAAATGTGAACTTCTATTGAAAACAAAGACCTTCTGCTGTAGAGAAGAGGAGCGGCACGTAAGTTGATGATGAAGGGGAAGGGGTAAAGGAGCTGATTGGAGAAAAAGAATATAAGACAGGCGAGGGTGCTGGAAGTGGGTGATCATTTAATTGTTAAACTGCAATCGCATCTTTTATATTGTACAGTTTCTTCTTCTTCTTCTTCATCGTACGCTGTCAGACATCAACCTTTACTTTTTCGAAAAATGCAGCTGTCATCCTGAGGCTGTCGACACTGCCATTGAGCTTGTCTAGTGTTGCCACTGGTGATGGCCACATCTGCTCTCTCTGAGCCTTGTATGTCGGGCAGTTTTGCAGCAGATGCTCAGCGGTCATGTTCCCGGTATCACACGGGCATTCGTCAGTGGCACCTATCTTCAATTTGTTGAATAGGTGGTACCTCAGTCTATTGTGGCCAGTGCGAAGTCTGAAGACCACGACCTGCTCTCTTCTGTTTAACTGGTAATAGGCATCGTTTTTTGTGTAATTGTACAGTTTGATTGATGGAACAATCTTCTGCAGGGGCATTACTTATTTATATATATAATATTGCTAAACAATGTTACTGAATTCTTAATTTTTAAGTATAATAATACACAATTGTGATAAAAGCACTTAGAAATGTATGCCATTTATTTTATCAAATGATAATTGTTTATATGTTTCTTTAAAGTCATCCCATTTTATTGTTACAGATGCAATAAGTTGTAAGCTAATTTTATAGTCCATTTCAAATGAACAAGAAACATAGAGAATGTCTATGTTTAGAACCATCTAATAGCTTGCGGATTTCCTAATTTTTGCAGGGATTGGTATATAATGGATCTATATAAAATGTGTCTATTATAATCACGAAATGTACTTACATAATTAAGAAATTCAACTTTAATCAGAATTGCTGGACCTGTCACGGGAAATGTTAATTTAGCAAGCAATGAATGAAGATTGACATTTATAATGTGCATTTAAGTTAATAAAAGCATTTTTTTTATATTAAAAAATCATTATGCTTGTACAATCTATACAATGACTGTGTTCTGTTGTCGTACAAATAGATGTTGCTACATTCCGGACAAAACTATACAACAACAGTTAACACTTTGAGGTAAGTAGGATATCAACCAACCTTTACCACTCTGAGGTAAGTAGGATATCAACCAACCTTTACCACAATGAGGTAAGTAGGATATCAACCAACCTTTACCACTCTGAGGTAAGTAGGATATCAACCAACCTTTACCACTTTGAGGTAAGTAGGATATCAATCAACCTTTACCACAATGAGGTAAGTAGGATATCAACCAACCTTTACCACTCTGAGGTAAGTAGGATATCAACCAACCTTTACCACTCTGAGGTAAGTAGGATATCAACCAACCTTTACCACTCTGAGGTAAGTAGGATATCAACCAACCTTTACCACAATGAGGTAAGTAGGATATCAACCAACCTTTACCACAATGAGGTAAGTAGGATATCAACCAACCTTTACCACTCTGAGGTAAGTAGGATATCAACCAACCTTTACCACAATGAGGTAAGTAGGATATCAACCAACCTTTACCACTCTGAGGTAAGTAGAATATCAATCAACCTTTACCACTCTGAGGTAAGTAGGATATCAACCAACCTTTACCACTCTGAGGTAAGTAGGATATCAATCAACCTTTACCACTCTGAGGTAAGTAGGATATCAACCAACCTTTACCACTTTGAGGTAAGTAGGATATCAACCAACCTTTACCACTCTGAGGTAAGTAGGATATCAACCAACCTTTACCACTTTGAGGTAAGTAGGATATCAATCAACCTTTACCACTCTGAGGTAAGTAGGATATCAACCAACCTTTACCACTCTGAGGTAAGTAGGATATCAACCAACCTTTACCACTTTGAGGTAAGTAGGATATCAATCAACCTTTACCACTCTGAGGTAAGTAGGATATCAACCAACCTTTACCACTCTGAGGTAAGTAGGATATCAATCAACCTTTACCACTCTGAGGTAAGTAGGATATCAACCAACCTTTACCACAATGAGGTCTCTCCATATGTAAGCCTACCTTGCTGAGGTTGGAGAGCTTGCGCGCACCAATGATCCAAGGAGCTATGCCGGCGGGAGTTTTACTTCGGGCAGGGTCACCCAAGCTGAACAGGTCCTTGAATACGGGCCAGACAAAAGTGCTGAGGAGCAGCTGTAGCCCTATAGGTGTAGCTGCAGAATCCACCGACGAGTAGTACATGCTCTCGACTGCACCAATCCATCTCCACTTCATGAGTGAAATGCATTTTTGTTACGTTCTTTCCTTTTTTTTGTCCTCTATCATTTATCCCCATGGATGACAAAGAGATGCAGACCAGCGGACATTGCACAAAAGATGGACTAGCAGGACGTGACGATCTTCCAACTAACGGGGAATGCCACACATACCATCACTACAGATGGGCTGGCAGGACGTGACGATCTTCCAGGTGGCAGGGATACCACACATACCATCACTACAGATAGGCTGGCAGGACGTGACGATCTTCCAGGTGGCGGGGATGCCACACATACCATCACTACAGATGGGCTGGCAGGACGTGACAATCTTCCAGGTGGCGGGGATGCCACACATACCATCACTACAGATGTGCTGATAAAACTGACGGAATAATGATGAGATAGCCGACCTAGATGAATATGATATGTCCCTGGCAGGACGTGACGATCCTGGAACACCGACACACTGGACTGTCTCCCTTCGGGGATACTTGAAAGATGAGTCCATAACCCCCTCATGATGCCTCTAAGACAACAGACTTTATACGAGATAGGACGTCACCTCGGTTACCAAGGCCCGCGCTGCTCTTCCACACCTGGGAAGAGCAGTGACTACCAGAACTCCAACATATCAGGAATTTTAAATAAAATGCTAGAACTGACTAAGCTCTTGATGGATCTGGAAATCCATGTGACACTCATCCAGGAAAGAATGCGGCCGAAGGACACCCCCTTCCACATCACAGGCTTTACGTGTGCCAATGTAAATGTATAAAATGTCAGGGATTAGTGACACTTATCCGGAATGACATCCAGGTTTCTGCTCTTGAAGCAAATGACGAAACTGACTTACAGGAAGTGATAGTCTGGATAGGAGGAATAAATACTCAACATTTACAACCCACCAAGAGCACACCTCACATTGCAGATTCCAGATATTACTGATCTCCACCATGTGGAGCTATACAGATAGAAACGCAAAAGGAGCAGCAATAGAAAAACTCACTAACACTACCATACTCAACCTGTTGCAGAACGCCAATAGTCCGCCAACACTGCTCCACCGAGCAAGTAGAAATAAAAGCAGACCTGATCTCACCCTTGTAACAGCCGATATGCACCCGTATTGCTCAATTAGAGTCATCGATGACATCAGGAGTGACCACATAACAATATTTCTTGAGATCACGAACACCAGGGAGTGACCACAGACCAACACTCCTTGAGATTACCAACGCCAGGGAGTGATCACAGACCAATATTCATTGAGATCACCAATACCAGGGAGTGACCACAGACCAACACTCCTTGAGATCACCAACGCCAAGGAGTGACCACAGACCAATATTCCTTGAGATCACCAACACCAGGGAGTGACCACAGACCAACACTCCTTGAAATTACCAACGCCAGGGAGTGACGAGAGACCAATATTCATTGATATCACCAACACCAGGGAGTGACCACAGACCAACACTCCTTGAGATCACCAACGCCAGGGAGTGAGCACAGCCCAATATTCCTTGAGATCACCAACACCAGGGAGTGACCACAGACCAACATTCCTTGAGAGCACCAACACCAGGGAGTGACCACAGACCAACATTCCTTGAGATCACCAACACCAGAAAGTGACCACAGACCAACACTCCTTGAGAGCACCAACACCAGGGAGTGACCACAGACCAATATTCCTTGAGATCACCAACACCAGGGAGTGACCACAGACCAACATTCCTTGAGATCACCAACACCAGAAAGTGACCACAGACCAACACTCCTTGAGAGCACCAACACCAGGGAGTGACCACAGACCAATATTCCTTGAGATCACCAACACCAGAGAGTGACTACAGACCAACACTTCTTGAGATCATCAACGCCAGGGAGTGACCATAGACCAATATTCCTTGAAATCACCAACACCAGGGAGCGACCACAGACCAACACTCCTTGAGATCACCAACACCAGGGAATGACCACAGACCAATATTCCTTGAGATCACCAACACCAGGGAATGACCACAGACCAATATTCCTTGAGATCACCAACACCATGGAGAAAGTGAGAAACCAAATAACATGCCTGCCATGGAATTACAAAAAAGGCAAACTGGCAGTTTTTTAGGAGACAAGTACGCCTACGTTTCGAGGACATCGACATGGCGCAGGATATAGACGAGGTCTATAGTAAAACCACTACTGTATTGTTCCGATAGGCAAAGGAACCAAGCCCACGAGGATTCAGGACAAAGTTCAAACCATACTGTAAGTACATAATTAGAGGCCACTGTCAATGAGAGAAAGAAATCAAGACGGCTAGTCGAGAAAAAAACATAACACTGCAAACAAAACCAGTTATAACAGACTCACTGTTTAAAGTTAAATTGCTGAGCAGACAAGCAAAAAGAGAAGCATGGGCTAAGAAATGTGGAGAGTTGGACTTGCGGAAAGATGGAAAGAAAGCATGGTGCTTCATATCCAACCTTTCAGGAATTAAAAGAAAGAGAAATCCCAAACCCATTAGAACAGACACAGAATTAATAACAGGAGATTCTCAGAAAGCAGATGTCTTTAATAAGTACTTTGCTAATGTTAACAAAAAGCAAAAACGAAGGAATCTGGACAAGGATATCAAAACACTCACTAAAATGATGGAAAAACAAATGCTATCAAAACACTCACCAAAATGATGGAAAAACAAAGGCTTTCAAAACACTCACCAAAATGATGGAAAAACAAAGGCTTTCAAAACACTCACCAAAATGATGGAAAAACAAAGGCTTTCAAAACACTCATCAAAATGATGGAAAAACAAAGGCTTTCAAAACACTCACCAAAATGATGGAAAAACAACCTACATCTAACGGTGACATCTTTGACAAGAATTCCACACTTCCAGAACTTAAGATGGCCATAAACAAATATATAAAATGTAAAACCGATGGACCTGACAGGCTAAGTAACGAGATGCTCTTAAACCTTTCAAATGATGAGCTCCATACCATCCTTGACCTCATTATCAAAACATGGAGAGAAGGCAAGCTACCAACAGACTGGAGAAAAGCCAACATCACCTCAGTCCTAAAGAAATACAAACCATCAAACCTAGTAACAAGCTATCGTCCGATCTCCCGGACTTCAAATCTAGACAATGTCGCTGAAAGGATGATAAAACGAAAGGTTATATTGGTGTCTAGAAAGCTCCAAAATTCTTAATACAAACCAATCAGGCTTCAGAAGAAAAAAACAGACAATGGACCAGCTGATCAGATTTAGCCAAGAGGTAGGTGATGCTTTCCAAACGAAAAACAATGTGCTGGCAACATTCATTGATCTCACACAAGCCTACGATCGAGTAGAGAACTGGTCTTCTCTTTAAGATGCAAAAAAATGGGAATATCAGGGCGAATGTACAGCTGGCTAAAAGGTTTCTTCCATAACAGAACAATCCGAGCAACATTCAGCGATCAACATACAAAGAAAGGACCATGGAAGATGGACTGCCCCGGGGATCTGCGCTAAGTTGTACATTATTCCTTGTGTACATAAACGACTTAATAGATGTCATAACCTGCCAAAGGGCACTCTTTGCGGATGACCTGGTCATTTGGTCAAAAGGAAAACATTTGAAACCCATCACCAAAAATATTAACATGAATCTAACAACCAACTTTATATATTGCCAGTTTTGGAAGCTTGAAATTAATGTAGATAAAACTGTGTTCAGCTTGTGCAGCTTAAAAAAAGGATTAGAGAGGAAAATATCGATGTCAAAATAAACGGAGTGAAATTAACCTATGGCAAAACCCAGAGATACCTCGGAGTTGAGCTTAACCGTAGACTCACTATGAAACCCCCTGTCCTGTGACCCACTTGAGTTGTTAGTTGTATAATTACGGGGAACAAACTCAACATTCCGCATTGTTCAAGAGCTTTGTTTTCAAAAGAAGTCTGTGGATGCCCAGATGTTCTTTAAGCATTACTTAAATGCACTACAAACATGAAGTTGAATCTATCAAAGCTAAAATTTGCTACAAAATATAGAGTGCACAGCCTGATCTGAAGAAGTGTGCATGAAAGTCCCGTGTAAGACCTTGTAGTTATACGTAAAGTGATAAGTGCGCAGTGTAATCCACCAAGTGTAACATAATTACAAATTGTCAGAGAGAGTTGAAAATCGAAGTGAACGGTACGGAAAACCGGAGGAGCGAGAAACGAAGAAGAGTTAACGGACATACAGATACTCTGAAATAAGAGAAACGAGGTAGAGTAAACAGACACACTGAGCTATACTGAGTACCTGAGATAAGAGAAACGAAGAAGTGTTAACGGACATACAGAAATGTACAGAGAACCTGGAATAAGAGAAACGAGATAGAGTAAACAGATATACTGAACTGTACTGAGTACCCGAGGAGCGAGCGATAAAGTAGAGTTAACTGACATGCTAAGCTGTACTGATTACCCAAGGAGCGAAAAACGAGGTAGAGTAAACATAAATACTAAGATGTACTGAGTGCCAGAGGAGCGAGCGGTAAGGTAGAGTTAATGGACGTGCTAAGCTGTACTGAGTACTCGAGGAGCGAGCGATAAAGTAGAGTTAACGTACATGCTAACCTGTACTGAGTACCTGAGGAGCGAGAAACGAGTTAACGGACAAATCCGGCATGTAGAATCCGAAGAGATACGCCGAGAGGTAATTAACTGGTGAACAATACGGAGAACTCCAGGAGAAAAGTGATATAGTTAATGGATAAGTTGAATTGATACGAGAACCCTAGAACACTCGAGATAGAGTTATTGACTAGTGTAAATGGTATAGAGAGTCATGTGACACACAAGACAGATTCAACGGATAGGGAAAACTGCACGGAGAAACCAAGCAGAAACGAGGTGGAGAAACTTGGAACATAGAATTAACTTAACGTTGGAATGCTTTGGAGCACACGAGAGTCAAGTAAAGGAACTCTGCAAAACGGTTGATTCAAAAATGTTTGAAACTCACAGCAAGAAAAGACCAAATAGGCAACATATATGGAAGCAGCGATCTATTTGCTGAGGTAAATGCTCGAAGAAGTATGCATGGAGGTACGAGAAGGCAAGAATGAGGGTCAAAACATGACACGAAGGAGACACGCAGGAAGCAAGGTTGAAACAATAAGGAGAGTAAGATGGAGACAGTATGGAGCGTAAGACAGAAACACGAAGGAAGGTCAGATGGAGACACGATGTGGGGTAAGATGGTGACAAAAAGGAGGATAAGATAGAGACACGATGGAGGGTAAGATGGAGACATTGCGGAGGGTAAGACAAAGACATGGTGGAGAGTAAGATGGAGACATGGTGGAGGGTAAGATGGAGACACGAAGGAGGGTATGATGGAGACAGGAGGGAGCGCAAGATGAAGACATGAGGGAGGGTAAGATGGAGACATGGTGGAGGGTAAGAAGGAGACATGGTGGAGGGTAAGATGGAGACACGAAGGAGGGTATGATGGAGACAGGAGGGAGCGCAAGATGAAGACATGAGGGAGGGTAAGATGGAGACATGGTGGAGGGTAAGATGGAGACATGGTGGAGGGTAAGATGGAGACATGGTGGAGGGTAAGAAGGAGACATGGTGGAGGGTAAGATGGAGACACGAAGGAGGGTATGATGGAGACAGGAGGGAGCGCAAGATGAAGACATGAGGGAGGGTAAGATGGAGACACGAAGGAGGGTATGATGGAGACAGGAGGGAGCGCAAGATGAAGACATGAGGGAGGGCAACATGGAGACGTAAGGGTGAATCAGATCGAGACATGAAAAGGAATCAGATGGAGACATGAAGGACGGTAAGATGGAAACATGAAATAGGTAATATGGAGACATGAAGTAGGGTAAGTTGGAAGTTGGAAATGACAAGCTAACAATAAATATTCCAGATTGGGCATAAGATTTAAACCAAATAAATATTGTGTTGTTTACATTTGTCCTTTTTGCTGAGATAGTGTGCGTTTCAAGGTGTTTTGCATCTAATATCCCAATGTATCCGACATCAGCAGACCGTTCTTGTAATTTGTTTATTTCCTATATGAATGCGTTTATCACCTGTTTATATGTACGAGCCAATTCGCCACCCAACAACAAGTGACATCTCAAACATAGGTAGGGTTGACTGGAAGCGCAAAGCATACGTTTCCGTTAGTGGGACAGCTAGGTGAAAACAGGGAACATTGTGGGATACATCTTGTGACGAGAACGACTTGTTGGACACAACGCGCGAAGGTCAAGGCATTCCCATATCAGACACTGATGTCGGGGATGACGCGATGTCGACTTTATAGGTCTCACTTTTTTCAAAAACCAGAATGGCTAGTTCACTTACTGGTTATCGCGAGCACTAACGGCAACCCAAAGGACTATTCCAGCTGGATCGACTTGAGCGTTCCTAAAACTTGGCTTGATCAAGTTACCTTACCTGAAAGAATCGGGCAGCACTTACCCTCTGGAAGTGACACGGGCAAGTGATTGATCCAGTTCGTAAAATTATACTAGTTTGTTTTGTTTGATTGGAGCGTCTAGCCGCGTGGATTGGACATCGGTCTTTGACCACGACGACTTATAATCAAATCCTCGGTAAGCAGTAAGTTTCTTTTCAATTTGAGATCAAACAAAACCTAGTCTGCAGCGTGCAAATGTGCCTGCATGTGTAAGCGGCTTTTATTACCCAGTTATTCATATTCTCTGTTTTAGATCTCAGGAATTATAAAAACACTGTCTTGATAATTGGACATGTCCAGGAAGAAAGTTGTCAGACATAGCACTCGGTTATATAGGCGTCACCAAATTATCAAAACTGTATAGACTTAATCTTTCTGTCACATTGTTACATAGGCCCCCAATCCTGATATTGTAAGGCACAGAAGAGTTCGGTAAGACACGAGCGGATGGCAGCTGTAGCGGCATCAAATCGCTAGAAGCTCGTTTGGATCTCAATTGATCCCGTACAAACCGTTGATTCCTTAAACCAGCCACCACCTTCAGTATATTTCTCGCCACCCCCCGTCACCGCATCTCATCTGGCCCATGCTTGTTTCAGATTTATAACTGTGTTTATGTCCGCCAAAATTATTTCCATGCAGCGTATCATTCGTCGAGTCGAACAGAACTTACATCTCCCAAAAGATTTCTTCCTGTTCCCCGTTAACCCCCTCCCTCACCACATTTCCACCTATGTCATGCTTATGATTTCTTTCCCTCGTTCCACTATCTCCCAAACACCTGACCCTACATTTCAACTCGTCTTTCATATTCATAATTGTCGTATTTTCCCAGCGACATAATGGCATAATTATAAAACGCTGTCTCGTGTTACAATATATCATGTCAAGTGCCACTTTGACCCACTTTTACATCACATGATTCGATCAGATTATCAAATCTTCACCTACAAACTGTGCAATTTATACATATATACACACCAACACAGTTACACACACACACACACACACACACACCCACACACACGATAGCAAGTCAGTAAATTGGTCACAAATGGCTATTCATAATCTACATGAAATGTGAATTTGGAAACCATTTACTATTTCTCAACAAAATGTTCACAAACACTGACGCACGCTTGCGTTATAAGAGTCTTTGGTCAGCTATCTCAGTCACGTGTAGCACTGACGCACGCTTGCGTTATCGAGGTTTTTGGTCTGCTATCTCAGCCACATTCAGCACTGACGCACGCTTGTATTATAGAAGTCGTTGGTCTGCGTATCTCAGCCACATGTGTCACTGACGCACGCTTGCGTTAAAGAAGTCTTTGGATTGCTATCTCAGCCACACGTGTCACTGACGCACGCTTGTATTATAGAAGTCGTTGGTCTGCTATCTCAGCCACATGTGTCACTGACGCATGCTTGCGTTATAGAAGTCTTTGGTCTGCTATCTCAGCCACGCGTGTCACTGACGCACGCTTGTATTATAGAAGTCGTTGGTCTGCTTTCTCAGCCACACGTGTCACTGACGCACGCTTGTATTATAGAAGTCTTTGGTCTGCTATTTCAGCCGCATGTGTCACTGACGCACGCTTGTATTATAGAAGTCGTTGTTCTGCTATCTCAGCCACACGTGTCACTGACGCACGCTTGCGTTACAAAGTCTTTCGTCTGCTCTCTCAGCCACTGTAACAGTTCCAGCCGGAGCAAGAGAGTTTAGGACAGGGGTGATGTGGTTGACGACTCAGAACAAAGGTACCTGAATGCGTGTCAAGGTCACTCATCGTCTCAACAAAGGAAAACGGAGTTGGGGGCGAAGAATGTGGAAACGTAGGAACTGGCCACACGTGTTCCAATTTGATTAATGGGGGATTTGGGAGGGGGGGGGAGTGACAGACGCGACGGCAGCGGAGCTTGCTGCGATAGATGAATGGCAGGGGTTCAGAGTAATTCGTTCAAATAATGACTGAATAGAGCCATTCTCCTGAGATCCATTGGTCAGCTCTGAAACTGCTGGAGAGTATATAACACAGAGTCAAAATTTAGCTCAGGAGGCTGGATGGAGAGGGGAGGAGATCGAATGAGAGACTGTAGATAGGAGTTCGTTTAGCTCACTGATTTGATAGATGAGCAATTGATAGACTGTTGTACGAATGCTAGTTATAGAACAGGATCGTTCAAATAGGTGTGTGAATTTTGTATTAATAGATAATCTGAACGTCTGTTGTAAGCAGGACACATTGTGAACGAGGTATGTCCAGATCGCCAGTCTGAGGGGATTTGAGTGAGGAAGATTTTGATAAGGTGTGTTGAGGATGCAGTTAAAGAGATGTGTATGTGTGTGATGTGTGTGAGCAATAGAACTGGGTTTTTGGTAGTTTGGAATTCCCCCAGTAGCTAATGCTTAAAATTTCCGCTTTAGTTAATATTTATATTAACATATATATAATATAAAAATACTTAGTTAATATGATATGTATTGTATTGTGTTTGTAATCTCACTACCCATTTTTCTGGTATGAGTATTAAATAATAAATATGTCATCTGCTGTGTACTATATTATTTGCAGTGTGTGGTCAGGAATGATGTGGATGAGTGTGATAATGTAGTTAGAATAACCCTAGGGCAAACAGTTGGATCTGCTACACATTATTATTTGGTGTCCGTGTCCACGGATTGTCGTGGTAGTTTTTATAAATATAGTTGTGTGTGTAGCTACATATCTTTATTTGCCTGTTGAAAACGTGCTGCGGTTTTATATAAGTTTGTATGTGTAGTTAGGAGTAGTGGAGTAGCTAGTGGTTAGAGTGTTTGTTACCATATGTAGCTCTTCCAATCATCTGATCGGTAAGTGTTGACATTTTTCATCATTTCTTGCATTATTGACAAGACTTTGTGCATTCTTGACAGTCTCGTAAATTTTTTTTTTCTCTACCCAGGTAGAGAGGCCAAGTCAAGTGCGCGTGAAAATGGTTAAGGAGAAGTTTGAATTGGGCAGATATTCAGCCCTTAATAAGAGACCATTGGCAAAGTTACAGATGGAGAGGCAGGGCAGAAGCCATAAAAGAGATTTTGAACACGGCACGGATGGACAAAAAGAAATAGATGCAGGTTCTGTATATCCAGAAAATGTAGGAACGGAGGGCAGGTTACGCAATGCAAACGAGACAAACGTTCACTCAGACGTCCAGATGAAACGTTACAGCATCGTACAGCGTAGCTCGAGTATTCAAGAGGAGGTTATTACGTCAGGTAACACGGTCAGGCGGATGAAAGGAGCCAAGTTTACCAGAAACTTGTGGTCAAGCCTATTAGAACATTAGTTGAAGTCGACGAATAATCGAGCAAGGAAACAGTCGGAGAAGAGGGAAGGAGAGGAGGAGAAATGGTGGCAGGCCCAGTTATGGTTTCGTACCCACCCTCGCCAGGTCCTAGTATGCGGGAGAAGTGGTCTAACAGACTTAAGGAAGGGATATCCCTTCGGCCACCGAGAAAGAAAGTGGGAATGACGCACAATTAGAATGCAAAACTGATCTACCGTGCAAGAACACTCGCTCAGCCAAGAAGAGTGAAGAGCGAGAAAAACGACCAGATGGAGAGATAAACCCATCGAAGAACGAGTTGAAAGATTTATGTCCAATAGCATGAGGAGACCAGAGGCGGTAGGTCGTCACAGACATGTAAGAGAAAGTACTCGGAGATTTGAATAATTAGAGGTAGGTCAGAATTGAGAAATGACCAGAGGTTAACAATTCCTTTGAACTCGGTGTCTGAAGTACGCGCCAGATAATGAGCGCGACGGTCAGTCTGAAGCAAAACTGACCGAGATCAAAGGGAAATTTTCGACCAGCGGAACGGACAGGAGACGCAGGGTAACGGGATGTGCCAGTTAATGTTACGTTGAACATGTAGACGTCATGTTTCGGTCAGAGCGGACAAGGTGGCTTTGATGTGGGGTAGTTTAGGGAAACAATTGTGAATTAGTTAGATTGCAACACTCGGTCTTGGTTCCCCGTGACAAAGACGCCGACAGCTAATGGAGTTATTCAACTTTAACAAAACTGCACCTGGACGAGTTAGGGTTACAGTATTACGTAATTCAACAGCTGGACGATTCGATTTTTGGACATAGTTAGCAGTAGTTTGTATATGATTAAGTTAGAACTTAGTCATAGTTTAGTGTCTGCTGAAAAGGGGCATTAACAGGTTCTGATATGTGAAGCACTAGCAGGAGTGAAAGATGGATTGCACATGGGCATGTATTCGTGCTAATACTTTGAAAAGTTGTGTTTGGTTTGGGTTTCGACAATAGTGTGACTTGGATTTTTTTAACTGGTTGTTATTTAGTTTTTTTAAACATGATTTCGTGTCCTGACATAAGTATTAATGTATGATGCTTAAGGACTGAAAGGTTGATAGCATGGCTATGTTTATGTGTGCACATATTTTGACATTTGTATTTATTTGTTTGGGTTCTGGCAAAGGTATGACTTGTATTTTTTTTTATTGGTTGTTTGGTTGTTTAAACATGATCATAGGTTTGCTATAGGTATAGAGGTGTTGATCTGAGAAGTGTAGCTCATCCAGACTGTAGGCCTCCGCAAAAAGAGGTTACCACGCTGCAGAAAAAGAACTAGCATGTTGGGACACTGGGCGGGCTGACTTAATGGAACTTAGTGTTGTAACAATAGATGTTACTGACTTGTTATGGTGTATATTTTATCACATGCAGGTGGAGTCTTTGCAGAGAAGACTAAGTTGATCAGAAGTTGAATAATTTGAGTGCGGAAATTGTTATGTAATATTGACTATGACATATGTTGGGCAAATACGTTTTTGGTAGGAAACAAAAAGAATTTTGCCGTTTTCTTTAGAGGGGATAGCTGTCAGAAGAGACTAGCCTGAGGATAAACGCACGTAAGTTTGTGGCGTCACAGGAGTAAGTATGAAAAGAGACGTCGGCCATGGGTCGTAAGGAGAGGCGTGTAATGAGACCGCCCGGGAAAATTGACCTGAACTGTTCGAGTGTAACAATGAAGGGTGTTACCTTAGACGAAGCACGGGATACAGGACGGTGTATGTTTACCTCAAGAAAGGAGAAGTCCTTAAGGTGTTTTTTTTTTAGTTTTGATGAGCCAAAAGTCCTGCAGGGACAGAATTGGGTGTGTTTGACGATGTAAAGTGGTGGCTTGCGTTGTAAGAACGACCAGCCACAGTGTTTTTCTTCTGCTTGTATTGATTATGTATGTATTACAAAACGTTTGTATTTATCAAATGACATGTCTTTTATGCATGTACGTTGTGAGTGAAGTTGTAAAAAGGAGTGGTGCTTACATTGTGGATAGTAGAGATAAAAATAGTGTAACATTGTTTTCTTGGATGCATGTACAATTTGAGTGGAATTTTAAACATGAGTGGCGTTTACATTACGCATAGTGAGACGAAAATGGTGGTCTTTTGGCAAATGAAAAAAAACCATCCATGTTTCGGTCTGTAGTTTAGAAAGGTAATGTAACAGTTCCAGCCGGAGGAAGAGAGTTTAGGGCATGGGTGATGTGGTGGACGACTCAGAACAAAGGTACCTGAATGCGTGTCAAGGTCACTCATCGTCTCAACAAAGGAAAACGGAGTTGGGAGCGAAGAATGTAGACTAGTAGGAACTGGCCACTGGCGTTCCGATTTGGTTAATGGGGGATGAGTGACAGACGCGACGGCAGCGGAACTTGCTGCGATAGATGAGTGTCAGGGATTCAGAGTAATTCGTTCCAATAACGACTGAATAGAGCCATCCCCCAGAGATTCATTGGTCAGCTCTGATACTGCTGGAGAGTATATAACACAGAGTCAAAGTTTAGCTCAGGAAGCTGGATGGAGAGGGGAGGAGAGCGAATGAGAGACTGTAGATAGGAGTTCGTTTAGCTCACCAATTTGATAGATGAGCGATTGATAGACTGTTCTACGAATGTTAGTGATAGAACAGGATCGCTCAAGTAGGTGTGTGAGTTTTGTATTAAGTGATAATCTCAACGTTGTGTTTTAAGCAGGACACAATGTGAACGAGGTATGCCCAGATCGCCCGCTTAAGGAGAATTGAGTGAGGAAGAGTATTTCTTCTTCTTCATCTTCTTCTTCGTACGCTGTCAGACGTCAACCTTTATTTTTTCGAAAAAAGCAGCCGTCATCCAGAGACTGTCGACACTGCCATAGAGCTTGTCTAGTGTTGCCACTGGTGATGGCCACATCTGCTTTCTCTGATCCTAGTATGTCGGGCAGTTTTGCAGAAAATGTTCAGCGGTCATTTTTCCGGTACCGCACGTGCATTCGTCAGTGTCACCTATCTTCAATTTATTGAATAGGTGGTACCTCAGTCTATTGTGGCCTTTGCGAAGTCTGAAGACCAGGACCTCCTTTCTTCTGTTCAACTGATAATAGGCATCATTTTTTGTATAGCCAGTATGTTCTGTTTCCCATTTGGTCTTGTATCTAGTTCTAATAAGCCTTTTTGACTCTTCTTATGTCACACTATGATCTGGTTGTGGTTGTCTTGCACCTTCTTTTGCCAGTCGGTCTGACTCCTCGTTGCCTTAGATGTTACAGTGGGATGGAACCCTCTGTACCACTACTCTTTTTGGTGCGGAGTGCTGGTATAGTTGACAGAGTACTGCTCTTAAGTAATTAAGTTAAGTATTTTTCTGACTTTTTAGTGCTGTGACTACGGCCATGGCATCTGTAAACAGGACTATATGGCTGTAATTTTTTTTGCCTGTCAGCACTGCTTCTACTGCAGCTCTCAGTGCCTTTGGATCCGCTCTGAAATTGCTTGAGTATTTTCCAGTTGCCACTGACAGTCTTATTTTTCTACCATTTGCCCCTCCGTTCTGTGTTGTGTTTGTTACAGAACCGTCGGTGTATGCATGGGTCAAGTCCATGCTTTGTTAGTTTTTCGTTATGTACCTCAAGGTTATGTCTCTTCTTTCTTTTTCAGTCAGGCTGTTCTTGTTTTCAATACCTGGTATATTTTCTACTACCTCTGGAAATATATGCTGCCTCCAGGTAGGTTTGCGTACAGTAGGGATGGGCTTTGGTGTTGTTAATGCGTTCATAGGGTATTCGTTCATCTTTGCTTTAGCTATTTCTGCAAAGTTTCTCCGCTTTAGTTTCCCATTTAAAGGTGTGTTGAGGACGCAGTTAAGGCGAGGTGTGTGTGATGTAATTGCAAGGCAATAGAACTGGGTTTAGATAGTTGGGAATTCCATCAAGAGCTAATGCTTACAATTTTCGTTTTAGTTAATATGTATATTAACATATATATAATAAAAGAATACTTAGTTAAGATGATATGTATTGTATTGTGTTTGTAATTTCACTACAAATTTTTCTGGTATGAGTATTATGTAATAAATATGCCATCTGATGTGTGACATATTATTTGAAGTGTGTGGTCATGAAGAGGTGGATGAGTGTGATAATGTTCTAAGTTAGAATAATGGACAGGGCAAACAGTGAGGTCTGTTAAACATTCATCCACCCTCAAACTCCCTCGCCCCACCCACCCCTTCGCTCGCACGTATGCGTATGTATTAATCAGAACAGGACCCCCAAGTCGGGTTTCATCTGCAATTGAGGAGTTATGCACAGTTTTACTAGACAAGCACTTCTCATAATAGACAGGAACCATTTCCTTTGTAATATGACCGCAAAAATGACCGCTTGTCAAAATAGAGAAAAAGGACGACGATTTAGCATGGTGACTGTGAAGGTTGTCCATCGGGTGACATGATCGTTTGAGGCTAGGTCATACCATTGAATCGGGATCAAGATGATGAGCAGCGCATGAGCTGCAGTGGTCAGCGACTCGTGGCTGACTGCTAGCGTCAGGGCCAGCGAACCAGAGCTGCCAAGACCCTTCTTCACCTCTACGTGGTGATCCTGTATAACAGGCTGCAGCAGGGCAGATTGGTTAAGGAGAACGGATCGAAGAGGGAATGCTAACCCGGTACTTGCTGAAGTCGGATGTGTTGGACCGAAAGGTGCAAATATCGCAGTCAAGCTGTAAACTACAACACAACGCATTCCGTTCTCTGGACGACATTGTGCTACTTAAGCCTTTTCAGAGTTTGGTAGTGGGAGATTGAGAACGAACGAAGCCAAGCCATACCATTGAGTCGCAGAAATGTGCCAGCGGTTGCGCATGTAGAAGGCTTCAGTACGCTTCTGGCTGCTCGACATAATAGCCACAGCTTTCGAAACACACAGCTGGATGAGGACGTCCTAGGTTATGAAAATGAGTAGCTAGATTAGTCCCTGCTGGTTCCAGACACGATGCAAGTTGTTCATAGAAAATCCATTCAGACTGACTCTGGATGATATCTGGGTAATCTCCTGCCTCACAGATTGTTGTGTTCTGCCCAGGTAAAAGAAATCTTCAGTGGAGACGACATGGTTGTCCTTTACAATAATTCATGTCGTTGTGAGGATGCAACCAAGCTCTTGTATCGAGGGTTTTGTCCATGAGATGTGGAGGTCTCAACTACATGTTTCAGTAGTTTTATCGGTGAATCATAGGGTTTTTCTTTTATCTCTAGATCACCAATGTAGTCGAGGTTGGTCTCATGCAGGTGACTCCTGTGTTGTATATTTGTGTTGTGTGTTTGTTGTTTTTTTCGTTGGCCTTTTTTCCTAAGGAAATGTGATTTATTCTGTCATTTACACTTTACAACTCAGTACATCCGACATCCGAATTTGTTGTGTTTTCACATCTCACCGAGGAACAACCTTTCCAATTCATGAATCCGATCATATGAAAGTTTGACTTGTGACTACCACAAACAGATACTAGTATGACGTACGAAGAGTCAAAACGGCTTATTAAAGCCAGATACATGACCAAATGGGAAACTGAACATACCGGCTACACCAAAAACGATGCCTATTACCAGTTGAACAGAAGAGAGCAGGTCGTTGTCTTCAGATTTCGCACTGGCCACAATAGACTGAGGTACCACCTATTCAACAAATTGAAGATAGGTGGTGCCGACGAATGCCCGTCGGGTACCGAGAAAATAACCGCTGAGCATATGCTGCAGAACTGCCTGACATACGAGGATCAGAGAGAGCAGATGTGGCCATCACCAGTGGAACCACACGAGAAGCTCTATGGCAGTGTCGACAGCCTCAGGGTGACCGCCGCTTTTTTCGAAAAAATAATGGTTACTGTCTGACGGCGTACGAAGAAGAAGACGTATGACCAGTTTCTCTAACCACTTCGTCCTAAAAATTGATTGAAAAGGCGAAACCTAATAACAGCCAACTATGCGCTGAGTTAAACCAATACTAAAAGAGAGCACGAGAGTGGCATATAATGCATAGTGAATATCAACCGAAGAATAAGCTGACTCACAGTCTTCACGAGGGAAGAGAAAGAAAGATGACTCATAGAATTGACTTCAGTGCAACTGGGCGCCTTCATGTGTGCTTAGTTCCTATCATTGCTGAATTTGTCGACGTCAGAGCACCAACAGTGTAGCTTCCGCGACTGGTCTTAAATTGTTTCTTATCGTAGTCAGGTGCTGATATACAGCTGGGTCGACTGAAAAAACGGTTATACTATGAGATAACCCACGACATGCACAGTCGGTCAAACCCAACGCGACTTGATTTGAACCTGCGCTCTGTGTTCGTAAATCAATCGTACAAGGCATTGACCAAGACACCGAAGCGATTTTGTCAGTTGTACAGTCACAGAAGGACGAGCAACAACACAAATTAATTAAAATTGATGAAAATATAGAAAATTCAATTTAAAAAAAATAAGACAAAAGAAATAATGCGTGAAATAACAACAGTAAAGATGTTTTTGAAACCCGCAGTGATAAATGGCTCAAACCTGATATGTCCCGAAAATAGTGTCGGCGAAGATAATTGGATGAGCTTGCTGCAAATAGAGATGTCAAGGCACGTAGGCTGGGTTAAATGTCTTTAGTATTTTGTATTGACTCATAAACCTCAGCAAAGGTCGTAGCAGACTAGACAAACAACGTATATACATTGTAAACTGAACGTCTGGTCGTGTAAAATAACTTTCTTTAGAGAAAAAGTGTCCCCATTTTATGGAATGCCACGAAGATCAAATTTGGTACAGTGAAGATAAATTAGAGAGGTTAAAGACGCTCTTAGAGAAAACGAGGTGAAACTATGTGGTAGTTCCAGATGGTGGATTACGGCAAAAAGAAGAAAAACAATGTCACGGTGTTAATAGCATTCTTAGGGAAAACTAGTGATTACACTATATGGTTGACAGGATGGTCAAGTTACGATAAAAGAAAGAAAATGGAGCGGTTATTTTTCTTGACACCATAAGAGAAAACTAATGAACTATTGGCGATCACGACAGTCAATGTCTCATAACAATGTGGCTATTTAAACGTGTTGATGAATCTTTTGGAGAGTACCAATACACTTTACGGAAGGTCAATAGATTATCTAACGGTTTTCATGAGCCTCTTAGAGAGAATAAAAACCTATACTGAAATCAATTGGTCATCTAACGGTTGTCATGAGCCTCTTAGAGAGAATCAATAAACTATACGGCAATCAATTGTTCATCTAACAGTTTTCGTTAACCTCTTATAGCGAATCAATAAACTATACGGCAATCAATTGGTTATCTAACGGTTGTCATGAACCACTTACATAGAATCAATAAACTATACGTAAGACGCGATTCCCATCTAATTGTTTCAATGAACCATTGAGAGAGAATAAATAAACTGTACGGAATACACGGTGGTCAAATTCTGGTGAAGTTAAGAGAATCTAGCGGATGTTAATAACCCTCTTGCTTAATGTCTTGCTCCTGTCTCCACAAATAGAATACCTGACTCACATTTATGAAAGGTTAGGTAATGATACTATTTTCTTTAAAGTATATACATACAATAACATACATATACAATATATAATAACACAAATAAAGCCGATATAAGATCTTAGGTACTTGGTAACTGTTTTTATTTAGGACGATAGACTCGACAGAGAGATAGAGACGAGAGTTCAGAAGGCAATCGCTGTCACGTATCAGCTGTCTCCACCACTAAGACACCTCAAGATTTCCCTCAACTTAAAACAGCAGATGATAAATAGTTTCTTCATCTCAACAACTTTGATATCAGTACCAGACATGGTAGCGGAGGTTAGCCAAGTGGGAAATATTGTGCCTGCGAAAGGTCATTAACAACACCAGAAGCGACATAATCACTAATGCAAATATTTCGAAGAAAGCTGGAACAATTCCTTGCCAATAGTATATCGAGCAAAAGAGAATGAATTGGTTTAGCCACATTGTGAGAATGCAACCATACCACATTGTTCGTGCAACCCTACACAGGAGAATATCATGAATACGGCAGAGAGGTAGAACGATGGAAAGGTGGATAGAAAGCATATACGAGACCTGTCGTAAAATGGGAAACATGTTACTCGCGACATAAGAGAGGCTAAAGACAAATACATACCACGACACTGGGCTACAACTAGGTAAAAAGTCAGACGACAAAAGAAGACAAAGAAGAAGTCAATGATAATGGGAACACGCAACTCAGCCTCACAAAGTCCCAACCAAGTACAGGCGGCTTCATCACCTCTGTACTGATGGCAATGACAGATGCCGTTAAGTTATACTGCTGACAAGTCTTACTTTTTGTTAAATTTACGTCACATGCAGTCTAGCAAATGCCACTGCCGTCGGGGATAATGTGTTAAAGAACGTTCTAAACAAAAGTTAGTGCGCATCACAAGTGATGATACCCACAACATCAGACCGTTTTGTCTGAATAATGTCATTTGCACTGTATCTATGTTCAAGTGAGAAAGTGAATGCACTTGTCATCAATCTCACTATTGTCCCGAGTTTCCTTGGATCAGTGGCAAGACTATTGGTCGAGACGACTAGATGAACTCGGGATGCAGACACTCTGGTCTTACCTCCGTAAGACTATACTCACCTTTAAAAAACATACTCTACAAGATATTACAGTATGTAAGTACTACGGATTAAAGTGTTGTATAACGTGCTCTATAAGACCATACAGTATGTGATGACTATGGATTGATTGTTACAGAACCTGCTCTATTAAATTTTAACTTGCGAAAGGTATATGGATTGAATTTTCAGCATTGAAACGTTTTGATTGAAGACTTCCCATAGGTCAGAAAAATGGAACACGTTGTACGGAACTAAACAACAACTCACAAACACTTGCAAATACTATATTGTATAGGGCCAAAGAGCAGGAACTCATAGGCTGCTGGATCAATAGCCAACCAACCGACTGAAGTATTAGGATTTAAGTGTTATGATTGAAGTGGTAGGATTGAAGTGTTATCATTGAAGTAGAATTATTTAAATCGACGTTATAATTGAACAGGTGTTATTGCTGGCAAATATATCACTGCATATGCTGGAGTATAGTCGCCAGGAGAATAGGAGACAACACTAGAGAATAGTAGTATGTGAATACTGGAATACTTAAAGTAAGGTAGAGTCGGGACCACTCTTCCCCTTCTCTCTCTTCTCACCTCACTCTGTTTCATTTGACTCTGTCCTACAGTCACACCCTTGCACAACTTTCACACGCGCCCTCGTGGTAAAGCCCTTCCATTGCACATTGGTTGGGCTAGCTTCTGAGGGCGCACAAACCTAGCATAGGTACATACAGATGCATACATGCATCCAAGCACTGATTTATGCGTTCTGATATCGCCCAATTGACTACGGTATGGGGTGGAAAATGGCGCGCCTCCGCCAGTAGAAACTAGTGAGGCAAACATCTATGCAAAAAAAAAAAAATATTTAAAGTAATATTAGAATATCTTGTTTTAAATGTCTATTTGACGGTCCAGTATTTCTTCTAGTGTCCCTTTTCAGATCGCTAATCCTGGTTGCGCACCACTGAAACAAAGAGTGGCAAATAAGGCAAACTCTCTCGGAAATATCAGCGCAGTGTGTCAGGTAAGGTATTTATTTTACTGGAATAATGCATCCAATGAGGCAGACCAGTCTGTGATAACATGTAGACACAAGACATGCTTTTTGTTTTGAGAATACCTCAGGTACGTCTATAGAAGGTTTCGTCACATGTCTTCCTTGGTTTGCCATTCGGGCTCAAATTCGACTATTAGCAGTATATGTTTCTTGTTTGTTCTTTTTTTCTATGAATCGAAGTCATCGCACTCCGGCATGCCCATAGATGGTCCGTATCTCACAGCAAATGGTGCAGGCTCTGGATGCCGATGGTGCTTCTAGTACGCTGGTTGTACACTCTCCTGCTCCGCCTCTTCATGCGCCCCATTTCGCTCGAACCTCGTTTAATGGGGACACTTTAGAGTCCATGGATTGTAGATGAGCAGCCAGTGTGAAGGTGTTTACTATATGCGGTTTACTAGGCCTGGGAAAGGTGCAGCGTTTGGGTGGCCAATCAATAGACTTTTCCCTAATGGTATTTATCCTACCTAGCAGTCAGTGTGTCACATTGCTGGTTCAGTTCAGTTCAGTTCATCCCGTAACCCATCAGGTCGTTGGGGCACACATGAAGACATGAAAATCCCACGCCAGCTCTCTCTGTCTGTCGCCGCCTGACGTATCTCACCGTGACGAAGGCCTGACCACTCAGCGATGTTGTCCACCCATCTCTTCCTTGGACGTCCTCGACCTCTCTGTCCCGGTACGGATCCAAAGAGTATCGAGTGTGGAATTCCGTTGGACCTCGCGACGTGCCCGCACCAGGCCATCTTTCTTCTTTTGATAGTTGTGAACAGATCTTCAAAAGGACCAATAGCGTCTTCAACTCTCTGACGGATGTCTACGTTCGTGACACTATCCTTATATGTAACATTGCTGGTAAACGCTAGTTATTATCGTGTGCGGATTGCTACTGTGTGTTTCCAACTAACACAACTAAGAGGTATGCTATTGTGTGTGGATTGAAACTGTGTGTTACCAACTATAACACCTGAGAGGTGTGTTATTGCGTAAGGTCTTGCTACTGTGTTTCAAACTATCACCGCTGAGAGGTATGTTATTGTGTAAGGTCTTGCTACTGTGTGTTTCAAACTATCACCTCTTAGAGGTATGTTATTGTGTAAGGTCTTGCTACTGTTTGTTTCAAACTATCACCGCTGAGAGGTATGTTATTGTGAAAGGTCTTGCTACTGCGTGTTTCAAAATATCACACCTGAGAGGTATGTTATTGTGTAAGGTCTTGCTACTGTGTGTTTCAAAACTATCACACCTGAGAGGTATGTTATTGTGTAAGGTCTTACTACTGTGTGTTTCAAACTATCACCGCTGAGAGATATGTTATTGTGAAAGGTCTTGCTACTGTGTGTTTACAACTATGACCCCTGGGAGGTATGTGATTCTTGAGCTCCATATCCGTTTATGGTTGGTACCATCTGCTCTGCCTCTGTTCGCATGAGAAACAAAGGGCTCTCTCTGTTGTTGGTGGTATTTTGGGCAATTCTAACTCAAATAATGTTAAGTGTTGTTTCAGCAGTAGTTTCGGCAACAATGTGTTTTACATGATGAGGTTGCTTACCTTTTGCACAATCCTCTTTACTCACCTTTTATGAAATGATTGGAACGGGGTAGGGATCCTGTTCTTTGCTTCACGACATTTACACGAGGATCTCAAACCTCTCCTAGTCATGCATCCTTCGACTGCCCCTACACACTATACTCGCGTTTATATAACCTCCGCTACGTGCATAGTTAGGAGTCGAAGGGTGTCAAGAGACTCGTGTAAGGAGCCCAATGCCAGTCCCGCTAGTCAGGTAAGTGATTTAGTGTGGATATATTTATAGTTGCACGGCGAATGTGGCTTTTCAAGTTGATGGTCTGGTTTCTTACTGTAGATGTTCGCATGCCTGTGTGTGTGTGTGTGTGTGTGTATGTGTGTGTGTGTGTGTATGTGTGTGTGTGTGTGTGAGTGTGAGTGAGTGTGTGTGTGAGTGTGTGTGTGTGTGTGTGAGTGTGTGTGTGTGTGTGTGAGTGTGTGTGTGTGTGTGAGAGAGAGAGAGAGAGAGAGACAGAGAGAGAGCCACTAAGTATTATATGATTCAGACAACGCAATATCAACCTATCAGGTACGTCCAAATGGTGACTAATGAAGGTTGTACATGGGGTTGACTACTGTATTCTGGGAAGAGCATATTATGTCTCAACTATGAATATGAAACTTTATACCGGATCCAGTGATGTTCTTCTCGGTTTTCTTGTTCCTGTTTGTTCTCAAACTGCCGCTACCAAGTCCTGAACGTTCTCAAACTGCGCTACCAAGCCCTGAACGTTCTCAAACTGCCGCTACCAAGCCCTGAACGTTCTCAAACTGCCGCTACCAAGCCTTGAACGTTCTAAAACTCCCGCTACCAAGTCCTGAACGTTCTCAAATTACCGCTACCAAGCCCTGAACGTTCTCAAACTTCCCCTACCAAGCCCTGGACGTTCTAAAACTCCTGCTACCAAGCCCTGAACGTTCTCAAACTCCCGCTACCAAGCCTTGAACGTTCTCAAACTTCCGCTACCAAGCCCTGCTTGAGCAGTTCAGCAGATAACATGATGCTGGCAGGAGAACGGAACGTGTTGTGTCGTAGTTCACTTCGATATTTGCACCTTTCGGTCCGACACATCCGACTTCGGCAGACGTTTTTGAGTACTGGGCTAGCCTTCTATCTTCGATCACTTCTCCTTTGCCAGTCTGCTCTGCAACAGCCAATTATCCATAATTACTTGGAGGTGTAAAAGAGACGTGCCCGCTCTTGCTCGCTGACCCTGAGGCTAGCAGTCAGCTTTGGATCGTGACGTATGTAGCTCATCACTGTTCAATATCTTGATTTCCTTCTATGTTTGCTAAGAGACATGTTATTTACTACTTTTAATATTTTAAATGGTTGTCCTTTCCGCATCTAGAACGCCAGACATTATGGATGCAGAGCTAGAGAAAGATTAAGACAACCATGGATAGATGGTGTCAACGAGACTTCGAAGTAACATGGAATGACAACAACACCGGCAACACATCTAGCACAGGGGAGAGAACTACATCTCCTCATGTCGTCTACTGACGAAAGTAATTAGAAGGAGAAGAAAACGTATCTTTCTGCATGCATCTTTATATGTAGTTGCTGTCAGATTATATATATTGTTCCTGTATTCTTCAGGTTGAAATTTACTGTGAAATTGGAGTAATAAGTCGTCTCCATATTTTAGCTGGTTTCTTTCTAGCTGTTTCAAGAAAGTCTACTGGGTTTTATTTTTCTCATACGCTGTAGTTTCTTTCAAAATCCAATCAACTGCCAACAAGAACAAAAAAGGTGATAAAAGACAATCTTGAATAATTCCAGATTGTGTCCGTCGAGTAGAAAGCTAAAGCTACCAACAACAAAAAATATATACTTCAACAAATATGAAAAAAATTAATTAAATTAAAAATCTCAACTCAAAAGTCCGTCCACGATAATAGAATGTCCTCTGTCAAGACAGCTAAAGGCGAGGAAAAGGAGAGGATAATGCAGGGTGCATGAAAGCTGCATCGCTAACATTACTGTTTCCTTCTGAGAAAATCTCCAGAATTGGCAGTTTATAGAGCTCGAAACAAACATACATAAACAGGTAACACATTCAGAGATTTGATTGGAATGAGTGACAACAGTATGGCTTGATGTGTAGTTATTGAAGACATGTGCTACACGTGGAGCACACGAGGTTTGAGCGATTTATTGACGCCAGTGGGTAAATACAATTCGACTTGTCTTTGCCGTAACCCAAAATGGCGTAGGGGCATCACATCTCAGTTGCTTGCTAAAGGTGTGAGAGGTGTGTCTTGGGCAAGTCTCTAGCCGGGTGGGGCCAAACCCACTCCTGACGGAGTGATCACGTATCGATCCGGTATTTGGTTTGTTATTTTCCCGTTCTCTATCTCTGTATTGTTTTCATTGGGTATCCAAAATGCCGGGTTTACAGAAACCCGAGCGTATCTAAGATTTCCAGCAATAGATGTTGTTCGGGTTGTGTTTTCGTCTTGAGTGCGGTAAGCGTGTCCCTTAGATGTTTAACTGTGTTTGGATGACCCGGCTACAAAAAATTAACAAAATCACCACGAGTAGACAGTGTTTTTACGATCACCAAATTTGGCTGATCGTAGCTATTAGACTTCTTGTTTTTCTTTTATTTTCGCGTGTCCTACTTGTGCCTTACATCAACAGGTTATGAAACGGTTTCTTGACCTGACCACATGCCAGGAAGCTTTACTGTTTCTGTTATTTCTGCTATCTTTTGCGTGTACAGCCTTGGCGTAGTATTCATTTTATGTGTATAGTATTGCTTCTGAAGGATACTATCCGGTGTTTGACGTGCCAAGTGGCCGAACCATTTGGTTTGCTGCCTCTTGTTGAGGTCTAGTAATGGTGTTGTACCACTGGTGTTGTACCTAATTGTCTTCTAATATCTTTGATTATATCTATTATTGTTGCACTAATATTCTGCGAAGGGCTTCATCTCTGTTGTTACTTTGTTTCTTTTATCTTTGCTTGTCAATGTCCAATTTCGACACTGATAGCACAATGTGGGTAGGAATATCGGGAGGTAAAGCGTTCTGTTTGCATTTATTGTCACGTGTTTACATTGCAATATCGGGGGCATTTGTGAAATGATTTTACTTGCTGTATTGCATCTGTGTTGGATTTCAGTGTTACCAATCTGCTACGATTATGTTACCCAGTTACGTGACATTTTTCACCTGATTTACTTTCTGGTTTTGTATGAATACTGTTGTTTCTATTTCTTTTCTTGCAATCGTCATAATTTCAGTTTTATCTATGTTAATCGTCATAATTTCAGTTTTATCTATGTTAATCGTCATACTGTAATCCTTACAGACCTAATTAAGATTGTTGATAGGATCCTGCAGTTGTTTTTCTAAGGTTACTATTACTGCTTGATCACCAGCAAAGAGAAGTTCATTTAAACTGAGGTCGTTCCCTCACTAATGTTTGATTTGTTTAAATATTATGTCTATAGATGTGATAAACAGTAGAGGAGATAGTACACAACCTTGCCGCACACCTGTCCTAATATGACATGTTTCGGAATACCCTGCGTTTGTTTTTACTGAATATTGACTATTTGTATTCAAACTTTACATAGAATGGTCAAATGTTTATTTACTCCTTACTGTTCTAATGTTGCCTACATGTGGTATCTATTGATTCAATCGAATATCTTCTCTTGGTCTACGAAAGCAGCATGTAGTGTCCGATCGTACTCGATTATTTTCTCCGGGAGTTTCCTGAGTGCGAAGATTTCATGTTAAATTCTTGTCCTTCCTAAATCTCATCTGTGCTTCGCTAAGCTGTGAATCTATGATTAGGCGTAGTTTTTTTTTCTCCAATTATTTTACACAATATCTTTCCAATATAGCTAAGTAATGATATTCCTCTATATTGTGCAGTCTTTTTGATGCCCATTTTCCCATATGTGAGCATTTCTCTAGACTTCTAGTCTTTCTTGTGAAATCCCTTCTAGGTTAAACAGTCTGTGTAATCAGGTTATCCCAACATTTGTTACCTTGATTAGTTTGGATGTCATCCGACCCTAGTGATTTGCTTGATGGTGCCGCTGCTTGTATAGCGTATTGTATATGTTATTTAGTTATATCCGGTTTTAGTTCTGTAGTGATCTATATATTGATATCTTATGGTACCATTATTAATCCAGTATTTAGGAGCTCTTTCAAATTCTGTTGCCATCTTTCCATGATTTCTCTTTTGTCGTGTATATCTCTTCCATTTTCATCACTTATGATTTCTGTTAGGTCATAACACTCGTCTTTGTGTTTCATTATTGTAATGTTTGTGTAGAAGTTTATTAATGCATGTGTATTGTCCGAGTTGAGATTTTTGCTGCAATCTTTCCATGATTTTTGTTTTACCCTCTTGAATGATACGCTTTGTGGCTTTTTTTTGGCAATTTAAGTGCAGTATAGCATATTGTTGTTTTGCTTTTAACCCATATTTTGTATATATATATATATTTTGTTCTGTTTCTCTTTATTTTCTGTTTTTGCTTCGACGTCCCACCATGCTGCAATTTTTAATTTAAGGCCTCTTGTCTTTACAGTTCCGCGTGATGCCCTGGCTGCTTCTTGAACATCAACCAGTTTTCTCCAACTGTCTGTGCTTCTTTTGTGGGTTTTGCAAAACTATCTGTTACTTTATGTATGTAGTCGTCTTGTGTCATGATATCTTTTAATGTTTAAACTTGATCGTTTCTCGTTCTGCATGCTCAATTTGTTCTGTACTCGCTTCTCATTTTGTTCTCAAAGTCATCATTACAGCTTTATTGTTAGTATCAATACACAGGTTCAGAAAAGTTTTGCATTAGTCACTTGTTTGTCTCTACTTCTCTTAGCTAGTATAAAGTCTATCTAATTTTTCTGTTCAAATAATTCCACGTGTACCAGGTGTACACCCGTGAGCTTATAAGCTGGAAAAAGATGTTTGTTATGAACAAATCTTGTTGCCTGCATATTTCTTGGAGTCTGCGTCCGTTCTCGTTTCTCTCTCTTTGTATCTCCGTATTTTCCTAGATAATTTCAACTCTTTTTCGTGGTCTAGCGTTAAAGTCTACCCTTGCAATAAGTTTTTTTTTCTTTGGATGCTGCTAATTGTGTTATTAATGACGTCATCAAATTCTTTGCACTCAATGTCAATTTGTGAAGCACTGGAAAGAGCATATATTTGAATATGTTTTATGTTTTTCACCTATTCGTTGATTGCAACTATCACGGTTCTCTCCGATATATCATTTTTTTCAAGTATGTTCTTTGCTGTAGTTGATTCTATGATGCATCCTACAGCATGTTTTGTTCTTTCGGGAATTAGGAGTGTGCAGTCTTGGTGAATCTTTTTACAACATTTATTTTTGATTCGCGTGTCTGCTATTCCCATAAACTGAATACATAGTTTCTTCTTTTCTTCTACTGTATCTTCCATTTTGTGATTGATTCCACATATGTTATCGCACATTCGTATAGTGTCTTCTTTTTCCTCAGGTATGTTCGCTTATCCGTGTAGTTTATTGTTTACTTTGTGCCCGTTCATATTGCTCTCCTCTCGAGCCTCAGTCAGCTCTTAGTTTTGGGTTAAAATGACCAGAAGGTTAACAAAACCAGTCGCAATGGCCCGGTTTCGAAATAGTACATTATGATGATGTGGTATTTGTACCTTCTGTAATCTAGCGTTTCAATTACTAAATCACATCGTGCACAATTTGGATTGTAGTAAACTGTTTCTCCATTATTGTTTATCCTTGGAATAACACTTTTGGGAATTTAACAATTTGGGAAATGGGAAACTAAAGCGGAGAAACTTTGCAGAATTAGCTAAAGCAAAGATGCACGAAGATTCCATAAACGCACTAACAACACCAAAACCCATCACTACTGTACGAAAACCTACCTGGAGGCAGGATATATTTCCAGAGGTGGTAGAAAATATACCAGGTATTGGAAACAAAAACTGCCAGACTGAAAAAGAAAGGAGAGATACTACCCTAAGCTTCATATCGAAAAGCTACCCAAGCATGGACTGGACCCATGCATACACCGACGGTTCTGAAACAAACACTACACAGAACGGAGGGGCAGGAGCATTCTTGAACCTACCAATTGGCAAACAAATAACACTGTCATTCGCTACTGGTAAGTACACAAGCAATTTCAGAGCGGAGGCAGAGGCACTGAGGGCGGCAGTGGAAGAAATGGTGAGACACAGTGAAAATGAGAGCCATTTAGTCCTGCTGACAGATGCTCTCGCCGTAGTCACAGCGCTAAAAAGCCAGAAAAACACTGAGCTTAATGACTTAAGAGCACGAATGCCCGTGCGGTACTAGTAAAATGACCGCTGAACATCTGCTACAGAACTGCCCGACAAACGAGGATCAGAGATAGCAGATGTGGCCATCACCAGTGGAACTGCAAGACAAGCTCTATGGCAGTGGCGACAGCCTCAGGATGACCACCGCTTTTTTCGAAAAAATATTGGTTACTGTCTGACTGCGTACGAAGAAGAAGAAGAAGAAGGAATAACACAAAACGTAGAACACAAATCAGCATTCATAAAGCTGCGTCGCCATCTTAGAAACCGGAAAAGGCGTCCTAGAATAGATGTAACATAATATTTATATAAAATTGATATTTGCTACATGAAATTATTGGACTTGTATAAAGAATAGACGTGGATATTAGATTTATTAAAATATAGAATACACGGGCTATTAGATTTGTTAAAATATAGAATACACACGGCTATTAGATGTGTTTAAAAATAGAATACACCTGGCTATTAGATATGTTAAAATATAGAATACACTTGGCTATTAGATTTGTTAAAATATAGAATACACTTGGCTATTAGATTTGTTAAAATATAGAATACACGTGGCTATTAGATTTGTTTAAATATAGAATACACGCGGCTATTAGATTTGTTAAAGCATAGAATAGGCGTGGTTATTAGACTTGTTAAAATATAGAATACGCGTGGCTATTAGACGTTAAAATTTAGAATACGCGTGACTATTAGACTTGTTAAAATATAAAATACGCGTGGCTATTAGACTTGTTGAAATATATTTGCTACACGTAGCTATTTGACTTGACTAAATATTCACCGCTTAGGATATGCTTGGCAGATTTGCAGTGTTACTATCTTCATAAATCAATTTTCAGACCACGGCAACACTCACACAGACATACATACGTACATACAAATTCACATACATACCAACATACATACATACATTTATACATACACACATTGCACACATTCACACACGCGTGCATGCACGTACGCACGTGCACACGCAAACGCACAGACACACACACACACACACACACACACATATATATATATGGATGGTCAGTCCTAAGACTGGTTGTATGGTTGTCTGAGCATGCATCTCCATTGGACGCTTTCCTCTGCAGCTCTCATCATTTGAGCGTAGTTTCACACGTTACTGTCTCTGCATGCCTGAGATGTAAAGGTAGGTCTTGGTGGCATTCTTCAACGTTTCCACTGAATCTTACCCTCTTCTATCTTCTTAGAAGACTTTCATGTCGCATACTGTGTCCCATCCAACTCAATCTTCGTTTCTCTACCACTGAATCTTATTTGTGTCCAATGGATTCTTTCCGTACGATGATTGCACGACATTCAAAATGCTTCAAAGCTTTTTTCTTCCCACCTTGCTAGAGTCCTTGTGTCAGTCGTATACAGTGCAATTGGTCTAATGAGAAAAGTGAATATTCGTTTCCTAAACTCATCTTCATCGCCATGAAGAAGAACTTTTATAGAACGTCGCTCCCATCACAGTCTGAAAGAAACTCTTTCCGTTGCCAAAACTCCAGCCTCCTCCCCAGTCACACCCAGGCATTTCTGGATATCTTGGTACCATCTTATTCTCGGTCTACCACTGCCTCTTTTGCCTGGCACTATACATTCCATCACTGTTCTCTCAAGACCGTTGTGTTTCTTGATGGGACCAAAGTATTTAAATTTTTGGCCATATTGGAATAGATAAACCAGTTCTCCTCTACGTTCAATTCTTGCTGAATATCTTTATTTGTCATATTTTCCGCCCAGCATATTTTGAAGCTCTTTCTGAAACATTTTGACTCAAAGGTTTCGATTTTTTTCTATACGTTTCTGGTAATCGTCTATTATTGTCAGCCAAATGCTGCCACTGGAAATACACATGCTCTGAACACTTTCACTTTTGTTATGTTGTTGGTGTTCTGCCATAATTTCATCAGGCTGTTTAGTCTCTTCATAACCATGGCCAGTCTTCTTCTTTCTTTGCAGTTATAGCCATTTTTGTTAATTCTGGATCCCAGATATTAAAAATGCGTAACCTGATCTATTTCCTCACCACCTACTGTAAATGTATGCTAATACCGTGTTTTGTCGGTGGACATTCTTCTTCTTTGTTCGCTCTCAATCTCCTTCTGCCAAGCCCTGAAAAAAGCTTTGCAAGTAGCGGAATGTAGTCCAGAGAACGGAATGCGTTGTGTCGGGGTTTACAGCTTGACTGCGATATTTGCACCTTTCGGTCCAACACATTCAACTTCAGCAAGCATTTTTGAGTACCGATCGCTTCTACTTAGCCAGTCTGCTCTGTTGCAGCTTGTTATCCAGGATCACCTCGTGGAGGCGTAGAAGGGTCTTGGCAGCCCTGGTTCGCTGACACTGACGCTAGCAGTCAGCTATGGGTCGCTGACCGCTGCAGTTCGTGCGCTGATCAGCGTCTTGATCCCTTCGGTGGTCATTAACTTTGATTTATTTATAAACAGGTTTTGATCTTTACTGTATCCGTTTACGGCCGAAATTAGCTGCTCTAGATTGTGATTTCCCTAAACTATATCTTGATATTCTTCAAGATTTGGAATTGATCTATTCTGAGGCCTACTGAGGTAGGCCCTTTTTGTCAATACAATCTTTGTTCCAATTTTCATTGCAGACATCTTATGTGACGGTTCGCCACAAATATGTAAACTTCTGTACTTGTTCGATCATTTATCTATTGATATACATTTGTCTATGTTGCTTGTCTGTTACCAAAATATTTTGTTTCAATGTGTTTTTCACGCCAAACTCCTTGGCTATGCTTAAATTTTGTCAAGTAGCCTCTGCAACATTGCTACTCGTTCTCTCATAATGGCTGGACCATCAATAAATTTGATGGCATTGACTTTCGTACCATTGACTTTAAATCTCCTTTTTCAACTCCAACAACTGTTTACATCATCATCTCAAAATATGCGTTATAGAGGCTGGCTTAAAGTTAACAACCATGTCGTACCTCCTTATTAAAACTGGATCTATTACCCATTATTTTATTGAAATAATTGCCTCTTTTCAAACAGGTAATGAGTCAACTTAATGATTGGTCTCTCAATATCTACCGACCACATCTGGAAAAGTTTGTTCCAATGGACTCTATCAAAGGCTTTTTCCTAGTCAAAAAAGCAGATAAATAGCAGTCGTTATTAATCGATCATTCTTTCTGTGAGAAGCCGCAATGATCTGATAGAATCCCATGTACATCTAGCGTTGCAAAATCCAAACTGGTTATCTTTTAGCGCTACTTCGAGATTGCTCTCTATTATCTTCTTCAATATGTGTAGCAGCAGAATTTCAGGTGTATGGGTAGTAAGCTAATCGTTCGGAATTGTTCGTATTCTATTGCTTTTGATTTTTTTTAGCTAAGGAATTATTATTGAAATTCGTTGATCTTTGGCAAAAATGCAGTGTTTGTAAATTGGGGCAGAAAAAGTAAATGTTGCTGTCTTTGCCGCTGTTTTTAGGAGCTCGTCTATCCCTGGTGCTGTAATTTTCTGAATTGAGCAGAATTCCTTATTAATTTATTCTCTCCTTACATGTAATCTCTCGCCAGCAAAGGTCTATCATTTAAAGGGTTGTTAGCCTGTCACAGGCCCCCGCCTTCAAACATTTCCTTAACATATTCTCCTCATCTCTCGTTTCTGCTCTCATGGTCCGTTATTGTTTTTCTGCTTTTACCGTTAATCATAGGTAATTGTAGGTCTTGCTTTTACTAAAGGATTGTTTTACTATCTTATGAGCTTGTTGGAATTTCCATGTTCTTTCCATATCTTCAATTTCCTCGCATCTTTCTATCCACTATTTCTTTACTTACATTTTACGCTTTCGATCTAATTCATTCTTGATACTCTTATCAATGCCTTGCTCTGGATTACTTTTCTCCCATTTGCATCTTCCCTCTATTTTTCTAGAATTTAATGGTTTAATTTTGTAATGAATTCTTCCTTCCCAAAGTTATCGCTACTGCCTCTTTTACGGCTTATTTTAAATTCTGTCACTGTTGATTTAAATCTTCAGTGACTAGTTTTCTCCCTCTACCACATCATTCACTGAGTTTTTGAAATTAACTCTGTTCTCCACCTCGTTTAATGCACTTAATTTCCATATTCTAGTTTGTGTGATTTACTTGTTTTTTGTTTTTTGTTTTTTTACATCTTCGCTATCATTTCATAATAAGCAAATTAGGATCACCAGCATAAGCCTCGTCATCGAGTGATCGATGGAGGCTGTTGAGAGTCTGCTATAACTGTGAAGTACATTCGTACAGCACACGATCAATATATGCGTTGTCTACAGGCGTTGTTGATCCTCTCTCAACGGACTCGCCTCGATGTTCCACTGGTTCCCAAATGGGCAGATGTTTCCTTCCGGAAGGTTGAGACAGACTAGTAAGGAAAGTTGTAAGAGGGTTCAAAACCTGACTTACATATCAACTCTTTCAAATAAAAGTGTTCCCAACCTCACTTACAAAACAACTCTTTCCAATAAAAGTGTTGCCATCCTCACTTACAAAACAACTCTTTCCAATAAAAGTGTTCCCATCCTCACTTACAAAACAACTCTTTCCAATAAAAGTGTTCCCATCCTCACTTACAAAACAACTCTTTCCAATAAAAGTGTTCCCATCCTCACTTATAAAACAACTCTTTCCAATAAAAGTGTTCCCATTCTTATTTACAAAACAACTCTATCGAATAAAAGCGTTCCAAACCTCACTTGCCACCTCCATTATCGTCATCTCAATATTATCCTTGATATCGTGTCCAATCTCCCGCCTCTGTCACCGTAATATTGAGAACATCACATGTGTCTAATCTCCCACCTCCGTCATATTTAGAATATCACATGTGTCTAATCTCCCACCTCCGTCATCTTGAGAACATATTGTGTGCCCAATCTCCCACCTCCGTCATTTTAAGAAGATCTCGTATGTCCAATCTCCAACCTCCGCCATTTTGAGAAGATCTCGTATGTCCAATCTCCAACCTCCGTCATTTTGAGAAGATCTCGTATGTCCAATCTCCAACCGCAGTCATTTTGAGAACATTTCGTGTGGGTAATCTCCCGACTCCGTCACAATCAAATTGAGAACACTTCGTGTGCCTAATCTCCCACCTCCGTGACCATCGTCTTAGAGACATCTCGTGTGTCCAATCTCCCACCACCAACATCTTGAGAACATCTTGAGTGTTCAATATTCTACTCCCTGTCCCGCCTCATCTTTTGGGTACCACATCTTTTTGTACAGTTGTTGCAGACTGTTGTTGTCATGTGTCCAAAGTATTCAAGTTTCCTAAACGTAGTGATGTTCTCTAGCTCATTTTAATCTATAGCAATATATTTTTGAGCTTCTGTGTTTTTATTTTTTTTGGGCAGCTGTATTATAATTTTCCTCCAGCATTTGATCTTGAATAATTATATTTTCATTTTTAGAGTGTGTTTAATGGTCCATGTTCCGTATCCATACCTTGCTGTAAAGAAGATGCATGGCTTCATAATTTCTGTTCGTGTTGTAAAATAAGTTTCTTATTTTATGTAAGAACTACTTTTCCATTGCCATTTTTCTTCCCATTGTTGATGAATGAAGCAAAGATATTAGAAACGCGACTTGACAATTTCATCTTCAAGAGTAACCGTCGTTATGTTATTTGGTTTAACGATAGGCAGTATCTTGGCTTAACAGATGTTCGGGAAGAGATTGTTGCCGTCGATATGTCACTTAACTGAAATGATCATCTGTTCTAGTCATTTGCACTATTTGATAGACAAAACTGTCCCATTTAGACTTCTAAATTCTTGTATTTGATTTTCACGGCACCTTCATCATAGTTTATGCATTTATGTTGAATAGATAAGGTGAGAGTATGCAGCCTTGTCTTGGTACGTTTTGCACTTCAAGACAGTCTGATTCAGATGCGGAGGATATCCCATGTCTCTCATAATTTTGCACGAGATAAGGTATTGCAAACAGTCAATAAACCTTGGTATAATCTACGATGCAAGTGTGTAGGTCTATATTATGCTTGCGGAATTTTACTTTCTTTCATAATTGACCCGCGAACTGCTCAATGGTTAGCTTGTCGCGTTAATGTAAAGAGCGAGAACAGTCCATTTTGCCGGAGACACTCGTAGAAGAAGAAATATAATTGTACAACACGTTCCGGTAAATCTTTGTCGATGAATACATTTTAAGCAAAACAACATTGACAGCACCTGCGATAAACGGGAATAGCATCAATTGCTGCCTAGGTTTGTTTATTTCGAAATTGTAAAAACCTTGCGAAATAGTTGAATGTGGTAGTGTGACGAGCAGAGGCGAATACATAAACAATTGGCAATAGAAGGCGCTAAAAAACAAAAAGTAAAATGTGAATATTTCTCCGGTTTAAAAAATGTAATTTCTCTACATGGCAAAATTTGCTTGAAGTGGCTGATCGATTAAAAACCTAGCTTCTGACAGCAAACGTGCATGGTTCAACTAGTTTTCTATTTCTTCTTAAATGGGTTGTCACTGTCTGGCAAAGTGGTCGTTGATTATGACGTGTCTTTAACCTATAGCGGCTGCCCGATCGGTGTTGCCCTCAGTCTTTCATCACAAGAACACGGGTTCACATCTTTGTTAAGGTATGTTTTGTTTTATCTGATACTAAAATAACTATGTACAGTGTTTATCAACTGTAAGGACAAGTGGCCTTAATTTTTTATTTCTATAAATCATCCCGTTGACATCAGTAGTGGGAATATGCACCTACGTAAAAGATTAGGCAAGTTTCCGAGTCGTTCACGCCTTCCATGTTTCTATGATTGGGGCGCTAGTTCACATGGGTACTTATTGCTGACTCAATAAAGATGTCAAAGCCTGCGTCCTGCTTTCAGTTTCCTATCAACACCTTCGCCTTTACACACTTGTTCGAGAGATAAGATTGGAATCAAGAGAAGGTGCGTCGTTTTGACCAACACTGTACAGCACGCCTCGTCGTGGTTCGTAGAAACAAGACGTGCCACAGCAGTCTGGGAGACGAGGTGGGGATCGACACTCAAATCCTCATAGTGGTTAGCTTACACAAGAACCTCATGTTGCACTACAGCAAAGAGGACCCTAGTCTCTATTATTTAAGTACGCCACTGTATGGAAGAAGAGTCTATGTAAACTGTCGTACGACTTTATTTCCATTGATGGGGTAGTCGAAGAGTTTTACGCTAAGAACTAAAGGTCGATTGGCTACTTCTGTCCTCACGTTGTGTGCTGGCTATGTCCCCCAAAAGAAAAACATCACATGCTGTACTGGGTATTCCATCCGATGCTCACTCGGTCAACAGCCAGGACAGGCATCGATATAATTCGGCAAGGCACTCATCGTTTTTGTAAAGACCGTAACGAGGTTATATTATCGCAGCACAAGTGACTCCCATAACAATAACCCGATTACTTCAGCATATCCAACTGTAAATGGATACCTGATTTGCTGATTAGGAATGTGAAGCAGCGAGGAAGGGAACAGAACAAACGAAACTATGTGGCGGAGTACTATGAAATCTCTAATACGTCATTTCCGTCGTTGCCTCTTTTATATGCATCAATTACTCTTTTGTTTCTGTAGAAACAACATAAATGAAATGCCTGAGGTGAATGCTAAATGTGTCAAGACGGGACAGAATTAGAAACGATGAGATCAGGAAACAGATGAGCACATAGCCAGTGTTAGACTTCATTATAGAACAGCAAACAAATTCAGTGGATGGGTCACATATCGCGACAGCAACACAGCAGCGCCCAACAGATGGCTCTAACACTTAAACACAGCAGCGCCCAAAAGATGGCTCTAACACTTAAACACAGCAGCGCCCCACAGATGCCTCTAACACTTAAACACAGCAGCGCCCCACATATGGCTCTAACACTTATACAGAGGAGCGTCCCACAGATGCCTCTAACACTTAAACACAGCAGCGTCCCACAGATGGCTCCAACACTTAAACACAGCAGCGCCCCACAGATGCCTCTAACACTTAAACACAGCAGCGCCCCACATATGGATCTAACACTTATACACAGCAGCGCCCCACAGATGCCTCTAACACTTAAACACAGCAGCGTCCCACAGATGGCTCTAACACTTAAACACAGCAGCGTCCCACAGATGGCTCTAACACAGCAGCGCCCCACAGAAGCCTCTAACACTTAAACACAGCAGCGTCCCACAGATGGCTCCAACACTTAAACACAGCAGCGCCAAACAGATGCCTCTAACACTTGAACACAGCAGTGTCCCACAGATGCCTCTAACACTTAAACACAGCAGCGCCCCACAGATGCCTCTAACACTTAAACACAGCAGCGCCCCACATATGGCTCTAACACTTAAAGACAGCAGCGCCCCACAGATGGCTCTAACACTTAAACACAGCAGCGTCCCACAGATGTCTCTAACACTTAAACGCAGCAGCGTCCCACAGATGGCTCTAACACTTAAACACAGCGGTATCAGAGCTAGAGGCCGGCCCCGCAAAAGATGGAATGACGGAATATCCGAGGCAGCCAGTTTCACATTATACGAAGCGCACACCAAGGCGATGTCCAGATGTCACTTTTACACGTGACGTCGAAAGAAAAACCAGAATCAGATATTAGATAGATAGAATTACCCATTAAAAAAAAAGGATAATGCATAACATTTGTTTATATTATGGCGTATGTTCATCGACTGGCAAATAATTAGTTATCACAGCATATATGGTACATGGAAACCGAACATGAATTTGTCAAATCAGGACACAGCATTTGTGCAAAAGTAGCACTGACAGCCAGACTAGCGGTTTAACAGTCTATTGATGGTGATATACCCCTAGCAGGTGATAACGAGAAAGGTACTACAGCAGGATCTCACATGCTGACAGTTTAACAGTTCCAGACCCGCCATTGGCAGCGTGCAATTCATTTAATTCTTTGTAGACTAAATGCAGCAGGGAAAAGCATGAAGGCTGGACATCCCAAAGCTGTACCTTTGCCAGGCCGGGTGTGACAATGAAACTACCCACAACCCTGCTGGTATAGTCCAGACACTCAGAGGAGGCAAAGGAGGGCATCTTCGGTAGAGATGCACAACAAATGGGTGACATTGCCCAGCTTCATGCAATGATTTCACTGATTGAATACCAAGATCTCAAAATTCCATTTAACTGATCATACTCTTTATCTGAGGCTGCGCTTTCAGTTACAGTGGTCAGTGGTCTCGAGGTAAGGTGTCCATCTCGGCTGCCGGTGGTCGCTGGTTCAAATCACGGCGGAGACCAAGATTTTTTTCAGGGGCATTTTCTGGTATAAACTCTACTGATCCCTGGGTAGTGAGATCAGAATCTCGTGGCAATGTCCAGCACGTTAAAAATCTCTTGGAAGTTAGACAATTAAAAAAGTAGGGTTAACGCCGCTGCCAGAACATTATTTGTGCCATCCCCCCCAGGTCTAGTAAGCCTCGGAAAGTTTTAACATACCTACTACATATAGCTGAAGCCTTCAACTACCTGTCAACAGACATTAACATGCCTATTTGAATACCAGGATACCAAGTATTCTAAGTTGGTATGTAAAGTTTGTTTTTCAAAAGAAGCCCATCTTCTACTATGCTGCGTAGTCTTCACTATTGAGTGTCGAATCTTCTACGATAAGGTGTATAACTTTCAACCATGGGATGTAGAGCTTGAGACCATGGGGTTTAGAGTCTTCTACCATAGAGTGTAAAGCAATTCTTATTTTTCTGTTTGTGTGTGACTAATACGATAGGCGTTCAAGTCAAGTCAGAAAAAAATGTTTAAAGGAATATTTTTTTTTCAAGTAGTCAAAATGCCATTTATTTTTCAAAATAATCTCCTTTAACGTTAAGGAGCTGATCCCAGCGTCTCAGTTTTGCTTGAAAAGCTTCAGCGAAAAAATATTTGTCAGTATGTCTGAACCAATACAGGACAGCAAGTTTCACTTCGTCATCAGTGCTGAAATGCTGACCTCCAAGGAATTCATCACTTCCGAGATCATCCCAAGCGGATGTACGGCTCTCTCTAAAACGTTTACATAAATCAAATGTCTTACTGCGGCTGAGTGTCTCATCACTGTTTTGTGATTGCAATCTTCTGTAAATTTCCGCAGATTCCACACCTTCTTATCCAAAAAACTGCATCACAACACGTTTTCAATGCAAGCACTAACAGTGTTGACCGGCATTTTTATTCATCGGTCACCTGACTGGCCCATAGCGAGAAGGCCACCTAGCAGTAATATGACACAAGTGCCCCTAACTAATGATAGTAGTTCCAGCACGATGTAATTCATTCAGGTAGAACCAGAACAAAAAGTTCCGGTTTGCCTTGAAAGTTCCTCGTAGTTTCAGAAGGTTAGGGTAAACGGCCCCGTGTCAAAACGCGTCTTATCAACATCAAAGCCCATCGTTAGTGTACGAAAAACCCATATGGAAGCAGCAGCTTTTTCCAGAGGGAATAGAAAATATACCAGGTATTGGATACAAGAATAGCCAAGCTGGAAAGGAAGGCAGAGACAAAACTCTGAGGTATATAGAGAAATCCTAACCAAGCACTGACTGCACCCATGCACTGACAGATTGTTCTGCAACAAACGCATGAAGACAATGGAGGGGGGAGGGAAGGGGGGATTGTATTTCTGAGCTTAATAAACAGTAGAAAGATAACGCTGTCAGTGGCAACTGGAAAATTGTCAAGTAATTTCAGAACAGAGACAAAGGCATTAAATGCTGCAGTAGAAGGTAGGCTAACAGGCGAAAGCAATGATAGCCAGGAAGTCGTTTTTATAGCTACCTTGTCCGTGGTTAAAGCACAAAAGAGCCAAACAATGCAGAACTTATTGATCTAAGATTAGTACTCTGTCAACTATAATAATAGTCCACAACCAAAACAGTCGTGGTGTGGTACAGTGGGTTCCATTCCACGGTAACATTCAAGGCAGCGAGGAAGCAGACAGACTGGTGAAAGAAGGTGGAATGTTACAACAACCGGATTCAATTGTGACCTTCGAAGAGCCCAAAAGGTTTATAATGGCCAAATACATGGACACATGGGAAACAGAGCCTGCTGGCTACACAATAAATAATCCTTATTACCAATTGAACAGAAGAGAGCACGCGGTGGTCTTCAGACTCCGTATATGTCACAATAGACTGAGGTACCATCTATTCAATAAACTAAAGATAAGTACTACTGACAAATGCACCTGTGGTCCAGGGAAAATGACCCCTGAACATCTACTGCAAAATTGTCCGACACACGAGGACCAGAGAAAGCTCATGTGGCCATCACCAGTGGCAACACTAGACAAGCTCTATAGCAGTGTCGACAGCCTCAGGATGAGCTTTGCTTTCTTTGAATAAATTCAAGTCCATGTCTAACTGCGTACGACGATGAAGAAGTATCTAAGTTAGTGTTTGCTGCTGCAGTTTTGAAGTTGTCAGTCCCATATACAAGCGTCTTTTGTCCAATTTATTACATTATTTGAGGTTACATGGGTTTATATCTTTTGACCGAAGATGAAGGAGAATGAGATGAACTGACATTGAGCTGTGATTGGTAGTTACGTTTCTGACTGTCGTCTTGACAATTATATCCCAAACAAACGTCCCCAAACAGAATCAATAATAACATCACCCCAGTATACGACCCTATATAGAATCAATAACATAACCCAAGCATACGTCCCTTAACAGAATCAATAACATTACCCCAGTATACGTCAGCAAACATAATCAATAACAACATCACCCCAGGGACCGTCCTGAAACAGAATCAATAACAACATCACCCCAATATACGTCCCGAAACAGAATCAATAATAACATCACCCCAGACACAAGCAACGATACCACCACCCATGACACAACCAATACCATTTAAGCTCCAAGTATAGACCTCTGAAATAATGAATGATTCTATCCCACCCCCCCCCCCCCCCCATTCCAACCCCCAAAATGTTCGACCTTGAATCAGCAATAATATCTGGTAGTAGTAAATACCCAACGCCAACGATGCTAGTGACATTAATTTTATGTGAGGGGAAGTGACCGCATGAGAGTCTGCAAGTGGCTGTGCAGTGATATGCTATCCTGATTCTTGCACACTCGAACGAATGGGAGGCACACGTAATATCTGATTTGATTTTTGATGTCCGTTCATCACATGTGATGAAGACCACTCTCTTTGTTCAGCCGAGTGGACAGTCTTTTCCAGTGATTTTGATTAAAGTGAGGAAGAATCTGCACCTTTTGTCAGCCTCACTCTTCCGCACAGAGCTACGTTTGGTCAGTGACAAGACATTATCGAGGTTACTGATGATAGCACAGGATCTAGAATTGTCTTTACGGATACCTCTCAAAGACTTTTCTACAAACAGGTATCCGGTAAGGCAGCGGAGGGTGGATGAAACGTTGCGTGTTTTGCCTTTCCCATAACTTCAAGAAGTTGTAGGGACATCACTCAGCGTGTGAGTGATGTGTTAGGCATCTCTCACAGGAAGTGACGTGTTCTAGTCAAACGTCCCGTGTCAATTTTTTAGTCACACCAAAACTGACGCAGTCAGCAGCTAGAGCGCAAGACGCCAATCTCGCGAAGCGCCGCCGTGTGCACGAGAACTCTAAATACATGTTTAACCGTAATGTTAATTCATATAGCCGATGTCAAGGTCAGAATAATCAGACAGAAGAAAACACACACGAATAGCCAATTAACCAGTTCAACTGGAAATCAACGACACGTTTTCGCGAACACAAATGTAAGTTGTCGACTAGTGTGAATTCCAGAAAAAACCCGTGACCTGGCGGCGTCTATAATGAACTCAAACACCAGAGCAATGTTATACCCCCAGCCAGTACCGCCCCATCTTTGCTGCTCATTATACGTAATATCTACACCTCAAGTATAGTCATAGATCCCCACTAACGATAACCATACACTAAACTCACACCCATGACACAACTAACCATAACCATGCACTAAGCACACACCTAGGACACCACTAACCATAACCATACACTAAGCACACACCTATGGCACCACTAACCATAACCATACACTAAGCACACACCTATGGCACCACTAACCATAATCATACACTAAGCACACCTATGGCACCACTAACCATAACCATAACCATACACTAAGCACACACCTATGGCACCACTAACTATAACCATGCACTAAGCACACACTCATGACGCAGCTAGTGATACATGCACTAAGCACACTCTCATGACGCAGCTAGTGATACATGTACTAAGCACACTCTCATGACGCAGCTAGTGATACATGCACTAAGCACACTCTCATAACGCAGCTAGTGATACATGCACTAAGCACAGTCTCATGACGCGGCTAGTGATACATGCACTAAGCACACTCTCATGACGCAGCTAGTGATACATGCACTAAGCACACTCTCATGACGCAGCTAGTGATACATGCACTAAGCACACTCTCATGACGCAGCTAGTGATACATGCACTAAGAACACTCTCATGACGCAGCTAGTGATACATGCACTAAGCACACTCTCATGGCGCAGCTAGTGATACATGCACTAAGCACACTCTCATGACGCAGCTAGTGATACATGCACTAAGCACACTCTCATGACGCAGCTAGCGATACATGCACTAAGCTCACACCCATGACGCAGCTAGTGATACATGCACCCAAATTACACGCCCAATACACCACTAATTAAACCTCCACCCCAAGTATACGCCTGTGATACAACGAATGAAAACCACGCTCCAACATGCAATAGAACCGCTTCTGCGAAGCAAATAAAAGGGCATAAGAACTAGATACAATATAACCGCAGCAACGTCATCAGACTGTCCAGACACAGATTAATTGCCCTTCCCAGCTTATTCTAAAAAATTGCAAATCAAAATTAAGATGTGATTTATAAGAATAGAGACAGACAATTATGAGAAACCTCTTGTCATTACGACTGGGAATATAGGCGGCTGTCAATGGACATTTTTTGTCTTTCTTGTCTTCATCCTGAAAAGGATGTTGTAATGTATCGTATTTTACAGCGATGCTGCGATTACTGCGTCTCTCGGTTCAACGCATGTAGTTTCAAAACGGTATTTTTGGGACGGAATTTGCTTTCAATTTGCGAACCCTATTCTCTTAGCCAGACTACCTGAGTGTAGGATGTTATCAAGGTCTGCCACTTGTAGGCGGAATAAGATGTTGGTCAGGTACGTTCCGGTGTTCTTAAAGCAAGAGGTCAACTATGAGTCGCTGACACTAAAGCAATTTCCAGCTATAAGTCCCTGACGTGCTGTCAGGGCATTCACTGCTGCTTCTGCGGACCGTTACATAGAAAATGAACTTTTCGATAGTGAAAATAAGGATAGCCTGTTTAATTTTGCATTGGTATACACATAGGACAAAGACAATGTAAATTATTTAAACTTAGAACATGTTTAATTTTGCTCTGAACGTCTACTCAGACAGCTAATGTTTGTGGAGCATAACATATTAAAACAAACTATCATTTCTGTAATTAATCCCTTTTCTAGTGCCAACGGTAGAACTTGTAATGATGTGGATGAAAGCCTGCTTATCCCTACAGTAGCAACACGCTAAGTATTAATGTTACCGTGGATCGGAAAAAATCCAATATTACACGGAGGTTTTGAACCTTCGTCCACATAATCAATAATCTTCCGCCCTCACAGCTCGGGCACGGGTTCTACTTTCAGAAAATAATTATGAAATTTAACATAACAACCCAACTTAACGTCTTTACACTGGTTTTAAAGACTCTACAGAGTGTATACAACCAGTTTCTTGGAGGGTGGTTTTGACCGATGTGCGAATTCATCTTAATTAACTCAAACACTAGAGCTAAGTAGACCTGTAGCCAGTTAGGCGCCATCTATAGCTGCTCTTAACAAACCACATGACGAAAGGTACACATAACTTGGATATATCTATAATTTGAATTTTGTCTAGGCAGAGGCCGTTAAGCCTACTCTTTTCGATTTTCAACTGCCAAGAACTGTGTAACGTGTTCGTTAGAGGAATTTTTATAAGAAGATCTATAATGAACAAAATTCCTGTCCCCACCGTGATTCGAACAAGCAACCTCCGGCACCCGAGGCGGACACCTTACCTCGAGACCACTGAGTCCCTCCATTTCATGGACAAACTTTGTCTCATTAGACATAATGATCAATTTCACGCACACAAGTTTTCTCATCAAATGTAGTGCCCAATACCGCACGTTTCATTCAACTCATGGACACAATTTACCTCACCAAATGTAGTGTTTACTTTCACATATTTCAAATCATGAATGCGATGACTTACACACAACAGCGATTCTAGAATGAAGTGACTACTGGTCGAATGAAACCCTTCGTTCTTTCTTGACCTTGAAATATCTAAACACTCTCTCTTTAATACGTCCTGTACCACGTGGCAATGGTCTACTTCTTCCCAAAGTGTCAGAATAATGTTCAGATGAGTTAACTGAGGAAAAAGAGAAAGTTTGTGTTCCTGAATTATGAACCCCACACGACTCAGACTGTGTACAATGTACATGCACAAAAGTACACACAATAACCCAAAGTGAATTGAATGACATTGTCAGAGATCTGAACTTACCCAAGAACAAGAACGAGCCTTTTAAGACAAGACTACAACAGTTAGATCTTCTAGCAAATAATGTTCAAATTTCTGTGTTTCGGGACCGTCAGAAACATCTTGAAACATGATTTTTCAAAGATGGTGATCTTACTTCATGCCACAACATTTCAGGATTAATGACAACCCACAACATGAATTGCGAACTTGATAATTAGAGGCTGTTCATCGATCCTTCTAAGACATCGAAGCTATTTTTCTGCACATTGTTAATGTTTTACCTCCAATTCTAGTTGGTTATGTATAAGAAACTTATGAAAACATTAGGCAGCTTTTGAGTTGTATACAATACTATTATTATCAATGGTCACTTTGTTGTGATGTAAAAGTGGTAGATCTTTGTTGACGGTGGTGTAAGTTGGAATGTTGACGGTAGTCAAGTTAGAATGTTGAGAGTAGTTAAGTTGGAATGTTGACGGGGGTGTCAGTTGGCATGTTGACGGTAGATACGTTGAAATGTTGACGGTGGTGTAAGTTGGAGTGTTGACGGTAGTGTAAGTTGGAATGTTGACGGTAGTGTAAGTTGGAATGTTAACGGTGGTTTAAGTTGGAATGTTGACGGCGGTAAAGGATTAAATGTTGTCGTTAACAGCAATGTAAATAATCATGTTCATATGATGTCAACACACGTTTGTAAGAAATGTCTCCGGCAGACTTACCAGCAGAATGAAATAGTCAATCAAAGATGTCTGAAGTGTCATGGCTAGGAGTGTCATGGGTATGAGTGTCATGGGTAGGAGTGTCATGGGCATGTGTGTCATGGACAGGAATGGCATGGGTAGGAGTGTCAAGGATAGGAGTGTCATGGCTAGGAGTGTCATGGTTATGCGTGTCCATTCTAGGAATGTCATGGGTAGGAGTGTCATGGGTAGGAGTGTCATGGCTAGGAGTGTCATGGGTAGGAGTGTCATGGCTAGGAATATCATGTATAGGAGTGTCATGGGCATGAGTGTCCTTTCTAGGAATGTCATGGTTAGGAGTGTCATGGGGAAGAGTGTCATGGCTAGGAGTGTCATGGCTAGGAGTGTCATGGGTAGGAGTGTCATTTCTAGGAGTGTTCTTTCTAGGAGTGTCATGGCTAGGAGTGTCATGGCTAGGAGTGTCCTGGGTAATGAACGAATAATTTGGTCCACACATGAAGGTGGAGAGATATAGAGTAAGACAGAGAGAGAGCGAGAGAAAGAGAGAGAATGTATGTATTGTTGTATGTATGTATGTTTATGTATGTATTTATGTATGTGTGCATGTATCCATCCATGTGTATATGTATGTACGGACTTACAGACAGACAGACGGACAGACAGACAGAATAGGGAGATATATACAGACGGGAAGATATAGATAACAGGAAGATATACAGATACACAGGCAGTGGGTGGGTAGATAGACAGACAGACAGACAGACAAGCAGGCAGGCAGGCAGACAGACAGACAGACAAACAGACATACAAATAAAGAGACAGACAGATAGACAGATATATAGATAGATAGATAGATAGATAGAGAGAAGATAGACAGATAGATAGATATATATATAGAGAGAGATAGATAGAGATAGATATATATATATATATAGATATATAGAGAGATATATAGATATATAGATATATAGATATATAGATAGATAGATAGATAGATAGATAGATAGATAGATAGATAGATAGATAGATAGATAGATAGATAGATAGATAGAGAGAGAGAGAGATAGATAGAGAGAGATAGATAGATATATAGATATATAGATAGATAGATAGATAGATAGATAGATAGATAGATAGATAGATAGATAGATAGATAGATAGATAGATAGATAGATAGATAGATAGATAGTTAGATAGATAGCTAGAAAGATAGATAGACAGACAGATAGATAGATAGATAGATAGATAGATAGATAGATAGATAGATAGATAGATAGATAGATAGATAGATAGATAGATAGATAGATAGATAGATAGATAGATAGATAGATAGATAGATAGATAGATAGATAGATAGATAGATAGATAGATAGATAGATAGATAGATAGATAGATAGATATACTGCCATCCCTAGAAACAGGCTGTCTTCGTGGCCGTCTGGCTTACGAGATGTGAATCGATGTGATCCACGTAGTAGCGAACATCAGCGCAGATGAAGTTAAACATAGCACAGCCGCCTGTACGGCCGTGATCCACATGCTTGGGATGTGAGAAAATCTACTGCAACACTCTACTTAGCATCTTCTTCAAGGCGCACAATAGACTGATATATTCTTACCATTAAACAACACCTACATGAAGTAATACAAGCCGCTGTTCAGAGTCCACTAGTACTTAGACTAATCGCTTATGGTACGTGTCTCTAGAAAAGATGATACGGGAGAATAAACCTTTGTAAAGCAAGTTTGTTTTTCTTTATTTATAAGGTCAAATGTAACATAACCGTTACATTTCGACGTGAACGCAGAGACAAACAACCTTCTGGGAAGTCGTCACGGTGGACTGTTGAAATGTGAATACAGGTAATGATTTTTGCTGAAAGATAAAAGGCTCTTATATCCTCAGCGTCAGGAACAAATGTACTGAATACTATTCCACTATTCGTCGAATGCAGGTGTAGTATTTACTGACCAGGGCACCATCTTAAGTTCTGGGTCAGCTAAAGCTACTGACCAAGACCCTCACCTAACGCAATGGTCAGATACATCATAGTTACTAAAAAACCAGGGCCATGCAACTTAGAGATTAAGACTCCATTTCAACATCAGAGTCAAAGGAAACATACTGATCAAGGTCCCGTTCCATCTTTCCATGTCAGGGTCTGGAGAAACATTCTGATCAAGGTACCGTTCCACCTTTCCATCTCAGGTTCTGAAGAAAAATATTGATCGAGGTCCCGTTCCTCGTCAAGGCCTGGTCACACATACTGATCAAGGTCCCGTTCCTTGTCAGGGCCTGGTGAAACATACTGATCAAGGTCCCGTTCCTCGTCAGGGTCTGGAGAAACATACTGATCAAGGTCCCGTTCCACTTCAGGGTCTGGTGAAACATACTGATCAAAGTCCCGTTCACCTTTCCATGTCAGGGTCTGGAGAAACATTATGATCAAGGTCCCGTTCCACCTTTCCGTGTCAGGGTCTGGAGAAATATTCTGAGCAAGGTCCCGTTCCACCTTTCCGTGTCAGGGTCTGGAGAAATATTCTGAGCAAGGTCTCGTTCCAACTTTCCATGTCAGGGTCTCGAGAAACATACTGATCTTGACCCAACTTTAAGTCAGGGTCTCGAGAAACATACTGATCTTGACCCAACTTTAAGTCAGGGTCTCGAGAAACATACTGATCTTGACCCAACTTTAAGTCAGGGTCTGGTGAAACATACTGATCTCGACCCAACTTTAAGTCAGGGTCTGGTGAAACATACTGATCTTGACCCAACTTTAAGTCAGGGTACGGTGAAACATACTGATCAAGACCCAACTTTACGTCAGGGTCCGGAGAAACATACTGATAAAGACTCCCACCTCACGCCATGGCCAGGTGAAATATACTGAATCAATACATCATCTCGAGGTCAGATGAATCACATGTATGAAGTCCCCACTACACGTACGTGTCAGAAGAATTTGTTACTGTCCAAGACCTCTCCTTGTGCCATAGTCAGGTGCAGAATAATGATCAAGACTCCAATTTATATCGTGAACATTTGCCACGTAGATCAAGGCTGCCACATCACGTCAGGCCAGATCAATATACTGACTAAGACGCCACCGTACATCATACTTATGTACATCATTCCCAACTACAACATACTGGCCAAGATCCCACCGTACATCATTCCCATGTACATCATTCCCATGTGCAACATACTGGCCAAGACCCATTACACGCCAGGGTCAGGTGAAATATTTACAATTGAACTAGACAGCAGATGTTAGGGTCAAGTTAAACAGTTTCTGACCAAGATCTAACTTCAAATCATGGTCAGATGCAACATACTGATCAAACTCCATTTCACGTCAGCATGAAATGAATTTAAGACTCCATATCACGTCTGGGTAAATTGAAACGAAGTCATCAAGACTCATCTCACATCAGAGCCAAGTAAAACATACTTATCAAGACTCCTTCTGACATCGGGGTCAAGTAATACATACTTATCCAGACTCCATCTGACATCAGAGCCAACTAAAACATACTTATCCAGACTCCATCTGACATCAGAGCCAACTAAAATATACTTATCAAGACTCCATCTAACATCGGGATCAAGTAATACATACTTATCCAGACTCCATCTGACACCAGAGCCAAGTAAAACATACTTATCCAGACTACATCTGACATCAGAGCCAAATAAAACATACTTATCCAGACTCCATCTGACATCAGAGCCAAGTAAAACATACTTATTAAGACTATCTCACGTGATTTTCAGGTGCAACATATTGACCAAGACTTACATCACGTCGGCTGTGTTACTGCATCACGGTCAACAAGAAAGGGATTTACACTGTTATTCCTGTAGTCATCAGCCTGCAAAGTAGCTTAGTTTGCATTACAAGGAAGAAGACCGAGATCCACATGTTGTATTAAGAAATATTTAAAGAGGACAACTTCAATACTACTACCAGAGAAAATTTGACAACAATATAAGACTCGGACTAATAGCTTAATTATCAGCAGCTCACACCAACGCTTTGCAAACCCCTTACTTTCCAAATAACTTACAATTATTTTGTAAAGACACATATCAAAATGGAGCTGACTTTAAAATGTCAATTCGCATTTATAAACTTGACATTTAGTTTGAGAAAATATGCCTGTGACCAAAATAAACAGACCTATCTTTAATGTTTTGGAATGACGTCCAACTTGCCGGGAAACATTTCAAATCGTCAATACCCGGAGTGGTATAATTTCCGCTTTCGTATTCTGTCCAACGATGTTAACATATGCTGTTGGCGACGCTTGGAAATACATGAGAGGGTCTAAGGTTGTGGTATACGGTACAGACTTCTAATATCGTAGTCTGGTGTACTTTTTGTTTAAACCAGAGGGTGTTAGGCTGTTAGGCTGGTGTTAATAGACCAACAGTCCACGACACTACTCCACGCATCATAGATTACAGTGGTCCAATACCGACTTTACAGAGGTTCTTAGCTTGGGTCCCATAAACCGGCCCGCATATAGATGTCAGCCTGGTACATACCAGTTTTGACATCGGAGATTCTTAGCCCGTGTCCTATAGACCAACCTGCAGATAGATTTCAGTCTGGTCCAATACCAGCATTCACATCGCATATTCTTAGTCTTGGTCCAATAGACCGACCCGCAAATAGATTTCAGTCTGGTCCAATACCAGCATTCACATCGCATATTCTTAGTCTTGGTCCAATAGACCGACCCGCAGATAGATTTCAGCCTGTGTCTGATAGACATGTGGGGCGCGTTAGCTCAGTTCATAGACAGCAATTCGCTATGTTCTGTGGTAACAGTGTGCTTCGTTCGAATCGCGTCCGGAGTCTAAAAACAAATTCGGGTCAAGATGTTAATAGGGGACCGCTTCTCCAGTCAACCCAGCTGTAAATCGGTACCTGAAGCATGAGTTAAGGAAAGTAAAAACAACAAAAAAGGGCACTGATCACCCTACCTCTCACAAGCTGCGACTTAGCATAATCGAGTCTGCAAAAACGAAATTTCCAACCAGGGGTTAATTTTGCTGAATTTCCACTTTACTTTACGTGTTACTAACAGACCGACCCGCAAATTTCAGATTTGTAACCTGATCTTACTGTGTCTCCCAGCGCTGAATGAGGTACTTTACAGGAAAGGAAAAAATAGGTCTACTGCACCTCCTTCGCACATGTAGTAAAACAAGACTGAAAACAGTTGCACATGCAGCTAGCAGCCACATCATGCTAAATTAATTGCTACGGAAACCACCACTGCAATACAACCCACAGTGCTTTTGAGCTGGCTTCCTAAGAGAGGTCAACTATGGCGTTGATACTTCAGTCCCTAAGAGATATCAACAATGGCGTTGACACTTTACTCCAGCTCAAATTAAAATTGAACAAAAAGAAGATATTTTCGTACGGGCAATAGACTAAATCACTTAGTACACTTCAATCTCGTTCATTGCTTAAATGAACACGACATACAATTACACAGTAGACTCGAGTTCCAGTATACAGATAGATTGTAAACTGGTAAAAAGCTTTCAAATGCATGACTTTCTGCTACCTATCCCGTAGACCCTGGTCCCAGCCTCCATACATATATTACACTGGATGAATGCAATATTTATATATATATATATACAAACGTGTTTAAATGAAGGTGGAGCTAGCTGCACCAAGTGAACATACGTACGATGCGCATGATGACATCACTTCTGGTGTATACAGCACATACTAACCGTCAAGTTTGCAAAATTTCATTATCCTTATACTGATAGTTTCCTCGGCAGACCGTTGAAAACATGGAGGATGTGATGCGGATACCGCCCATAGTTGATTAGCGATCGGTGATTCGGTTTCTAACAGCGGAAGGATATCGACCGAGGCATGTTCACCTGCCACTATACGCAAAAGAAACGAATCACCCTCCTCTTTGTATCACAGCAAGTGGTTCATACTCTATCCGATGCGTTCTTTGTGATGGTGGTTGGTTAGCAACCGAGGTACCCAGTGTGAAATCACCTTCCGATACTTAAGTTTCTTGCTAACCACTATTTGAACTGTCTCTAGCGACACAGCAAATTCCTATGCTAGCGAAAGTAAGCAACCTAGACGGTCCACCCGCATGGCTGCAACAATTTAGGCGATGACATCTTCTGACGCAACAATATGCGCCTGATCTGGTCTAGGAAGACCTTTCGTTAACTCACGTCCTTCTTTAAACACCGTTATCCAGTTCTCCACTGCTGTCTTTGACACACTTTTGTCACCATAAACTGCCTGCATTCTGCAATGAATGTCAACTGGTCGACATCCTTTAGCTGTTAGAAACCGAATCACCGCTCGCTGATCAACTCTGAACGCATTCCGTATCACACCCGCCATGTTTTCAACTGTCTGCTGAGGAAACTACGAGTCGGAGGATAATGACATTTTGCAAACTTGACGGTTGGTATGTGCTGTTCACCCCAGAAGTGACGTCATCATGCGCATCATACGCATGTTTACTTCTTTCAGTTTGGTCCCGCTTCATTTGAACACGTCTCACACACACATATATATATATATTTATATATGTATGTGTGTGTGTGTGTATATATATATATATATATACATATTCTTGATTCTAGGAACCAACAGCATCACGCAGCGGACATTACCATAAGTGCTCCGTTCTCCCCCCAAGCAACCAGCCAAGCGTGTACATACTCAGAGTGCCAGTCAGATGTTGATTTCGTTTTCTTCGAATCTTTCCAGACAGAACACACATTCTCCGTTCTGCCCTAGTCACTCCCAAATCTATCATCCTCTGCACATATGCATTTTCGCGACTCTGTGTCTGCATCATTCTGTAGACTGTCCGTGACTGCTCTTATCAACCCAACCTTCTCTCTCGTTATCACCGCATCGTTCACCACAGCGCGTGTCGCCACTGCATCAGCTCTTTCGTTGCCCCAGACGCCTGCATGTCTCAGGCAGTAGACCCATGTGACACCTTGTATACCAGAGTTATTCAGAAGGGAGACCCACTCCCATCTTAGCATGCACAGTTCTATCTTACGGAGCATGCGCTGCGAGTCTGACAGTATCACTGCATGTGCCACTGGTTGTGTCACCAACTAAGTCAAGGGCGCTGTTACCCCCTCAATCTCCATCTTCACACTCAATGTGACAGCGGAGTAATCCGCTGATTTCTCCACCACCTCCTTGCCATTTTGGTAGCGGACAAAACCCTAACCGCACATGTTTGCATCTCTTTCGGCCGAGTCGTCTGTGTACATAATTGGGTCTTGTGATTCGGAGTGTTTCGGGATCAGCTGCTGTATTGAAGCTTCTGTCCTTGTGCTACCCCACTCGCGACACGCTCCGCTCAGTTGTACCACTACCCTTGTCATGGGGCTCTCGTTGCCCACTTCTACCCATTCACTAGCTCTTCCCACTTTTTTCAGTGCACAGACCCTCATTAGTCTTCTCCCTCTGCCATCCATTTCCTTCCCCGCTTAGTGAATCTGCTTGTGAGTCTATCCAAGCCTGAGTGCAAAGGGTGTTGTTCGTTGTTGGCAACGTTGGCGTACGCCTTTACCTGCGCTATTTGATGTCGCACCTTGATGTTTGGCAAATCAAGCAGAAGTCTCATGACAACAATGGGAGTATCTCTAGTGCATCCCAGAACTGCTCTCATGGACTCATTCTGGATTCTCTCCAATTTAACTACCAATGTCTGTGATAGCGTGAGTAACCCAAAACAGTAGTCCAAGACAGACAAAACCAGTGTTTGATTCAACAGAAAGAGAGTCCATTGTTGCATGTCTGTGGACTCCATGACTTTGACTGCATTGATATATTATATGCATATACATGATTTACTGTTACACTGTATACCCCGGTCCCAGCCTCCAAATAGATCTCAGACTGGGACAGAACTCACGTTTGAACCCGACAGACTGGTCCGGTGGCCAGTGCTATCTTATATATATCACACTTATATATCGCTCAATTTTACATCTGGGGATCTTCCACTAGTGTCAATAGACCTACCCCAAAATAAACCTGCGGTGTGTGCGTCAGTGTATGTAAGTGTATGTGTTTGAGAGTGTGTGTGTGTGTATGTGTTCGAGAGTGTGTGCGTATCTGTCTGAGAGTGTGTTTGTATGTGTTTGAGAGTGTGTGTATGTGTGTGTGAGTTTGTATATGTGTTAGTGAGTGAGTAAGGTGTGTATTGTTTGTAATTATTTGACAGTGAGTGAAGTTTGTTTGTGTAGGACATGCGTTTCTGTATGTGTGGAGTGTATGTGTCATGTGTATGTTCTCAACACTTTGAAGCGAAATGTTATCCCATTACACTGCTGTGGTTGACACTTCACTGTATCGAAGTCTCTGTTTCTGACGGTCCTTCTTAAAAGGTCAAGAACTGTCTCAGACCACAATGTGCGAAATATCATCGTTCATAAGATACATGTGTATACGACAAGACGTGTTTCTCAGAATTCAATGAAGCAAGTGTGGCAGAGTCATGAGTCCCAAGACGGCCCTGGAGGAAATTGCGAGGTCATGTTGGGTTCCAAGTGGGCGCAGGAAGGGAGTAATCCTGTTTGAGAACAGGTTACTTTATAACCGTGACCAGACAAGGAAGGTTACATAAGTCAAAGCCACTCTGACAAGACCAAGCACTTTCTTGCCACGTGTCGGTTTGATGTCAGGAATCAGGTCAGGTCATCCCGTAACCGGTGTGGTCGTTGGGGTACACATGAAGACACCCCCACAACTCCATGCCACTCCGCTCTGTCCGCGGCCGATGTCTGTGACTCCTCTTTTCAGAGATTGGTCCATTCTTTTATATTGTTCTTCCGCCTCTTCTTTGGACGACCTCTTCGTCGTCCGTCTTGCGCTTTTCAGTTTCATCTCAACGTGTGGCCGTACAAAGTGAGTTTCCGTCTTTTAACCGTTGCTAAGAGGCCGTCAAAAGTCTTTATTTATATAGTAATTCTTTCTCGCATTTCCCCATTTGTGACTTGGTCTCCGTATGTGACGTTTAGAAGTCTTTGGAAACATCTCCAAGGTCTGTATCTTCCACTGCAATTCAGCTGTAATTGTTCATGTCTTACAAGCATAGAGGAATAATGACATGACTAACTCATCTGATCATAGTGTAAATGGCTAACCGATTGCCTTGCTAGATTTGGATAATTAAGCCGTGCAAGCGCCGCTATTTTCTGCGCTAAACGTGCCAACGCCTCAAATGTTGATCCTTACTCACTGACAATTGAACTCAGGTATATAAAACGGTCAACTAATACCAGTTGGTTTACTAGATTTTACTACGATGTTGAAGCCCTTAGTGTTGTTGGTCATTAATTTGGTCTTACTAGCGTTAATCTCCATACCATAGTCAAGAGCTGTTTCATGGAGTCTTCTGACCCCTTTCCTATGTTCTGCTTCTGTGCCTGCCAATTTGTCAATTTCATCTACAAAACCAAGGCTGCGAATCATTAGGTACCCTGTCTTGACAGTTCCGATTTGATCTCCAAGGGCCTCACTCATAATTGCCTCAAGGAATATTTTAAAAGTGTTGGTGGACTGTACGCCCCTGTCTTACACCGACTGATTTGCAAATATCAGGATCAGGGACTTTTTTTCTACGCCAATTATCAATTTGTCGGTTGGGGTACTGGTCAGAGTAACAGGTATGGAAAACGCACGGAAAGAAGTTTGTTACGTCCGCTGCTTAAGGAAGTCGGAGGACACTCGTTGTGGTAAACGTGCACACGTCATATATCCGTGACAGCTACAGGAAATTGAGCAGGAAAGATTCGATGACGAGTGGGACTTAAAGGCATGGACTCCATGAATACAACAATTGGTAGTAACTTTGGTAGAAAGAGGAGCATTCTTCATTCAGACATAAGACTTGGGATCAAGATGCTGAGCAGCGCATGAGCTGCAGTGGTCAGCGACTCATAGCTGACTGCTAGCGTCAGGGCCAGCAAACCAAAGCTGCCAAAACCCTTCTACACCTCCACGCGGTGATCCTGGACAACATACTGCACGCAGGGCAGACTGGCTAAGGAGAAGGAATCGAAGAGGGAATGCTAACCCGGTACTCAAAAAATGCTTGCTGTAGTCGGATGTGTTGGACCGAAAGTTGCAAATATGCAGTCAAGCTGTAAACTACGACACAACACATTCCGTTCTCGGGACTACATTCTGCTACATAAGCCCTTTCAGTGTTTGATAGTGAGAGATAGAGAATGAACGAAGCCAATCCAAGCCAGACAAAAGACTTGTACACTTGTATCCAGCGGAAGGTTTGGACCGAGAAGATAATAGTCGGTTTGTCATAAGGCCCACCGATTCAACAGCTCACTCTACGGAAATTCAGCCCCGTGAACCAGATCTGATTCCCAGACTTACAATTATCTCGTGAACGTTTTATGTACCAAGAGATCTTAAAAAAACATCTAAAAGTCTCATGCCCCAAAAGTTATAATAAGTAAATATGACAATTTTGCGAACGAATAGATGTCTCTAAGAGATCAGAAAGCATTACCACATAGCAAACACGGGAACTGGGGCGAAAATATTATAATTTCAGAAGAAGCTGAACGATCCAGAATGTTATAGTAGAAAAAACTGGACAAATTAGACCGACGGAGGGAACCTGAGTAAAAAGTATAACAGGGAAACCAGCTGTGCGACTTACACGAACCTCCTGAACAGTACGAACGTGCAATTAAAGTGCATTAAACTAATTCAGCGTACAGATCGAAGAATGTTCATTAGAGACATATCTCATATTTCGAGTCCATTGATTGGCTAGACGGTAGAACCCGTAACATTTCATGTGCTATCAAAATGTATACATGAAATACAACTGTCAGTTTGTTGTATAAGAAGTCATGTGCTATAATGATGTATTTAAGAAATACAACTGTCAGTTTATTGTGTTACATATCATGTGCTAATAACGATGTATAAATGCAATACAACTGTCAATTTGTTCTGTAACTTGTCATGTGCTATCAAGATGTATACAAAACAACTGTCAATTTGTTGTGCAACATATCATGTGCTAATAACGATGTATAAATACAATACAACTGTCAATTTGTTCTGTAACTTGTCATGTGCTATCAAGATGTATACAAAACAACTGTCAATTTGTTGTGCAACATATCATGTGCTAATAACGATGTATAAATACAATACAACTGTCAATTTGTTCTGTAACTTGTCATCTGATTTGAAGAAATGATGATGATGTCCGTCCATCACAAGTGATGATGACCACTTTCTTTGTTCAGCCGTGTGGACAATCTCTTCTTTTGCTGTGTCTGCTGAAATAAGTAATTTGCGCTGTAATTTGGATGAAAGTGAGAAAGATACTGCGCCTTTTGTCAACCTCACTCTCTGATCCAGCGCTACCTTTGGCGAGTGGAAAGACATTTATCGAGACGACTGAAGATAGCACAGGGTGCAGATTTTTGTTAGAATTTACCCCCGAAGCCTTTTCCTTAAACAGGTATCTAGCAAGGCAGAGGAAGGGGAATAACATCTAACGTTGCGTGTCGTGCATTTCCCATAATCATAAGAAGTGGTAACTCAGCGTGTGAGTGAGTTTGACATCTCTCCCCCGGCTGTGTTCAGTTCATTAAAGTCGTGTCTAAATTTCACACACCAAAATTGATTCTGATCTTAGCTAGGTCGAACGGCGCGAATCTAGTGAAGTTCAACCACGGGAACTAGGCCGTGAAATACTACACAGGTTTAAGCGTAGTGCTATTCTTATAGCCGATGTCCAGAACAACATAATCGGACGGAAGAAATTCACAAAAAACCAACGAATTAACCAGTCAAATTGAAAACAGCAACACCTTTCCGTGAACACAAGTGTAAATCGTCGACCAGTGTGAATTGCAGGCAAATCCGTGAACTGTCGGTCGGCATCCACAATGAACTAAAACAGTGAGAGTAATGTAGACCTACAGCCAGTTACGGCGCCATCTTTGTTTTATGAAGATTAAAATGCAAAACAATTGTTGTGAATTTATTGTGAAACCTGACAATCGTGATATTTTTATAAAATATTGAATATAAAAGTATTTTAAATATATATATATATATATATATATATATATATATATATATATATATATATATATATATATATATGAGTGTTTATGTGTGTATGTGTGTGTGTTTATGTGTGTATGTATGTATGTTTGTATGGCAGTAGGGAAGTAATGCAAAAAAGCCAATATAGTTCTGCGACATCATAATAAATGGTCTTCCTGACCAGAATACTCAAAACAAGATCAAAATAACAGAGTGCAGGTGACACTGCAACACGATTATAATTGGTTATAGTGACCAGGATAAATAGGATAGCGCTTAAATAGTTGAGTCTGTCATGTGATAATACATGGACCAGAGCAAAGGATGAAAATAGTGGAACATATCAAGAATATAATGAAAGGATAGTGTTACGACGGCAACTGTGACAAGAGTGACATGATATCAGATTGTCACCGTGATCAGAATAGCAATATAAATAATGGATAACACAGTGAGTCTGTCATAAAGTCGCATATATTCTTAGCGCTATTCTGTAGATAGCACAGACTGTCACAAACAAGATGTCATAAACTTTAATATTGCCAGTCTCAGCTTTCCTAAGGCACTTGTGGAACCGGCATGAAATGTCACAGTCTTCTGTGCCCAAAATCTCGGCTTTTCTAAGATACCTTTAAAGACGAAATGATATGTCACAGTCTTTAGTATACGACAGTTCAGCTTTCCTAAGAAACCTTTGTAGACGGGATGAAGTGTTTTACACGTTATGATCAATTTTGGTGTTTCGTACTTAAAGGTCAAGTATCCATTTATTGAACGATAGACCGTAGCGCTCCGAGATAAAGCGCGATCCTGGTTCTTTTGTCGCGGCAGACAAAGGCTCTATCGTTTTTCTGCTGATCAGATGGTCGATATCCGTGTAGACACGGTGAAGAATAACGTCGTATCTGTATTTTTAAGTCGAGTACCATACAGACAGGCGTAGACGATCACTGGTCCCCACAATCTACTATACCTACCGACTCTGACTAGACTTAGTCCCTCCTTCTACAACATGGCGTGTAGTAGTCCTTTTTTGATTGTCCTCCATATTATTGTTTCAACAGGAGAAGGAAGGGGGGATAGCCAACACCTTGCTATAATTTCTTAGTATTACTTCTTCTTTCTTGTCTTCTTTTAATTGTTCATTCAATCTTCTTCTTCTTCTTCTTCGTACGCTGTTTACAGCGATATTTACGTTGCACTGTTTTATTCTGTTAAGCCTGTGGCTCAGTGCATCCGATTTCAACAGGCGTTTCTGTAGGGTTGCCCTCCTTAGCCTTTGGCTGTCCCCAGCCTAACTGCAAGGCAGCAGTTGTTTTTGGTCAGAGTTGTCTCTCTTAGGAAGTTGTCTTGCAGGACTATCGAGTCTTCCCTACTCGTGTCTATAGGGTTTGGCAATGATATGATGGACTATGTACTAGTTTGTACTATCCCGGAAGAGAGGCAGTCCAGTGTGACTTTGTCCCAGGATCGTCACGTCCTGCCGGAAACGTAGCATATGCATGTGAGTGAGGTATCTCTTTGCTCCCTTTATTTTCTCGGCTCATCTGCAGTGATGGTACGCCTAGCATTCCCCGCCACCCGGGAGGTTATCACAATAGGGCAGGAGGTGCAATGTCCGCTGGACTGCATCTCTTCTGCGTCCATTGGGATGACTGATAGCAGACAGGGGCAATGAGCGAGGCAGGAGTGCATTTTACCAGGTGCATTTCTGCGGCTCGACCGGGTCGGGCTGAGACGCAAGCCCCAGCCATGTCGTAGCCTCCCATCACAGCGGTGCTGAGATTTAGGGCGGTATTCTGGCTTAGAGGCGTTCGGCCGTAGTCCCTCAGATGGTAGCTTATCAGCCAAGCACGTGGACCAAATGTCAGCGACTGTGTGATTCCTCTCGAAATAGTGCATTTGACCAGGGGAAAAGCCTGGTCATTGCACGGAGATGTTGTTCGCCTGGTGTGCGGACATATCTCATGGTCAAGGGTTGAGTCTCAGCAGTTCGCAGTGAGGTAGCTGATCTACTGCTTAGGGCACCCCGACCGAGAACTAAGTCTTCTACAAATGGTTTCATACCTCATCGCCGTATGGGGTGAATATCGAGCAGCTTCCCGCCCGCTTTGATCGTCGGACGGCAGAAACCTCATTCTGCCGCTCGACCGAGCAGGGCTGGAGCGGGAGCCCCAGGTCCCCACCATGTCGAAGCCTCCCTTTGCAATCGTGCTGAGCTTTTGGGCGTGATTATGGCTTAGAGGCGTTCGGCCGTAATCCCTCACCTTGTAGCCTCGCGCCGTTGGCTTATCAGCCTAGTACGTGAACCAAATGTCTGCGGCGTTCATTCAATCTAAAATCAAGGTCGCGGTTTCTCTTACAAACTCCACCCTTGATTGTAAGGCTATTTTATCTCCGTGTGGCTTTTGTCTCAAATCTGTTGTGCGATTTCAGTATTGCGCTTATTATTTCCTGTGTAAGTCTGTTGTGTCCTGTTCTCAGTCTGATTATGACGACTTGAACTTCTCTAGTGAAATCATAGTAAGTGCGTTTTTGAGGAAGGGAAGTTCGGGTATTACTCGGGGTGTTTTTGTGGGGAAACACCACCACATTTCTAGTTTGTCTGCAGTGTCACTGCCTTCGTCATTGCAGTGGGAGGGAATCAATTGATTGATCAGACTTGGCTGTTCTGCTTTAGGCTGTGCAAGGACAGGGTTGCCAGTTCCACAGTTTTCCCGAAATGGGATTATTTTTCAGAGTTGCAGAAAATGTAGGTCGGTTACGGGTTGCGGTAATTTGGGCTACTTTTATTTTTGCCCGCTGTTTTGTGGGCTAGCTGGCGTAGGTAAGTTGTGTATTCACAATGTTACAAATGCGCCAGCTTGAAAACTTCATTTTCATGTGGCTAAAGATGTGGAGCGGATTTACACTGCAGAGCATGTATAATATGTACACTGCAGTTGAACATAAATTGTATCGTGTTTTCTTGCAACCAACCATGAAAGAATTCAGCAGAGTTGACATACTCTTCGAGTTGGATAGAGCAAGTCCTATCAGAGTTAACAAATTCTTCGAGTTAGATAGAGCTAGTCCTGTCACAGTTAACAAACTCTTCGAGTTGGATAGAGCAAGTCCTGTCAGAGTTAACAAACTCTTCGAGTTGGATAGTGCGAGTCCGGTCAAACTGTGGAACGAATCGATGACGTTGTATCGCTATACTATTGAATGCGTCATGAGAACAGCAACATTCGATACAAAGGCTTCGTCTTTGAAGTATGTCATTGACAACTACTCAAATCACCTTCCCCTTGCAGCTGTTAATTTCGGAATACAATTTCAAATTATTCTGGCGGAATCTAGCATTAGTCACATGCAGCTGGCAGAAGATATACAAATTCGTTGTCGAAATTATTTGATGGAGGTCTTAAACGACATGAGACATAAATTGCCAAAAAATATGGAATGGGTTGATTGATTATCTAATCTTAGCCCATGAGTCGTTTTGTGCAAACAGAAGCTACATCTAGCTACAATACCGTTTCTAATTTCATTTAAAGGAGATATTTTCCAACTTGAACAACAATGAAATCGGCTCAGCTTAATTTCTTGGTCAAATACTAATGAGGCTGATGTTGGGCTGGTTTGGGTGAATATTGCTAACCATACAGATGCATAAGGAGCCGTGTAGCGCAGTGGTTAGCGCATTAGCTTCGCATCGGAGTGGTCCTGAGTTCATTCCCCAGTTGAGGCGGTAATGTTTTTTCAGACCACAATGGATCCCGGGTCGACCCAGCCTTAAATGGGTACAGGTTCAGTCCGAGATACAAAAGCGGCGAGGGAGAGGAGATAACTACCGCCCTAATATAGCCAAGCCTTTTAAATGTGAGATCGCTAACACCTTACACCCCAACGGCAGTAATGCTATGGGTTACTTTACTTTACAGATGCATCAAGCGAACGCAACTTCTAGATTTAGCGAATTTTGCTTTTGTCTCTTTTGATCTTACCATCCAGCATTGAATCTGTTGAGACAAACATTTCGCAAATTAATATAATTCAAACGGAACTTAGGAACAAGACGCAACAACGTCTGCTTTAAAACGGCCTGTAGATTCGTGGGTATATGACTCGCAATAATATTTGTTGCAATGATTTTCAGCCAACTATCACAATGTTATCCCTGTATATCATCCGATATGTATGAATATAGTAAAACGGAAAATATGCCTGAATATTTGAATTTCTAGTTTGTTTTGGTGATTTTTGTATTGTTTGTTTGTTGTTGTGTGACAGAGACGTACCACTGTGATGATTCAACTCATTCATTGGGAACGAATAATAACGACTGGTCAAGCATACTATACTAATCAGACATGTTAGCCAGGTTCAGCCAAAACATACTGGACAATACCCTTACCTTGGCTTCCTCGTAGCCCTTCCCAGAAACGGGCTGTTTTCAGGGCAGCCTGGCTAACAAGGTGAGGGATCGACGTGATCCCCGTAGTAGTTAACGACACGCAGATGAAGAAAAGCATAGCACAATCGCCTGGCGAACCCCGGTCTACCTTCATCAGCGCGCTTGGGATGTGAGGAAAGCTACTGCAACCCGCCGCCGTCGCTGTCTCGCCGCCGCGACTCAATTTCAACCAGTGTTTGTAAAGCGATCTCAGTCCCGCCAGGCGGAGCGATAGCGCGGGCTTGCGGAAAACGCTCGCCTGCCTTTCCCCGTAGAGCGATTGGGGTGCGGTTTGTTGTGGCGTCTCCTCCACCGAGGTGCGCTCGTCTGGTCCGTATCAGGAAACGTGTTCCGTCCGTGGTGATTTATCTAAGGCTTATAGCAGAGCTCGACAGTTCGTCTCGCTGGTGGTCAGACTCTCGCAAAGAGCTTGTGACCGGCAAATGGAAAGCAGGAATCGTGCCTCAAGGCCCTGCGTTCTCCTCCGGAGAAGGGCAGGCCGGCAGGCCAAATTGTCTCTAGTCCCAGTGAAATTCATCGCCGAGGTCGTTGGGATCCGTTCTGCACAGAGCGATGCCATCCCTCCTCGAGCGAGCCCGGTCGGTCGGTCGTCTGGTGCGTGTAGGAGGCCCCTGTCAGGCGGTCATAGGTCAACAAAGTGAGGGAAGGGTGGAACAACCGTCCGTCCGTGCCGTCAGTCGGTCCCTGCGGCAGTCCCAGTGAGGCTTTTCACACACCCTTCCTCCGCCGACCGGTGTGTGCTGTACGTACGTCTCCGACAGATATCTGGTTGATCCTGCCAGTAGTCATATGCTTGTCTCAAAGATTAAGCCATGCATGTCTAAGTTCACACTGTCTCACGGTGAAACCGCGAATGGCTCATTAAATCAGTCGAGGTTCCTTAGATGACACGATCCTACTTGGATAACTGTGGCAATTCTAGAGCTAATACATGCTTACCAAGCTCCGACCCTCGCGGAAAGAGCGCTTTTATTAGTTCAAAACCAATCGTCGTTTCCCCTCGCGGGGTTGCGGCGTCCCCACTGGTGACTCTGGATAACTTTGTGCTGATCGCATGGCCTCATGTGCCGGCGACGCATCTTTCAAATGTCTGCCCTATCAAATGTCGATGGTACGTGACATGCCTACCATGTTTGTAACGGGTAACGGGGAATCAGTGTTCGATTCCGGAGAGGGAGCATGAGAAACGGCTACCACATCAAAGGAAGGCAGCAGGCGCGCAACTTACCCATCTCGGCACGGGGAGGTAGTGACGAAAAATAACAATACGGGACTCTTTCGAGGCCCCGAAATTGAAATGAGTACACTTTAAACCCTTTAACGAGGATCTATTGGAGGGCAAGTCTGGTGCCAGCAGCCGCGGTAATTCCAGCTCCAATAGCGTATATTAAAGGTGTTGCAGTTAAAAAGCTCGTAGTTGGATCTCAGGCGCAGGCGGGCGGTCCAGCTCGCACCAGTTCACTGCCCGTTGTCTCCTGCCCTACCGTCTGCCGGCTCTCTCCCACGGGTGCTCTTCGCTGAGCGTCCTGGGTGGCCGGCGCGTTTACTTTGAAAAATTAGAGTGTTCAAAGCAGGCCTCGGCTGCCTGAATAATGGTGCATGGAATAATGGAATAGGACCTCGGTTCTATTTTGTTGGTTTTCGGAACTGGAGGTAATGATTAACAGGGACAAACGGGGGACGGGGGCATTCGTATTGAAGCGTTAGAGGTGAAATTCTTGGATCGCCGCAAGACGAGCTACTGCGAAAGCATTTGTCAAGAACGTTTTCATTAATCAAAAACGAAAGTCAGAGGCGCGAAGACGATCAGATACCGTCGTAGTTCTGTCCATAAACGATGCCGACTAGCGATCCGCTGGAGTTGCTTCGATGACTCTGCGGGCAGCTTCCGGGACACCAAAGTGTTTGGGTTCCGGGGGAAGTATGGTTGCAAAGCTGAAACTTCAAGGAATTGACGGAAGGGCACCACCAGGAGTGGAGCCTGCGGCTTAATTTGAATCAACACGGCCAAACACTGACATGATTGACATGCCGAGAGCACTTTCGTTGGGTCTAATATGGAACGGGTGCTGGAATTAGACCCTCGAAAATCTCGGGCTACCCTCTAAGTAACTTGATTGTCTCGCTAAAAGAATTGACGGAAGGGCACCACCAGGAATGGAACCTGCGGCTTAATTTGACTGAACACGCCAATACTGTAGAACGACTCACAAATCGAGAGCACTACCGTTGGGTCTAATAATCAACGTACGCTGGTATTAGACTCACTGAAGACAAGTCAGCTATCTAACACTCTAATGAAAGAACGCTACGGAAATCGTGATTAACTCCACAGAAACCGCAGATTTCAAATACCTGGTCATTGACAAACAAAAGCCCTCAATAAATGTGTCTGGCAAAATAGTGAACGGGTGCTGGAAATAGACCACCTGAAGACAGGTCAATTTTACCCTACTAATAACAGGGCGTTGCTACGGAAAACCAGCTCATATTGAGAGGAGCCGCAGACACTTTGGTTCACGTACCAGGCTGATAAGCCAATGGCGCGAGGCTACCATGTGGAGGATTACGGCCGAACCCTTGTAAGCCGCAATCCCGCCCAAAATCTCAGCACCACTGCAATGGGAGGTTCCTACTGGGGCTTGCGCCCCAGCCCTATCCGGTAGAGCCGCAGAAAGAGGTCTCTGCCGTCCGCCGATCAAAGCGGCCGGACAACTGCTTGATACTCACCTTATTCGGCGATGGGGTGCGAAACCACCAACACAAGACTTAGTACCTGGTCAGGGTGTCGAAAACAGTAGAGCAGCCCCCTCACTGCGAACTGTCGAGACTCAACCAATGACCAAGAGATCTGTCCGCACACCAGGCGAACAACATCTCTGTGACATTACCAGGCTTGTCCTCTGGTTAAATGCACTTCGGCTACGATATCTACCTCTGTACGTTTTCAGCCATATAGCTATCATGCTGGACGCAGAAGAGATGCAGACCAGCGGACATTGCACCTCCTGCCCCACTGTGTCAACACCCCAGGTGGCGGGGAATGCTAGGCGTACCATCTCTGCATAGAAGCCAAGAAAATAAAGGGAGAAAGAGATACCCCACTCACATGCAAATGCTACGTTTCTGGCAGGACGTCACGATCCTGGGATACAGACACACTGGACTGCCTCTCTTCCGGGTAAACCAGTCCATCTCATATATCTCACATATCATCATTGCACCCTATAGACACGAGTAGTGAAGACTCGATAGTCTGGTAAGACAACTTCCATAAGAGAGACAACTCTGATCATAAACAACTGCTGCCTTGCAGATAGGCTGGGGACAGCCAAAGGCTAAGGAGGGCATCTCTACAGAAACGCCTGTCAAAATCGGATGCACGGGGCCGCAAGCCTAACAAAACAGTGCAACGTAAATCGCAGCATGATGACAGTACAACCGATTAGAAAAACGCATGGCGCTCATCCTGCGGAGTCCCGCCAGGCAGCGATAGTGCCGGGCCTCACGCCTCGAAGGGGCCCACCCTTGACTACTGGTGGTCACCCACCCATGTGTCGTGGAGTCAAGGCACATGGCTATGGGGCAACTTCTATTGACCAAAACCTCAAGACCCTCAAAATACTACAGTGGAATGCGGAGGGAGTCATTAACAAAAAACTTTCCCTAACACATCACCTGCATGAAGGTAAGATTGACGAGGCATGTATCCAGGAAACGCACCTCAACAATAATCATAAATTCTCAATCAGAGGATACCAGATTTTCCGTCTAGATAGAGAAGGCCACAAAGGAGGGGTCCTGATACTGACCAGAAACTGCATACCGAGTAGCGCGGTATCTGTCAATCACACAGGACAAGCAGAAATTGTAGGAGTTGACATAATGGCTCACGAGACGAAGCTCCGCATTTTCAATCTGTACGGACCACCAAATAGAGACCTATCGCTCTCGAGTATGGAGGTCAGAGACTCCAACTACATAGTAGTTGGAGATTTCAACAGCCACTCGGAGAGATGGGGATACTCTGACACAGACAGCAGAGATGACGAAGTGGAAGATTGGGAGATAGATGCAAATCTCTCCCTAATCAATAGGCCGGAGGATAGCCCTAGCTTCTATTCAAGAACATGGCATACCACCTCGACTCCAGATTTGGCCTTCTCCACACAGGACATACACCATAAAATAGACAGCCAGGTGCTAAACCAACTGGCAGGTAGCGAACACAGGCCGATCAGGCTAACCATTGACATGAAAGTAGTCCCACAGGAAACAAAACCGCTCCCACGTTGGAATTACAAACGAGCCGACTGGGACAGATTTGCAATCCTGACAGATGGGCTGTGTGAAACCATCAACACACGAAACACCAAAATGAAGCCCATGGTGGAAAGCCTAAGCAAGGCAATAATGCAAGCCGCCACTGAAACCATCCCAAGAGGAGCTAGGACAATCTATAAGCCCTACTGGAATGATGAGTTGCAGAAAGCGGAAGATGCAGTAACAAATGCTAGGAACATGGCAGAGCGAGAAAAATCCATGGAGGCAAACATCGCCCTCAAAGCCGCCACGGCGAAATACAAATACACTCTTAAGCAAACAGCAAGAGAAAGCTGGAAAAATAAAACGGAAAGCCTAAACCTGGACAAAGACGGGAACAAGCTATGGAAGCTAGTCAGAGCCATGAACGACGAAACCCCGTCAAATAAACAAATTAGCATCAAGCAGGGCGAGAACTTGATCACAGGTAAGAAAGCCGCAAACGCCTTTCTCGATCACTATGCCAGAGCAAACCACATCGAGGTCCCTGCAGATAAGCATAAAGAGATTAGCGAAGAGCTAAAGGGGCACGACAACTTGAATACGGCACCGGAAGAGCACATGATGGCCAAATTAACAATGCGCGAAACGGAAGAGGCTATGAAAACATTAAAGAAAAGGAAATCTCCCGGAAAAGACGGGATAACAAACGAAATGCTGATGGGGCTGGGCCAAACAGCGAAGAGGAAACTGCTATCGGTCCTGAACCAAAGCTGGAAAAGGGGAATTGTACCCCAGGCATGGAAAGACGCAATACTGGTACCAGTACCAAAAACAGGAAAAGATAAAACAGATCCAAATGGATACAGGCCCATCAGCCTACTGAGCTGTGTCGGCAAGCTGATGGAAAGGATGATAAACACCAGACTGATGTAGCATCTGGAAGAAAAACGAATACTAATTCCACAGCAAGCCGGCTTTAGACAGCACAGATCCACTGAGGACCAGGTCATCCTCATAGCCCAGGAGATAGAAGATGCCTACCAGGCACAGAAACACACAGTAGCTTTTTGGGTGGATCTGGAAAAGGCATTTGACAAAGTCTGGAAAGACGGACTTAGAGTCAAGCTAAGAAGAAGGGATGTTTGTGGGAAAATGTACAAATGGATCAACCACTACCTTAAACAAAGAACGGCCAGAGTCCAAGTACAAGGGCAGATGAGCAAAAAGGTGACACTCGAGCAGGGAGTACCCCAAGGGGAGTACTGTCACCCACACTCTTCCTGGTATATATAAACGATATTACAGAGAATATACCAAGAAGAGTCCATAGCTCAATGTTTGCAGACGATCTGGCTATGTGGACCTCTGAAAAGAATCTCACCATAGCAAGAAATCGGATGCAGACGGCCCTAACATCGCTGGAAGAGTGGGCGAACTCATTGCTGGTCAAAATAAACGAGGAGAAAACCACATGCACAATATTCTCGCTCTCATTAAAACCCAAAAATACCAAATTAAGTCTAAATGGCAAATTCCTGCAGCCAAACGACAACCCAACCTATCTGGGAGTCACATTTGATCGGCGCATGACATGGAAAAGTCAGATTGAGAGAAACCGAATGAAAGCCAGAGAAAGAATGGCAATCATGAGGAAACTTGCTGGCACAAGCTGGGAAGCAGACGAAGGCACACTAAAGAAACTGTACACTGGAAGAGTGAGACCAGTTCTCGAGTATGGCATTGCGGCATGGACAACAGCAGCGAAGGCGAACTTCGATAAAGTTAGCAAACTTCAAAACCAAGCCATGAGAATTATAAAAGGTGCCATGAAGTCAACGCCAATTGTAGAACTTGAAAAGATTACAAAACTGCAATCCATGACCGATAGAAGAGACTGCAGAGCTCAGCTGCAGTCAGAGAAACTCCGAAGACTGACCGACCATCCAATGCACCAGAGACTAAACAATTTGGGAAATGGGAAACTGAAGCGGAGAAACTTTGCAGAAATAGCCTAAGCAAAGACGCACGAAGATCCCATAAACGCACTAACAACACCCAAACCCATCACTACTGTACGAAAACCTACCTGGAGGCAGGATATATTTCCAGACTGCCAGACTGAAAAAGAAAGGAGAGATACTACCCTAAGCTTCATAACGAAAAGCTACCCAAGCATGGACTGGACCCATGCATACACCGACGGTTCTGTAACAAATACTACACAGAACGAAGGGGCAGGAGCATTCCTGAACCTACCAAATGGCAGAAAAATAACACTGTCATTCGCTACTGGTAAGTACACAAGCAATTTCAGAGCGGAGGCAGAGGCACTGAGGGCGGCAGTGGAAGAAATGGTAACACACAGTGAAAATGAAAGCCATATAGTCCTGCTTACAGATGCTCTCGCTGTAGTCACAGCGCTAAAAAGCCAGAAAAACACTGAGCTTAATGACTTAAGAGCAGCACTCTGCAAACTGTGCCAGCTGTCCGCACCAAAAAGGGCGGTGGTACAGTGGGTCCCATCACACTGCAACATCCAAGGCAACGAGGAGGCAGACTGACTGGCAAAAGAAGGTGCAAGACTACCACAAACAGATACTAATATGACGTACGAAGAGTCAAAACGGCTTATCAAAGCCAGGTACATGACCAAATGGGAAACCGAACATACTGGTTACACCAAAAACGATGCCTATTACCAGTTGAACCGAAGAGAGCAGGTCGTTGTCTTCAGACTTCGCACTGGCCACAATAGACTGAGGTACCACCTATTCAACAAATTGAAGATATGAGGTACCGACGAATGCCCGTGCGGTACTGGCAAAATGACCGCTGAACATCTGCTGCAGAACTGCCCGACATACGAGGATCAGAGAGAGCAGATGTGGCCATCACCAGTGGAACTGCAATACAAGCTCTATGGCAGTGGCGACAGCCTCAGGATGACCGCCGCTTTTTTCGAAAAAATAATGGTTACTGTCTGACTGCGTACGCAGAAGAAGAAGAAGAAGAAACGGAACTTAGGAACAAGACGCAACAAAGTCTGCTTGAAAACGGCCTGTAGATTCGTGGGTATATGACTCGCAATAACATTTGTTGCAATGATTTTCAGCCAACTATCACAATGTTATCCCTGTATATCATCCGATATGTATGAACATAGTGAAACGGAAAATATTCCTGAATATTCGAATTTCTAGTTTGTTTTGGTGCTTTTTTGTATTGTTTGTTTGTTGTTGTGTGACAGAGATGTACCACTGTGATGATTCAACTCATTCATTGGGAACGAATACTAACGACTGGTCAAGCATACTATACTAATCAGACATGTTAGCCAGGTTCAGCCAAAACATACTGGACAATACCCTTACCTTGGCTTCCTCGTAGCCCTTCCCAGAAACGGGCTGTTTTCATGGCAGTCTGGCTAACAAGGTGAGGGATCGACGTGATCCCCGTAGTAGTTAACGACATGCAGATGAAGCCAAGCATAGCACAACCGCCTGGCGAACCCCGGTCTACCTTCATCAGCGCGCTTGGGATTTGAGGAAAGCTACTGCAACCCGCCACTTAACGTCCTTTTCAGTGCGCACAAAAGAGTAACCTACTGATTGTTGGCCTCTGCAAACAACTCATTCATTGCATGTCGAATTGTCATTTTTTTTTAAATAGCAGATATTGTCCATTTTATAACATTGTTACTGACATTTATTGTTTACATCTATTTCATATAACATTGCACGGCTAAACTGCAAAATTGACCTAATTTGAGTGTGTGGCCAGAATAAGTTCCGTTTCTAAAATATAAATCTAAGTTTAATTATGTTAATCCTTACATAACTGTAATGGACAACAGATGGCCATGGTTCCTCTTTAACAATATTGTAATAAAGTTTCACTCAATTCGAGTGATTTATTACTAAGCCACTTTTGGGCGGTTTTCGAGATGTTATTGCGCGGTTTTTTTTAATGAATTCCCTAGCAACCCTAGTCAGAAAACCCATGCATTGCTTGACATCTCTGCTCTTCTGTTTTGTTTTAGAGCTGCTAATGTTGATAAAGCAACAGTTAGGAATACTATATTTTCTTGGTAGAAATCTTAATCTCGGATTTCAAGCTCATTAGCGACCTTCAGTGCTTTACTTCAGAGAAGTTATTGCAGTATGTTTCTGATGTTAGAGTTTTCTTTCTCTTTCCCGTAATCTGTAATAGGCACATCCATCTCTGTTGGGTGGGATTTGTTAATCTGTGTGATTTGTGGAAGTTCTCATAAGATGTTCTTCTCTGATAACTGCCCTTTCTAAATCTGTCTCAGTTCCATTTTTGCCATATTCTGACTGACGCATTCACTCCACTTCCGCAATGATGTTTGAGGTGTTCTTTTGATTGTCTTTGGGCTGATAATTTCTATAGGACGTGGTAGCCGACCGCAACTCTCAGTTGTTGATTATTGCGACATTCTAGGCATATTATGACTACAACATTCTTGGCTTCCAGTAATACATTCTGCCGTTGATTCTCTGCCATGACATGGTGTTACACTATCCACCTAATGTCCTCTTCCTCTCTTTTTGTTTCTATTTTTGTTTTCTCTTCCTTTATTTTTTTATTTTTCTCAATTTTCTCTCTTTTTCTCTATATTTTTCTTGCTTCCTTTTTAACTACTTGTTAAACTCTTTCTCTATGTATCTCTCTCTTTTTCTTGTTCTCTTTTTCACTCCTTGTTATAATCTTTCTCTATGTTTCTCTCTCTTTTTCTTGTTCCTCTTCTCACTCCTTAATACACTCTTTCTCTATGGTTCTTTCTCTTTTTTCTTGCTCGCTTTTTCATTCCTTGTTACAATATTTCTAAATTTTGTCTCTCTTTTTCTTGATCCCTTTTTAACTCCTTGTTACACTCTTTCCCAATGTTTCTCTCTCTTTTTCTTGTTCCCCTTTTAATTCCTTGAAACACTCTTTCTCTGTGTTTCTTTCTCTTTTTCTTGCTCCATTTTTCCCTCCCTGTTGCACTATTTTCCTGTTTTTTTCCCTTTTTCTTGCTCATTTTTTCAGGTTGTAACACTCTTTTTCTATGTTTCTCTCTCTATTTTTCTTGCTCCCTTTTTCATTCCTTGTTACACTCTTTCTCTACGTTTCTCTCTCTCTCTTTCTCTTGGTCCCTTTTTCACTTCTTGTTACAATGTTTCTCAATTTTCCTCACTTTGCTACTCGTTCTCAATTTTGCTTTATTTTTTACTCACTTCCAAAGACTTTCATTCCTCATTACTCACTTTTAATCTTTCTACATTTGTATCTTTTTTTTTTTTTTTTTTTTTTTTTTTGTCATTCACTATCGCGCTAAATCTCTTCTCTCTTTCTGTCTATCTGTCTAACGTTCTTGCTCTCGCTCTATCTCCATCTTTTACTCTTTCTTCTCCTGCATTTCTCTCTCTATGTTTTTCTCTTTTTCTCACTGCCTTTCACGCTGTCTCACTTTTTCTCTTGTCTCGCTATATCTTTCTATTGTTTTTTTTTCTTTATCACTTGTTCTCTTACTCACATCTACCTGGCTCTCTCTCTCTCTCTCTTTCTTTATCTATAAATCTCTTTATGCCACTTTCTCTCTTTTTCTTTCAGTTTTCTCTTTCTGTATATCTTTTTCTTTCTATCTATATATTTTCTTTCACTCTCTCTCTCTCTCTCTCTGTGCATTTTTCTTCGTTTCATTTTCTTTCTTATATTCTCTCGCTTTCACTCTTTTATTTTACTCTATCCATTACTTTCTCTATCTCTCTATCTCTCTCTATCCCTTTCTTGTTGTATTACTTTTTCTGTCTGGCGTTTTTTCTCTCCTTGTTGTGCCTCACTCTGTTTTTAAATCTATATATTTCTCTTTCTCTCTGTCTAACTTTCTCTTAATCTCTTTCTGATCTTTCTCTTTGTTCTCATGTATATATTTTTCTTTTTCTAGATAATACTTTCCTTATCTCTTTCCTTTTTATTTCTCTCTCTCTCTCTCTCTCTCTCTCTCACACTCTCTTCCTGTCACTTAATTTAACAAAGAACTCAAACCCGAACAAACCACATACATTAATTAACGTCCAAAACTTCAAATGTGGCTTCAGACAATGCGTGTACGACTAAAATAAATATACTTTTGTTTAGCGTTTATAAGTTACATAACACTGCCCAGGCAACACCTTAGAATGTCGATAAATCGTCCGAGATTATTTCAACATTCACCATCTGTACAGAGTTGCCATCTTGTAACATTTACCATAGGTGTCGCCAACATCTCTCTCTCTCTCTCTCTCTCTCTCTCTCTCTCTCTCTCTCTCTTGCTATCTTCCCTCTTGCCACATACCATAGTTAATAGTTTGTTTCCGTCTATTGATGTTTTATATTTTTAGATACGGTGATTTTCTCTGGCCTACAGGCCGTTGCACTAGCTTTTGGAAGATAGCGACCAGAGTACACCATTTTAACAAGAAATATCACTGAGCTTACTACGCGTTTGCCCGGCAAGAGTAACAACAGATGGCAGGTTTGTGATAAGGGATTGCACAGCTAATACAACTGGAGATTAAAGAAAATGCATCAACGAAACATACTGCTTCTTAGATCAGACCCGAGGGGACGGCGTGGCCTAGTGGTTAAGTGGCACAGCTCACAACTCGAAGGTGCTGGGCTCGATTTCCATCACAGCACCGGCCGTTACCCCAGGGAAGCAAACCCTTAGAAAATGCATGAGGAAGCAGACCCTTACATAAAATGCATTCTGAAGTCGGATGCACTGGGTCGATAGGCGCAAGATAAAAACACAGTGCAACGCACACGCCTTGGGGATTATAAAAATAAGGCGAACGCAAAACAACAACAAAATTTGACCTGAGAAGCACCTTGCATACAATGCCCATCCCGTCGTGCTGCTAAACGAAGTGGGGAGTTTAAATGTCCATATCTTGAACCACGTCTTTGCACAGATTTGTAATCCCGCGTCGTTGTAGATTGTATATTAATTCTGACACGTAACTGCATACCGAGTAGCGCGGTAGCTGTCAATTACACCGGACAAGCAGAAATTGTAGGAGTCGACTTAATGACACACGAAACGAAGATCCGCATCTTCAACCTGTACGGCCCACCAAACAAAGACCTGTTGCTCTCGTGTATGGAAATCAAGGACTCCAGCTGCCTAGTAGTTGGAGACTTCAACAGCCACTCGGAGAGATGGGGATATTCGGACACAGACAATAGAGGTGATGAAGTGGAAGATTGGGAGATAGACACAAATCTCTATCTTATCAATAGGCCGGAGGACAGCCCTAGCTTCTATTCTAGAACATGCCATACCACCTCTACTCCAGACTTGGCCTTTTCCACGGTGGATATTCATCACAAAATAGACCGCCAGGTGCTAAACCAATTGGCAGGTAGCGACCACAGACCAATCAGGCTAGAAGTTGATATGGAAGAAGGCACACAGGAAATAAAACCGCTCTTACGTTGGAACTATAAACGAGCCGACTGGGACAGATTTGCAATCTTGACAGATGGGCTGTGTAAAACCATCAATACACGGAATAACAAAATGAAACCCATGATGGAAAGCCTAAGCAAAGCAATAATGCAAGCAGCCACCGAAACCATCCCAAGAGGGGCAAGAAAAACTACAAGCCATATTGGAATGATGAATTGTAGAAAGCAGAAGACGAAGTCTCAAATGCTAGAAACATGGCAGAGAGAGAACAATCTATGGAGGCAAATATCGTCCTCAAAGCCACCACGGCGAAATTCAAAAGAACACTAAACCAAATAACAAGAGACAATTGGAAAAACAAAACAGAAAGCCCCAATTTAGATAAAGAAGGGATCAAACTATGGAAGTTAGTCAGAGCCATGAATGACGAAACTCCATCACACAAACAAATTACCATTAAACAGGGTGACAATATGCTCACTGGAAAAAAAGCTGCAAACGCCTTTATAGAACATTATGCCAGAGCAAACCACATTGATGTTCCTACAAATAGGAATACAGACATTAATGAAAAAGCGTCACGACAACATCAATATGGCACCAGAGGAACACATGATGGCAAAACTAACAATGAATGAAATGAAAGAGGTCATGAGAGCTCTAAAGAAAAAGAAATCGCCAGTAAAAGATGGCGTAACAAACGAAATGCTGATGGGGTTGGGCCAAACAGCAAAGAGGAAGTTACTATCAGTCCTGAACCAAAGCTGGAAAAGGGGATTTGTACCTCATACATGGAAAAATACTGTAATTATACCAGTACCAAAGAAAGAAAAAGACAGAGCTGATTCAAATGGATACAGGCCTATCAGTCTGCTGAGCTGTGTAGGAAAACTGATGGAGCGTATGATAAACACCAGACTGATGTGGCATCTGGAAGAAAAATACATACTAATTCCACAGCAAGCAGGATTTAGACAGCACAGATCCACTGAGGACCAGATCATTCTCATAGCCCAAGAAACAGAGAATGCTTACCAGGAGAAAAAACACAATGTAGCGGTATGGGTGGATTTAGAAAAGGCATTTGATAAGGTCTGGAAAGAGGGACTTAAAGTCAAGCTACGAAGAAGTGAAGTTTGTGGGAAAATGTACAGATGGATCCGCAACTACCTCAAAAACAGAACACCCAGAGTCAAGGTACAAGGGCAGATGAGCAAAAAAGGTGACACTTGAGCAGGGAGTACCCCAAAGTGGAGTACTGTCACCCACACTATTCCTGGTGTATATAAATAACATCACAGAGAATATACCAAGAAGAGTCCACAGCTCCATGTTTGCAGGCGATCTGTCTATGTGGACCTCTGAAAATAATCTCACCATAGCATGTAAACTGATGCAGCAGGCCCTAACATCGTTGGAGGAGTGGGCGAACTCATGGCTGGTCAAAATAAATGAAGAAAAAACATGTACGATATTCTCGCTTTCAAAAAAACCCAAAAACACCAAAATAAGTCTTAACGGCAAATACCTGCGACCAAACGACAACCCAAACTACCTGGGAGTCACATTTGATCGGCACATGGCATGGGAAAGTCAGATCGAGAGAAACCGAATGACAAAGAATGGAAATCATGTGGAAACTTGCTGGGGAGCAGACGAAAGTATACTAAAGAAACCGTACACTGGCATAATGAGACCAGTTCTCGAGTATGGCATTGCGGCATGGACAGCAGCAGCAAAGGCGAACTTTGATAAAATTAGCAAACTTCAAAACCAAGCCATGAGAGTTGTAACAGGAGGCATGAAGTCAACGCCAATTGTTGAACTTGAAAAGATGACAAATCTGCAATCCATGACCGACAGAAAAGACTGCAGAGCCGAGCAGCAAGCAGAAATACTCAGAAGACTGACAGACCATCCAATGCATCAGAGACTAAATAATTTTGGAAAGGGGAAACTAAAGCGGAGAAACTTTGCAGAAATAGAAAAAGCAAAGATGAGCGAAGACCCTACGAACGCATTAACAACACCAAAGCCCATCCCTACAGTATGCAAACCTACCTGGAGGCAGTATATATATTTCCAGAGGTGGTAGAAAATATACCAGGTAAGGGAAAAAAGAACAGCCAGACTGAAAAAGAAAGAAGAGACATAACCCTGAGGTACATAACGAAAAACTACCCAAGCATGGACTGGATCCATGCATACACCGACGGTTCTGTAACAAACACAACACAGAACGGAGGGGCATTGGTAGAAAAATAACACTGTAAGTGGCAACTGGAAAATACTCAAGCAATTTCAGAGCGGAGGCAGAGGCACTGAGGGCTGCAGTAGACGAAATGGTGACAGGCAAAAGAAGTGAAAGCCATATAGTCCTGTTTACAGATGCCATGGCCGTAGTCACAGCACTAAAAAGCCAGAAAAATACGGAACTTAATCATTTAAGAGCAGTACTCTGTCAAATATGCCAGCAGTCCGCACCAAAAAGAGTAGTGGTACAGTGGGTTCCATCCCACTGTAACATCAAAGGCAACTAGGAGGCAGACAGACTGGCAAAATAAGGTGCAAGACTTCCACAACCAGTCCCTAGTGTGACCTACGAAGAGTCAAAAAGGCTTATCAGAGCTAGATACATGACCAAATGGGAAACAGAACATACTGTCTACACAAAAAACGTTGCTTATTACCAGTTGATAAGAAGAGAGCAGGTCGTGGTCTTCAGACTTCGCACAGGCCACAATAGACTGAGGTACCACCTATTCAATAAATTGAAGATAGGTGGCACTGACGAATGCTCGTGGGGTACAGGGAAAATTACCGCTGAACATTTGCTGCAAAACTGCCCGACATACGAGGATCTGAGAAAGCAGATGTGGCCATCACCAGTTGCAACACTAGACAAGCTCAATGGCAGTGTCGACAGCCTCAGTATGACCGCTGCTTTTTTTCGAAAAAAATACAGGTTGACGTCTGACAGCGTACTAAGAAGAAGACAAGAAGTATTATTAATTATCTACCTATTTCACACATGGTTTTCACCGTTTCCTGTAACCAGATAATCCTTTGTTATTAACGTGCAGTGGTTATCATGAATGGATAAATTAGACTATAACAAGTGTTTTTTTTTAAATACAGCCACCCACAATAACAAGAGCGCATAGCTACACGCTGACTAAAGAGAGGTCCAGATTAGATATTAGGAAATTTGTTAGTCAGAGAGTAGTGACTGCTTGGAATGCATTGCCAGGTGAGGTAGTTAAGGCAGGGGCAGTTAATGCATTTAAGAATAAATTGGATGCGCATAGCATTTAGAGCAAGGTGATGTAAATGCAACTTTTTGTATACAGACACTACAGGGTCTTCTAACCCAGTATAAAGACGTTAAGTTAAGTTAAGTTATGAGATGACCAAACCATAGTGTTTGATATGTATTCTAAAAAGGGACAGTTCAAACCAAATTTCTAATGTCATCATTTCTCATTTTGTCTCTCGTGGTGACACCGATGATTTTTCTTAGACATTTCGTTGCACACGTTGTAATTTTCCCATCCAATGTCTTGGGAAATCAGCAAACTTGATCTTGGTAGTACAACGCTGGTATATATATATATATATATATATATATATATATATATATATATATATATATATATATATATATATATATATATATCTCCCACCATTCTCTGTCAGCGGCCGCTGCATGTGCCTCTTTTGGTCGGAGATTGGTCCATACTTTTATGTTGTCCTACCGCCCCTTTTTCGGACGGCCTCTTCGTCGTCTGCCTTGCACCTTTCTGTGGAGGATCGGATTTGCAAGACCATTTGATCTCGATATATGACCAAGTTTCCTTCTTTAGACAGTTGCCAAGAGGTCTCCAAAAGGCCCTATTGCTGTTGTAATTCTATCTCGTAATTCTTCATTTGTAACTCGATCTTTGTGCGTGACGTTTCTTCTTCGTCTTTGCGTTCAGGATCTTCTGGTCATGCTATATCTGCAGGCCAGTCGCCATGATGAAGTCTGTAGTCTTCACCAGATCAGAGCGGCTGCCCCACAGCTTTTGTCTCAGCTCCGCGCCCTCTGGCATCTCATTTCCCTATAGATTGGGGATTCCTGTAGAATATTCTCAGGGTTCTGGCTTCCTGTTCCACATGGGTACTCATCAGTGTGTGAGATCGTCAGTCTGTAAAGATGTTCAAGTAGTCTTCAGTGTCCAGTTCTCAGGCGAAATAAGGTAGTTTATTTATTTCTTTTGAGTTGGTGAATTGGGTCTGGTGTACTGCCTATGTCTCTGTCTTCTCTCCATTGGTGTATATACTGATTTCTGATGATGTTCTTAATTTCTCTGTATGGTACTCGATGATTTAAGTGTGCCTTTTTGCTGCCCTCTTTTGCCAGAGCATCAGCTCTCTTGTTTCCTGTGATTCCGCAATGGGAAGCCACTGGAGCGCTATTGTTGAGGATCTCTGGAGTTTTCCCAGTTCTGCTCTGATCTCTGATAACAGTGGTTCGTTTTTTGTTTTTTGTATTGTCTCTAATAGTTCTCTGCAGTCCGTGAATATAGCTATTTTTGTTTGATGTTGCCTTTCTGTTTGAAGTGTATTCAGTGCTCGCAGGAGGGCCATCGATTCTGCTCTAAGGTGTGTGGACAACTTTCCTGTTGGGAGGGCCTCTTCTGTTATATTTCGTCTTTTGTGTCTTATGAATATGCCTCCTCCACCGTTTCGGCCTGCCCCTTCTGCTGAACCATCTGTGTACACCTGTGTCCATTCCTTGGTTTTATATTTCTCATCAATCATTGTTTGTGCTAAAATGTTCAGCTCGTGGACACTGTGTTGGTCTTTTCTTCTTATTCCTGAGATCTCTGTACTTATTTCGATGTTGTTTATGTTGCAGTATGGCTCTTCATAGTTAATAAGCATTTATATTTCTGTAGGTTGGTTGGGAATTAGTTCTCCATATTTTTGGTGTAGGTGGTTTGATATATGGATGAAGCTGGTTCTCTTGAGCCTATTTTTAACTGGGTGTTTTAGTTTGATATGTATGGGAGGATCAGGCATGCGTAGCATCTTTTCACTATGTGTCAGCAATCTTTCCTCTCGTTTAGTATTTAGGGGTCTTATATTTGTGTACGTTTCAATTTTCTGGATTAGTGTAGTCTTCATTCCTCCTGTTATTATCCTTAAGCCTGAATTTGGAATTTTGGTTAGTTGTTCCGTGTCTGTTTTTGATGCTGTTGTCCAGGCTATCATGCCGTATTCAAGTACTGGCCTGACTGTGCCAGTGTATACATTTTTGAGGATGTTGCTATTTGCACCCTAGCTTGTTCCGGCCAACTTCTTCATGAGGGATAGTTTTCTGGTTGCTTTTTGTTCTATCTCCTGTATGTGTTCCCTCCACGTGAGTCTCTTGTCCATTTTAACTCCGAGATACACAGGGGTATTTTCTTGTACAAGCTCTTTGCCATTTAGAATAAGTTTTGTTACTTCCTTGGTGTTGGATAGTGAGAAGCATGTTGTAACTGTCTTTGAGATGTTAATCTGCAATCCCCAATCTGTAACCCATTTTCCAACAGTGTCCAGTGCTGTCTGCATTCTATTTTCAGCTGTTGGTAGTTTTTCTGCAGCACTCCACATTGCGAAGTCGTCAGCGTGTAGGGCACTGGATACTTTCTTTGGGATTTTTCTCGGTATGTCGTTTATGAACAGGATAAAGACGGTAGGAGAGATGACTCCTTCCTGGGGTACTCCTTGTTGGAGAGTTATTCTTTGGCTCAGTGATCCATCTAATTTGACTCTTGCTGTTCTGTATCGGAGGAAGTCTTGTATCCAGCTGTACATTCTCCCTTCTAGTTTGTTGTTTAATAGTTTTAGGAGGAGTCCTTCTCTCCATACCTTGTAAAAAGCTTTTGCCATATCCACACAGACCGCAAGTACTTTTTCCTTACTTTGGAATGCATTTTCTATGTCTTGGGTTAGGTACACTAGTTGGTCTTCTGTGTTGCGGTTTTTCCCAAAGGCTGACTGTGAATTGAGTAGGAGATGTTTTATTTCCAGATGTTTTATTAGTCTTGCGTTTACCATATTTTCCATGACTTTTCCAACACAGCTGAGCAGGCTTATTGGCCTATAGCTTTCCTTGCTTGTCTTGTCCTTTTTTGGTTTTCTGATGGGGATAATGATAGCCTCCCGCCACTGGTCTGGGATCTTACCTGTGCTCCATGATTGATTGAACATTTTCAGGAGTTTTCTTCTTGACCCTTGGTCTAGGTTTTTAATTATTTCATTTGTGATGCCATCTTTGCCTGGAGCTTACTTGTTTTTCAGTTTCTGAATAGCAGTGTTTAACTCTATCATTTTGAATGTTGACTTCATGCAGGGATCCACATTCTGTGTCTTCAGATTCTTTTTTATCTATTTTTATATTTCTAGTTTGCGTTTTCGTGTCAATGTTGTGGTACGCTTATCTCTGAAAAATTCAGCTAGGATGTTTCGTGACGTTTAATATGTAGTATATATATATATATATATATATATATATATATATATATATATATATATATATATATATATATATATATATATATATATAAAATTTTGTTGCATTGTTAATATTTGTCTGTTTCAGTAGAAGGAACAGTTTGCAGATGTAGTCTGAAGTTTTGTTTTGTTTCTCTGTACATTTTTCCATTTTCCCCAAAACACACTTATTTGGTACTTCAACTGTTGAGCCTGTTTAGGGACATTGTTCACACACATGTTATACAAACCTGGTGTTCTGATAACGCGCATAGTTTCCATATTGCATGCGCTGATCTTCATATTAAATCACTCATAGAATATGCTAAGTGATAGTGCCTGATTTTAAACTCGTATCGTCTTGATCAAATATTAGCTTCTGGTCGTGAGCAAATAGTAGATTATGCATTGAGTTAAAAAGTGCTGAATTCCACTTCTGCAGAACACCGAAGGTCTCACACGCTTGACCCTCAAGTCACACATACCCGTCTTTTCTTAGGGTTTCTTTTCCTATCTTCTTCGGCGTTTGTACTGAAAATGAAACTGTGACGTTGTGTCATAGTTTACATCATTACTGCGATATCTGCGGTTTCGCCCCGACACATCCGATTTCAGCTGCCTTTTTTAGCATAAGGTTTGTGCCTATCCACTGCGATCCGTATCCCTTGGCCAGACTGCACTACTGACTAACGTAACCCACTTACAGAGCGGCGACGTAGAGGCGGAAAACGGTTTTGGTCGGCTATAGTCCGCTGACCCTGATGCAAGCAGCCAGCTATGGTCCACAGACCCTGATGCAAGCAGGCAGCTAGGGTCCGTTGACTCTGATTCAAGCAGCCATCTATGGTCCGTTGACCCTGACGCTAGCAGCCAGCTATGGTCCGCTGACCCTGATGCAAGCACCCAGCTATGGTCCGGAGACCTTGATGCAAGGAGCCAGCAATGGTCCGCTGACCCTGATGCAAGCAGCCAGCTATGGCCCGCTGACCCTGATGCAAGCAGCCAGCTATGGTGAGCTGATCCTGATGCAATCAGCCAGCTATGATTCGCGCACCCTGATGCAAGCAGCCAGCTATTAGCCTCTTGCTGCTATCAGTTCATAAATAGCTGCATTTTGGCCCTTTATACTGTTACACTCCATCTCATAATCTGATAATAAACAGACAGTGTTTTAAAATGATATCGCCTGACATTGGTGAAAAAAACAAACTAGTCCTTAACTAGAAGCAATCAAGACATAATATTTGAACTGTGAACATGCTGCTGAAGACTAAAGCTATCGTATGTTGACCAGTTAAGAACTTGGACAAGTAAACATATGCTTAGATCGAGAACACACGAAGTGTTGATGCTGTTCTCAAATGTTACTGGCTCTGTTACAGGACAGAGTGACATCATGGCTTCCTTCAACGGCGACATGTGAATAAGCTACATAGTGACGAGAAAGGTCAGAGACAGACCATCAGTTGAATGCAGGCAACAAAAATGATTAATTGATAGATAAACTGTGTCGGGATGGGACAAGTCTGAGACTGACCAACTATTGTATGAGACAAATATATGTGATTATTTAATAGATAAACTGTGTCGGGATGGGGAAAGTCTGAGACTGACCAAATATTGTATGAGAGATACATAGGTGATTATTTGATGAATAAACGGTGTCGTGATTAAACAAGTCTGAGACAGGCTGATGGAGATAGTTGTTATGTGAGGCTTAGACTGTATGGCGACGAGAGAAACATGGGATAGGAGGCAAGTTTGTGAATGAGATTAGATGCTATTTGAAGGATACTCTGTTTTGCCGAATGAGAAGCCAGACACATACCGCCAGGCTTGTGAAAGAAATATATGTTATGTGAAGATTATTCTGTATTGTGGCAAATAATGCCTATTACTAGTTGAACAAAAGAGAGCAGGTCGTAATCTTCAGACTTCGCACAGGCCACAACAGACTGAGGTACCATCTATTCAATAAACTGAAGAAAGGTGATACTGATGGATGAACCTGTGGTACAGGGAAAATTACCGCTGAACATCTGCTGCAAAATTGCCCGACATACGAGGACCAGACAAAGCACATGTGGCCATAACCAGTGCCAACTCTAGACAGGCGCTACGGCAGTGTCGACACCTTCAGGATGACAGCTGCTTTCTTCGAACAAATTCAAGTTGACGTCTGACAGCGTACGAAGAAGAAGAAGAGGAGGTATTGTGGCAAGTGAAATATGATGAGACAGACTGCACGTTTGTGAATGAAGTAGATGGAATATGAAGGATATGCTTTGTTGTGGTAAGAGAAGTCAGAGACATACTGTCCGGTTCATTATTGAGATATATGGAATTTAAGTGGTAAGCATTTTGAATATTCTGACGATCTTTTCTACATGCAGGTAAACGTGTGAAGCGTGAACGTTCACCGAGTTTATCATGGAAATAGACATGGTTACCGGCGAGATAATTTGAATGGTAACAAGAGAAGCTTGAGACTGACCGTCACGTTTGTGAATAGAATACATGTTATTTGAGAGAAAATATGCATGATGGTGGCAAGAGAAACATGAAGCAGTCCACCAAGTTTATGGGGGAAATATATGTGGTTATTGGAGAGATAATCTGTATAGTGATGAGAGAAGTCTGAGACTGACCACCTCATTTGTGAAGACATAAATGTGATTTGCAGGGAACATATGTATAGTGATTAGAGAAGTCTGAGAAACAGACGTAATTTGGTGTGAACATTTGTATAGTGTTGGGCTAAGTCTGAGACTACCCCTTTAGTTTGTGAAGACATAAACGTGATTTGGAGTGAACATTTGTATAGAGATGAGAAAAGTCGGAGACTGACCCATTAGTTTGTGAAGACACAAATGTGATTTGGAGGGAACATTTGTATAGTGACAAGAGACGCGTGGAACAGTCCACAAAGTTTAGGATAGAAATAGTTCTGGTTGTTTGAGAGATAATCCGTATGATGAATAGAGAAACCTATAAAAATTATCCAGAATATGATACGAGGTTACAGATGTAATTATTTGAGAACGAACGATAATAAAAGAGAATGATCGTAGAAAATGGACAGTCTATCGATTGAGTTGTGTTTGATTAGCATGTTTGGCTGTCATGACGTTGTCAATGACAACAACATCGAAGGCAAGTCAACGAATACCCAGCCAGGAAATAAGACTTCAATCTTCACATAACAGGAAGTACAAATCGATTAAGCGACTGATCAAGTTATTGATTTTGTGAAAAAAAACTCTTCAGTTTCTGTGATTGAAGATGATAAAACTTTGAGTACTGGAAGAGACGGATATTCTAGACCAGCACTACTACATGTATCTCACAATGTCATGTTGTTAGCGATGAATTTGATAAGACACGATTATATATGTTTGAGTTACCTAGTTTGAGTCGATCTTCTTCAGATCCTTAGGAAAACGATGAACTTCAAATTTGTAATATTCTTGCATCATACAATCTGGTTATTTAATCATGTAAGGATCGTCAAGGCAGGATTTCAAACCTTTGACAGCATGGTTATTTTATCGATGCCATTTATCTGCGAGTTTTGGAACCTCCGCAAAGCAAATGTAGAGGAGCTTCATGAATGGAAAAAAAACCCATTGACAGGCTGAATGAGGCTAGGGCTCTCAACCATGCTTGGCATATGTAACTTTTTCACCACGTCAGAATGTCATTATCTTCTTTCCAAGACAGGCTCAAAATGTGCATTGTAAATAATCTACAATCTGTAAGTGCACTATTTACATTTTATTTTCTATATTAATGCATATACATTAACTTGGTTATTTGCAGTGTTTTATCAATTCAATAGCAAAAGAAAATGTTGATGGGTTGTTAATACTTGAATTCAAGTAGGTTAACCAAAAAATATCCATAACTAACGAGTTAACACAATAAACTAAAGAATGTTTCCCCACCTCCTCACCCCCGTTAAAATCTGAAAATCATTCCTCATTCAACCCCCGAATACCTTTCCAGGATAAAGAAACATTCTTAACTGATTGAGAACCCCTGATCTAAGGTACCGAATCCCAAACATAGAAGTCAGGCCCCCAATCTTCTTCAATGACGTCGGAGATACTGCGATATTAATACAATTCAGATGGGTCGGCCATTTAGTATATTTAGGTGGCACAACAAATCAGCTGGAGAGAATTCTACCCTAAAAGTGTTGGTTTTCAATTGTTTTTAACTAAATCTAAACATTAAAAAAATTGACTTACTGAGGATATCAAAATACAAACCACGGATTAAATGTAAGATTTGGATAAAAGGACAAGTTCTTAAATATCACCGGTCAATACTAAATGCACTGGTTGTAGAAGACTGGCACATAGAAGCGAACAGAAATCAGAATCATCGACAGTCTAACTGTCGTCATTTGGCCTTATTTGTACGTTTGGCCCGTCTTCCCAAGGTTGCCTCCGCCCACCAGTTCTTAAAGCAGGTCATGGACATCAAGGATGTGAATCGTCCGTTTTCGTCTTGGTCTCGTCCCCGCGACCGTACACCTAGTTAGGTAGAATTGGAAGACATAATTCTCACTGGAACTCACCCACCCATCGTGATTATAGACGGTTTGCGCGACACATCCTTGTTGTATAAGCAGGATACCTACCTACTGCCTACCTGCGCAAGTGCTCATTATAGGGACAGGACATGTATATAGGTATGACATTTTGGAGTCTACCTGTTGGATGACGAAACTGCTATAGATGAATCAGCAAAACGCAGATTGCAGAACTTTGAAATTGAACGAATGTTGTGGTAGGGCGAGACACTTTTTAGGACGGAGCAGGAGTGTATAGTTCACTTTACTTTTAGCTCGGTATACACGGTGAGCCCCTGCTAGGTCCAGACTACGTGGAGGGAGTATGGATGAAGCTGCAAGGTCGTTCGTCTAATGGATGCCTGACCTACTGAATGCTTCAGAAGTCTCTCTGTCCAGGTAGATGAAAATCTTGGTAGCAGTGACGTGATTGTCGTTAGCAATGATTCCGCCACAGAAGGCCCACTGCCAAGACTTTGAACCTTGGTCTTCACCAAGCATGTTTGCTAATTGTGTTTTGCATCTGATTCCAATCGGTTACGACACAGAAGATTCAGTACATCGACAAACTCCAGTTCATCAAGTTGTTTTGCCAAGTTCCACTGAGTTTTATATAGCGGATCGGTCTAGCTGTGTCTGTTGTGCACGTCCTCTGATGTGTGTGGAGTAATGGCAAGTTCTCCCTTGGGATAAAAATCCGGATCTACCAGTCCTGCTTTGTTGGAGTCCTGCTTTACGGCTCTGAAACCTTGACATTGCTGAAACAGGACACGTCGAGACTGGAAGCCTTTCACGTGCGCAACCAGCCACGTATCCTGGGCATCCGATCGCATGACTACATACGCAATGTGGCGGTCTCCACTAAAACAGACCTCATCCCAATCTCAGAAACACTTGACCGCCGCCGAGTTTCTTTGTTCGGCCATGTTGTATGGCTAAACCAAGAAACCCCGGCCCACAAGATACTACACAAGTCGTTCCTTAGCACCAAAAGTCTTCCCCTGACCGGATGGAGGCGCAGACGAAGTCGTATCCGTACGGTATGGCTCCGGCAGATATCAACCTCCATCTCCACCCTGGACGACGCCTGAAACCACGCCGTAGCAGTGGGTCATGGATGTGGCCGACCTGGACGAGGTCTGAAACCACGCCGTAGTAGTGGGTCATGGATGTGACCGACCTCCTCTGGACGACGCCTGAAACCACGCCGTAGCAGTGAGTCATGTATGTGACCGACCTCCTCTGGACGACGCCTGACATAAACGCCGTAACAGTGGGTCATGGATGTGACCGACCTCCTCTGGACGACGCCTGAAACCACGCCGTAACAGTGGGTCATGGATGTGACCGACCTCCTCTGGACGACGCCTGAAACCACGCCGTAACAGTGGGTCATGCATGTGGTCGACCTCCGCCCTGGACGAGGCCTGAAACCACACCGTAGCAGTGAGTCATGGATGTGGTCGACCGACGCAACGGGCCTCAGACGCCTAAGCGAACAATTTATTTTACCGAATTATATATTTGCTAGTAGATGTTGTTTTATTCATAATTCAGTCTTACGTCAGCAGTATGAGGAATGGTCATCAGAGACATTTGTGCTAAACATCAGTTCTTCTCTCGCAATGCTCAGGGAGCTTACCTTCATGAAAGAAGATACATTCCGTATTGTCTTTTTTGGGAGTTAGTGAACTTCAGGTGCACTTTGAAATTCTTCAGCAATTTCCAGTCTAACTCTAAGCTGCCAAATGTTTTGTGTATAATCTACGAAGTTAACTTGAAAGGTTGCAGTGATCATATTCTTTCCACCGGGTTGCACATTTCATTTGTGTTTACCCCCCCCCCCCCCCCTCCCCCAATAAAAAACAAAATGCATAAATAATAATAATTTCAAATGGTATATACACATAACCAATAGGGTTCTTTGTGTGTGACAGAAACAATGCAATTTAAGAGTAACGTCAGGCTCATGTGAAAAACGCTGAATAGCTCCCAATCATAGTTCATCGTAGAGCTCATAGAAACAGTCTAAGCCACATTGATTTGGGGATTGACACTTTAATCGGCAAAGTGGTGAGCTGACTGATTAGCCTGGCATTGCACTACAGCTTGGATACACTGATTATCTTCTCAAGTGCGTCTCTTGATGCAAGAAGAGCCGTTGTTAGAAACATATCGCCAAAGAAACATTGCCAATATTTAAATGGTAACTAAGTACGTGTTGCTTCCAATAATAGCGAAAGAGAGAGGGAGATTGAGTGAGCGAGAGAGAGAGTGAGAGAGTAAGAGAGAGAGAGACGAGAAAATGAGCACTGCCACACTGAGATCATGTTGTACAACCACCCTACGGTAGAAGGTCTCTGGGTGGCAGAAACGAGAATATGACCACTTCCACACTGAAGATCATGTTGTCCAACCATTCTTGGGTAAAAGATCTGCAGACACGAAACTGTACGACCAACTTAGGAAGACAAAACTGCCAACCATTCAACACTAGACTCAAAATTGTGCGGGTCTAAACGTAACTTTACACAACGGTCGTGGTTATCACCGGTGTAAATATAGACTATGTGATTGATTATAATAGTAAAATCATGATAGGGTTGCTGGCCAAACGCACAACATTCTTTCAGTTCAGTTCATCCCGTAACCCATCAGGTCGTTGGGGCACACATGAAGACATGAAAATCCCACGCCAGCTCTTTCTGTCCGTCGCCGCCTGACGCATCTCACCGTGACGAAGGCCCGACCACCCAGCGATGTTGTCCACCCATCTCTTTCCTGGACGTCCTCGCCCTCTCTGTCCCGGTACGGATCCAAAGAGTATCGAGTTGGGAATTCCGTTGGACCTCGCGACGTGCCCGCACCAGGCCATCTTTCGTCTTTTGATAGCCGCGAACAGATCTTCAAAAAGACCAATAGCGTCCTCAACTCTCTGACGTATATCCACGCTCGCGACACGATCCGCACATGTAACACCTAGGAGTTCTCCATAGCACCGCATTTCCATTGCACGCATTGTGCCCTGGACATTCTTTATGTCACCTTTTACGACAAAGCGCATAAACGAACAGTGTTACTATTCTCATCAAACCAAGTACCACTTGCCCTACCCTAGATAGGATAACAGAATAAGCAAGCGCATTGTTCAGTGTCCGAGAAATCGATAACATACAACAAAGACACTACAACATATATGTACTTACTCCATCGGTAGTCTGATATTTCTGCTATCACTGCGCGGAAGCACCAATCATTCGCTGTTTATGTATTGCGATCTATAGAAACACAGTCCCGAGAGAAAGAGGCATTATTTGTGTCCACAAGCGAATGCACTTCTTTATATAACGTCTGAAATTGGCATCAGTACATCGTGTGTACTTTTGTCTAGTGTTTGAAAGTAGTTTGACGTGTCGGGATACAGCTGTACTTAATTAATCACCGTTACTCCAGACAGAGGACAACCCGGTTGTTTAACGACCTATTTTCTGTAGTATTTCGTTTTGGAAATAAAGCCTATTCTTGGTTAAGCAGTCAGTATGTCTCTAGAAGATGAATGTGACTTTATTCAATAAATTTATTTAACTGTCTTCAAGAATATTTATGGAATTGTATACATTGCCTTTAATTAACTGTGCTACAAACTTATAAAGAACGTCTTTGTAAATGTTCTTATAGATTCGCATGTATAAGTCCTAGGTGTGTAACTGTCTCTAAGGATGTAGAGTTAATCTTCCTCGCTGTGATTAGCTGTCATTTGAAGCTTGTATCTCATCAGGTAACTGTTTCTTGGGGGCTTGTAGTTTATTTCCTCAGGGCTTGTAACTCTTTATTTACTTGTTGCTAACTTCCTCTGGGTTTGTATCTGTCATTGAAAGACTTGAGTTTAACTGATTATATAACTATTGAAGAGCTTCGGTAAAAATTTCACCAAGAAATTAAGTTTGCTGGTTTTTAATATACCCTGAAGAAATCGTGCACATAACATTAACCGTAACATAGTGTTCGCCCATCTGTCCTTACTGCAGTCTCAGTTTGAATGTGTCAATTTCAGACTTCGCGAGAGAAGAATTTGGTGACACTTTCACATAATATTGTACACTGTTGTGGTTTAAGTGTTCATCATCTCGCTACACTTTCACATAATATTGTACACTGTTGTGGTTTAAGTGTTCATCATCTCGCTACACTTTCACATAATATTGTACACTGTTGTGGTTTAAGTGTTCATCATCTCGCTACACTTTCACATAATATTGTACACTGTTGTGGTTTAAGTGTTCGTCATCTCGCTACACTTTCACATAATATTGTACACTGTTGTGGTTTAAGTGTTCGTCATCTCGCTACACTTTCACATAATATTGTACACTGTTGTGGTTTAAGTGTTCATCATCTCGCTACACTTTCACATAATATTGTACACTGTTGTGGTTTAAGTGTTCATCATCTCGCTACACTTTCACATAATATTGTACACTGTTGTGGTTTAAGTGTTCATCATCTCGCTACACTTTCACATAATATTGTACACTGTTGTGGTTTAAGTGTTCATCATCTCGCTACACTTTCACATAATATTGTACACTGTTGTGGTTTAAGTGTTCGTCATCTCGCTACACTTTCACATAATATTGTACACTGTTGTGGTTTAAGTGTTCGTCAGCTCAAAGAACAAACAGTTTTAGATAAAGTTGCTACACATTTTACTAATGTGTGATTGAATACCTTTTTTCTAAAAGTATAAATTTTTTTTTTTTTAGACAGAAGTACACTCCTTCCGACCACAATATGTTTTGTTATATCAAAGCGCGTTTGATTTACGCAAATAGTCTGATCATAGGCATATTCTCATGTGACACTTTAAAGTAGAGTTTTCTAAGGAAATCAGAAGCCCGTAAACGATGGTGCTAGATCTTCTATTGGGATTTATCCAGTTAGTTCAATGATATATTGATGGGTTATAGAACGTATCTGTGTCCTCTGAATGACGTACGGTTATACCGTCAGAGAAAATGGAAGAACGATGTTGGAGAACAGATATGAGTGAAATAGGATCTAGACAGACCTTGATCATTCATAAATAGTACACACTGTATTTAGGATGATCTCCAATTGGAAATGTTTTCTCATTCTCGTTGAAATATCCGAGTGGTTGGTTCTTGAAAAATGATCTGTGAACAGACAGAAACATTAAAACTAGTTTAGAACTTTAGTTCAGTTCAGTCAGTTCAGTTCAAATGATCTCAGTTCAGTTCAGTTCAAGTGACCTCAGTTCAGTTCAGTCAGGTCAACTCAAGTGGACCTCAGTTCAGTTCAGTTCAAGTGACCTCAGTTCACTCAGTTCAGCTTAAGTGGACCTCATTTCAGTTCAGTTCAGTCAGTTCACCTCAAGTGGACCTCAGTTCAATTCAGTCTGTTCAGCTGACGTGGACTGCAGTTCAGTTCACTTCAGTTAGCTGATGTGGGCCTCAGTTCAGTTCAATTGAAGTGGACCTCAGCTCAGTTCAGTTCAGGTCAAGTAGGCCTCAGTTTAGCTCAAGTGGACATCATTTCAATAAATTCAGCTCAAATAGACTTCAGTTCAGTTCACGTGGACCTACGTTTAATCAGTTCAGCTCAAGTGAAACGCAGTTCAGTTAGTTAAGTTCAGTTCATCTCAAGTGGACCACAGTTCAGTTCAGCTCAACTAGATCTCACTTCAGTTCAATCAGTTTAGATCGTGGACCTCATTTTAGTTCAGTCAGTTCAGCTCAATTGGACCTCAGTTCAGCTCAAGTAGACCTCAGTTCAGCTCAAGTAGACCTCAGTTCAGCTCGAGTAGACCTCACCTCAGTTTAGTCAGTTTAGCTCAATTGGACCTCGGTTCAGTTCAGTCAGTTTAGCTCGTGGACCTCTTTTAAGTTCAGTCAGTTCAGCTCAAGTGACCTTAGCTCAGTTTAGTCAGTTCAGTTCAAGTGATCTCAGCTCAGTTCAGTCAGTTCAGCTCATATGGACCTCATTACAGTCAGTTCAGCTCAAGTGGATCTCAGCTCAGTTTAGTTCAGCTCAACTGAACCACAGTTCAGCTCAAGTGGACCTCAGTTAAGTTCATTTCAGCTCAGGTGAACATGAGTTCAGCTCAAGTAGACCTCATTTCAGTTCAGTTCAGTCAATTCAGCTGACGGAGATCTCAGTTCACTTAATTTTAATTCAACTGACGTGGACCGCAGTTCAGTTCACTTCAGTTAAGCTGATGTGGACCTCAGTTCATTCCAGCTGACGTGGACATCAGTTCAGTTCCTGGACTTCATTTCAATAAATTCAGCTCAAATAGATCTCAATTTAGTTGACGTGGACCTGTTCAATCAGTTCAGCTCAAGTGGACCTTAGTTCAGTTAGTTCAATTCATCTCAAGGGTGCCTCAGTTCGGTTCATTCAGTTAAGCTCAAGTGTGTTTCAGTTAAATCAGTTCAAATCAAGTTGACCTCAGTTCAGTAAGGTCAGCTCACGTGGACCTTAGTTCAGTAAGTTCAGCTCAAGTGTATCTCAGTTCAGTAAGTTCAGCTCAAGTCTATCTCAGTTCAATCAGTTCTTAAAGTAGACCTCAGTTCAGTAAGTTCAGCTCAAGTAGACCTCAGTTCAGTAAGTTCAGCTCAAGTGGACCTCAGTTCAGTAAGTTCAGCTCAAGTGTATCTCAGTTCAATCAGTTCAACTCAAATGGACCTCACTTCAGTTCACTTAGTTCAACTCAAGTGGACCTCACTTCAGTTCACTTAGTGCAGCTCAAGTGGACCTCACTTCAGTTCACTTAGTTTAGCTCAAGTACCATCTCCACATCAACAATCAAGTGTAACGAATCTCCAAAGTCTCTGTTGTGGTGTAATCTGCCATACCTCCGGATGTCCATCATTCGATGGTATCGTCCCACGTATAGGATTGTCACTATCGTCCTCAAGTCATTCCCGTCTGTTATGTTCAAAGCGATACCATTTATGTTCGTATCGGGTAGGCTCAAAGCGATACCCTTTATGTTTGTATCGGGAAGGCTCAAAGCGATACCATTTATACTTGTATCCGATAGGCACAAAGCGATACCATTTATGTTTGTATCCGGTATGCTCAAAGAGATACCATTTATGCTTGTATCCGGTATGCTCAAAGCAATACAATTTATGCTTGTATCCGGTATGCTCAAAGCGGTACCATTTATGTTTGTATCCGGTATGCTCAAAGCGATACCATTTATGTTTGTATCCGGTAGGCTAAAAGCGGTACCATTTATGTTTGTATCCGGTAGGCTCAAAGCGATACCATTTATGTTTGTATCCGGTAGGCTCAAAGCGATACCATTTATGTTTGTATCCGGTAGGCTCAAAGCGATACCATTTATGTTTGTATCCGGTATGCTCAAAGCGATACCATTTATGTTTGTATCCAGTAGGCTCAAAGCGATACCATTTATGTTTGTATCCGGTAGGCTCAAAGCAATACCATTTATGTTTGTATCCGGTAGGCTCAAAGCGATACCATTTATATTTTCTTCTTGAAGGAAGACTGGCTCTGAGTAATATACTTATAGAGGGCTCGGTTCTCTATCGTCAAACTACCAGAAAGATTTCAGTGGATCGACATAAAAGAGAATACTCAGGCGCTGGGTAAGGTATACTTTGTGAAAATAGCAAGACGACATTGCAAGACATTATTATGGAATCCACATGGTACGAGAAGTAGGGACAGACCAAAACACATTTGGGGAAGTCTAACATAACCTATGTTTGACGAAGAGGCGTATATTGAAGATGATGACCAGCAACAATAATATATAGAAGTTATTAATTAAGGACTTATGTTCTGCAGTGAGCTGAAGAGTTGGGATTGATCGTTTGATTGAAAATTGCTATGAAAGAAATTCAACGAAGGGAACTGGCCGCAGAAACTGATTAAGTTGAGGCATCGTAGAATAAAGTCGCAAACAGTTCGTCCCCAACAGCAGTGACAGTTTCGGTAACCATATTTTTGTTACATTATCAGGCTGCTAGCTCCATGCCCAACCCTCCTTAGTTCGTATTTATAAGATACAGCGCAGGGTACAGTGGGATTATTCTATTCTAACGTGTACTTGGCCCACGGGATCCATGCTCCATGCACATAAATTGCATATCTATTACGTCACAAATCCTTTTAAATCATACATCCAACACCCCCTTCCCCCTCCCCTCTACATAGTAAATCGTGGGATTTCACGTGTGACAACAATAGGCTGGTAATAGCTGATGAGAAACGACAAGGCAAGAGTTCACACCTTCAACAACATGGCTATCCCAGCCATGAATGATAGAACCTACGTTAAGAAGATGCAGATAAGCTTCGAAATACTCAAAGAGCAACGAAGCGAAGAACATTGATGCCTCAACAGGAAACCAAACTCCCAAATAGAATTCCGGAACCAGTCCACTTTCATTGACATTTTAAAATTGCATCATTAAAAAAAATGCTGACCGACTCAGCATATGGTGCGCATGTCTGGCAACAGATGGACACGAAAACTGATATTCTGGTAGTTCTACATCCTTGGGCGTCCACTCGTAATTCCACCAATTCAGAGATGTCTTGAGTGAAGCTCATCGTCCGTTCTAATTCTCTGTGAAAATCTCGAAATTCCTTTAAACAACATTAGGCTACCTGGCATCTGTTATGCCTGACTTAAATACCAGGAGTATAGATACTGAACGTAAACACATCACATTTAACAAGTACAATATGGCGACACATTTCTTCTATTTCCACAAATCTCAAGTGATTTATAAATTTGAGGCATTAACGTAGGGACAATTTATAGTTCAATGTTTGGATACCTGTGACTATCTAAAAAAAGGGATGGGGAACTACCTAAAACATATTTATGTGACTACCTAAAACATATTTATGTGACTATCTAAAACATGTACGTGTAGCTACCAAAACATACACATTTAACAACAAAAAACAATGTATCTGTGGCCACATAAAAATGTACGCGCAACTACTAAAAATATATGCATGTAATAAAAAAACATATGCATGTAACAACAAAAACGTATGCATGAAACAACAGAAACATATGCATGTAACAACAAAAACATATACCTGTGATTATTAAAGATATGTGTACCTGACTCTATCTAAAAAATGATCGTGGAACTTATAAAAACGTATATCTGTGACTCCCTAAAATTTACCTATGCCTTCCTGAAACATATACCTTTTACTACTTAAGACATATACCTGTGACTAATTAAAACACATACCTGTGACTCCTAAAACATAGACCCGAGGCTACCTAAAAATATACCTATGTCTACATACAACATATTCCTGTGCCTCATAAAGATATATATATATATATATATATATATATATATATATATATATATATATATATATATATATATGCTTGCCTAAAGAATATACCTGTGACTGTAATCAAATATGTTACTGTGACTACCTAAAAATATACATGTGGCTTTTTAAAATAAATTACATGTGACTACCTAAAAATACACCGTGAGTACATACACAATATACTTACACCTACATAAAAATATATACATTTCTATTTCAAAAATATACATCTGAATATATAATACAAAATTCATCTCACTGCATCCAAACAAAAGATAAAAAAAAAAGCATATGGCTACATCAAACATTGCACATGTGACTTACATCAAATGTGAATTTGTCTACAAGCATACCGAACTCACGAAAATGGTCTTGAAGATATTGGGGCAATCTATAACCAGGTCGGCACCGTTAACCCGCGTTAAGTTTACCAACTATCAAAGCGGGCTTGTTACAACTGGTGAGCTGGTCTTCTAGCGTCTCTCACCGCAAAACGTGATCCCTTCTCTGTCCTGGCAAGAATTGATCATCTCGACAGTCATCGGTTACTCTCTCGTAACCTCAGCCTCCCACATTTGTCTCCTTCTGTGTGTTGCTGGCTAAATTGTATCGTATCAACCACCGCACCCCATCCCAACCCTTCCCAACCCCACAACCCACGTCGCTTTCTCTCTTTATGGCTTCTTTGCTTTTAATAATTCTTAAAACCCTCCATCTCTCGCTTAATTGATTTCTCTCTAGCTCGCTCTCACTACAAATGTATATATATCAATACGTATATATGTGTGTATGTGTGTGTCTTCTCTTTCTCTCTCGTCGTATTTCATTATGCCTCTTTCACTTTCGATTGTTCTCGTTTCTTTCCTATTCTCTTTCATCGGCTCCATTTTCCCCTTCGCTATCTAGCTCTCTATCTCTCTCTCTCTATATATATATATATCTGTCTTAATTCCCCTCCTTTTCTTCATCTTTCTATCTTCTTATCTCTTTCTTTCTCCTACTTCTCAATCTATCGATTATCTGCCTGGTTCACTTCATTTAACATGTTTTCTTATTTAACTCGCTCACTCACTTTGCATCTACTGCCACTCTGTCGATTCTGCACTCCCAGTTTATCACCTTTTTATTCTTATTCTGCCACTCAATTTCTCTCCTCTCCAATTATATATATATATATATATATATATATATATATATATATAAATATATATATATATATATATATATATATATGTATATATATATATATATATATATATATATACATATTGATATATTACTCAGCATCGCATCTTTTTTCTCTCTCTCTCTCTCTCTCTCTCTCTATCTATCTCTCTTACTTTCCATCTCTCGCATGCAGCTGAATAGTACATTCCAATCCAACCCAAATGTATGTTCAAAATGGTCGACATACAATGTCAGTATCTTTTTATAAATAATCTCACGAAGGCTCTTTTTTCAAAAGGTGAATTAGTGTTTCATGCATCAATTGGTTTTCAGCAAACGTACATGCCTATTTATATATATCCTATAACCGATGTACCGAAATATATAATTTTACTACTTTTAAAGAATATTCAATAAATTCGCTAATTGTATTCAAACAATCAATAAATAAATACGTTTGATTGCCCACCTGAAGTATAGGTCTTCAAAAAATACACACCTGGTGTGTACCATCTAGATGTCCCACTCCGAGTCTCTTTAATATTGTCCTTAACCTCTCTTTGTCATGCATGGTTTTACTTCTCTTGTATCGTGGGCTACAGAGCAGAGAATGCCTTATAATGCTACTAACTCTTTTTCTTTGTACTACAGCCAAGAGGACCCTGATCCAACTTCTCAAGTACGCTTTGAGATCTGAGAAGAGCTACTGTAACTCGTCATCAAAGAAAGTACCCAAGAGTATCTAATTCAAGTACTTGTAACATTAATAACAACAACAATATAATCATGTCCTTTTTCTCTGATATCCATCTCCTTCTCTCCCAATTCCCGCACTTCACATTAGCGCAGATACCCATTTATGAGACTGTCAATGTTCGTTGTTATCTTTTTGGTGGTCGCCCATGTTTCAGAGCCATACAATAGAATCGATTTTACATTTGAGTTGAAGTTTTATGTTTTTGTGTTGAAATTAATTTCCTTTGATTTCCACAGATTCCCCACCGCGATGAAAGCATCCCTCGCTTTCTGAATCCGTAATCTGACATATGTATCCGTGCCTCCAGTTGTGTCTGCATTGATACCGCAATATATGACAGAGCTGATATCATGTTGCAGCGTGTCACTAAACACAATCCCATCGTCGATAATTGCACTGATTCTCAAAACATGTGTTTTTGCCCTGGGTGTTTGCAGATCGGTCATTAATCATACTTAATTTACGTTGCATCTGATCATGGGTACGGAACAGAAAAACCAAATCATTGCTAGTGGCATTAACATGGACCAAAACATTGTGTTATAACTTCGTATTTTGTACGGCTGTAAACTGCCCCGTGTTTGGTGTTGATCTCTGTATAATCTATAAATGTGCCAATACATTTCACGAAAACATCTGATTATTTCAAGCGATCACTCTTTTCTGTATGTATCCAGGCCATCCACCATCTCCACATCAATGTTCGGCAGTAAGGGATGTTCAACGGGTTCATGATATGGTTCTGGCTCTTGTTATTGGCGTGCCTCTTGTTATTGTTGCGCCTCTTGTTATTGTCGTGCCTCTTGTTATTGTTGTGCCTATTGTTATTGTCGTGCCTCTTGTTATTGTCTCGCCTCTTGTTATTGTCGTGCCTCTTGTTATTGTCGTGCCTCTTGTTATTGTTGCGCCTCTTGTTATTGTCTCGCCTCTTGTTATTGTCGTGCCTATTGTTATTGTCGTGCCTCTTGTTATTGTCGTGCCTCTTGTTATTGTCGTGCCTCTTGTTATTGTCGTGCCTCTTGTTATTGTCGTGCCTCTTGTTATTGTCTCGCCTCTTCTTATTGTCTCGCCTCTTGTTATTGTCGTGCCTCTTGTTATTGTTGCGCCTCTTGTTATTGTCGTGCCTCTTGTTATTGTCGTGCCTCTTGTTATTGTCTCGCCTCTTCTTATTGTCTCGCCTCTTGTTATTGTCGTGCCTATTGTTATTGTCTCGCCTCTTGTTATTGTCGTGCCTATTGTTATTGTCGTGCCTCTTGTTATTGTCGTGCCTCTTGTTATTGTCGTGCCTCTTGTTATTGTCTCGCCTCTTGTTATTGTCGTGCCTATTGTTATTGTCGTGCCTCTTGTTATTGTCTCGCCTCTTGTTATTGTCTCGCCTCTTGTTATTGTCGTGCCTATTGTTATTGTCGTGCCTCTTGTTATTGTCTCGCCTCTTGTTATTGTCTCGCCTCTTGTTATTGTCGTGCCTATTGTTATTGTCGTGCCTCTTGTTATTGTCGTGCCTCTTGTTATTGTCTCGCCTCTTGTTATTGTCGTGCCTATTGTTATTGTCGTGCCTCTTGTTATTGTCTCGCCTCTTGTTATTGGCGTGCCTCTTGTTATTGTCTCGCCTCTTGTTATTGTCGTGCCTCTTGTTATTGTCGTGCCTCTTGTTATTGTCCCGCCTCTTGTTATTGTCTCGCCTCTTGTTATTGTCGTGCCTCTTGTTATTGTCGTGCCTCTTGTTATTGTCGTGCCTCTTGTTATTGTCTCGCCTCTTGTTATTGTCGTGCCTATTGTTATTGTCTCGCCTCTTGTTATTGTCTCGCCTCTTGTTATTGTCGTGCCTCTTGTTATTGTCTCGCCTCTTGTTATTGTCGTGCCTCTTGTTATTGTCGTGCCTCTTGTTATTGTCGTGCCTCTTGTTATTGTCGTGCCTCTTGTTATTGTCTCGCCTCTTGTTATTGTCTCGCCTCTTGTTATTGTCTCGCCTCTTGTTATTGTCGTGCCTCTTGTTATTGTCGTGCCTCTTGTTATTGTCTCGCCTCTTGTTATTGTCGTGCCTCTTGTTATTGTCTCGCCTCTTGTTATTGTCTCGCCTCTTGTTATTGTCTCGCCTCTTGTTATTGTCGTGCCTCTTGTTATTGTCTCGCCTCTTGTTATTGTCGTGCCTCTTGTTATTGTCGTGCCTCATGTTATTGTCTCGCCTCTTGTTATTGTCGTGCCTCTTGTTATTGTCTCGCCTCTTGTTATTGTCTCGCCTCTTGTTATTGTCGTGCCTCTTGTTATTGTCGTGCCTCTTGTTATTGTCGTGCCTCTTGTTATTGTCCCGCCTCTTGTTATTGTCGTGCCTCTTGTTATTGTCCCGCCTCTTGTTATTGTCGTGCCTCTTGTTATTGTCGTGCCTCTTGTTATTGTCGTGCCTCTTGTTATTGTCGTGCCTCTTGTTATTGTCGTGCCTCTTGTTATTGTCCCGCCTCTTGTTATTGTCCCGCCTCTTGTTATTGTCGTGCCTCTTGTTATTGTCGTGCCTCTTGTTATTGTCCCGCCTCTTGTTATTGTCTCGCCTCTTGTTATTGTCGTGCCTCTTGTTATTGTCTCGCCTCTTGTTATTGTCCCGCCTCTTGTTATTGTTGTGCCTCTTGTTATTGTCCCGCCTCTTGTTATTGTCCCGCCTCTTGTTATTGTTGTGCCTCTTGTTATTGTCCCGCCTCTTGTTATTGTCCCGCCTCTTGTTATTGTCCCGCCTCTTGTTATTGTCTTGCCTCTTGTTATTGTCGTGCCTCTTGTTATTGTCTTGCCTCTTGTTATTGTCGTGCCTCTTGTTATTGTCTCGCCTCTTGTTATTGTCGTGCCTCTTGTTATTGTCGTGCCTCTTGTTATTGTTGTGCCTCTTGTTATTGTCGTGCCTCTTGTTATTGTCCCGCCTCTTGTTATTGTCGTGCCTCTTGTTATTGTCTCGCCTCTTGTTATTGTCGTGCCTCTTGTTATTGTTGTGCCTCTTGTTATTGTCTTGCCTCTTGTTATTGTCGTGCCTCTTGTTATTGTTGTGCCTCTTGTTATTGTCTCGCCTCTTGTTATTGTCGTGCCTCTTGTTATTGTCGTGCCTATTGTTATTGTCGTGCCTCTTGTTATTGTCTCGCCTCTTGTTATTGTCGTGCCTATTGTTATTGCCCTTTCTTTTATTTTTTTTCTTGTTATGGCCGTGTATTGTTATTGTCATGGCTCCTGTTAATTCATCGATTGTGTAATCTGTCAGGCTTTTCTGAGTCCATCTATTGATGTCCTCCGTTAACTTACTGGGACGTTTTCACTGTTTGTATGGTCTCCTTTCACTGAGAAGGGGGTCCTCCTTCTGTCCTAGTATTATTCTGACTCACAATGTGGTCCTCCAGCTGTCCTTCTAGTAATCATTTCACTGATAATTTGGTCCTCCTTCTGTTCTTCTAATATTTCTTTCACTGATAATTTGGTCCTCCAGCTGTCCTTTTAGTAATCATTTCACTGATAATTTGGTCCTCCTTCTGTTCTTCTAATATTTATTTCAATGATAATTTGGTCCTCCAGCTGTCCTTTTAGTAATCATTTCACTGATAATTTGGTCCTCCTTCTGTTCTTCTAATATTTCTTTCACTGATAATTTGGTCCTCCAGCTGTCCTTCTAGTAATCATTTCACTGATAATTTGGTCCTCCAGCTCTCCTTTTAGTAATCATTTCACTGATAATCTGGTCCTCCTTCTAGTCTTCTATTATCCCTTTCACTGATAATTTGGGCCACCACATGTTCTTCCTAGTATTATTTCCACAGATATGTTGGTCCTTTTCCTGCCGTTCTAGCAATATGTTCACTGTTATCATGGTCCTTATCCTTTCCTTTTACTACCATTATTATTGAGAAGGTGGTCCTCTACCTGTCCTTCTTGTATTATTTTCACTGATAAGTTGGCCCTCCTCCTGTTCTTCTTGTATTGTTTTCACTGATAAGTTGGCCCTCCTCCTGTTCTTCTTGTATTGTTTTCACTGATAAGTTGGCCCTCCTCCTGTTCTTCTTGTATTGTTTTCACTATTTTGATGGACCTACTCTTTTTCTAGTATTATTTTCACTGATAACTGCCTAGCTCTGAATTCGGTAAGTCAATTTTATCTGTGCCTTAACTTTATCGAATCCATCAAGTGCATGAGCTGCAGTGGTCAGGGCCCCATAGCTGACTGCAAGCGTCAGGGCCAGCGAACCAGAGTTGCTTGTCTCTCTTACATGGTCGCCCATGTTTCAGAGCCATACAATAGAACCGATTTTACATTTGAGTTGAAGTTTTATGTTTTTGTGTTGAAATTAATTTCCTTTGATTTCCACAGATTCCCCACCGCGATGAAAGCATCCCTCGCTTTCTGAATCCGTAATCTGACATATGTATCCGTGCCTCCAGTTGTGTCTGCATTGATACCGCAATATATGACAGAGCTGATATCATGTTGCAGCGTGTCACTAAACACAATCCCATCGTCGATAATTGCACTGATTCTCAAAACATGTGTTTTTGCCCTGGGTGTTTGCAGATCGGTCATTAATCATACTTAATTTACGTTGCATCTGATCATGGGTACGGAACAGAAAAACCAAATCATTGCTAGTGGCATTAACATGGACCAAAACATTGTGTTATAACTTCGTATTTTGTACGGCTGTAAACTGCCCCGTGTTTGGTGTTGATCTCTGTATAATCTATAAATGTGCCAATACATTTCACGAAAACATCTGATTATTTCAAGCGATCACTCTTTTCTGTATGTATCCAGGCCATCCACCATCTCCACATCAATGTTCGGCAGTAAGGGATGTTCAACGGGTTCATGATATGGTTCTGGCTCTTGTTATTGGCGTGCCTCTTGTTATTGTTGCGCCTCTTGTTATTGTTGTGCCTCTTGTTATTGTCGTGCCTCTTGTTATTGTCGTGCCTCTTGTTATTGTCGTGCCTCTTGTTATTGTCGTGCCTCTTGTTATTGTCGTGCCTCTTGTTATTGTCTCGCCTATTGTTATTGTCGTGCCTCTTGTTATTGTCGTGCCTCTTGTTATTGTCGTGCCTCTTGTTATTGTCGTGCCTATTGTTATTGTCGTGCCTCTTGTTATTGTCTCGCCTCTTGTTATGGTCGTGCCTCTTGTTATTGTCGTGCCTCTTGTTATTGTCGTGCCTCTTGTTATTGTCTCGCCTCTTGTTATTGTCTCGCCTCTTGTTATTGTTGCGCCTCTTGTTATTGTCTCGCCTCTTGTTATTGTCGTGCCTCTTGTTATTGTCGTGCCTCTTGTTATTGTCTCGCCTCTTGTTATGGTCGTGCCTCTTGTTATTGTCGTGAATCTTGTTATTGTCTCGCCTCTTGTTATTGTCGTGCCTCTTGTTATTGTCTCGCCTCTTGTTATTGTCTCGCCTCTTGTTATTGTCGTGCCTCTTGTTATTGTCGTGCCTCTTGTTATTGTCGTGCCTCTTGTTATTGTCTCGCCTCTTGTTATTGTCTCGCCTCTTGTTATGGTCGTGCCTCTTGTTATTGTCTCGCCTCTTGTTATTGTCTCGCCTCTTGTTATTGTCGTGCCTCTTGTTATTGTCGTGCCTCTTGTTATTGTCGTGCCTCTTGTTATTGTCTCGCCTCTTGTTATTGTCTCGCCTCTTGTTATGGTCGTGCCTCTTGTTATTGTCTCGCCTCTTGTTATTGTCGTGCCTCTTGTTATTGTCGTGCCTCTTGTTATTGTCGTGCCTCTTGTTATTGTCTCGCCTCTTGTTATTGTCTCGCCTCTTGTTATTGTCGTGCCTCTTGTTATTGTCTCGCCTCTTGTTATTGTCTCGCCTCTTGTTATTGTCGTGCCTCTTGTTATTGTCGTGCCTCTTGTTATTGTCGTGCCTCTTGTTATTGTCTCGCCTCTTGTTATTGTCGTGCCTCTTGTTATTGTCGTGCCTCTTGTTATTGTCGTGCCTCTTGTTATTGTCGTGCCTCTTGTTATTGTCTCGCCTCTTGTTATTGTCGTGCCTCTTGTTATTGTCTCGCCTCTTGTTATGGTCGTGCCTCTTGTTATTGTCGTGCCTCTTGTTATTGTCGTGCCTCTTGTTATTGTCTCGCCTCTTGTTATGGTCGTGCCTCTTGTTATTGTCTCGCCTCTTGTTATTGTCGTGCCTCTTGTTATTGTCTCGCCTCTTGTTATTGTCTCGCCTCTTGTTATTGTCGTGCCTCTTGTTATTGTCTCGCCTCTTGTTATTGTCGTGCCTCTTGTTATTGTCGTGCCTCTTGTTATTGTCGTGCCTCTTGTTATTGTCGTGCCTCTTGTTATTGTCGTGCCTCTTGTTATTGTCTCGCCTCTTGTTATTGTCTCGCCTCTTGTTATTGTCTCGCCTCTTGTTATTGTCGTGCCTCTTGTTATTGTCGTGCCTCTTGTTATTGTCTCGCCTCTTGTTATTGTCGTGAATCTTGTTATTGTCTCGCCTCTTGTTATTGTCGTGCCTCTTGTTATTGTCGTGAATCTTGTTATTGTCTCGCCTCTTGTTATTGTCGTGCCTCTTGTTATTGTCGTGCCTCTTGTTATTGTCTCGCCTCTAGTTATTGTCGTGCCTCTTGTTATTGTCTCGCCTCTTGTTATTGTCGTGCCTCTTGTTATTGTCGTGCCTCTTGTTATTGTCTCGCCTCTTGTTATTGTCTCGCCTCTTGTTATTGTCGTGCCTCTTGTTATTGTCGTGAATCTTGTTATTGTCTCGCCTCTTGTTATTGTCTCGCCTCTTGTTATTGTCTCGCCTCTTGTTATTGTCCCGCCTCTTGTTATTGTCGTGCCTCTTGTTATTGTCTCGCCTCTTGTTATTGTCGTGCCTCTTGTTATTGTCTCGCCTCTTGTTATTGTCGTGCCTCTTGTTATTGTCGTGCCTCTTGTTATTGTCTCGCCTCTTGTTATTGTCTCGCCTCTTGTTATTGTCGTGCCTCTTGTTATTGTCGTGAATCTTGTTATTGTCTCGCCTCTTGTTATTGTCGTGCCTCTTGTTATTGTCGTGCCTCTTGTTATTGTCTCGCCTCTTGTTATTGTCGTGCCTCTTGTTATTGTCGTGCCTCTTGTTATTGTCGTGCCTCTTGTTATTGTCTCGCCTCTTGTTATTGTCTCGCCTCTTGTTATTGTCTCGCCTCTTGTTATTGTCCCGCCTCTTGTTATTGTCTCGCCTCTTGTTATTGTCGTGCCTCTTGTTATTGTCGTGCCTCTTGTTATTGTCTCGCCTCTTGTTATTGTCTCGCCTCTTGTTATTGTCGTGCCTCTTGTTATTGTCGTGCCTCTTGTTATTGTCGTGCCTCTTGTTATTGTCGTGCCTCTTGTTATTGTCGTGCCTCTTGTTATTGTCGTGCCTCTTGTTATTGTCTCGCCTCTTGTTATTGTCGTGCCTCTTGTTATTGTCTCGCCTCTTGTTATTGTCTCGCCTCTTGTTATGGTCGTGCCTCTTGTTATTGTCGTGCCTCTTGTTATTATCGTGCCTCTTGTTATTGTCGTGCCTCTTGTTATTGTCGTGCCTCTTGTTATTGTCGTGCCTCTTGTTATTGTCGTGCCTCTTGTTATTGTCGTGCCTCTTGTTATTGTCTCGCCTCTTGTTATTGTCTCGCCTCTTGTTATGGTCGTGCCTCTTGTTATTGTCTCGCCTCTTGTTATTGTCGTGCCTCTTGTTATTGTCTCGCCTCTTGTTATTGTCTCGCCTCTTGTTATTGTCGTGCCTCTTGTTATTGTCTCGCCTCTTGTTATTGTCGTGCCTCTTGTTATTGTCGTGCCTCTTGTTATTGTCGTGCATCTTGTTATTGTCGTGCCTCTTGTTATTGTCGTGCCTCTTGTTATTGTCTCGCCTCTTGTTATTGTCTCGCCTCTTGTTATTGTCTCGCCTCTTGTTATTGTCGTGCCTCTTGTTATTGTCGTGCCTCTTGTTATTGTCTCGCCTCTTGTTATTGTCGTGCCTCTTGTTATTGTCTCGCCTCTAGTTATTGTCGTGCCTCTTGTTATTGTCCCGCCTCTTGTTATTGTCGTGCCTATTGTTATTGTCTCGCCTCTTGTTATTGTCGTGAATCTTGTTATTGTCTCGCCTCTTGTTATTGTCGTGCCTCTTGTTATTGTCGTGAATCTTGTTATTGTCTCGCCTCTTGTTATTGTCGTGAATCTTGTTATTGTCTCGCCTCTTGTTATTGTCGTGCCTCTTGTTATTGTCGTGAATCTTGTTATTGTCTCGCCTCTTGTTATTGTCGTGCCTCTTGTTATTGTCGTGCCTCTTGTTATTGTCTCGCCTCTAGTTATTGTCGTGCCTCTTGTTATTGTCTCGCCTCTTGTTATTGTCGTGCCTCTTGTTATTGTCGTGCCTCTTGTTATTGTCTCGCCTCTTGTTCTTGTCTCGCCTCTTGTTATTGTCGTGCCTCTTGTTATTGTCGTGAATCTTGTTATTGTCTCGCCTCTTGTTATTGTCTCGCCTCTTGTTATTGTCGTGCCTCTTGTTATTGTCGTGCCTCTTGTTATTGTCTCGCCTCTTGTTATTGTCGTGCCTCTTGTTATTGTCTCGCCTCTTGTTATTGTCGTGCCTCTTGTTATTGTCGTGCCTCTTGTTATTGTCTCGCCTCTTGTTATTGTCTCGCCTCTTGTTATTGTCGTGCCTCTTGTTATTGTCGTGAATCTTGTTATTGTCTCGCCTCTTGTTATTGTCGTGCCTCTTGTTATTGTCGTGCCTCTTGTTATTGTCTCGCCTCTTGTTATTGTCGTGCCTCTTGTTATTGTCGTGCCTCTTGTTATTGTCGTGCCTCTTGTTATTGTCTCGCCTCTTGTTATTGTCTCGCCTCTTGTTATTGTCTCGCCTCTTGTTATTGTCCCGCCTCTTGTTATTGTCTCGCCTCTTGTTATTGTCGTGCCTCTTGTTATTGTCGTGCCTCTTGTTATTGTCTCGCCTCTTGTTATTGTCTCGCCTCTTGTTATTGTCGTGCCTCTTGTTATTGTCTCGCCTCTTGTTATTGTTGTGCCTCTTGTTATTGTCGTGCCTCTTGTTATTGTTGTGCCTCTTGTTATTGTCGTGCCTCTTGTTATTGTCTCGCCTCTTGTTATTGTCTCGCCTCTTGTTATTGTCGTGCCTCTTGTTATTGTCGTGCCTCTTGTTATTGTCGTGCCTCTTGTTATTGTCGTGCCTCTTGTTATTGTTGTGCCTCTTGTTATTGTCGTGCCTCTTGTTATTGTCGTGCCTCTTGTTATTGTCGTGCCTCTTGTTATTGTCTCGCCTCTTGTTATTGTCTCGCCTCTTGTTATTGTCGTGCCTCTTGTTATTGTCTCGCCTCTTGTTATTGTTGTGCCTCTTGTTATTGTCTCGCCTCTTGTTATTGTCGTGCCTCTTGTTATTGTCTCGCCTCTAGTTATTGTCTCGCCTCTTGTTATTGTCGTGCCTCTTGTTATTGTCTCGCCTCTTGTTATTGTCTCGCCTCTTGTTATTGTCGTGCCTCTTGTTATTGTCTCGCCTCTTGTTATTGTTGTGCCTCTTGTTATTGTCTCGCCTCTTGTTATTGTCGTGCCTCTTGTTATTGTCTCGCCTCTTGTTATTGTCTCGCCTCTTGTTATTGTCTCGCCTCTTGTTATTGTCGTGCCTCTTGTTATTGTCGTGAATCTTGTTATTGTCTCGCCTCTTGTTATTGTCTCGCCTCTTGTTATTGTCGTGCCTCTTGTTATTGTCGTGCCTCTTGTTATTGTCGTGCCTCTTGTTATTGTCGTGCCTCTTGTTATTGTCTCGCCTCTTGTTATTGTCTCGCCTCTTGTTATTGTCTCGCCTCTTGTTATTGTCGTGCCTCTTGTTATTGTCGTGCCTCTTGTTATTGTCTCGCCTCTTGTTATTGTCTCGCCTCATTTATTGTCGTGCCTCTTGTTATTGTCGTGCCTCTTGTTATTGTCTCGCCTCTTGTTATTGTCGTGCCTCTTGTTATTGTCTCGCCTCTTGTTATTGTCTTGCCTCTTGTTATTGTCGTGCCTCTTGTTATTGTCTTGCCTCTTGTTATTGTCGTGAATCTTGTTATTGTCTCGCCTCTTGTTATTGTCGTGCCTCTTGTTATTGTCGTGCCTCTTGTTATTGTCGTGCCTCTTGTTATTGTCGTTCCTCTTGTTATTGTCGTGCCTCTTGTTATTGTCTCGCCTCTTGTTATTGTCTCGCCTCTTGTTATTGTCTCGCCTCTTGTTATTGTCTCGCCTCTTGTTATTGTCGTGCCTCTTGTTATTGTCGTGCCTCTTGTTATTGTCGTGCCTCTTGTTATTGTCGTTCCTCTTGTTATTGTCGTGCCTCTTGTTATTGTCTCGCCTCTTGTTATTGTCTCGCCTCTTGTTATTGTCTCGCCTCTTGTTATTGTCTCGCCTCTTGTTATTGTCGTGCCTCTTGTTATTGTCGTGCCTCTTGTTATTGTCTCGCCTCTTGTTATTGTCGTGCCTCTTGTTATTGTCTCGCCTCTTGTTATTGTCTCGCCTCTTGTTATTGTCTCGCCTCTTGTTATTGTCGTGCCTCTTGTTATTGTCTCGCCTCTTGTTATTGTCGTGCCTCTTGTTATTGTCTCGCCTCTTGTTATTGTCCCGCCTCTTGTTATTGTCTCGCCTCTTGTTATTGTCTCGCCTCTTGTTATTGTCTCGCCTCTTGTTATTGTCGTGCCTCTTGTTATTGTCGTGCCTCTTGTTATTGTCTCGCCTCTTGTTATTGTCGTGCCTCTTGTTATTGTCTCGCCTCTTGTTATTGTCTCGCCTCTTGTTATTGTCTCGCCTCTTGTTATGGTCGTGCCTCTTGTTATTGTCTCGCCTCTTGTTATGGTCGTGCCTATTGTTATTGTCTCGCCTCTTGTTATTGTCTCGCCTCTTGTTATTGTCTCGCCTCTTGTTATGGTCGTGCCTCTTGTTATTGTCTCGCCTCTTGTTATGGTCGTGCCTCTTGTTATTGTCTCGCCTCTTGTTATGGTCGTGCCTATTGTTATTGTCTCGCCTCTTGTTATTGTCTCGCCTCTTGTTATTGTCTCGCCTCTTGTTATGGTCGTGCCTCTTGTTATTGTCTCGCCTCTTGTTATGGTCGTGCCTCTTGTTATTGTCTCGCCTCTTGTTATTGTCGTGCCTCTTGTTATTGTCTCGCCTCTTGTTATTGTCGTGCCTCTTGTTATTGTCTCGCCTCTTGTTATTGTCCCGCCTCTTGTTATTGTCTCGCCTCTTGTTATTGTCGTGCCTCTTGTTATTGTCTCGCCTCTTGTTATTGTCTCGCCTCTTGTTATTGTCGTGCCTCTTGTTATTGTCTCGCCTCTTGTTATTGTCCCGCCTCTTGTTATTGTCTCGCCTCTTGTTATTGTCGTGCCTCTTGTTATTGTCTCGCCTCTTGTTATTGTCTCGCCTCTTGTTATTGTCTCGCCTCTTGTTATTGTCGTGCCTCTTGTTATTGTCTCGCCTCTTGTTATTGTCCCGCCTCTTGTTATTGTCTCGCCTCTTGTTATTGTCGTGCCTCTTGTTATTGTCTCGCCTCTTGTTATTGTCTCGCCTCTTGTTATTGTCGTGCCTCTTGTTATTGTCGTGCCTCTTGTTATTGTCTCGCCTCTTGTTATTGTCGTGCCTCTTGTTATTGTCTCGCCTCTTGTTATTGTCTCGCCTCTTGTTATTGTCGTGCCTCTTGTTATTGTCGTGCCTCTTGTTATTGTCGTGCCTCTTGTTATTGTCTCGCCTCTTGTTATTGTCTCGCCTCTTGTTATTGTCTCGCCTCTTGTTATGGTCGTGCCTCTTGTTATTGTCTCGCCTCTTGTTATGGTCGTGCCTATTGTTATTGTCTCGCCTCTTGTTATTGTCTCGCCTCTTGTTATTGTCTCGCCTCTTGTTATGGTCGTGCCTCTTGTTATTGTCTCGCCTCTTGTTATGGTCGTGCCTCTTGTTATTGTCTCGCCTCTTGTTATGGTCGTGCCTCTTGTTATTGTCTCGCCTCTTGTTATGGTCGTGCCTATTGTTATTGTCGTGCCTCTTGTTATTGTCTCGCCTCTTGTTATGGTCGTGCCTCTTGTTATTGTCGTGCCTCTTGTTATTGTCTCGCCTCTTGTTATTGTCCCGCCTCTTGTTATTGTCTCGCCTCTTGTTATTGTCGTGCCTCTTGTTATTGTCTCGCCTCTTGTTATTGTCTCGCCTCTTGTTATTGTCTCGCCTCTTGTTATTGTCTCGCCTCTTGTTATTGTCTCGCCTCTTGTTATTGTCTCGCCTCTTGTTATTGTCGTGCCTCTTGTTATTGTCGTGCCTCTTGTTATTGTCTCGCCTCTTGTTATTGTCTCGCCTCTTGTTATTGTCTCGCCTCTTGTTATTGTCTCGCCTCTTGTTATTGTCGTGCCTCTTGTTATTGTCGTGCCTCTTGTTATTGTCTCGCCTCTTGTTATTGTCTCGCCTCTTGTTATTGTCTCGCCTCTTGTTATTGTCTCGCCTCTTGTTATTGTCGTGCCTCTTGTTATTGTCGTGCCTCTTGTTATTGTCGTGCCTATTGTTATTGCCCTTTCTTTTATTTTTTTTCTTGTTATGGCCGTGTATTGTTATTGTCATGGCTCCTGTTAATTCATCGATTGTGTAATCTGTCAGGCTTTTCTGAGTCCATCTATTGATGTCCTCCGTTAACTTACTGGGACGTTTTCACTGTTTGTATGGTCTCCTTTCACTGAGAAGGGGGTCCTCCTTCTGTCCTAGTATTATTCTGACTCACAATGTGGTCCTCCAGCTGTCCTTCTAGTAATCATTTCACTGATAATTTGGTCCTCCTGTTCTTCTAATATTTCTTTCACTGATAATTTGGTCCTCCAGCTGTCCTTTTAGTAATCATTTCACTGATAATCTGGTCCTCCTTCTAGTCTTCTATTATCCCTTTCACTGATAATTTGGGCCACCACATGTTCTTCCTAGTATTATTTCCACAGATATGTTGGTCCTTTTCCTGCCGTTCTAGCAATATGTTCACTGTTATCATGGTCCTTATCCTTTCCTTTTACTACCATTATTATTGAGAAGGTGGTCCTCTACCTGTCCTTCTTGTATTATTTTCATTGATAAGTTGTTCATTCTCTTGTATGTCTAGTATTGTTTTCACTGATAAGTTGATCCTACTGCTGCTAATCTTGGACTGTTTTCAGTGTTTGTATGGGAATCCTCTTATTCTTGTTTTGTTTTTGTATGGACCTCCTCCTGTTCTTCTTGTATTGTTTTCACTGATAAGTTGGCCCTCCTCCTGTTCTTCTTGTATTTTGTTTTCACTGATAAGTTGGCCCTCCTCCTGTTCTTCTTGTATTGTTTTCACTGATAAGTTGGCCCTCCTCCTGTTCTTCTTGTATTGTTTTCACTATTTTGATGGACCTACTCTTTTTCTAGTATTATTTTCACTGATAACTGCCTAGCTCTGAATTCGGTAAGTCAATTTTATCTGTGCCTTAACTTTATCGAATCCAGCAAGTGCATGAGCTGCAGTGGTCAGGGCCCCATAGCTGACTGCAAGCGTCAGGGCCAGCGAACCAGAGTTGCTTGTCTCTCTTACATGGTCGCCCATGTTTCAGAGCCATACAATAGAACCGATTTTACATTTGAGTTGAAGTTTTATGTTTTTGTGTTGAAATTAATTTCCTTTGATTTCCACAAATTCCCCACTTCCACGAAAGCATCCCTCGCTTAAAAGAAAGAGAGAGAGAGAGAGAGAGAGAGAGAGAGAGAGAGAGAGAGAGAAAGAGAGAGACCAAGACCCTTCTACACCTCCACACGGTGATCCTGGATAACAGGCTGCAATAGGGCAGACTGGCTAAGGAGACACGATCGAAGAGAGAATGCTAGCCGGGTACTAAAAAAATGGTTGCTGAAGTCGGATGTGTTGGACCGAAAGGTGCAAATATCGCAGTCAAGCTGTAAACTACGACACGATGCATTCCGTTCGCTGGACTACATTCTGCATCTTAGGCTAGTGTCAGGGTTTGGTAGCGGGAGATTGAGAACGAACGAAGCCAAGCCAAATCCGTCAATATTTGTTCTATCTTATTTCTGTGAGATGTGCGCCTTTCTTCTTGTTATGTACATTTCAAAGGCAACATATATATTCTACATCTGTTTGTTCATGCTCCAAGTTAATACCCCATACAATAAAGACGAGTATACATAAATCTGGTCATACTTTTGTATTTATTTGTGAATTAAATGTTTGGATACCAAAAAAAATAACGTATTTTGGTGAAAATAGATTAGGGTATCATGATTTTCATTTCTGTTCTCTAATCCCAAGTTTTTATATTTTCAAATTATAACATTTGAATTTTTTTTCTCGTTTTAATATCCAATTCATAGAATGTGAAATGCTGGAAAATAATAATACCATAAGATGCATTGCGAAAAATAATTATAACAGACAAAAGGTTGGAAAAACTCCTTACATAGGATATATGTAATTTGGCAGTACTGTTGCTATGGACTACATGAGTGTTCTGTTCATGGTAGTACCGTGTAGACAAACCACATACCAGCGCAGTAGCGGTTAAAGATGGTGTTTCTTCTTCTTCTTCTTCTTCTTCTTCTTCTTCTTCTTCTTCATCTTCTTCTTCTTCTTCTTCATGTTATTCTGCTACTACTTCTTTTGCGTTCTTTCTGAAGAGGAGATCGTGGCGTTAGGTTTACAGTGAGACTGCAATATCTGGGCCATTCGACCAGCATCCCCGGTGTCAGGTGCCTTTTTGGGGTACCGGGCTTACCTTTCTATTGCGGTCCCTATTCTCTCAGCCAGACGACTATAGTGCAGCCTATTTCCGTGTGTACCGTACGTACGTATGTATGTATGTATATATATGTATGTATGTATGTGTGTGTGTGTGTGTGCGTGAGCGTGCGCGTGTGTGTGTGTATGTTTGTATGTATGTATCTATGTATGTGTGTGTGTATGTATGTATGAATATATATGTATGTATGTATGTATGTATGTGTGTGTGTGTGTGCGTGAGCGTGCGCGTGTGTGTGTGTATGTTTGTATGTATGTATGTATGTGTGTGTGTATGTATGCATGGATGTATGTATGTATGCGTATGTATTCCTGTATTTATATGCGTGAATGTGTGTGTGTACATATATTTATATATGTATATATATACATATATTTATATATATATATATATTTATATATATCACAGGAATGACTACACAACATATCGGCGAGATTTTATAAGACTAGATTGCATATGGCTTCAGTGAGATAGGTAGATATAGAGAACGAGAGAGAAAGAGACAGAGAGAGATAGAGTAAGACCAAGTCAACAGCTGGGTTAACGGGGACAAACATAATGACTAAAGTAGCGAGAATTGAAAATAATACCGTTCATACAGATAGTCAATCACATCAAGAGTTGTGTCGAATCAGAATGGATGTCAGGGATAGGGGTGTTAGAAAAGTCACTGTACGAGGACCTAATGTGTAATGTAGGTTGGCCAGTTCTCTTCTTCGCCATTTGTCATTCCCTGCCAACAAGCAACAGATCCTTTTACAACTGGAGTCGACTGGAATGTATCGATAACGGAAGTCTTACCCTGCACCTTAGAGATGAGACGGAACAATATGCCACTATATTATAAAAAACATCTGCAGGCATTGAGGGCAAGAGAATAATGTTTTCTCCTGAAATCACGTAGGGTTATAAATAGGCACGATGACATCAGTGAATAATTGAATAGCATTTGAACGATCGTAGTGCTTCAGTGAGAAGTGCTTGATAACAATATATTCTGATCAGTACTTAATCTTTCGATAAAATTACAATAGAATCATGGGTTATGTTTATCTGTCACAGTCTTCGGAGAGGTGAGATAAGTCCACCTGTAAACGATTTGAGCGTTTCCCGTTTAAGGTCTCAAATGTCCTCCAAGGCGTTTTATGTTACACCTTACGTGCCAGTCATTCTCTCTGCCGACTTATGGTTATCCAATTATAAAAACGGATGAAGTTTCAGTAGCTGTTTAAGAGGTAAAGTTCATTCTCAGACAGATAATGATGTGCCATTGGATGTGAAGATAAGAGTGTAGAGGTAATGTGGCTGTTCTTGTTTTAGTAGCACTAGTGGTAGTACTAGTAGTATTTGCTGTGATAATTGATTAACATTTGTAACAGTATTATTAGTGGTGGCAGTATTATTTTTTGAATTAGTAGTTGTAGTAGTAGTGGCATTAGGAATAGCAATGTAGTGATATAACTAGCCGTATTAGTAGTGATATTGGTTGTAGTAGTAATGACAACAGTAGCAGTAGTAGTAACAGTGGTAAAATTAATAATGATAGTAGTAATATTAGTAGTAGTAGTAGTAGTGGTATGTGGTAGTAGTAGTAGTGGTGGTAATGGTAATAATGATGGTAGTAGTAGGAATAATATTGGATGAAGTGATAAAGTGATAATAGTGATGATGATAGTATTAGCAGAAGTTGTAGTAACAATAATAGTGAATGCATTCGTGGTAGCAGTATTCGCAGTAATAATAGTATTGATGGCAGTTACAGTAGCAGTAGTATTATTAATAATATTATTGATGTTAGTCGTAGTAGCTGTAGTAGTAATAGTAGAAGTACTAATAGTAGGATGGTAGTAGTAGTTGCAATAGTCGTAATAATAGTAGTGGCAGTATTTGTACTATTAATAGTAGTGATGGTAGCAGTAGCAGTAATAGTAGTGGTGGTACTAGTAGTTGCAGTAGTAGTAACAGTTGTAGTAACAGTAGTAGTAGTAGTAATAGTAGTAGCAGTACTAGTAGTAATTATAATAGTAACACTAGTGTCAGCAATAGTAGTAGCAGTAGTAGTAGAATAGTAGTAGTAGCAGTAGTAACAGTAATTATAGTTGTAACACTGGTGGAAGCAATAGTAGTAGCAGTAGTAGCAGTACTAGTAATAATTATAATAGTAACACTCGTGTCAGCAATAGTAGTAGCAGTAGTAGTAGAATAGAAGTAGTAGCAGTAGTAGCAGTAATTATAGTTGTAACACTGGTGGAAGCAATAGTAGTAGCAGTACTAGTAGTAATTATATTTGTAACGCTGGTGGCAGCAATAGTAGTAGCAGTAGTAGTAGAAATAATAGTAGTAGCAGTAGTAGCAGTAATTATAGTTGTAACACTGTTGGCAGCAATAGTAGTAGCAAGCAGGAACTACATTTTTGTGTGATTTCACATCTTTTGTAATATCAGGAAGAGACGGCTTGCTGAACTGAAAACGTGACAACTGGGAGTAATGCGTCATAGTTCTGAAGAAATATGATTGTTTTCTGCTAGAAGGATCATGAGAAGAAATGTCTATGTATTCAGAAGAAGGGATTCAGGTATGTAGGAATAGTTGCACAGATAAGTGGCGCGAGTGTCACGGCAACTGGATGAATGTCTAATTATATTAGTTCTAGTATTCTTCTCTTTCTAAATGAAGCACAAGGTTACAGCTGTAGCTGACAGTCTACGGGAAGGCTGTATAAAACAAAACTGCCAAACACCTTACATTTGGCTATTCTTCAATTTGTTTGCGTCAGAAAACTAGTTTGGATTTGTGGATTTTTGTGGAGGATTATTTTTGGATTTGTTGGCGTTAGACTGTTCGTTTGGCTTATGTTTGGCTTTTCTTGTGTTTTTGTGATGTTAATTGGCGTTCTTCCAATTTGTTTGACCTTTCTGACTTTTTAAAACCGTGGCAAAATTAATGTCACAGAAAGACGTGAAAGTCATGTGTATTTCAAAGTTCATTCACCTTGAATGTGAGGCACAGTTTGATGTTTTGGGATTTATTTGTTGAACACATATGCTTCATAGGGAGCTGCTAAGAATTATATTTATTGAATGATGTTTCAAAACATTTGCAAATATTCAGTTTCGTTCCTATGTGAATCATATGTTTTAAGCGTGGCTGGTTTCTTTAGAGCTCATCTGTATATGGATTTTTTGCAGTGGCTGATTATAATAACAATGTTATTTGTGTACATGATGGCGTTTCTAGCCCCTTTTTTATAGCCCGTTTCGACATGCTGGAACGTAATGTCGTATCACCCCGAGTATCAATGGGGTAGGAGTATACAGGAGTATACTTCTTCTTCTTCTTCGTACGCTGTCAGACGTCAACTTGAATTTGTTCGAAGAAAGCAGCAGTCATCCTGAAGGTGTCGACACTGCCATAGAGCTTGTCTAGTGTTGGCACTGGTGATGGCCACATGTGCTTTTCTGGTCCTCGTATGTCGGGCAATTTTACAGCAGATGTTCAGCGGTCTGTTTCTCTGTACCACAGGTGAATTTGTCAGTGCCACCTATCTTCAGTTTATTGAATAGATGGTACCTCAGTCTGCTGTGGCCTGTGCGGATTCTGAAGACCACGACCTCCTCTCTTCTGCTCAACTGGTAATAGGCATCATTTTGTGTGTAGCCAGTATGCTCTGTTTCCCATTCGGCCATGTATCTGACCCTAATAAACCTTTTGGACTCTTCGTAGTTCACCCTAGAATCTGGTTGTGGTAATCTTGCACCTTCTTTTGCCAGTCTGTCTGCCTCCTCGTTGCCTTGCATGTTACACTGGGATGGAACCCACTGTACCACTACTCTTTTTGGTGCGGATTGTTGGCATAGTTGACAGAGTACTGCTCTTAAATCATTAAGTTCTGTATTTTTTTGGCTTTTCAGTGCTGTAACCACGGACAGGGCATCTGTGAACAGGACTATCTGGCTTTAATTGCTTTCGCATGTCAGCATTGCGTTTATTGCAGCCTTCAGTGTCTCTACCTCCGCTCAGAAATTGCTGTAGGAGTATACAATATAACACTTTACTGTATGTATATAAGAGAGTACTCGTTACAAATATTAAAATGTGTATGTTCTATTGTATAATCATTCTCACAACACATCAACAGTAAATAATCTCAGATATGAGGTTAACACAATTCTGCTGACTGAAAGAGAACAAGAATTGATGATTGAAGTACAGAACAATAGTCAGATTGTATAAAAATACTAATGAAACGAAAACTACAATAGTTAACAAAATAGACTGGAAATCTACACTACTAATGCATGTAGATGGCAACATTTGGGATAGAATGGCAGATACGAAATAGAAAACAGGAGGACAACAGGGATAGCTAAATTTGTGGAGATGGCTTCTGAACTGAAAAAACAATTTACCACGAGTGTAGAGTGTGATACTTGTTATCTGTAGGTGTAAGCTGGAAGGTATTCACCAGCAGACTGGTCATCTGTAGGTGTAAGCTAAAAGGTATTCACCAGCAGACAATGGCCTTCTGTAGGTGTAATCTCGAAGGTATTGACCAGCAGACAATGGCCATCTGTAGATGTAAGTTCGAAGGTATTCACCAGCAGACAATGACCATTTGTAGATGTAAGCTCGAAGGTATTCACCAGCAGACAATGGTCATTTGTAGGTGTAAGCTCGAAGGTATTCACCAGCAGACAATGGTCATTTGTAGATGTACGCTCGAAGGTATTCACCAGCAGACAATGGTCATTTGTAGGTGTAAGCTCGAAGGTATTCACCAGCAGACAATGGTCATTTGTAGGTGCAAACTCGAAGGTATTCACCAGCAGACAATGACCATTTATAGATGTAAGCTCAAAGGTATTCACCAGCAGACAATGACCATTTGTAGATTTAAGCTTAAAGGTATTTACCAGCAGACAATGACCATTTGTAGATGTAAGCTCGAAGGTATTCACCAGCAGATAATGGTCATTTGTAGATGTAAGCTCGAAGGTATTCACCAGCAGACAATGGTCATTTGTAGGTGCAAGCTCGAAGGTATTCACCAGCAGACAATGACCATTTGTAGATGTAAGCTCAAAGGTATTCACCAGCAGACAATGACCATTTGTAGATGTAAGCTCAAAGGTATTCACCAGCAGACAATGACCATTTGTAGATGTAAGCTCGAAGGTATTCACCAGCAGCCAATGGTCATTTGTAGTTGTAAGCTGAAAGGTATTCAGCAGCAGACAATGGCCATTTGTAGATGTAAGCTCGAAGATATTCAGCAGCAGACAATGGTCATTTAAAGGTGTAAGCTCGAAGGTATTCAGCAGCAGACAATGGTCATTTGTGGGTACAATGTTAACGGTGTACCAGTTGTAGACAATCGTCATTCCTGGATATGATACCAAATGTGTCTCAGTAGTAAGCAAAAGTGATGTGCAGGTATAAATATAGTCAGTAGCAGTCGATCGTCATTTGTGGATGCGAGATCAAAGGTGTTCCAGTAGTAGACAATGGTCCTTTCTAGATATACATAAAGTCAAATGTATAACAATAGGAAGCAATAGTCATTCGTAGGTCTAAATTAGGTAAAAGGTATTAGAGTATCAGACTATGGTCATTTGGGGGTATAAATACAGTCAAATGTATAACAATAGGAAGCAATGGTTATTACTATGTATAATGTAAAAAGTGTTTCAGCAGCAGACAATCTTTTAGGGAATAAAGTGTTAAATACGATCACATCCTTCCCTAACAGTAAGTCAGGTACACATTTTCAGCAGTGCAGACTAAGTTGTACTCACTCCAGGGATCTACTCCTATTCTTTGTGTTTGCTCATTGATGTGTATAGTCAGACGAGTTCCTGTGATAAACTTATAAACATATTTATCTGCATATCCACTCCAGCTCGGTACATTCTTTAATTCAGTGTTGAGTCATTTGGCCAGTGAGTCTTCCTCAGCCGCTAACACGGAGGGCAGTCCTGTAAAGCATGATCATAATTTGTTCACTGAGTCCACATGTTCTGTTAGAAAGCGAAAGAATGGTGATTTATCCTTGTTAGTCAAGAGTGCGGAAGTCGTCCAAGTGTTAGTTCTTATTATTTCTTTCTTATCTTTTCTTTCTTATCATTTTTTTCTTATCTTTTCTTTCTTATCATTTCTTTCTTATCTTTTCTTTCCTATCTTTTCTAACAGCCCGAATATCTCGAATTTTAAAATTAAATTATGTGATTTTCCACCCTTTTTTTCACATTCTCCCCACCCCTGTTTTGCAAGCCTATCTATCCCATTACACTACAATGAGATGGTAACTACTTAAGTACGGTTCGTAACTGCCAGCTACCCTACTTAGTTCATTCGTCAGATGTGATAGCTTACCAGCCTTGATGGTTTGCAGTAGAAATAATGTCTGTGACTATAATTACCCCATGAAGTGCTGTTGTGTATCATATGAGTAGCTTGTTGTCGGTTCTGAACCTCAGAAGGGCTGTTGTATATCATATTAGTAGCTTTTTGTCGGTTCTGAACCTCAGAAGGGATGTTGTATATCATAGTAGTAGCTTTTTGTCGGTTCTGAACCTCAGAAGGGCTGTTGTATATCATATTAGTAGCTTGTTCTCCATTCTGAATCTCAGAAGTGCTGTTGTGTATCATATTAAAGGCTTTTTTCAAGCTCTGGAACGTCAGCTGTAACGGAATTGACCAGTAAAAGACTGGGCTTATCTAACAATGAGTTTCTGGTTATGACATAATAATTCAGAAGTCCTGACAGAATGGGTGCAGCTGGGAAGCTAGACCGAGGTTAACCAGCTAGTAAATCATAACACTCAGATAAGTGATACTATCAAATATACCGACACTACACAGTGAGATATCTAGTTATGTGCCACAGTGAGAGTTCATGCTATGAGGAGTGCGACATACAGAACAACATCCTCCATTGTAAGAAATTATATGGAAACAGTGGTTGTACCGTACAGGAGGCTGCCTGAGACATGAGTAGATTATAGTTGTAGAGCCCTTACACCTGCATGGGCTGGTGTAAATATACTGGTCAAGTCATGATGGAGTTAAGGAGAACGGAGGAGCTGCCATCCTGAGTCTGTCAATGACCGCGTGTTGTAAGATGATAATAATAGTGTGTGCATTCAGCGAGTTACTGTATTCCCTCTCTTCGCTACTGTATTCCCTCCCTTCGCTAGTGTATTCCCTCCCTTCGCTACTGTATTCCCTACCTTTGCTACTTACTGAGAAAAACTGAGCACCTATAAGTGTGCTCGGAGTGCAGTGAATAAGATTCTTAGGTAGAGTACAGAAAGTAACGGAACTTGCTTTTTTGCGAAGTTCATAAAGTTTACAATCCACAGACGTCAGAGGTTTCGTTAGCCTCGAGTGTACAAGCATGACTCATGAAACAATTCAAATGAACATATTGCTTATTTTTAAAAAAAACGAATTCCCGACTATTATGAATAGACTCGTGGCTTTATTTGTTATTTGATTGCAGAAGAAATTAACAGTTTATACGCATCTGGTGGGCATGTAGGGGGTGGGGGTGGGGGTGGGGAAATTGGGGCACACATTCAATTAAATATAGTAGCTTCCTTGGAGGTCTCATTTAATCTGCTCGGGTGCCGAGTGTGGCCGTTGCCGACTTTGCGCATGCCTGGTTAAAACGAATTAAGAATGGTCGGTAGTCAATAGAAATGTCTCACACCATCATTTGGCCGACGATCATGTTGTCCTGGTTCGTGTGATGGTGCGTTCCAATCTTCAACTTACAGTTGGCAAAATGCAAATAGATGCAGCATGTCCACATGAACGGGCCATGTCATTCTACCAGTAAAATCTCCTGAGAAAATACAGAAGTTGTGTAGAAACAGCTCCTTATTCGTACTTCATGACAATGCGCAAACTCACACATCACTGTTCGTACTTCATGACAATTCGCCAACTCACACATCACTGTTCGTACTTCATGACCATGCGCCAACTCACACATCACTGTTCGTACTTCATGACCATGCGCCAACTCACACACCACTGTTCATTCTGGAAAGTTAGACACAAACCGAAGACTACTCAGCTTTCCCAGTCCCCATACTCACATAACCTAGCCCCAGCAGACTTTTGACTATTTCCAAAACTGATTTTCAGCTTGATAGGTCGACCACTTCAGACCACTAAAGAAATTAAGGGCAATTCACAGACGGATCTACACATAATCCCCAAAATGCTTTCCATGATTGCTTCTAGAAGTCGAATTGGTTTGGGAATGACGAATTAATTGATAAAGGGCCTATTTCCAAGCAGACACGTTTGACTAGTCCTATGTAAGCCTGAAATAGCTTTACAAAAAAAATCCTGAAACGTTTCGAACACACCCCATATATCACTTGAGCACGTTCGCAGACATAAATCTGGACAGGAGACATCACTTTTCACAGTTTTCAAGAAACACTTGGATCTGAGATGCTGTCTAAGAATGGGATTTTTGTTTGACTGTACGAGTGGCTTTCAGAGGGGCACCGTGTGTGTGTGTGTGTGTGTGTGTGATAGAAACACAAATTGGTCCACTGCTACACTTAGAACATGTTTTCCCTTTGTTCATACGCAGGAGTGTTTTGTATTGTGATTTGTGCTTTAAATGCCTAGTGCTTCCGACTTCAGCAGGAATATTAAATTGCCATTAGGTCCTTCATGGACACGCCCTTGCTGTGTGATGGACTCGAGCACGCGCGAGTTTGGATTGAAAACCGTGCCACCAACTGCTTCGCCACCATCCCACCCGAACCTCCGCCACCGAGCACACACAAACACACACACACACACACACACACACACAGACAGACACACTGAGTACAGTTTATCGCCTCTGCGTGTCACATAAATAGGAATATGTCCCATACTCCACTGATAGCTAGCCGCTGGAGGTGAATACCAGTTGGTTTTAATTAGCCTCTCTGAGGTTTGCAATAATCACGAGTAATAAATCGTCAAATACAGACAGTTTTTTCAATCGTCCGATAGTTGATCGTGGATGGAACCTTCTACTTGTCGAAGCCGTTCTATATGGCTGCACACGGTCCAACGGTTGGTCCTTGTCGGTGCGCTGAACTTGGCGACGCCGTTCTGTATGGCTGCACACGGTCCAATGGTTGGTCCTTGGCGGAGCGCTGTACTTGGCGAAGCCGTTCTGTATGGCTGCACACGGTCCAATGGTTGGTCCTTGTCGGAGCGCTGTACTTGGCGAAGCCGTTCTGTATGGCTGCACACGGTCCAATGGTTGGTCCTTGTCGGAGCGCTGTACTTGGCAAAGCCGTTCTATATGGCTGCACACGGTCCAATGGTTGGTCCTTGTCGGAGCGCTGTACTTCGCGAATTCGTTATGTATGGTTGCACACAGGTCCAGTTGGTGGTACTGGCCGGAGTCATGCATATGGCAAAGCAGTTCTTTCGCCCTGCAATATGGTCCAGACGTTACCGAGGACTTGGCTCTTCTGTCCCATAATGTAAAATAAAATAAGTATTCTTGATGATTCTTCTTCTTCTTCCTCGTTCATTTTCAGACCTCAACTTCAATGACTGTAACGAAGGCAGCGGTCGACTCAAGGTTCTGTACGCTTCCGTACATCTTCTCGTGGAAGGACACTGGCTGTTGCCAAATGCTACTTCTTTTGTCGGTATACAGTGGACAGGACTGCAAAATATGTTCTACATTCATGGGGGCTGTGCCGCAGACACAAAGGTCTGTAGTGCTAATAATGAGCTTGTTGTACAGATGGCAGCAATTGCAGATATTATCCCTGTAATATCAATCCTACAATAAGAAAACCAGGTGTTATAATTACAAGGCAGTATGTATTCTAGAACCCCACGGGAAACAGAGGTAAGAGGAGACCACATGACACATAGAGACAGACATGATGTGAACAGTGAAAATGCGAACAAAACTCTAGTAGATGGTGTACGACTGGAGGAATTGGTGTGCATTTGCAGAAAAAAAGAACACATGCTATAAAAAAAAGTACATTTCCTGAACAACAGCATCGTATCGTGAGTAGAACTTGTCACAGGAGAGTGGGGAGGAGGGGAGATGTAAAGCGCCGGTGGAAAGTATGTGACCAACGACCAATCGACCAATCTCTTTAATGACTCCATCAAGTGTGAGAGTCACTGATCGTTTCTTGAGTCCCAGACAATGTATCTAAGAAGCTGAGGGACTTTGTTGCTACCACTCAAGACGCCGCACGGCTTTGTGGTCACTGATGATTGTGTTAGTCTTTGACCAAGTGTAAGAAATGAAGGAGTGCGGTGCTGTCATCAAACAAGCCATAACGTGTGGCGGTGTCTGGTCGTTTTGCCAGTTGTTGACAACGAGTCTAAGAAGAAAAAGACTGGAATTACAAATTGTGAAAAAAATCCCAAAACGTTGATGTGGATGGATTGTGGTGAACGACTTAGCCCGACTTGTAAAGACAGTCACTGACATAACTTTACTGGAGTGAGTCATTGATGAGAATATCAAAATGAAACAGAAACGGAAGTTGAAACTGAAAAATGTTAGTCTTGTCAGTGACTGTCTTTACAATGCTGGGTATGTTGTTCAGTACCATCCATCCACATCAACAACTCCAACAGTCATGTCAGTGACTGTCTTTACAATGCTGGGTATGTTGTTCACCATCACACATCTACATCATAGCTACAACAGAGTCAAGTCAGTGACTGTCTTTACAATGCTGGGTATGTTGTTCACCATCACACATCTACATCTCCGCTTTGGTGAATGTATTCCCACCCTCAGGTACCCATATCCACCCAATCTCCAATAATCATGTAATTGATTAAACAGGTGCCGGGCCCCGGCATGCAATCAGTCTTCTGTGAAGGAATGTTTAATCAGGCTTGACATTTTAGTAGCGGCTCGTTGGAGCAATGAACTAGCTTCTCTCCACGGTTGGACGACGGGACATAGCCAACAGTCTCTGTTCAGTGTAAGGCTATTTTCAATGGTTGTCAATTGAGAGGCGTAACTGTGGTAGTTGTCTGCCACAACACAATTATAGATATGGTAAACTACCGCAATAAGACGGACACAGAAACGAAGCCTAAGTTACGACCTAAAGGTCTTCGTCAGGGATAACAAACACCTACAATATTGTCTAACAAATTATAGAGAAAAAGGTAGAATACATAATATAAAGAAACAAACATATACAAGATTAAGAAGCGGTGTCATGCTCTTCTCGTCTTTCCGCTCCAAGTGAAGCATATGACCATAATTTCAGCTGGATTATTTGTGATAATTGTAACAGCATATAACTCGTGAGATGTGTGTCAATGATGATTTGCGTTTAAATTATTTTTGTGCAGAAGATTTTCACTACCATCAACCGCAATCTATTAGCTTGAGCTATCTTGGCCCAGCGGCAAAACGTGTTATTAGAGATGACTGAAGTTAATCAGAGAATGCATATTTGTTGTACCTCGAGGTTACTCACCGCCAAAAGACTTGGGTAGAAAGAATATTTTAGACCTGACAACAGTCTGCTTTTTTCGATTTCAACTGTCAACGGTCAATTTATGTATAGTGTGTGCCATGGAACTTGCGAGTTTATCGTTCGTCTCCAATAGAACTAATCACACGATCTCATGTCCCTTGTAACCAGGAGTAATTTAAACTTACTCTAGAGTACTTTCCGGTAGCGAAACGTGATGATCATTTTAAGATAGCCTGAGTTATGAGCATAAAGAGGCACACTTAGCGAGATCGAATAAATGTTGAAAAGTACTTCGTGTTTGTCCTGAATAAAGTAGTTGAAACCCATTCGGTCGACGAACTTCTGCACAATTGTCAACGATTTCTTGTAAATCAGTTACAAGCGTCTTTGTTTCATTTCTGGAAAAAAAAAATTAAATGATCACATTCTACTTTAACGCGTAATCTTGAGCGAACTTACAGGAAAGTTCCTTTATTGAAATAATAGCCAGATTGGATAATCTATTATTAGTCATATAATTACGCAGATGTGTTTTAATTCTTTTCCATGTACTCAGTGAACGTTCTGCAGATCCCAAGCACACTGGAATACTGAGAATCGGTTGCAATAAATTGACCGTCTCTTCATGCACTGTTTGGAGGTCCTTATCTACAATGAAAGTCTACAAACTTTGTCTTATGAGCTGTCAATATTTACCAGTTTATCGTGTTCATCAAGTTAGACACATGATGGTATATGTTTTTAGATTTTTTTAAATTGACAGTCCAGAAAAATGTTTTGAAATGCGTACATTGTTATGGTTTAAGAGTTCAACAAATGCAACTTTGTCAAAGTTGGAGAATCGTTCCTCTAACTAAACTATGATGGAGACAAGAATTTCAAATGCAACGCTCTTGTGGGTTTAAACAACACGCTGCGGTTGGAAGTCTGCCTGATAGTTTTAGTTCAACACCATACACTGTTGAAGGCACTTTTTAAAAACCTTTTCTGAACATAGAGACGAAATGTTTGATTTGACAATCCGTATTTGATTTTTTACATCACTTGTGCGCTTGGTTTGGAAAATACTGAACGAATGTTCTGTGAAGAGACAAATTGTATATGCACAATAACAATGCGACCATCTCAGTCATGAGGTTCAGTGACGTAGCTTACGGCATCTCGTAACTCTCGGTACTGATGTGTCATGGTTGATACATCACGTGAATTGTAGTTCCAACTTGTTTGGGCTGGATGAGGTGGCTGAGACCCAGATGTGCTTCAGCACGAGATGTGGATCTATTGAAGAAAGAATGAAATGTAGTGAGGTTGCAGATGAAAAATGTAACTTCGTTAATTATTTTGGTACTGTATAAAAGTAACAAGATCAGCTGTTTCGCATAACAGTGCACACACATTTCCTTAAGATATTTTCGACATATGACGACGTGCACTCCACAACGACAGCCGGCCATAATGACACTCCAGCCTATGTCTGGCAAATAAGCTTTTCCTCCATTTCGTATTTCTCTATGACGGAAATAACTTTCTTGGACAGCCAGCCCCTCAGCACTTTTATCGCTTTGAGACATACAATCCCATAAAACGTTCTTTAATGTTTTAGCCATGAACATATCTAACAATAATGCTGAGTTGTGCCTTTACAGAAAAATCAGTAATTGTATCCCCTTGAATCGACACAAAACTTGTCTCATGTATTTGACTTCGAATTTTCTTATTATGTCAATAGTGACTGATTCGTTTAAATCATTCTGAATATCAGAAGAAATGCCATTAAACACCACGCTGCTTTGTTAATGAACACTTTATTTGCGTTTCTTTTATGGCAAACACATTCAAAGTTTCTAAATAATTTAGTATATTGAGAGAATCTACGCTCTCATTGTACCCCCTGAAAGTTTGTTCTTGTTTATTTAAATGAAACACCACATCAATGAAACGACCTACATTTTTTTTCTTCCATTACGCCAAACGTTACTGTTTTGTTTAACAGCTTGAATACGGACACTTTCTGAAACACAAAAATGAATTCTCTATCTTCTCAGCATATGAAAAGCCTCTGTATTTTTAATGTGCAATTTGTTAGTACCAATATCGAATGACCATTTGTACTCCAAGATTCCTTTCCATCAAACGTTAGGCAATAATAGCAATAGGATGACCAAGTTAAATATATGTATTTACAGTACCACTTTTCTTGAAAAGTTCTTATCCCATCCTTTGTGAAATATCTAAATTTGGTCTTGCTATGTTTTATTGCAGATGCACTTTTTGTTCAAAAAATAAATCATGAATATGATATGCCAACTGAATCGAAAGAATCATTGTAGATGTCTACAGCACCTCCATTTTTTCTACGGTATTTTCACTAAATTCTAAAACCTTACTGATATGATATCACAAAATTTAACACAACTTTATGCAACTCAATACAATAATAAAATTCAAATTCCAATCACATAACTATACAAAACAAAACTGAAATGACATTTGAAACACACTTTGAGAACTTTAAATTTAACACTCTCCGTCGGGGAAGGCCAGTCTAATTTGGGGCTAGTTGGCTGTGAGAACAAAAATTGCGCTCTAATGACCATCTCCTAGCTACCACTTGATATCGTTCCTACGCTGTGTTAGGATTGGTAAAATCAGCTTATCTTTCCAAAATTAACTAATAATTTCACTTTGTCGCTTCACCCGTTTGCTAAAGTGTCACTATGCTTAAATAAAAACCACCATTACAATTTCAATTTCTAATTTATTTCACATGTTTTATGCAAGTGGATGTCTTCTCTAATTCTTCAAAACCGTTTGGGATAGCTCAGCTTATTTTTTCTATTCTAATGCCTTTGCTACTGGTACTTTCATTCGATTCTTGAACGAAGACCACCTTACCCCTCTGCTGACTCCTTCACAGCAAATCTGTTTTCCAGTTTTTCCAGTAGCTGTTTCAGTAACAATGGTATGACACGATAAAGTTGCAAATCTTAAGTCCAACTGACTTTTAATTAAGACATTCTTGGATTGGTCATATTTGTAAAACCGCGAGTACCACTTAGATGAGGGAAATTAACCCAAATAATGAATTGTTCAGTGGATATGCGAAACCGAAATTAGCTCACATTCCGTTTAAATGAAGATAAGCATGTGCCCATAGCATACTGTTGTTGGAGATGAAGTGTTAGACTCTTCGATGTGCTAGGCTTCAACGTTTAATGAGGAAAGGTTGTCAGTTCCCTTCCTTGCTGCCTTTCAATAGGTAATAGTAATCCATGTATCTATATACAGAAGAAAATAAGAGGAAGAAGATGAAGAAGATGAAGAAGATAAAGAAGAAGCAGACGGAGAAGAAGAAGAAGTAGAAGAAAGAAGAAGAAATTGGAGGAGGAGACAAAGAAGAAGACGAAGAAAAGGAAAGTGAAGACATAAATAAGAAGATAAAAGAAAAAGAAAAAGAAGAAGAAAACGAATAATACTTGAATCCTGGTATTCAATCCCGAAATGCTGTATAATGACAGGCAGCAACAAGCAGCTTGAATCGGTGTATGTTCTTCGGGCTTGAGTACCACGGAAAAAAAAGAAAATAATAAGAGAAAGAGGCAAAGAAAAGGCCAATAACCGTTGGAGATCATGTACTATCAGAATTGAATTAATAATGTCCTTAAGGAAGTGTATGGTTTAGAGAACAAAACTATAGAGCTCTTTATAAAACTACATCCAATGCTTTCGAGCAGGCGTAATGTAACGTGTGGTTGCGGACATGTGTTGAAGATCATCTCATTAGCGTAGTGGTAGAACATTGCTTTCCACAGCAATGTATGTGGGTTCATTTCTGTTTACCAACTGTACTGATGAGTATTCGACGTACTGTTTGGGAAGAAAAATCAGCGAAAAAAAGGACCAATCACAGCATTTCATATATAAGTTGCGGCATCGAAAGATATTAATTCTCTAACACTTCTTCCCCGAGAGCAGTGTCTGCCGCGCAACAACATTTACTTTCACATGTATTTGAAAATAATTATATAATACAACGTATGCTTATATATATATATATATATATATATATATATATATATATATATATATATGGCATGATCATCATGTAGCATACTCTTTAAAATGAAAGAAACTCTTTCAGTTGTCAAAACTCCAGCCTCCGTTGAAGTCATACCCAGGCATCAAGTCGCTAAGCAGCGCATGAGCTGCAGTGGTCAGCGACCCATAGCTGACTGCTAGCGTCAGGGCCTGCGAACTAGAGCTGCCAAGACCCTTCTACACCTCCACCCGGTGATCCTGGATAACAGGCTGCAGCAATGCTGACTGGCTAAGAAGAAGGGATCGAAGAGGGAATGCTAAAACGATACTAAAAAAATGCTGCCTGAAGTCGGATGTGTTGGACCGAAAGGTGCAAATATCGCAGTCAAGCTGTAAACTACGACACAACGCATTCCGTCCTCTGGACTACATTCTGCTACTTAAGCCCTTTCAGGGTTTGGTATCGGGAGATTGAGAACGAACGCAGAAGAAGAAGAATATACCCAGGCATTCCTGGATATCTTCGGGCCATCGTCTTCTCGGTCTACCCATGCCTCTTGTGCCTGGAGCTATAGCTCTCATCACTGTTCTCTGAAGACCGTTGTGTCTCTTGATATGACCAAAGTATTTCAATAGTCTTGCCCAAATGGAATTGATAAACCAGTTATCCTCTATGTCCAACTCTTGTTGAATGTCAATATTTGTCTTTTTCTCCGCCAAGGGTATTCTGAGGATCTTTCTGTAATATTTTGACTCGAAGGACTCAATTCTGTTTCTAAAGTTTTGTAATCGTCCATGATTCGCAGCAGTATGCTGCCACCGGAAAACCGCAGGCTCTCAAGACTTTCACTTATTTTCTTGTTGGTGTTCTGCCATAATTTCTTCATGTTGTTTAGCCTCTCCGTTGACATGGCTAGTCTTTTTCCGATTTCTTTGAAGCAGTCGCCATTTTTGTCAATTTTGGATACCAGATATTCAAAATACTTGACCTGATCTATTTCCTCATCACTTACTGTATTATTTTATTTATTTTTTATTATTTTATTTATGTTGATATCGTATTTTGCCGGTGGTCATCATCTTTGTTTTATTTATACTTATAAACAAATTTTTGATTTTTACTTTACCTGATTACGGCTGAAATTAGCTGTCCTAGCTCTTCTGCACTTTTTGATAGTATCACTGTGTCGTCCGTGTATCGTAACTCCGGAATATCGTAACCGCCAATCGTAAATTAATCGAAACTAATGCTATCGTCTTCTCTATTATATATATATATATATATATTTAGATATATATGCGTGTGTGTGTGTGTAAAAGGTGTTGGTCATGTATTTACTTTGACCGTGAATTGAATGTCATAGACAGCTGACATTTTGCACAACGTTCATTCCATTTCAATATAGCCACCACATGCAGGGACATTCTTCCGCACTCAGAGTGACCTAGAAAATACCTTGGGAATAAAACGCCCTATTTTTTTATAATAAACCAGTTATCACATGCTTGCTTGACTTCTTCATCACTGTCAAAATAATGTCTCGTGAGCTGTTCTGTTCAGGATTTAAGAAAATAAAAGAGGGATCACGCAGTCAAATCTGTAGAATAGAGTGAGTGTGGAAGAATTTAACTATACAAATCTTTGGATGCTTGCTGCACAAGACGAGCGTTGTGAGAGGGCACGTTGTCTTAAAGAAAAGACAGATTTCGAGTGATTGTAATCTCTCATTGTATTGTCATGGCCTTTCTTAGTTTTGTGAGAAGATCTGCAAACTACTGTCCATTAACTGTGCTGCCACATCGAAGGTGATATTTTAAAAGGACATCTTTGGCGTTCTCAAAAACGTTCAGCATCACTTTTCCATTAAATATTTGTGCTTTCGGTTTGACACGTCATGGGGAAACCAGGGTTTTCCATTGTCTGCTGGCACTTTTGAATTAGACGTCGTGTACTTTCACTGTGGTCTTCAGAATGTTTTGTGAATGGCTGTTTTTGAGCAACAGTTGACAGCATTCCACTCTTATTTTATTCTGCTAATGTGCTAGCAGACGAGGGACAGTGGACACACACTGTTCACATGTTCAATATTTGATGTCCACAACTCTACTAACGGTATTTTTACCACGTTTTTCTGCACTATATCACGGATCTCTGCAGTTGTAACTATTCAATCCTGGTGAATGACTTTCGTCTCTGTTGCTGCATTTCCATCGCTACATTCTGAAACAGGTTCTCAATTTCTTGGCAGATAAGCAACAATCCAGAGGCAACACTTGTTTACATCAGTGTTTTATTAACTGATCCGAAAAACAATAACCATGAAACATTAGTCCCATCTACCAGTGTATTTCAGTAGATATTTGTCTGTCTAACATGAAGAATTTGCTGACATGTCTCGTCTCTGACTTATGCATTTTGTTGAAGCAGCATATGTATGTCGGACACAAAAGCACGAAAACTTGTTGCAGACACAAAATCTCAATTTACAGGTCCAGTTCAGATATCAAGAAATCAGAAAGTGTTCATTTCAACCTTTTTCTCTTGTTCTTTCCTGGACACGGGAACAATAAATGAACTAGCCCCATGTGTGTGTGTGTGTGTGTGTGTATATGCGTGTGTGTTTGTTTGTGTGTGTGTGTTTGTGTGTGTGTGTTTGTATGTGTGTGTTTATGTGCGTGTGTTAGTGTGTGTGTGTGTTTGTGTGTGTGTGTTTGTGTGTGTTTGTTTGTGTGTGTGTTTGTGTGTGTGTTTGTGTGTGTGTGTGTGTGTGTGTATATATATATATATATATATATATATATATATATATATATATATATAAATACATAAACATGCTGCGAACTTGCATCTTCTTGGTGGCATCGTTCGGATGTCAAACGTGGGCCACTACAGAAACATTTGAGAACAGGGCTGGATCTTTTGAACTAAAATGGTACTGAAGGGTGCTCAAAATACTATGGAAGCCGAAACGGAAAAATGCAGATATCTTGAAAAAACTAGATATCGAGGAAAATGTATTACTAAACAATACCTTGTCCAGAAAGTTAAAACATCAAACGCCAAAATGGCCTTTAGAGAACGGTACTGAAGGGTATGTGTGTGTACTGGAAAGTCGGGCAGAGACAGACCGAGGAGATGGACACAAGACTTCACGGGGGTCATGAGAATGGCAGCGACAGAGACGGTAAGAGATCGGGAGTTTTCGTGATCAGATGTTGTTAGATCGTGGTTCTGCAAATGAAATGCTACATGATGATATATATAAACACACACACATATATATTTATGTATGTATATATATATATATATATATATATATATATATATATATATATGTGTATGTGTGTGGGTGTGGGTGTTTGCGTGCTTGGGAGAGAGAGAGAGAGACAGACAGAGAGAGAGAGACAGACAGAGAGAGAGAGAGATAGAGAGAGTGGCAGACTGCTCAATTTTCATCCCTTGTCATGACAGTTTCTTCCGATCATAGATATAATATTGTCATTTCACTGATGTAAGTATTACTGTTTTGGCGTTACAGCCTCGAGCTGGAGATACTCTGTTCATATCGCCAAGCTATCTACCCCTATTTTAATAACAGCCGTGATTGAAATATTCTCGATTTTGGCGCCGGATCTCATAGACTGGTTTCACGTAAGTTACCGTATTATTTGGGGACGGCGTGGGCTAGTGGTTAAGTGACATGGCTCACAACCAGAACGTGCTGGGTTCGATCCCCATTACGGTACCGGCCGTTACCCCGGCAAAGGAATCTCTTAGAAAATGCAGAAGGTAGCAAAACATTACATAAAATAATTGCTGAAGTCGAATGCACTGGGCCGACAGGCGCATAATAAAACCACAGTGCAACGTACACCGTCTTAGGGATTTGAGAAATAAGGCGAACGCAAAAAAAAAAAAAAGTTCACTCATAGATAATGTTTTATGGGTTCATACTGTTTTTTCCCTAATTTCCTTACTTGCCCTTCCTTTCTTTAGTATATTTAGCGACAGTTACCCTCTTTCTATCATTTGGTCATCGCCATATTCGTGCAAGGAGTAAACAAATGATACCAATTATATTATGTTAATATAAACATGTTCAGGCTATAATTTGGGTTCTCGCGTATTTTGTTTCGAATTCATGTTGTTGTGATTTGTTGTTATTGCTATTGCTGGAGGAACGTGGCCGAATGCTTCCGATGCCTGCCTGCCGACAAGCAGGGCAGCGGTTCGAATCCCCGGTATGGCATATGTTTTTCTGTTGGGGGAGAAATAAACAAACATAGCCAGCACACAACGTGGCGACAGCAGTGGCGAAGCGGCCTGTAGTGCTCAGCCTTCAAAACCCCTCGACTACACCAGCAATAGGAAAAATGTCGTATGACAAGTTGTTTTTTTGTGTTTTTTTTTGGTTTGTTTTGTTTTGTTTGTTTTGTTGTTACTTGCTGTTGCTTGAATCTGCATTTGCCAAGTTGACTCTTGATGACCTTTCTTTGGTAGCAGGTTGCAGTGGCTCAATGCATATCCCGTGGTACAATTAATAAGGTTAACCGAGTTCTCATAGTTGTAGTGTAATGCAAGGATCTTTAGTAAGCTAACAAATAAGAGAATCACAGAATCGACTCCCTCTTCGTTGTCGAGATTGATGTAACACAGTCAGTTTCCTAGCAAGGACGTGAATTAAGGACCTATGAATAGTTCTAATCTTGGTATTCAAATACATATTTGCTAATGGAGACTTGATCCTAACCTGAACATTTGCCTACCGATGGATCTCGCTGTGATTCGTTAGCTTAGCACATTAAATAAGACGGCTCTGTCATCCCATGAAACGTTTGAGACGTATCCCTTTGCTTCCCATGTTACACCCGTTCTGAGAGATTGTCTTCCCTGAGGACTCTTAGGGTTCATCTCCATTGGGATTACCACACCCTTTTCGACATGTACTTTGGTCTTTCTAACCCAAGATCCACAGAACCCTTTTCGACACGTACTTGGGATTTGTATCCCTGGTTTCACCAGACTCTATTGGACACGTACTTTGGGATTTGTATCCATGGGTTCACCAGACACTGCTCGACACGTACTTGGGATTTGTATCCCTGGGTTCACCAGACTCTGTTCGACATGTACTTTGGGATTTGTATCCCTGGGTTCACCAGACTCTGTTCGACTGTTGGATACGTACTTGGGATTTGTATTCCTGGTTTCGCCAGACCCTGTTCGACACGTGCCACAACAAATCTTCTCAGTCGCAAATGATCAGATCTCTTTCTCTCTCTTATTGTTTACAGGGTGTCCATCATTCGCACCTTCTGGCGACAATGCAAGGCTCCAAGTATGTGATGGATAACCGCACCTCTAGAATCCTGAATCTCACATCTACATTCGCTTTTTTAGACTCTTTTCTAAATTTAAGAAAAACAAAATAGCTGTAGTGCCGTCCTTATTTGGTCCCACCCATCCAAAAACTTATTGATTGAAATATATACAAGCCATTGTCACTCCAAATGTGACCGCCTGACGTGCGAGTCCTTGTCGTCAACCTAACAACCACCACGTATGTGTGGCACCAGTCCGGCACTAAGAATGGTCAATCTACCCCCATACCCCTATTCTAGGCAAGTTTTCCACCGATAGTGACCATTAACTCTCGCCTTGCTGGCAACTTAGTGTCGACACCGGCGCTGTATTAACGGGGAGTGACCAGGCTCGCCCAACCAACATTTCAGGCAACTTTTGACTCCCAGAGAATATAGTCTCCAGCCCCAACTCCGTTTCCTCCAAGCGCCCAAGCTCCATATGAAATTGTTACAGAGTGCCAGTAATGAGCACTTAAACCCATACATTTGGCGTGAAAAGCGAGTGATCTACCACCAACCTAATCAGATGCTAGACACAAGAGATGAAAAATAAAGGCATTCGATAAAAAACATATAAGTACGACTGAGCTGACACATCAGGACAGAAAACAAAACAAAACCCATGCTACAGTCATTAAGCTTTCGTTAAGGACAAAGAACAGACACAAACATTTAACAAATCATAAAACAAACAAAGAGAAGGAACTTGACAAACAATGCAATTCGTAAGGCTGCAGTCAACCAGAACGTAGCCAAGAATGTACGAATCACTGTATGCCACTTAGGACATAGTATACCAAACTTAAAATGGTAATTGGTGAACTAGCCAGTAGATGCACTAACACGTACCCATACACACACATGCGCGCATACACGCAAACACGCACACACAAACGCACACGCACTCACACGCACACAAACACGCACACACACACACACATGCACACACACACACATGCACACACACACACACATACACATACACACATACACACACACGCATTTACACACATACACACATACTAACATACACAGACATACCCACAAACACACACATACACACATATACACACATACATACACACACACATACACACACACATACACACATACACATACACATACATACACATATACACACCCATACACACACATACACACACCAACCGGGACATTCTGTTCTAGTTCTACCTGAACCGGTTATGTCGTACTGGAACCACTATAGTCAACTAGGAACACTTGTGTCCAATTACTGCTAGATGGTCCACTTGCCATGGGCCAGTAACGTGACAGATAAATAAAAATGGCGGACAACACTGTTAGTGCTTTTGTGGAACAGCGTGGTGTGATGAAGTTTCTTGTGAAGGTAGGCGTGAAACCTGCTGAAATTTACAGAAGACTGCAATCACAATACGGTGATGCGACAACTCATTTGCAGTAAGACATTTTAATGGTGTAAGCGTTTTAGAGAAGGCCATGCATCGGTGAGTGAGGATCACGGCCGTGGTGGCCCTCAACCCACTACAGTCATTCATGTGAATATCCATATCTTTAAACGCTTTATCCTGTAAGATTGACAAATTACTTGTCGCGTAATTGAACAAGAGGCAAGACTTTCTCTGTGTAGAGTGAACCGATTATTCATGAACATTTGCATTTTCGGAAGGTTAGTGCACGCTGGTTTTGATCCCAAAGAACGTCATGATCCTGCAAGATAATGCTGGATATCATATGGCTCACCGCACTGTGTGCCATCTGCAGCAACTCGACTGGGAGGTATTGCCACATCCACCTTACAGCCCAGACCTCGCTCCAAGGGATTTCCACCTGTTTGGACACCTTACAGAATTCTTGGGAGGTTATCATTTCAGCACTGGTGACGAAGTGAATCAGGCTGTCCTGAATTGGTTCAGACATACTGACAATTTTTTCCTCGCTGAAGCTTTTGAAGCATTATTTAAACGCTGGGATAAATGCATAAATGCTGCAGGAGATTATATCGAAAAAAACCAAAAAAAACCCTGACTATCTTGTCTGATCAGTATATTTTGTCTAACCCTGACTAACATATCTGATCAGTATGTTTTCCCTGACTCTGACTAACACATCCGATCAGTATGTTTTGCCTGACCCTGACTAACATATCCGATCAGTATGTTTTGCCTGAGCCTGATTAACATATTCGATCAGTATGTTTTGCCTGACCCTAACTAACATATCCGATCAGTATGTTTTGCCTGACCCTAACTAACATATCCGATCAGTATGTTTTGCCTGACCCTGACTAACATATTCGATCAGTATGTTTTGCCTGACCCTGACTAACATATTCGATCAGTATGTTTTGCCTGACCCTGACTAACATATTCGATCAGTATGTTTTGCCTGACCCTAACTAACATATCCGATCAGTATGTTTTGCCTGACCCTAACTAACATATCCGATCAGTATGTTTTGCCTGACCCTGACTAACATATTCGATCAGTATGTTTTGCCTGACCCTGACTAACATATCCGATCAGTATGTTTTGCCTGACCCTGACTAACATATCCGATCAGTATGTTTTGCCTGAGCCTGATTAACATATTCGATCAGTATGTTTTGCCTGACCCTAACTAACATATCCGATCACTATGTTTTGCCTGACCCTAACTAACATATTCGATCAGTATGCTTTGCCTGACCCTAACTAACGTATCCGATCACTATGTTTTGCCTGACCCTAACTAACGTATCCGATCAGTATGTTTTGCCAGAGCCTGATTAACATATTCGATCAGTATGCTTTGCCTGGCCAGATGTTAGTCTCCTCGTCCCACATAACACAGTAGAACATCAACATATATACCCAGAACCACTTAGCCTAACTAATTAAGTAAAGATCCCGTTAACATTCCAGGGTGAAATATGTGAATATTTTGTTAGGTCCATATTTGTCTTGACCAACTTGGGGTCATGTTGACAATGTCACGCCTGCCACCTTAATTTTCGCAGATTATTCTGGTACCCAATTTTTGAGACTGGGACGACCGCAGGAATCGTTTTGAATTCTTGAAAAATTCCACACCAACTGCGTGCTGAACCGCGATCGTTCTCCTGGGAGGCCAATGAATTAACAACTGCGCCATCTTGGCTTCCCAATTCTAACTAGGCATGTTGTAAACAACGACTGAGCAGGGTTGACTGTTCATGGAGACGAGTTACGTACTTTTTGTTCTTGTTTTTGTTCTTGTTTTACATTGGTATCTGAGATACATGTATCCATTTTCTCATACGCCTCATGAGGCTTTTAGAGGTAGCAGACTGTTATTGTTTAGTGGTGACAAGAAGTATGTTTACTTTTGTGTGTGCTCGGAATAAATCGTTGAGTTGCGGACTGCAGTAGCTTTCCTCCCACCTCGAGCGTGCTGGTGTTGATAAAACTGAGCCACCCAGGCTGTTGCACTGCCTTGAGAACAGCCTGTTTTCAGGGAACGCCACATCGAAGAGAAATAGTGGTCTTGGTCAGTAAATTGTGTATGACCCTAACGATGCGTCCTGTTGAGTATGTTATGTCTGACCGGAGTAGTGTCTCAGTTTACAGGAGTCTGCAGGTAACATCAAATATTAGATAAACGGACTTCACAATAGCATATACATTGCACCGACGCAGGCTTATTATTAGAAGGTAGACCATATTGGTGGCTTGCTCATGCCACTCAAAGAAGGTCAATAGAGTCGCATATAGTACACTGTTTTCGGGGATTGAATATTAGACACTTCAATATAGTAGATCTCTGTTTCGTGTTATATTCTGTTAAGATTCGACGTTAATGAACTCTAAGGAGACTCATAGGTGTGCAGTCCATCTCAGTAAATGTGTAGATGCTGATGGTTCATATAACTCGCTGGTTATACACATTCAGAGATAATCTCCTTAACTTAACGTCGTTATACTGGTTTAGAAGACTGCAGAGTTTGTATATAGCCAGTTTCATTTATATTTCCTCGCTCTAGAAGCTGTGCGCATCCAAACTATTCTTAAATGCAATAATTGTCCCTGCTTCCACTACTTCCTGTGACAATGCGTTCCAGTATTCATCACTCTCTAACTAAAAAAATATTTCCTAATACATAATTTTGACATTTCTTTAGTTAATTTGTAACTGTGCCCTCTTCTTCTTGTAGGTGGTTGTATTTTGAAAAAAAAATGGTTACAGTATAATTTAACTTTTCTTTTGATTTTCTTATTTACTTGTATCCCTTCGAATCATTACCTTGATCCATTACCAACGTCCCCACTACAAAGCATCTGAGACCACAATATCAGCTACTCAATTTCCTATAACTGAAGCACTACCAAGACATTCCATCCACACAGTATGTTCGCTATCAACTAATGCCTTAGCCGATCATTCTACACCTTCCGACCCAACTATTGAGATTTCATTAACGATTAAATTGCTCATTAATAATTGCCAGATAGCCATCTTAGAACCGATGTTACTGTTTAGATGATCTCCGCTTAGTACTTTTAGGTGCTTTTTGTTATGTCTGTACAGCAACGACCCTGCCTCTCACTCTAGCAGAGAACACTCAACCAACTTTCCAACCGCGTACCTGTGAGGTAAGATGATCTGTTCCCCTTCCTCGCTGCCTTGTAGCCCTAAATTGCAAGTCAGGTATGTACATGTAGTCTGAAAGATGTCCCTACTGCATGCGACTAACACATGAAGTGGGTTTTTTGGTCAGTATGTTTCACTTGTGTCTGTCGTTATCCGTCCTTTCCACCGTCTCGAAGTTATAAACACCGTTATTCACTTTTATTCTTCATTGTCAAGTACAGGTCACCACTTCAAATGACCGCGGCTGTTATCTATGTCCGGATAACTGCAATCACTCACCTTTACTCTCAAATGTGAAGTATAGATCACCACTTCAAATGACCGGATAACAATGTCCGGATAATTGCAATCACTCACCTTTACTCTCAAATGTAAAGTACAGGTCACCACTTCAAATGACCGCGGCTGTTATCTATGTCCGGATAACTGCAATCACTCACCTTTACTCTCAAATGTCAAGTACAGGTCACCACTTCAAATGACCCCAACTGTTACCTAATATCCGCGTAGCTGCAATCACTGGTCTATTCTCTCTAAAGTGAAGCATGTCTTATCGACAGCTTATCCATTTCCATTAAACTTGTATCCAAACTTGTGCAAAGTGGATATAACCCCAATTTATTTATTTTACATGATGAGATTGCTACCATTAATCACAAAAAATTATTTGCTGCATTAACGACGTGCTAAAACATGACAGTGGATGTTTTATTTGCATTCCATGTACTGCTCGGATGTACTAGCGGTTACATTACACCTAATCTGAATCCAATTGGAACCACAGTGAATTAAAACCGATTTTTATTTTGTTTTTAAATTCATTGAAGATCATTTTTACAGTCTCATGCTCCACGTTCCAATGATGAATAATACCATTAATCTTTCATTGGATTCAGTTCGTGCACGAAAATTAATTACTATCGCATCAATGTGTCTGCCATATATGTGGAAACGATTGCGTCATTTGGCAGATTGAATAGCTAGGTTGGTATTAATAGGCCTGGGATAAACGGGCATTGGATGTTTTCGTTTCACGTTGTTGTTGTTGTTGTTCTGAATGCCCACAAAGAGTAGGTTTACTATTGTGTGCGCACTGAAAAGGACATTTAGTGACGGTTTGCTGAAGCTTTCCCTACATCCCTAGCGTGCTGGTGAAGGTGGACCGGGGTTCACTAGGCGGTTGTTCTATTCTTGGCTTCATCTGCGTGTTGCTCACTACTTCCCCAACCTCGTTAGCTAGGCTCCCAAGAAGAACAGTCCGTTTCCAGGGAGAATTACGAGAAGGCGATGTAGGGGTCATGGGCAGTATATTTTGTTTGACTCTGACTGAAATGTCTAATCAGTATTTTGTGTCTTGCAAGACGTTAGTTGTCCTCTCCTTCGTTTCAAGTAAAGATCCACATCTGTTACTATCCTGGAGGCCACAGGCATCAAGCTAACTAATAAAGGACCACATGTTATCTATAAATTACTAAGGGTCGCATAATGTCAAGTTATTCAGTTGACAACGGGCCGTATGGTGCTTTTAAATGCCTAAAGTCACTGCGAAACTAAGAACTGCATGATATCCAGTTAATGAAAGAAGGGTCCGTAAAGTAAAGTTAATGTCTATAAGTCACAACAAGTCATGTTAATGAAACAAGAGTCCGTACAGTCAAGTTAATGTCTTTAAGTCACAACAAGTCATGTTCATGAAACAAGGGTCCGTACAGTCAAGTTAATGTCTATAAGTCACAAGTCATGTTTATGAAACAAGGGTCCATACAGTCAAGTTAATGTCTATAAGTCACAACAAGTCGTGTTTATGTCAATGTACCACAAGTCAATTTAATGAGCCAATAGCAGCATACAAAGATTAATAGAATTAGGGCCACAAAATATCGTTTTTGCGAAAAGAACATAAAAAATAGAAAGTGCATTTGGCTGTTTCCAAACTTAGTATCTTTCATTGCTGAAAGTACCAACAAAAAAGTATCAACTCCATAGCTCCCTCGGCATTCCTGATTTTCCAGGTACCTATTTCCAGCTGGGTTGACTGTGACAAACGGTGACAGCTATGACAAAAATCACGACATTGCTGGTCTTCTAAACGGAATTCGAAATCATTTGAACCTAGTACGTTTGGTTTCCAAACCAGGGTTATAATCCCTTAGACACACGCTCCCCAAACGTCCAAAGACAATTTAATGGACAACGGCCAACAGACAGTGAAGATAATTTGCTAAGGACAACAGGAAGACAACATACTAAAATATACACGGCATATGGTCTAGTTATTGGCCCATAATAATAATTTAAATTAATAATCGCAGGTGACAAAAAGTAACGTTAGTTACTCTAGCAGTAACATAAAGTCAAATTAATGAACCAATGAACGCTAAGTATCAAGCTATTAATTTGTAGGCCATATTAGGTCAAATAAATCACTACAAACGACATCAAGTGACGTTACGGGCCGTATAGGTCACATTTTGGGACCAAGTTACAGACACGCTATAGCCATGTTTACGGACCAATGACATCATGTGGTCAATGTCTTGGACACGTGCCAAATAAAGCTAGTAAATTTAAAACAATGACAGTTTGAAGTTCACGTGTTACACAACCTTAGAACCTGGACGCGTACACGGTACATACTTTTAGATGAACACATTAGGGAATTGAGACGACAGTCTAGTCAAGCACAACATACTGACCAGGACGTCACGTCAGGATCAGGGTCAGGCACAATACACTAAGACCACAATCTCTCTTCTATGTAGCGTTTCCTGGAAACAGACTGTTTTCAAGGCAGCCTGGCTGCCATAGTAGTGAGAGACACGCAGATGAAGCGAAGCATGGCACGATCGCCTATAGGACCGCGGTCTACCTGCTCGGGGTTGGAGAAAAATCTACTATAACCTGTCACCTAATGTACTTTTCATGGCGCACAAAAGTATGAACTTACTCATTGTGGGCACTAATCAGCAACATCTGGTCAACACTTCATTTGTATGCTATTATTTTTTTCCAAAACTATCCGACAACTTTAATTTTTTGAATTGCAGCATTGAATGTTACAATAATTGTAAACGAGTCGTTGTGGTCGCGAGGTAAGGTACTCATCTCGAAAAGCGATGAACGGAAATCGTGGGGATCGAATCTCGCCATTTTCAAGCTTATTCTAGTCTCACAAGATGTGGGACCAGAGAGCCTACATCATAAGTTACATCCAGTTGTCTTGTCACTGGTCCAAGGTACCAAATTAGTGGTATAGAATTAGGAAAACCACTACAGCAAGTGATTGAATAGAGAGGCTTCCTGTATATGGCTGTAGTAGTTGTAGTGTGCGCCCCTTCTTCTTCCTAGACCCTTGATCATTGACTGGAAAAGATGTTAATACCCTCACATCTGGTGGTGTCTTATGTAGTAGCACCAACATCCCATCAATTCACTTGTCTGAGCACCCTCACATCTAGTGGTGTTTTATGTAGTAGCCCCAACATCCCATCAATTCACTTGTCTGAGCACCCTCACATCTAGTGGTGTTTTATGTAGTAGCCCCAACATCCCATCACTTCACTTGTCTGAGCATTCTCACATCTGATGGTGTCGTTAGTAGTAGCGACAAAATCCAATCACTTCACTTGTCTGAGGCCATCTTTCGTATTTTGCCCAATCTCTGGTTCATGACTTCTATGTGGACCTCTACGGTCCTCACCAAACTGTCCTATCTCAGCCTCCCTTTCGCCTTCCCTCTGGGGCTCATAGCATGCCGGTTCTGGTAATGATGTCAGGGTCTCTACTTGGGACATGGCCAATCCAATTCCAGCGTCGACCGGTTCTGACGGTGTGCATGTCCTCTTGATTGCTCCGGGCAAGCAGTTCCCGGCTGTTGATTGTGCTCGGCCAGACAATTCTATTAATCTTCCTCAGACTGGTTGTGTAGAAAGATGACAATTTTGACGTTTCTTGTTCTGTTACTGCCCAACTCTCTTCGCTATATTGGACGCACACCGTGTGCTCAACTCTTGTATATCCGATGTGTGTGTGTGCTGTACTGTGTAACTTCTAATGGTAATTTACGCTGGTCAAAGCTATAATGACTATGTTCATTCTGATTATGTGTCTTCGCTTGTTACATTGTCTAGATTAACTTTGCTTACCATGTATGTAAAGATGGCGGTCTTTGTTGATTCTGTTGTTCCTATTTTAACTGGGGTAGGATTATTTACATTGAGTGTCAGGACGTCTTTCTACTTGTTGTTCATGTTCCGCCCCACTTGTTGACTGATACATACATTATGTCCTTCAGTTTAATCTGGAGTATGTTGTACTGTGTGTGTTTTAGTCTCCACGTGTGTGTGTCTTTGTTTGTGTGTGTGTGTGTGTGTGTGTGTGTGTGTACCTGAGTCTCTATGTGTGAGCGTATCTCTCTTTGTGCGTATTTGTGTGGGTGTGTTTCTACGTATATGTTTGTGGGCGTGAGTGTGTCTGTGTGTGCCTATTTGTGTGTGTGCGTGTGTATTTATATGCGTGTGTGCTTGTGTATGTCTATGTGGCTGTGCGTGTGTATGTCTATGTGTGTCCTTGTGTATTTCTATGTGTGTGTGTGCTTGTGCATGTGTATTTGTCTGTGTGTGCCTGTGTATGTATATGTGTGTGTGCGTGTGTATGTATATGCGTATGTGCTTGTGTATGTCTATGTGTTTGTGCTTGTGTATGTTTATGTGTGTGTGCGTGTGTATGTTTATGTGTGTGTGCTTGTGTATGTCTATGTGTGTGTGTGACTGTGTGTGTGACTGTGTATGTCTATGTGCATGTTCATGTATATATATATATATATATATATATATATTTGTGTGTGTGTACGCTTGTGTATGTATGTGTATGTATGTGTGTGTATGTGTTTGTGTTTGTATGAATGTGTGCTTGTGCATGTCGCTGCATGTGTGTGAGGTTGTACATGTCGCTGCATGTGTGTGTGCTTGTGTAGGTCTGTCTGTGTGTGTGTGTGTGTGTGAAAGTTGCGCGCGCTTTTCCTCGTGTTAACTATAGAACGAACTGACCCATTTTAAACAAAATACGTGAATTTAAACAAAATACGAGATTTTAAACAAAATACGAGATTTTAAACAAAATACAAGATGTTAAACCAAATACGAGATTTTAAACAAAATACGAGGTTTTAAACAAAATACGAGATTTTAAACAAAATACGAGATTTTAAACAAAATTCGAGATTTTAAACAAACTGCAAGAGTTTAAACAAAATACGAGATTTTAAACAAAATACAAGATGTTAAACCAAATACGAGATTTTAAACAAAATACGAGGTTTTAAACAAAATACGAGATTTTAAACAAAATACGAGATTTTAAACAAAATTCGAGATTTTAAACAAACTGCAAGAGTTTAAACAAAATACGAGATTTTAAACAATATATCGTGGCATCAGTTGCCCCCATTGACGGGGTTCACTGTGAGCATTTATTTGGTTGAAGAATAAGAACGGCTTGTCCCTGCAGTCATCATCACACAATGTTCATGTGTCCTGGATGGAAACCTATGACAGACTGGGAATCTCTGCGCGTGGTCCTTGTCTGTTGGGTCACCAGTTCCTCTGCCGGTTTGTAAACTGTGAAATGTGTGTCGTAAAGTTGTAAATCCTAATCCATCGTTGCTGAAATACTTCACAGGGACGACGATGGAAACGACCTGTAGCAAGATAACAAACACTGACAACTTAACAGTTATCTGCCCCACCAAGGGCACAGTGCTGGTCATATACCTTTCGGTAGACCTAATATCAACAAGCAAAAACCTTAACACTTCAGAACTGCACTGTCCCGAGAATAATATCACACACAGAACATGGCCCACAAACGTGCCACTACCAGTTACATTAATGTCCAAAAGAAAAAAACAACACAGAGAGTACACTGGATTACACATTCTAACGGCTGACCAGCCGATTTGCGCAACACAATCATAGCCTTCGGCTACCTGGCATCGGGAATTGATTTGACTGATTAAAAACCAGATTTCCAATTGTCCAGTATTCCATTTCCCCAGCTGTAAACACATTGTGCCCAATATTCTCTGTAGACAGTGATGGTAGAGGACTCCCTTTGCACTGCAAAGGTACCGGGAGATTTCTCCTTATAGGCACGCTCTAGTCCATTCATCCGTAAAGGTGTACCTGCTTCACTGTCAAGAAAGAAAAGCACAGAAGAATGGAATCGGTCACAATAACTAATGAACCATATGATGTAGTCTCGTATAAAGAAAACTCAAAGGAAGATTAACGTCTGGTCAGGCAAAACATACTGATCAAACATGTTAGTCAGGGTCAGAAAAAACATACTGATCAAACGTGTTAGTCAGGGTAAGAAAAAACATACTGATCAAACATGTTAGTTAGGGTCATGCGAAATGTTCTGGCCAAGACCCTTACATTGGCTTCCGTAGCCCTTATTGGAGACGAGCTTTTTCATTACGCAGCCTGGCTAACAAGCTGTTGGATCGACGTGATCCCCGTAATAGTGACTGACACGCAGATGAAATCAAACATAGCTTAACCGCTATGAGGATATTGGTCCACTTTCATCATCACACTCGGAATGTATGGAATGCTACGATAACCCGCCACTTAACGTCATTTTCAGGGGACACATAAGAGTAATCCTACTTATTGTGGGCATTCAACAACAACATCCCCTACAACAGTTTGCTATGAGAAAACCTACCAACATCATAGTCTAATAGTGCATTTTTGATCGCAAGCACCTTGCAGGAAAACTTAATTATAGTCATTTGTTGAAGCGTAGGTCTAAAACATTATGTGGCTTACTATAACCACTTTTTGGGACATCCTTCATCCAGTCATTTATTGAAGCGTAGGTCCAAAACATTCTGTGGCTAACTATAACCACCTTTTGGGACAGCATGAATCCACTCATTTCTTGAAGCGTAGGTCTAAAACATTATGTGGCTTACTATAACCACCTTTTGGAACAGCCTGAATCCAGTCATTTGTTGAAGCGTAGGTCTAAAACATTATGTGGCTTACTATAACCACTTTTTGGGACAGCCTGAATCCAGTGAGTTGTTGAAGCGTAGGTCTAAAACATTATGTGGCTTACTATAACCACTTTTTGGGACAGCCTGAATCCAGTGAGTTGTTGAAGCGTAGGTCTAAATCATTATGTGGCTTACTATAACCACCTTTTGGAACAGCCTGAATCCAGTGAGTTGTTGAAGCGTAGGTCTAAAACATTATGTGGCTAACTATAACCACCTTTTGGGACAGCATGAATCCACTCATTTGTTGAAGCGTAGGTCTAAAACATTATGTGGCTTACTAAAACCACCTTTTGGAACAGCCTGAATCCAGTGAGTTGTTGAAGCGTAGGTCTGAAACATGTGGCTTACTATAACCACCTTTTGGAACAGCCTGAATCTAGTCATTTGCAGAACCGTTTCACGGCAATGGTTTTTACAAGGCCAAGTTGCCAGTTCCAAACAGCTTAATTCAGTCATCTCCTTAAACCTGCAAAGAAGAAAACAGGAATTATATTTTCTGAGGCCTGTAAACCCCTCTTGTTGGTATTTTCTTTATTTTTACCTTATTGTTGTATCTTGTTCACTCCCGCAGGAGCATAGTGTCCTTTAGAAAATGTGCACCAAAATATTGTACTTGATGTAGCAATTTGTTTTACTCGATGAGGTCCATAGTCCTAGGTACAACTCCCGTTAGTCAATTTTATTAACATGCATAGAGGTACAGCTGTCCTCAAAAACAGCAATACGGTCCAGAATATTGAACAAATTTTCCCATTAACAGATACGGTCCAGGAAATTGAAAAACTGGCTCGTAAACAGCGATACGGTCTAGTATATAGAAACCATTGACTCATAAACAGCATTACGGCTTAACGGCCCTGGATATAGAAACAATTGACTTGTAAACAACATTACGTATTAACGGTCCTGGATATAGAAACACTGTACTCGTAAACAGAAGTACGGCTTAACGGTCCTGGATATAAAAACACTGTACTTGTAAACAGCAGTACGTCTTAACGGTCCTGAATATAGAAACAACTGACACGGCAGTACGGCTAGGAAACAAAAACACTTCGGACATATCGAACGCCAATATGGTTTTGAAAATTAATGCTAAAGGTTTTGGTCACTTGAAAATGAATGCAGATGCAAACCGAAAAGAAGATGGACAGACGCGGTCAGCGATGTTCTGGTGATGCCGCTGATGGAACTGGTAGAATTGGTCAAAGATGGATAGTAATGCAAAGTTGTTGTCATACAAGCAACGTTCTGTAAAGGACAAGATGCACGGTGATCTGTCTTTTATATGTTATGGCCTTTCGTCTCTGTTGGCCCCGTCAACCACCCCAGTGGCCTTCAAAATGTCATGTATGCGACTGTCTTTATACGGGAAGTTCCTTCCAGAAAACCATTGTATCCATTTTCAGCGTTAATTTATTGTGGACTGTTTCTTTGGTATTTAGCTGTTTGACCCTACCTACAAGAAGAGGTCTTTTCTTAGAGCTGTTTCGCTTGTATTACTTGCCTCTCAAGTAGTTTGTCCTCAATGCTTGTTGCTGTTTATCTGTTATCACATATTGAGGGGGCCGCTCACAGAACAAGCCATATAGTATAGCTAGATGGGCTGCTTGTTGGAGACCCCTTGTTTAACATTTATTGGGGATGCGTAATCATCAAGCCATTGATTTGGTAAAGGGCAGTAATTAAGCACAGCAACGGGAGGGAAGTAATATAATGATCGAATGCGGTGAGTGGTGTGTGGGATTGATTTCTAGTTACTGACAGGTCGCTAGGCTGTTGTAATATGCGTATCCACCCGAGTGGTTACCGGCGCAGACACAATACAGATATTGTTTCTTTTCCAGTATGTCTTAGAGGCTTCTAAAGAGGGCTGTGCATGGGGCTAGCAATGACATGTTGAAACCACGATCTGGAGTGGCAGAAACATGATGATGATGACGCATGTTGTAGTCTGTAACAAGCAGAGTCTTAGTGGCAGATAGATAGAGCAATTGCTTCTGGCGACAAAGGTACTGGGTTCAGTTCTCGTTATCGGCACTCTGTAGTCGTCCCAGATGTAAATATGCACCTGACTGTGTGTTGAGAAATGAAATGAAGCAGCATTTCCTTTTACAATGATGCAGATTTGCGCAGCGATATCTCAAACACTTTACCCATGACACCATCTGCTATAATTAAATCACTTACCTGATGTTATACAAATATATATTTTGAGATATTCTGTCAGCATTCTTAATGGAGAACAGCATTAGGCTGTTTAACACGAATGTTTAGTCAGTCCTGATATCTGAACATAGGTTAGGCTGCTTAACACGAATGTTTAGTCAGTCCTGATATCTGAACATAGGTTAGGCTGCTTAACACGAATGTTTAGTCAGTCCTGATATCTGAACATAGGTTAGGCTGCTTAACACGAATGTTTAGTCAGTCCTGATATCTGAACATAATTAGGCTGTTTAACACGAAAGTTCAGGCAGTCCCCCCCCCCCCCCCCCCCCCCCAAAAAAAAAAAAAAAAAACAAAAAAACAACAGATTTAGTATTATAGTGGATACCAGCTCGCTCGGATCCTTGGAAACGATAAGGCAATGGTGCTCACACAAGCCGGAAGTGGTGGTACGCAGATGCGCCATCCACGGAACAATAAAGCAGGGAAGACATATAAAACGATCATTGAATAAGGAATGGAGAGACCAGCACAATAAATACAAACCAGAAAACGACAGAGTAGGCAAACTTGACAGAGATAAGCAGACAAAGATCTTCAAACTCAGAAGGGGCATTGCAGACTCACCTCCCTCATCCACTGAATGGATCTCAGAGACACCGCCACATGCGACTGCGTAGCACACAAGAAAACACCAGAACATTTTCTGCAGGACTGCTCCCCTTATGAAAACCAACGAGAAGCAGTTTAACTCGGAGGAGGTACCATGATCGAAAAGCTGTGTGAGCCTTCTTTTTTAACCTCACTGGGCTTGAAGCATAATATCAGTTGATCGTAGAAGAAGAAGGCTCGGTGGTGACATGTCATGTGACTTAAAGGTATAAAGTTCAAGCTGCACGCCGTTATCAATGAGTGTCTTCAAAGTACAATTCGTGTTAGATGGCCAGAGGTTTTGGCACAAACAGATCTTTGGGTAGAAATAGGACATTAATCAATACAGCACAAACATGTACCGGTAGAAAGAAATCGTTGATGGATTGGACACACTCTCGGACAGAAGCCAGACAGTAAAACTAGACATTTGCTGAATTGGAACCCCCAAGAAACAAGCGAGAAAGCCAAAAAAACACTTGACAAAGAACAGTGGAAGAGGAAGTCAGTTATGATGGGGTCTCGAAGTTATAACCTAACAAGAACGGCTAAGAACAGAAACAGATGGAGAGCAATTATTGCAGTCTTATGTTCCAAGGGAAACTAATTGGATAAATGATGATGTATATATGGGTGATAGATAGTAGATGGGTAATTGTTTGTAGAACATGTTTTTAGAACATGTTTGTAGAACATGTTTGAAAACCAACGAGACTCCTCACTCAGCAGATTTTGGTTTGTGTGAATAACGGGATGCGTAAGGAACACGGAACACATTTGTGGACACATAGAAGACATGTCCGGACTCATCTGTGTATTATCAATAAAGGATCTGAGACATGCGATCGACACAGTTCGACTAACTGAAAGTTAAAAAAAAACTACCGGAATTGCTATTCAAGTCAAGAGCAAAAAGTAGGTGCATGGATTGAACATTCACTTTGAGATCATTTCCAAAACAGACGAAAAATATTTTTGCGCATAAAAATAACTTTTCCCATCTTAGAAACAAAACAGAAGATGGAAAATTCGAATTGGAAATCAAGAAAAGAATAGAGATGGCTAAATCTGTTTTCACCAACATGAGCCAAATATTGCCATCCAAATAAGTAACTCAGAAATTAAAAATTAAAGTGATCATATGCTCTCTATATTCGTCTTTACTGAGTGATGCAGAAATTAAGACAGTGTGACTATACAGAAGAATCAAACGCATTTCGTGGGGGGGGGGGGGGGGGGGGGGGTATAATGACGTCTTGAAGAAATTAGAGGTGCCAAGAGAATTAAGACAGTTAATATATCTTTAATGGTATTAAAATACATAACAACTTGCTGAAAACAATACTGGAAGCCAAGATGGAGGGATAACGTGTAAGAGATAAAGAGTAAGTGAAAAGATAACATGATAAGATGGACAGGGAAACCCCAGCATACTGCACAATTAAGCTAATGGACAGGACGTTGGAGATCTATTGCAGCCTTACTTCGATGTGAAGATGCCCTTGAACTGAGCTATAGAATAAGGTACCATTACCCATGACTAACTTAAAAAACAAGAGCAACATACTGAACACCACTCCAACCGAATGCCGTTGTCAGGGACAACATATAGATTAAGACGTCGCCTTATGTCATGGTCAAGGGCAACATATTGATCACGACTTAGGCCTGGCATCGTTGATAGAGACAACGTACTGACCAGGACTGCCACATGACGTCAATCTCTAGGGCTAAGTACTCTGTGACCTCCACCTAACGTCAGTACCAGGGATATATGCTGATCCTGATTCCTGCCTTATATCAGGGAACATGATAATGCGCTGATCACAACACATACCTGACATCAATGTCAGGGTAACATACTGACGACAACACGTATCAGCATCAATGTCAGGGTAACATACTGACCACAACACCTACCTGACATCAATATCAGGGTAACATACTGATCAAAACACATACTTGACATCAATGTCAGAGATAACAAACTGACCAAAACAACTACCTAATTTCAGTGTCAAGGGTAAGACTGACCGTAACATTTACCCAACATCAGTATCAGGTTTAATACACTGACCACAACTCTCACTGAGCATCACAGTCAATGACAACATACATACCACGATTTGAAAGTCACGTGGAATCCTGGTATTCTAACAGGCATGTTAATGTATGTTTCTAGATAACCGAAGGCTTCAGCTATATGTAGTAAGTATTGTAAAACACCCTGCGGCCTACTAGGCCTGGGGAAAAGTACAACTAATTTCAGTAGATTTTCAACTCGAACTTTTGAATTCTGTCTGGACAACGTTCGTTAAGCCTACTCTTTTCGATTTCTAACTGCCAATGACTTTTTAACGTACTCGACACTGTACAGGGCAGTCCGATCTCACTGCCCAAAGATCAGGGGAATTTTTACCAGATAACCTATGTAAATAAATCCCGGTCTCCACCGTTATTCGAACCAGCGACATCTGGCACCGGAGGCGGACACTTTACCTCGAAAGCCATTGCACTTCTTAATCTATTATCGTTTTTTTATTCTTCAAAGGTTTACTTTCAATTTTCATCATATTCTTCACCTTTATCCTCTTCATCATTTTATGCCTGCCTTCTTCTCTACTGCCATCTTCATATTCATGTGTAGCAGACTTAGACTAACTGATGGATAGTAACATTTTATGTCTGCCTTCTTCTCTACTGCCATCTTCATATACATGTGTAGCAGACTTAGACTAACTGATGGATAGTAACCAGCCAGTTATCATCATCTAATTTAAGTAGCCTATCAAAATCGTTTCTTTTTCCTCTTCTTGATCTTTTTTCATCTTTTTCTTCAATATCCTCTTTGTTTTCATGTACTAATGTTTTTCTCGTTCGTCAGTTTTTGTTTCTCTTTTTTTTTTGTTTCTCATCTGTTTTTGGTTAAGCACGTGTTTATCCCCGGTATATATCCACGTATATTTTATAAATATTTCTGTTGAGAGTTTGATCATCAATCTGTGTGTTCGACAGGGGGATCCACATGCAACTTGTTTCTCGTCTCGTTTCCCATTGTCCAATAACTTTTTAATTTCCGTTTATGAGTCCCAGATTTAACACTTTCTTTGTTAGTTGTTTCCTTTATGTAATGAATTATTCACTCTGGCTTTGAAAGGAACACACATGGGAGATTGTTCATGTTCAATGTTTGTTTGCTTCCATCACCTAACGTAAATAAGAATTTTGAAAGCGTCAATACCCTAGTGCGAATAACAGGTGTAGTAACACATACTTCAGTATCGAACGGTCGATGCCAGCTGTTAGGACTCGATCTGGACTGTGATGTATTGTCGTACATGTCTATCGGCATCTTAGTCTACCGCTGGCGATGATGATCTGATCTGCAACGTTGCATTCGCGCCAAGTGATTCCCAGAAGTGACCTTTGTTTCCTTACTGGAAGGTCGTGACGAGCGACAAGGGAAATTTATGATCGGTCTGCCAGCCTAACAATGTAAAAGCCATTCCCACTGAAAACCGTATTCCAAGCATAAATGTATTAATGACTCCCCAATGGCAGGCTGTGATTGTGAGTTGTGTAAGTTGTGAAACAGTAACGACTAGTTATCACCACATAACGACCACGCACAAAATCAAATGAGTATACTTGACAAGAGCCTCGCTGTCTTTCAAAAGGAACTAAATCAGTTGAATAAGAATGGGCAATGTTACATATTAATTTCACTGAAGAAGATACATTATTTCTTTCTTTCGTTCGCTTTAAAATATTATCTATATCTGCAATGTTGTCTCTTGTATAAACTTCACTGTCTTTTGTAGTTCACATACAGGTCCATAAAGTTTCTCTTCCAGTGTTATTTCTATGGGCCAGTGAGATTTTCTCTGTATATCATATTCGGGGCAGTTTTGTAGTATGTGCTCTGCTCTCTGGGGCGCCTGTCCGCATGTACACATGGCTGAGTTGCCAATATTCATTTTTGTGTACATGTGGCTGCGGAGTCGGTTGTGTCCTGTTCTAAGGCGCAACACAACAGTTTGCTCATGTTTGTTTATGTTTTGGTAATCGTCTTGTGTTAGTTGGTGGCTTTCTGATTGATTTGATCATCCTTATCTTCTGTTGGTATGTAACTGGCACATCTGGTTGCTCGTCTGCAGCACACTCCTTTGCCAGTCGATCTGCTCTCTCGTTTCCTGGTACTCCACAATGAGAAGGTATCCACTGCATGACAATCTTGCGCTGGTTGATCAGTTCAGACAGTAGAGCCTGTAGATCTGGCAGTTTCTCAAGTTTAAGTGCTTGGAGTGCGTATTGTGCATCTGTCGGAAATACTACAGGTTGTGAACTGACATTGGTGTTCAACAGTTTCTCAGTAACCACATTGATTGCCTGTATTTCTGCACCATATGTATGACATAATTTTCCAGTTGGTACTCTAACTGTATCCCTAATGTTGTTTGGATATTATATGTACACTCCCGCTCCACCATTCTTTACTGTATTCTGTGCTGACCCATCTGTGTATACTCTGATCCAGAGGTCTTGTGGGTAAAGAGGATAAATAAACATTCGGAACTGTAAAGTCAAGAGATTTAACACCGTTAACAAGAGATTTAACACCTTTAACAACAGTGTGCTGGAGCGACTAAGTAAATATATCTACCTAAGAAAATAACAGATGCAAAACATGGGTTAAAAGCAAAACTGACCAAGATTATCGATTTTAAAGCAGAACTATAAGGCACACAACGCTGAAGATTTCATAGGCTTAATATAAATCAAGAAAAGAGTATGACGAAGCTCTGAAATTGGATTACAAAAAGCGCAACAAGAAATTTGCTACAATAAGATCAAAAGTTTTTTAATCGAAAAAAAATCGCACATAACTGGTCCATAACAAATGAAAGCAATATTTAAAAAATGTCTCGAACTTACAACCAACAGGGAACAATGACACACAAGATACCAAAATTAACGTAAGAAAGGAGTTAGAGCAAAACATCACGTTTACATTAATCAGAAATGCTGAACAAGCTGGACTATTCATCAAATCTCCAGAACCAAATGAAATCCCTGATGAATCGATCAATACAGCCAATGTGGTATGGATATTATGGCTGCACGAATCGTGCAACCTACTATGAAGCACACGGGAAATGCCACAACAAATGATAAACGCAATACAATTTCCAATTAAAAAAAAGAAGGGTAGCAAAATAAATAGACTGTACAAAATACCGAGGAATATCGCTTCTGAGCAACACTGGCAAAAGTTTTCTTAAAATCCTAAAAAATGTATTGGGCTACATCATCGAACCACACGTCATCGACACACAAATAGGCTTTGGAAAGATCCGTAGATGTACTGATGTCATTTATACTCTCAGACAATTGATGGAGAAAACGGTAAGGATGTGTGCTATTCACTTTGTTGTTCATCACATGTATAAAACAGCCAATCCAAGTGAAGAAAACAACATTGATGAACTCTTAAAAGAACTTCTTTTCACAGACGATCAAGCTGTCATAGCATCTTCAGAAATAGAATTACAACTTCTTAACAACTAAATACAACATGTAAATAATACAGCGTGAAAATCAACTTAGAAAAGAACAAGCTATAAAAATATCTAGAAAAAAAGAGGCAAAAAAAATATCTAGAAAAAAATAGGCTATGACAATAGCTAGAAAAGAACAGGCTATGACAATATCTAGAAACAAGCAGGCTATGACAATATCTAGAAAAGAGCAGGCGTTGACAATATCTAGAAAAGAACAAGCTATGACAATATCTAGAAACAAGCAGGCTATGACAATATCTAGAAAAGAGCAGGCGTTGACAATATGTAGAAAAGAACAAGCTATGACAATATATAGAAAAGAAGGATAAACCAATACCTTTCTTGAAAAGCAGCAAATCAAACAGGTGACATATTTCATGATCCTATGGAGCGCGATATGATCAGATAGAAGAATCGCAACGGATATCCAACAAAAAAGCATTGAGGTAAACCAAATCATTGAACAATTATCACCAATACCAAACTGCTAGCACGAAACAATAAATACTTGAAGAGCTGTATACAATACGTCGTTTCCTCCCGACATCTTGTAACCAATATCAAAACTTCACGCTAACAACATAACAAGGACAAATCAAAATAGTATAAATGAATGGCAACGGGACGATTATCAAGTAATTTCAGGACAGAGCCAGACGCATTAGAGTAGAGGTTATGCTGGCAGGCGGAAGCAACGATAGTCAGTTAGTTGTTGTTGTTGACAGATGCCCTGTCCGTGGTTATAGCACTAAAGAGCCAGAACATTACATACCTAAACGACCTAAGATCAGTACTCTGTCAACTATGCCAGCAGTTCAAAGCTAGAAGCGTCATAGTATAGTGGGTCCCATCCCACTGTAACATACATCTCAGCGAGGAGGCAGACAGACTGGTGAAAGAAGGTGGAAGGTTACTACAGCCAGATTCTAGTGTGACTTATAATGAGTCCAAAAGTTTTATTCAGGCCAGATACAGAGACACATGGGAAACAGAGCATACTGGCTACACAGGAAATGATGCTTATTACCAGTTGAACAGAAAAGCAGGTGGTGGTCTTCAGACTTCGCACAGGTCACAACAGCCAGCGGTATAAACTATTCAATAAAGTGAAGATAGATGCTACAGACGAGTACACTTGTGGTACAGGGAAAACAACCCCTGAACATCTGCTGCAAATTTGCCCGTCATACAAGTACAGAGAAGACGCATGTGGCCATCACCAGTACTAACACTAGACACACTCTATGGCAGTATCGACAGCCTCAGGATCACTACTGCTTTCTTTCAACAAATTTAAGTTCATGGCTGACTTAGTACGAAGAAGAAGAAGAAGAAGAAAAAGAAGAAGAAGAAAAAGAAGAAATAGAACAAGAAATGCCTACAAAGAATATTGGGTATAATAAAGAGCAATAATATCACAAACGAAGACTTCAGTAGACTGATGGTAACAACACCAGTATTAGACTGTATCAAAAGACATCTTTTAATAATGGATCGATCATGTAATAAGACTACCACCATACAGTACCCCCCCCCCCCCCCCATGACCCAACCTTGTACCCTCCATCCTCAACAAACAATGATATTTAGATATAACAAATTCAAGACCAAAGCCGGACAACTAAAAAAGCGGGATGACAGAAATATATGGATTGATGAGTGCTACTCTTCAAAAACTGGCGCAGAAAGGCAAAGTAAGTCCAGCGAAAAGATTGAACGACTGGAAATTGAAGAGCTTGCAACATTTCCTGAACAGTAAGCCAAACGCTGCCACAGAACAATAACCCTCAAATGTCTGTTTTTATTGGTTTTTAGTTCCCATAGCTGTCTTGGGCCCCAGTTATAGGAACATGAACTGAACAAAGGCGCAGGATCAAGATGCTGAGCAGTACATGAGCTGCAGTGGCCAGCGAACCATAGCTGCCAAGACCCTTCTACACCTCCACGCGGTGATCCTGGATAACCGGCTGTAGCAAGACATACTGGCTAAGTAGAAGGGATCGAAAAGGGAAAACTAACCTGGTACTCAAAAAATGCTTGCTGAAGTCGGAGTGTTGGACCGAAAGGTGCAAATATCGCAGCCAATCTGTAAACTACGACACAACGCATTCCGTTCTCTGGACTACATTCTGCTACTTACCCTTTCAGTGTTTGGTAGTGGGATATTGAGAACGAAGAAGAAGAAGAGAAGAAGAAGAAGAAGAAGAAGAACAAAGGCGCAATAGGTGTCTCATGTTTGATTCTATCTTGAATCTCTTTGACAGTACTTCTATACTTGTTATTGTACGTGTATCTGTTTGTCTTTGGTCCTCTCATACGACCAGTTCCGTTCTCTACATTACATAATTCTGTACCTGTATTTCATGGAAGAATATTGGGTCCTCGTATTTGTTTGTTAATTTTTTTCAGATTGCGGTCTTTAGTGTGTTTGCCTAACTACGAGTCTCAAACGGAAACAAATATGCAAGGGCCGCTTCACGACAAGATAAATGACCATGAGCCGCATGAAGTCATGTTACTGGACCATGAGCAGCATTAAGTCATGTTACTGGATCAGGAGCCCCATTCAGTTATGTTACTGGACCAAAAGCCACATGAACTCATGTTATTTGAGCTTTAAGTCATGTTTCTTGACCATGAGCCACATGATGTCATATTACTGGACCATGAAATTAAGATAATGGAACCGGGTCAAGACAAGGTCATGCATTCTAATGTCAAGTTACTCCATCAAAGTCATAATTACACATTACTGGGTCAGACTGTCAAATAATTAAAATAAGTACATCGTCAAGTCAAGGACGTCGTCAAGTCAAGTCATTGAAGAGAGGGGAGACATCGTCAAGTCAAGTTATTGAAGAGAGGGGAGACATCGTCAAGTCAAGGACGTCGTCAAGTCAAGTTAATGAAGAGAGGGGAGACATCGTCGTCAAGTTATTGAAGAGAGAGGATACATCGTCAAGTCAAGTTATTGAAGAGAGGGGAGACATCGTCAAGTCAAGGACGTCGTCAAGTCAAGTTATTGAAGAGAGGGGAGACATCGTCAAGTCAAGGACGTCGTCAAGTCAAGTCATTGAAGAGAGGGGAGACATCGTCAAGTCAAGTTATTCAAGAGAGGGGAGACATCGTCAAGTCAAGTTATTGAAGAGAGGGGAATCATCGTCAAGTCAAGTTATTGAAGAGAGGGAATACATCGTCAAGTCAAGGACGTCGTTAAGTCAAGTTATTGAAGAGAGGGGAGACATGGTCAAGTCATGTACGTCGTCAAGTCAAGTTATTGAAGAAAGGGGAGACATCGTCAAGTCAAGGACGTCGTCAAGTCAAGTTATTGAAGAGAGAAGAGACATGGTCAAGTCAAGTTATTGAAGAGAGGGGAGACATCGTCAAGTCAAGTTATTGAAGAGAGGGGAAACATCGTCAAGTCAAGTTATTGAAGAGAGCGGAAACATCGTCAAGTCAAGGACGTCGTCAAGTCAAGTTATTGAAGAGAGGGGATACATCGTCAAGTCAAGGACGTCGTCAAGTCAAGTTATTGAAGAGAGGGGAGACATCGTCAAGTCAATGACGTTGTCAAGTCAAGTTATTAAAGAGAGGGAAGACATGGTGATTAAAGATATTAAGAAGAATATGTGGTAGAACCAGCCTCTATAAAACTTGTCTTATGTATAATTGTTCTTCTACTACAAAACTTGACTTATGTATAATTATTCTTCTACTGTTTTGTTAATCATTCAAATATTAATTTTTTAAGTGATCCGTCGTAGACTTCAGGTTTGCAAATGCACAGGGCAGAAACTCAGGTTTTGAGAATCAATGCAACTACTGGTGATCAGTTTATGTTGGGTGACAACCTCAAACATGACGTTGGCTCATTCATACATCTTGGCAGCAATATGGACAACAAGGGAGTCACTGATATAGACATTAAAATGCAGATACAAAACACGACAGGTGCTTTCAATGCACTGGTGGACTTGCGGAAAGGAGAACAAATTAAATCGGACAGGAAATGACCTAAGATCAGTACTCTGTAAACTATGCCAGTAGTCAAAACCTAGAAGAGTCGTAGTACAGTGCGTCCCATCTCACTGTAACATTCAAGGCAACGCAGAGGAACAGACTGGAGAAAGATGATGGAAGGTTACCACAACCAGGTTTAATTGTGCTTTACGAAGAGTTCAAAATGTTTATTTAGGTCAGAGTCAGGGACAAATATGAAACAGATCAGACTGCCTACACAAGAAAGGATACGTATTACCAGTTCAACAGATCAGAGCAGATGGTGCGTTTCAGAATCCGCACAGGTCACAACATTTAAAGAAGTACCATTTAAAATAAACTCAAAAATCCAAATTTCGAACTCCAATCGAAAGCCTCTCCTAGTGTATGACTCTAGTGTGGGGGACAACTTTAATACAAATCTCCCACCTAATGTATGATTCTAGTATGGGGGACAACTTCAATACAAATCTCCCACCTAATGTATGACTCTAGTGTGGCGGACAACTGCAAAACAAATCTCCTACCTAATGTATGACTCTAGTGTGGGGGACAACTTCAATACAAATCTCCCACCTAATGCATGACTCTAGTGTGGGGGACAACTTCAATACAAATCTCCCACCTAATGTATGATTCTAGTGTAGGGGGACAACTTCAATACAAATCCCCCACCTAATCTAGTGTGGCGGACAACTGCAAAACAAATCTCCTACATAATGTATGACTCTAGTGTGGGAGACAACTTCAATACAAATATCCTACCTAATGTATGACTCTAGTGTGGGAGACAACTTCAATACAAATATCCTACCTAATGTATGACTCTAGTGTGGGGGGACAACTTCAATACAAATATAATACCTAATGTATGACTTTAGTGTGAGGCACAACTTCAATACAAATATCCTACCTAATTTATGACTCTAGTGTGGGGGACAACTTCAATACAAATATCCTACCTAATGTATGACTCTAGTATGGCGGACAATTTCAATACAAATATCCTACCTAATGTATGACTCTAGTGTGGGGGACAACTTCAATACAAATCTCCCACCTAATGTATGGTTGTAGTGTGAGGCACAACTTCCATTCAAATCTCCCACCTAATGTATAACTGTAGTGTGAGGCACAACTTCAATTCAAATCTCCCACCTAATGTATGGTTGTAGTGTGAGGCACTACTTCAATACAAATATCCTACCTAATGTATGACTCTAGTGTGAGGCACTACTTCAATACAAATATCCTACCTAATGTATGACTCTAGTGTGAGGCACAACTTCAATACAAATCTCCCACCTAATGTATGACTCTAGTGTGAGGCACAACTTCAATACAAATATCCTACCTAATGTATGACTCCTAATTTATGACTCTAGTGTGAGGCACAACTTCAATACAAATCTCCCACCTAATGTATGGTTGTAGTGTGTAGCACAACTTCAATTCAAATCTCCCACCTAATGTATGGTTGTAGTGTGAGGGACAACCTCAATTCAAATCCCCATTTTAATGAATGGCTCTAGCTTGGCGAACAATGAAACTGCAGCGAAAAAAGTTCCAGCTTCAATCAATGGATGCCTTTGCCGAATAGTGTCATCAAAACGATGCAATAAGGTCGCTAATGCGGAACTGTGACAAAAAACAGAATACATATATATCAATAGTCGTTGAGGTAAGGATAAGCCTCTGGCGATGGAAAGAACATACGTTGCAGAATATAGCTCATCTCATTACAAGACAGACTCAGTTCTGGAATCCTTTGTGGAAGAGGAAGCCAATCCTAAACACTCAATTATAATAGCGTTTGGATATGAACATAGAGAAAACAGGAAAACTGGGACATAGCTGGAAAAGATGCCACAGGACAGAAAAACGTGTCGTCTATTTATTGAATGCCTATACTGGTCCAGGAGCTGACATGGTTTGATTGATTAATTGATTGACGTACTGTTAATTTCACTGTTTGTTGTCTGTGTTGTAATTGTTTGATAAAAGTCGAGTTAGATGGAAACGTCGGTTAATGTCACTTCTTGTTGTTATGTAAAATGTCAGTTTTGACAATGATTTTATCAACAGACTTCTTGCCGTTTGATGGTCCGGTTTCTCTGTCACACTGTACCACATGATCCTTTAGCAGTCAATTGTGTCAAATCTCATTCATCTGTCAAATCTAAAAATAACTGAAAAAGGAAGACCATTGCAAACGGGGGTTTCTATTAAATTAGGTCTAAAGGGAATTTGCTACAGTCATTGAAGCCATGATCTAATTATTTGGTACTGAATATCTTCAAAACGGAACAATCTTTTCATCACGTAAGAGTTATCCTTTTCAAAACGGCACGTGGGAATCTTTATTCTTTCAAAGTTGCATTATGAATACCTTATCAGATTGTAAATGTTATTTTGAAAATCATTATTGAAGACATACAATTGATTTATGAAGTTCAGAATTGAATTTGTGTACATTGAATATTTTGAACGGCAATAATTGTTCTTATTTACTGAGTCTCTGAATTATTCAACACAAATTGACGGAGAATGATGTGTGAATGTAATAATTGAGTGGTAATATTACCTTTTTTATAGAATCAAACATTTTCTCTCTCTATTTACTGCTACTAATCCCAGCCAGCTCTATTTGGTCTAGCCATATGAATTATTCGTGAAAAGAAAACAGGTTTTTTTTAAAAACCATTTTATACGATACATACATTAGTATAGCATATTCGTACATACAAAAATATGTGCAGAATATTTGTAAATTGATAAATCGCTGGTCAAAATCCTGTCCGTGGGAACATGTTTTTTTCTTTCAAAGACGTGTAATAAAAACCGTATCTATTTATTTTGATTGTCATCTGAAAACGTCCGTCATAATTGACCGGTTATTGCTAGTTTCGTCAAAGATTACTGCGATTTTTTCATAGCAAGGGATGTAACCAGGTTTTTCTTTATTAAGACGGAGCAGGAGAAGTAATCATGAATATGATAACAATTATTTGTCATTTCACTACAAATGAAGCATATGTTCGCGAATATAGCTGGCCTATTTGCAAGAAACTTGTATCCGAGAAGTTGCAGTATATTGTTTTTCCTGTTCTTTATTGTTCGACCGGTATGTCATAGCTGACTGTCATACAAGTACCACGTCGACCAAATTTTACAAAGATGCAAGAGAGGACTGGGTGCACTCAAGACAATGGTAGCTGCCAACTTGGAACAACGGCTGCTATTCATACTCTTTCGCTAGTTGATTCTCTCGGTCATTGATTATGGATTGGGTATACTCACCCTATCAAGATCACAGTATCAACGGCTGGAACGAATCCAAAATGAAGGAATGCAGCTGGTGCTGGGTTGCACCAGAGATACCCCGATAATAAAGATGAGGTACATGCTGGGACTGCCGTCAGTAACATCCAGGCATAAAGGGGCACAGGCTACAGCTTATAAGCGAGTTATAGCGGTCAACAGGCACCCGCTGTACAATAACACTGCGGACATCAAGGGAACCAGAATCAAAAGAGGGATGTCATGGATGGCACAGGCAGAACGTACTATAGGAGAGATGACTGCAGTCGAGACGATGGTCAAGGGAGAGGAATTGGTCCACACTGGGGATACACTAACAGAGTACCACACGGTCATCATAGCCATGCGCAGTGAATGTAGGAAGGGGCGAAATAGCCAGACAAAGTTCGAAGTCCACCAGCTGATAGGCGCCAACACGCATGAAAGTGATACCATCATAGACACTGATGGGTCGGTGCAAAGTAGTGGAAAATCAGGCTGGGGTTTCTCGGCTAGAATAAGAGACCGCATCGTTGCTGAACGAAGTGGCGCATACGAGACTACAACATCAAGTATGAGAATGGAGATGGAGGCGGTGACAAACGCTCTGATGTGACTGTCTGAGACATCTTCAACAGGAGCAGTCATCGTGTCAGACTCCCAAACACTATTTCGGAAGGTGCAGAATTGGTAGCTACCACATGAGTGGATAGCAGCGCTGGAGACCTCAAAACTCTAGGGGCTGGTGTGGATCTACTGTCCTGGTCATGCCGGGGTTCCGGGCAACGAGCGAGTTGATTTGGTGTCACACGCACCCATAACAGGCACAGTGGACATGGATAAAGGTGACATAGTGAAGGTTATCAAGGACCACCTGCTGGAAAACGACACTGCTTTGGATGAGTCTGCAAGGCACAGGCTGCGGCCCTTGGGAATCAAATTAGGATTCAGTGGATCAGGGAACCTGAGAGGACGAAACAGGAAGGTGTATAACCAACAGGCTACAGGCACCATCAGCGTCCACACTTTGCTCCATCTGCTGAGAGAGACTGAACACCTATGGGTATGCCCGGAGTGCAGTGAAGTCGACTCCTAGAACAGAACAGAACAGTTGACAGTAAAAATGTGACATCTGCACCTTTCGGCACAGCATATCTGGTTTCAGTGCAGGACATTTTTGGTACTAACGTTGATCCCTCTCACTAACTTTGATCCCTCTCACTAACTTTGATCCCTCTCACTAACTTTGATCCCTCTCACTAACTTTGATCCCTCTCACTAACTTTGATCCCTCTCACTAACTTTGATCCCTCTCACTAACTTTGATCCCTCTCACTAACTTTGATCCCTCTCACTAACTTTGATCCCTCTCATCCATCGCTTGTTTTCAGAGCTGTCACCTAGAGGATAAAGAAAATGTCGACCATCTCAAGTTCATTAGGCCCTAAAGTGAGCAGTTAGAAGTCTTCGGTACCTCTTGGTGGTTTCAATTGGAATGGTATCACTTACTGAGGCTGCTAGTCTCTCTGGAGTCGCCTCTTACCATCTTCTTGAAAGGTTAAAGTTAGTTCATTCCGTGCGGGTATCATTGAGGTGAATCAAGATTATAATCCTTTGGCCAATCTAGTGAAACTGATAAGCAATATATATATATCCGTCACTTTCGCTCTCAATCTACCACGTTAGTATAACCTAAATATGGCGATATAAGCGTATTTCAGGAAAGGCATAGATATTGCATCAGGACAGGAATAAAGTAAAGCTCGCGTGACAACTACAAAGATTTTGTCAGGAACAAAGAACAAAGAAAACACTTAGAAAAATAAAAGTAAACAGAGACAATGAAAGCGCCGACATACACAATCCGTGAGTAGGCAGCCATTAGCGTAAATGTTGGTGAAATATGTGAATTATGTATGTCAAGTTTGATCTACGAGTGTATGATACATATGTTTATAAATTATTTATTTATTATAAGCCACAAAGCAATTAAGGACGAGTGTCGAAAGAAGGAATACGACAAGAAAAAGACAAATTGTTTGTAATCTGGGCACTGGATAAATATTTATTGGAACATGCAAAACACTTTTAAACGAAGCTATCTAAACATAATTTGGTTGTTGTTGTTGTTGTGGAATGCACACAATGACTAAGTTTTTCACTTCTTTTGCGCTCTGAAAAGGGAATAAGTGGCGGTTTACAGTAACTTTCCTCACATTCAGAGTGTGATGATAAAGGTGGACCTGTGTCCTTCTGGCATATGTGCTATGCTTTGCTTCATCTGCGTGTCGCTCACTACTACAGGAATCAAACTCAATTCAAATCTCATTTTACCATACTGCGTCCATCTTCCTGAGTTTGTCCATTACATTCCATTGTCTTTATGAGAAATAAATTGAGAAATCAGATTATTATAAATGTATCGCAAACTTGCTCTTGTGTTAAGTGCATTTCAAAACAGCAGTTACATGATTTGTTCATGTGATGATAATGCAGACTGATTCACTGTCGCTGCTCGCTTACAGCATATAACGAGTGGCTACAATACACGAACAAGGCCAAGTGGCAGATGGACATCTTAACTGTGAGTAATACTGAAACTATTCGAGTTTACAACAGGTGCAAAACAATGTCATTTCCTTGACTGTATCTTTCATTTTTCTTCGCCATGCGCTCTCGTCTCATGTGGCTTACAATCTAGCGAATGTCTGGAAATACTGTCCGGCTTCCGACTGGAAGCGTCCAATCCAAATCAACTTTCTCTCTCCAATCTCAATCTGTATTTCTGGTTCTGTTCTTCGTCAGAGATCTGCGTTTGTTATTGTGCCTGACTTTAATGACAAGGAAAGTGATGGAGATATCTCGTTGGTGAAGGTCGACACTGGATGTAATATTCTTAGCTACATACCATGTTCCCGAGACGTGTGCAGGATGAGAAGAATAATATTAGTCACTCATCATAGCATTGTTATTAATAATCATAAGCCACCCGTTTCTCGACAAAGTAGCTCATCTTTCACGGGTCCCAACCATGTCTCCGTCATGTAGTTGTGTCATAAAGTGACCAGTAGACGATTATGGTGCCAGGTAAAAGAGGAACGGGTAGACCAAGAAGACGATGGCATAAGGATATCCAGGAATGCCTGGGAATGACTGTGGCGGAGGCTGGATTTTTTGTCAAGGGAACGAGTTGTTTTCAGACAGACTGTGATGGGAGCGACGTTCTATAAAGGACATGCTACACGATGAGACGATTTAACAGTTTATGCCCACAGAAGCCGCCCTTCACGCAGTCACGCAGGCACGCGACGGGGTATTTTACGCATACTAAACACTACCCGTTGAGACGGTTTTTAAAATAGTTTCCAGACAAAGGAGCATTGGGTGGTGACTTGGAGATCCTTCTGCTCAAGGTCGATGAAACTGGTTCAATCAAACGCTGAGAAGATCACCAATATATGTACGCACTGACACCAGAGTTTCCCAGCCGTTGGTGTTAAGCCAGAAAGATAAACCTCATCGTACATTAAGGGAGAGTACAAGAGATCTGAACATGTCATGGTCGTCGATTCGGGAATATTGTCTAGAAATAAATGGAAGAGAAATGTTTAAAACAAAAATAAAAGGGCGACTGAATTGAATAGTACGCATGACAACAGGTGGACACCTCAGTATCATGTAGCATGTTCTTTATAGAACGTCGCTTCAATCCCAGTCGGGCATAAAGAAACTCGTTCCTTTGCAAAAACTCCAGCCTCTACCTCAGTCATACCCAGGCATTCCTGGATATCTTGGTGCCCTCGTCTTCTTTGTCTACCCCTTCCTCTTTTGCTTGGCATCATACCTTCCATCACTGTTCTCGCGAGACACCTAGAATGACGATTTGTTTGGCTTTCTGGTAATACACGCCACCTAGGGCGCTTACTTCGACGGTGCCAGATTGGTTAGACAAAAGATCTTGAGCCGCCCTAGGTCAGCACAGTAAAGAACGCGTGCATACTAAATACATTTAGTTTCCTCGTACACCCATACCTGGCTAATTACCGCTTAGGATCACAACACAACAACACGTCCCCAGATATACATAATACCAGTGGAAATGTTTACAGAAATGTCGCCATAAGATATAGAATAAAGAATTTAGTGGAAACTTGAACTTAGTGGTTCGCTCAACTGATGCGATTGCTGTCTGATCATCTCCCACTGTGCGCTTGTAACCTAATACATTATGGCTTCCGAGCACGAGGAATTCTGGGCAGAACATGGATAAATCACATTTCAGGTAATCCTCCAAAAAATCCATCTGAGATTCGGCAAACAGAAATTGTCCTAAGAGGAAGAGCTTATGTAGCTTGAAGTCACTATCGACCGACAGCTCTACCTCAAGAAACATGTTTACAATGTTATAAATAACGCATTGATGCGGCTATAGTTCTTGAAGAAGCTCGTTGTTACAGCATGGCCATCAGACAAGGACATTCCGAGAGACTTGTATCTCGGATATGTGCGCTCTGCTTTAGAATACAGCAGTGTACTCCTGAGAACATGCAAAGGGACTAATGTAGAGTCTTTGGACAGATACATATTAGTGGAGCAATTAGGTCCATACCAACAGCTGCATGTGAAATACATGTGAAATACATGTAAATTTATGTGAATGTGTAACCGCTTGAGATGTGAAAAGATGCGGCCGCTATGGAAGTTTATGAAAGGAGCAAAAGAATGACCAAAGACCACGCAAATACACATCTTGTTGAAAAATGAGAACAAAAGCAGAGAATAAAGCAAAATTCAGTCCTCCACCATGTCAGTGAGATTCAAGACAGATATCACGTCCCAGACAAAAGAAAAACACAGAGAGCAACAAGAAATTTACCAACACGCATAAAATGTGAAATGCCAGAAATTCTAACAAAACTAACAGATAATACAACAAAAAGTTCTGATCCAGTCTTATGAGAGCAAAACAACTATCGACACCTATCCAGAAGAATGGATACATGTCTTTACTGATGGGTCAGCATATAAGGTCAACTATTAAAGCAGGATATAGAGTCTACATAGAGTATCCAGATGAAACTTTTGATGAGCTGTTTGACGCCTGTGGGAAGAAATGCTCAAACCATGCGGTAGAAAACAGCATTGGACTTAGCTCTGCACCACTTGAGGACTGTATTTGATGCTTTTCCATCAAAATCCCAAATCATCGTAATCTTTACAGACTCATATCTGTCCTTCAAGCACTTCAACACGATGGTCATTGTAAGTCTTGAATAATCCCTAGATCCCAACCAAATTCTCACATCCCATGAAGTCAGAATCATTTTACATTAGGTCCCTGGACACTCAAATAGACCTGGCAATGACAAATTAAATATACTGGCTAAGAAGGAATCAAGTTAAGAACAACAATACACACCAACAATCATACAGACAGCCAAGCAATTACAGAAGACTACGAACAAAAATGCCTGACTGAAAAAATGGGCAATGGCGAAATAGTTGGAGATAAATCTACAAACATATGGCCATCCCAGATGTCAACGTCAACATCAACCTCCTGAAAATGAAAGACAAAATCACCATTTTCCGATTCCGCACTCAACACATACAACTTAACAGTCACTTAAACAGAATCCAACCAGAACATACTCCAGAGTGCCGAATGTGCCCACATCTCTTTGAAACAGTTGAACACCATCTTTTTTAATGTACGGAGATTGCTTGTGTTAGGAAAGAGTTTCTTCATCCGAGGCCAGACAAATGGAACACGTTTTACGGAACCAAACAAAAACTTACAAACACTAGCAGAAACCACTACACGGCATCGGGGAAAATGGCAGAAGCTCATAGGCCGCTTTATCAATAACCAGTCAAGCAATCAACAGGTAATCGTCCAAAGACAGTGGCTCACAACAAAACCAAGCAACTGAAGCTCCCCACAACGCTCAGCGGTACATATGGACTGGTAAATAAAGTGATATATTTACAAAGATCGTGTGTCATTTTATTATAAATGTCTCTCGAGGTCCATGTTCCCTTAATAATTCAGCAGCGCTTATATATAGTAAAACAAAAACGTGATTATCTCTCTTTGACCACAACGTAGATTTCTCTGTTTTGGTTTTTTCTTGCACGCTTGTTCACGACATAAATTGTACTTGTTCCCTTTTTCACTCAAGCCGAAGTATGTGGCCACTACTGCAGTTGGTTTCCTTTAGGAAGCTTGCCCCAACCAACTTTATATGCTTAGTGATTTCTGGAGCAACTACTTTTGAACGATGTCGGTGCTATCCCCATACACAACTCTAGTAGTTAGTCGGCTTTACAACAGGTTCAGTTGACCGATTCTTCTTTTCCCATTAAGGGACACTGGGATCCAGTTGGGGAAGGATCGATATATTAACATCCGTTATATTAGTTAAATGACACTGGCTACGTTTCAGCATTAAATGTCAGGGACACTACTTAACTGTGCTAGCTTCTCACCATCCGTATTTTGTCAGGACCTAGCAAGGAAGACAAGAATAGTAGCACTGTGACCTGCTAGGTACGAGGTAGAAGGAAGTTGAGGACGACTGGGAATATGTCTAGCAACCAAATCCTGTATAAAATACAAGTTACAAGAACAATTAGCAGATGACATCTGTCTAATTGTACATTGTGGACATGTTACAATATACGTTCCATTGTGGACTTGGTGCAATCTATGTCCCATTGTGGACATGTTGCAATATACATCCCATTGTGGACATGATACAATCTATGTCCCATTGTGGACATGATACAATCTACGTCCCATTGTGAACGTGGTGCAAACCAGGTCCTATGGTGGAAATGGTGCAATCTACGTCCCATTGTAGACATGGTGCAATCTACGTCCCATTGGGGACATGGTGTAATCTACGTCCTATTCGGGACATTGTGCAATATACATCCAATTGTTGACATACTACAATCTACCTTACATTGTAAACGTGGTGCAAACTACGTCCTATTCTGACCTTGGTACAATCTACGTCCCACTGTGGACATTGCGCAATTTTTGTCCCTTTGTGATCGTGACGAAATCTACGTCCGATTGTGGCATAGTGAAAATATACGTCCCATTGCAGACGTTGTGCAATCTACGTCCCATTGTAGCCGTGTTGCAAACTACGTCCCATTGTAGACGTGGTGCGATGTACGTCCCATTGTACGCGTGGTGCAATTTACGTCCCATTGTGTTCGTGGTGTAAATCTACGTCACATTGTTGAAGTGGTGCAATCTAAGCCCGATTGTAGACATGGTGCAGTCTAAGGCCGATTCTAGACATTGTGGAATCTACGTCAAACAAAGGAGATTGTGAATAAGAAGAGATTCAAATAAGATGAAATGATAAAAAACGGGATATCCAGAATGTCAGAAGAGAACAGAGTCAACCCAACAACGACTTCCCCTTCTTTTACCGGAATTCTATTCTTCGTTTGCTTCTGTAAAAAACTGGTGTAGGCCAGTTTAAGTGTTGCCGTTCCCATGTTGCTGATCTTAAAAAATCAGGAAGACCATCCTCAGAGTGCAGCGATGAAAATGCTGCAAGAGTGAAAAAAATCATTGACCAGGGTCGGAAATTGGCAATTGCAGAGATATCTAGATCAACAAAACCGAATGAAAGAACAGCTTTTCGAATTTTACACAACAGACTGAACATGTGAAAAGTGTGCGCCTACTGAGTCTCACGTCTGCTGACATGTGAACAGAAACAAACGAGGGTTGATTGCTCTGGAAAGTTGCTCAAAATGTGCAGGTCGAAAAACATGTTGCCAACCATGGTGACAGTAGATGAGACTTGGGTTCACCATTATGACCCAGAATACAAAATTTCCAGCATGCAGTGGAAAACTCCGAGCTCACCAACACATGTCAAGCCAAGAGCACAGAAATCTGCAAGAAAAGTGATGCTGACTATTTTTTGGGACGTCAAAGATGTTATATTGAAAGATTACCTGCCTCATAGAAACACGGTTAATGGGTAATATTATGCAGATCTCCTTACCAAACTAAGAAAGACTGTGACCAAAAAACGAGGGATAAGGCGCATTCAAATTCTGCCTTTCTTTTAAGACAACGCGCCCTTACATTAAGTAAGGCTTGTACTGCAAACAGCCAACGATTTTAAAATTGAAATTCTTCCAGACCCATCATATTCTCCGGATTTAGCTCCATCATACTTTTTTCTTATTCCAAAACTAAAAAAACGGCTGAAACGAAATCATTTTGACAATGATGAAGATGTCATATTAGCTTGTGATAACTAGTTAAAAATAGGTTACTTTATTCTGAAAGTCTTTTCAGGGTCTCGCAGATATGGCAGAAATGTATAAATTTAGGTGTTTGCTACATTTAGAAGGAATAAGCACTGTGCCAAATTTCTCCTCCTACTCCTTCGTGGTCAGGGTAGGGACTTATGACAAGCCCCTTGTGGAATCAAATGTGTCTACAATTGTATTCCTGATAATCAGGTTAGGTTCATGACTGCAAAAACTGAGATCTCGTGCAATCAAGTCTGAAACGCTGCGTCACATATGGCTGTATTCTTTATCATAAAATTGTGAGCTTACATCTTACGAAAACTGAGACCTCTATAATCAAGTCTGCAACACTCCATTCCCGACGACAGAGACACCTATAAAGTAAAATTTATATTTATTTCTGTCTTTATTTGTGCGTTCGCGTTTGTGTGTCTTCTCTTTATTGTTTTATAGATGGGGAATTTCTCTGCCATTGTAGTTTGAACATTGAAGTTAATGAAGTGTTTTGTTTACGTTGCTTGGAAATATAAACGCGGTTGATAGAAAATGTGAAATGGAAATCAAGACAAGAATAGGGAAGATCGAATTTATTTACTCAAACTTAGAGTATTCCATTTACATTCAAACAAGTTTCTCACCTGAGTCACCAGGTGCGTACACTTGTCTTTACTGTATTGCGTAGAAAGGTAGACAATGAATAACACCAACACCAACTAAAAAATAAACAACTGGAGAAGAGAATTATTGTCTTTGAACTGTGGAAATAAAGAATATTGAGTCGCATCCGATGGAAAGAAAATAAAACAAAATAAGGAAGTCTTGGAGAAAGTATAGAATCGATAAACGAAATTACAGCCTACGGTTAAATATTTTATTTACATCAAAAGAAATAACACTTGGCAGAAAGACTGAAAATGGAAGTCGCGAGCAAACGGACAAGAGGTGAACAACGCCATAATTGAGAAAATAACATCAAAAGCTTGGCAGAGTGCACCCTAATGGTATGAGACAACCTTCCTGGCATCACATTTGATGACTGTGTCATAGACAGAAGGGACAGGTTGAAATATCTAGGAAGAACATTTGACCGCAGCCTGTCATACAAGTACCACGTCGAACAAACTATACACAGATGCAAGAGAGGACTGGGTGCACTCAAGACAATGGTAGCTGCCAACTTGGAACAACGGCTGCTATTCATACTCTATCGCCAGTTGATTGTCTCGGTCATTGATTATGGATTGGGTATACTCACCCTATCAATATCACAGTGTGAACGGCTGGAACGATTCCAAAATGAAGGAATGCGGCTCGTGTTGGGTTGCACCAGAAATACCCCTATAATAAAGATGAGGTACGTGCTGGGACTGCCGTCAGTAACATCCAGACATAAAGTGTAACAGGCTACAGTACCACACGGTCATCATAACCATGGAAAGTGAATGTAGGAACTGGCGAAATAGCCAGACAAAGCTCGAAGTCAACCAGCTTATAGGCGCCGACACCCATGAAAGTGATACCATCATAGACACTCATGGGTCGGTGCAAAGTAGTGGAACATCAGGCTGGGGTTTCTCGGCTAGAATAATGGCCGGATCGTTTCTGAACAAAGTGGTGCATACGAGACTACAACATCAAGTATGAGAATGGAGATGGAGGCAGTGACTGAAGCTCTGAGACATCTACAACAGGAGCAGTCATCGTGTCAGACTCCCAAACAGTACTTCGGAAGGTACAGAATGGGTGGCTACGACATGAGTGGATAGCATCGCTGGAGACCTCAAAACTCCAGGGGCTGGTGTGGATCTACTTTCCTGGTCATGCCGGGGTTCCGGGTAACGAGCAAGCTGATTTTTTGGCGTCAAACGCACCCATAACAGGCACATCGGACATGGATAAAGGTGACATAGTGAAGGTTATCAAGGACCACCTGCTTGAAAACGACACTGCTTTGGATGAGTCTGCAAGGCACAGGCTGCGGCACTTTGGAATCAAATTAGGATTCAGTGGATCAGGGAACCTGAGAGGACGAAACAGGAATGTGTACAACCAACAGGCTACAGGCACCATCAGCATCCACACTTTGCGCCATCTGCTGAGAGAGACTGAGCACCTAAGTGTATGCCCGGAGTGCAGTGAAGTCGACTCCTAGAACAGAACAGAACAGGTTTGAGACAGAGGCCATCGGAGAGCTATTGCAAGTGACCTTCGATAATGAGAAGATACCTGGACTGAACTGTTCTAACTCAGCTCAAGATTAAACAAACCGAGGGTAAATATTCGTGTCGAATAATACAGATGGTCACCGGAACATGTTTTTGTTATAATTGTTCCACTAACAAACTCGCCTTATTGAGCACGACGCAATATTCGGGGCCACTCAGAGAACCCAATTAAACAGCACACCACCAGGGACTATGCCTCAGCAAACCAATTACGCAGTTCTTGACAGATAATTGAGATACGGACGACCGGTCACGGAACGTTTCAAAAGGTGTTGTCTCTCGCTATTGTCCACTGGTATTTAAGCCAGTTTAAGAGTGCTGTTATGTAACTCTCGATTTTCAATACAACAATACCTGGTTCCTTTCTTCTTGACGACACGCTCCAGACAATCAAAATACGGATGGGTACATGGTTTTTGTAAGTGAAGTTAGCGCACCAAGGATGTGAAATGACCAACACCAACCTTATAAATGACCAACACCATCCTTATAAATGACCAACACCATCCTTATAAATGACCAACACCAACCTAATAAATGACCAACACCATCCTTATAAATGACCAACACCATCCTTATAAATGACCAACACCAACCTTATAAATGACCAACACCATCCTTATAAATGACCAACACCAACCTTATAAATGACCAACACCAACCTTATAAATGACCAACACCAACCTTATAAAGACGCTGAGGCCTAGTTCCGTGGTCTCACACTTCATCTCAGTCCCTGCTATGGGACTATTATTTAAGCATGATTACGCACGACTCATGTTTGCAGATAGTCAAGTCAGGTCCTTTGTTACAATGTGGTGTAGTCTGTTGTACCATGTCATGAAGAACCGTCGCCCATGTGGTATTGAGTCTTCTACCATGACGTATTGAGTCGTATCCATGGTCTATAAAGTCTTCTACCACGAGCTATTGAGTTATCCATGGTCTATAGAGGCTTCTACCACGAGCTATTGAGTTATCCATGGTCTATATAGTCTTCTACCACGAGCTATTGAGTTATCCATGGTCTATAAAGTCTTCTACCACGAGCTATTGAGTTATCCATGGTCTATAGAGTTTTCTACCATAAGGTATAGTTCCTTACTGTTAAGTAAAGAGTCGTCTACCATGGGGTATAGACAATTGAGAAATGAGCCATAGAACCGACTCCACTATATCTGAACGTTGTGTTCAGTCCTTTACTTGTGCTGAACATGCTTACGGCAAAGATTGCATTCCCATGATGTCGGGATGGTTGGATACTTGGCCTTGACTCAGTGTTGTACTTATTTGAAGTTGGTTTCACTAGGAGAAGCGGCTTTACCATGACAAAAAACGGCGACATCCCAGTTTGTCAAACCGAGTGCAACGTGATTTGAAGCTGGTATGTTGAGATTGCAAACCAAGTTCACATACCTTTGGCATCACGCTCTTCCGCTGTAGTCGTTCCTATGTGGCGGAGTGTCTTCTACAATTCGGCGCACTCTTACATCACTTGATTGTAGAGTCGTCTATTATGGCATTTACAGTTTCAACCATATAATGTAGAGGACTCTACCATTAGGTGTTGTCTTTTACCATTTGATGTTTTCTTTCATAGAATGCAGTTTTGTAGCACAGGGTGCATATTCTTCTACCATGGTATGTTGAGTCCTCTACCATAGAGTGTGGATGGACGTGATCCGAGTAGGCGTGAGCGACACATGGATCACAGATGATGTCAATCATAGCACACCCGTCTGGAGGATCTCCGTTTACCTTCATCAGAACGCTAGGGAGGTGAGGACAGCTGTTGCAACCCGCCATTTAACACGCTTTTTAGGGGGCACACAGGAGTAAACATATGTACTGTGTGCATTCAGCAATAACAACCATAGGGTGGGGATTTATTTTTTATTTTTTTTGGTTTATAGCTTCTGCAGGAAAGAGTAGCCAGCATCATTCGTAAACTTCCCCAGTCGCTTCTGGTAGTTGACAGTGATATTATCTCTTGCTTACCGCATGCATCCATATAGTCACATAATCTTTTCTTGGAATGAGTATCCGCATAAAGTGTGGCTAGCAACATCCTAATATCAAACAACTTATTACAGAACCCACCACTATTATACGACGCAGTTATTCGATAGAAGAGCTAATACATGCTATTTTGGCCTTTCGTCCCAAATTCACGTTCAGCTACAAAGAAAGATAATACTGCTTGATAAATGGTCCAAGAGAATTGGGCTGAGATTTCCCGAAGACAAATCCAAGATTATGAGTTGGAATATTGATGAATTAAAAAATAACATTAGGTGCATTTCTTCTCCAACATGTGAATTCGTTTCTCTATCTGAGCAGCGACATTTGAACAGAGAAATATTTTAAATGAAGGATTCCAAAGGTGAGAGCGGCGTGAATTACCCTGGAGACATTACGAGAATCTAATGAAATCAGATTCCCGCGAAATATTAATAGCTTCAACTCAAATTACAATTTGGTACTGTTGTGTGGTTCAACGAGCAGAAGCATTAATGAGGAAAGTCAAAACATTCGTACAAAGATTATTATGAAGTACACAAGGTATGGTATGACAAGGCCACTAATTTTGGTGTGTGGCATAGGATCGGTCAACCACCAATAGCACACGAAGAAAAGATACGGCGATGGAGCTTGATAGGGAATACCTTTAGGAAGGTTCAATAGTATTCCAAGACAATTTCTGTTCTAGAACCCCGAAGGTATGAGACGTAGAAGCAGACCTCAGCATACCTGGAGGTTTGAAGTTAAAGAACACCTAAAAAGTCATCGGTCAATTGGATAATGTTGGAAAGGTTCGCGTAAGAAATACATGCTTCACGGCTATTTGTTGAAGACCGTCGCTAAGCACGGAGTTGTAAGGTTTTGATTGGATGATTTATTGATTGTAGTACAATAATGACCCTATGCTTGGTGATGAGAGTGATGGAGATGTGTTGTCATGGTGATATGTCCCACAGCTAGCGGTGCCGAGTTCTTCATGGCTTGTCCGGGGTTGCACTAACTCTTCGGCTATCCTAAGATGAAACGTTGAAGGTGTACTGCAGCCTTCTCGCTGCAGTACAATGCGAAACGTATCATATGGGTCATCACTATATATAGATCACATTGCCGGTTCCCACCTTATTGCGCAGACTGCTGTAAAACATCCTGCTACCAGGTGAACTTCATGAAATGAGTTGGAGTATTGGTCAAAATGTTGAAACTGACCGTGACGTGATCTCCGGTCTTGATCAGTATGTTTCACCAGACCCTATTTCAAAGTGAGGACCAAGTAAGTATATTTCTCGTTGTCCTGGGGTGAGGTGGGGGTCTTGTCTAGTCTATTTATCCCTGTCTTGTCGTGAGTAGGGAGTCTTGGTCAGTATGTGTGACCATATCATGACGAGAGGTTGGAATCCTGACCAGTACGTTTCACCTGGTGTGATTAGGGTTATTGGTCAGTATGTTTCAAACTGGTGTGAAGTGTGTGGTCTTGTCTTGGTCAGTATGTGTCACCATACTATGACGTGAGATTAGAATCTTGACCAGTATGCGTCACATGTCGGGAGATTGGCTCATGATCGTTATGTTCTACAAGACCCTTAAATGATGTGGAGGTCAGCTGTGCTTATCTTGTGCACACAGGTGCGTTTTGGGGTAATCCTTCAATAGCAGTCGTATTTATCCTAGCTAATTTCGAAGAGGTTCATCTTAAGAAAAGCAGCATAAGTATTTAAACTTTCAAGATTTATTTAGTGACGAACCCACGCTATAAATAATTACTTTCTGATTAGGCGCCAGATGACATGATATATGTGGGCTATGAGGTTTATTCTAAAAAATAAACGTCCCAATGTCTTTCTGTTTTATTCTGAATCAAAGTCCCTTCACTTTGAGTAAATTCATTGATGATTCGTCCATCTCAGCAAATGGCGAAGGTTGAAAATACCAGTACTTCGCTGGTTGTACATATTCAGATAATGTCCTCTCTCTCTCTCTCTCTCTCTCTCTCTCTCTCTCTCTCTCTCTACCGACATCTGATCAATGTTGGTACAAGGGGCGTGTCATAAGTGTGTACCCTGACTATGAAGGAATAGGAGGAAAACGTTGATATTTGGCGCAAATGTAGCTCATGTAGGCAGTTTAAGTGTGGCCGTTCCCATGTTGCTGATCTACCAAGATCAGGAAGACCATCCTCAGAGTGCAACGATGAAAATGATGCAAGAGCGAAGAAAATCATTGACCAGGATAGGAAAATAGTCTTTGCAGAGATATATAGATCAGCAAAACGGAATGAAAGTACAGTTTTTAGAATTTTACACAACAGACTGAACATGAGAAAAGTGTGGGCCCGCTGGGTCCAGTGTCTGCTGACATGTGAACAGAAACAAACGAGGGTTGATTGCTGTGACCAGTTGCTCAAAATGTGGCGGTCGAAAAACATGTTTGCCGACCATGGCGACAGTAGATTAGACTTGAGTTCACCATTATGACCCAGAATCAAAAATGTCCAGCATGCAGTGGAAAACCCCGGGCTCACCAACACATGCCAAGCCAATAGCACAAAAATCTACATGAAAAGTGATGCTGACTGCTTGTTGAGACGTCAAAGGCGTCATATTGAAAAATTAACCGCCTCATGGCAATACGGTTAATGGGCAATATTATGCAGATCTCCTTACCAAACTAAGAAAGACTGTGACCAGAAAACGAGGGATAGCGCACACTCAAATTCTGCCTTATCTTCAAGATAACGCGCCCTCCCATAAAGTAAGCATTGCGCTGCAGACAGCCAACGATTTGAATATAGAAATTCTTCCACACGCACCATATTTTCCAGATTTAGATTCATCAGACTTTTTTTCTTTTCCCAAAACTTACCAGCTGAAAGGAAATCATTTTAACAATGACCAAGATGCCATACTAGCTTGTGATAACAGGTTTATTTCGAAAAATAGGTTACTTTATTCTAAAAAGTCTTTTCAAGGTCTCGCAGAGATGGCAGAAATGTATAAATTCAGGTGTTGGCTACATCGAGAAGGAATAAGCACTTTGCCCAATATAAACTTTCTCGGCCTACTCCTTAATGGTCAGGGTAAAGACTTATAACAAGCCCGTTGTTGTTATTGAATACAAGCTGTCTACGTATTGTTATTGAATACAAGCTGTCTACGTGTTGTTATTTAATACAACTTGTCTACGTGTTTTTTATTGAATACAAGCTGTCTACGTGTTGTTATTGAATACAACCTGTCTACGTATTGTTATTGAATACACGCTGTCTACTTTTGGTTTCCGCTACAACAGCAACAACAGCTGATTTAATTCAAGTTTTTGACCTTTCTTCTTTTAAAGTGGTTTATAGAGACCCCTCTTGCGTTCCGAAGTCTGCTTGAGAAGATGGACCATGGTTTTTAGTTCCTCGTACAATGCGAAACGTCTAAATGAGCTCACCGATGTGGGAATTATAGTGTAAGTCCCCACCTCGTTGGCCAGACTGCTGTAACATCCTGTTTCCAGGATTAAGACATGGACGTTCGGTATGTTTCAACTGCCTCTGACGCTACGCGCTGAACAAAGACGAGATTAAATACCGTTACCTTGCCATTAGAGACCCACTGTTCCCTTGCCATTAGAGACCCACTGCTCCCTTGCCATTAGAGACCCACTGTTTCCTTGCCCTTAGAGACGCACTGTTGCCTTACCATTAGAGATCCACTGTTCCCTTGCCATTAGAGATCCACTGTTCCCTTGCCATTAGAGATCCACTGTTCGCTTGCCACTAGAGATCCACTGTTCCCTTGCCATTACAGATCCACTGTTCCCTTGCCGCTAGAGATCCACTGTCCCCTTGCCATTAGAGATCCACTGTTCCCTTGCCATTAGAGATCCACTGTTCCCTTGTCATTAGAGATCCACTGTTCCCTTGCCATTAGAATTTGACTGTTTCCTTACCATTAAATATCAGTGGCCGTATACCTATGTTTGCGTATGCAAATTAGGAAGCGAAATCATTTTTAACACAGACCTACCGTGCACTACTTGCCGACTGCAGGAGCTTGTCTATAATCATTGAACCTAAAAATCTTCATCTCATACATCAGCAATGGTTTCCGCTTAGGTTCTAGATCGTTCTTTCAAAAACCCTGAGCTATTCCACACTGTATATAGGTAGATACTATAGGTGTATCGGACTTTAGACAACCCTCACATTCGGCTGTTATACCAGGATTCTGCAATGACCTGTTCCCAATTAAGACGACAAGATTTCAGCACTGGTACCGGAATAGATAACGTTGAGCAGTCAGGCACTACAGTCCAGCTCAAATGTTCTCTAAGCAGCCAACGGGAAAATTGCCAAGTAATTCTAGAGCAGAGACAGAGACATTGAACGCTGCAGTAGAAGCTATGCTGACTGGCGAAAGCAATGGAAGTCTTATTTTACAGATGCCCTGTCCGTGGTTACAACACTAAGGGTCAGAAAAATACAGACCTAAATGACCTAAGATCAGTACTCTGTCAACTATGTCAGCCCAGCAGTCGAAACTTAGAAAAGCCGTAGTAAAGTGTGTCCCATCTCACTGTAACTTTCAAGACAGCGAGAAGGCAGACAGGCTGGCAAAAGAAGATGAAGATTACCAGTACCAAATTCATATGTGATCTATGAAGAGTCCAAAATATTTATTAGGGTCAGATACATGGACAAATGGGAAACAGAACATAGTCCTTACACAAAAATCGATGCATTTACCAGTTGAACAGAAGAGAGCAGATGGTGGTCTTCAGACTCCGCACAGGCCACAATATTCTGAGGTACATGTATTAATAGACTGAAGATATGTGCTACTGACGAGTGCATCTGTGGTACTTGGAAAATGATCCCTGAACATCTGCTGCAAATTTTCCGGACATACGAGGACCAGATAAAGCATATGCGGCGATCACCAGTGACAACACTAGACACGCTCTATGGAAGTATCGACAGCCTCCGGATCACAGCTGCTTTCTATGAACAAATTCAAGTCGACGTCTGACAATGTACGAAGAAGAAGAAGATCTTCAAATCGATGATCATTTGTAATGAATCTCCAACGACCTCTGTCTCTTTTCGTCACGGTATAATCACCCCACTTCTGACCTTCACAGCTCATGTTTGCATTCTCCCACTTTAATCTTGTTTATCTTTGTCAGTTTTGCCCTTACCCAAAAGGTTGAGTATTGTTTTCAGAAAGCTATTTTCCGTGTCCGTAATATCAGAACCTTCGTTCAGCAATTATCTCTTCACTTCTTGTTTATTCAAGACTTCTTTATTTGTTGTTTTTTCTGTCGAATAGTTTCTTCCCATTTAAATATATATATCAGCATCTAAAAAGTGTCAATTTTCTTTTCCAATCAGTTATTCATTGTCCATGGTTCTGCATCATACAGTAAAAACTATTACACATACCATTAGATCACTCTCATTTTTAATTATTGAATGATTTGTTGATCAAAACAATGAAATCACGCTGAGAGCTAAAGGTGTATCTACAGTTATCATAACGTTATTTGTTCATCTTTTTTGGTTATTAATTGTTATCATTCATGGGTTTCCAGTACATCTGTTAGTTGAAAGAAAATTTAATGACCATTGTTTGTGTTTTTGTCTCAATATTTAAAAATAAATCAATTTTATGCTTCAAGTATATTGATGTTTGAGCATTAATTTAATTAAATAACGTTTGCTTTAAAATATACATATCAGTAAAATATACATATCAGTAAAATATACGTATCAGCAAAATATACATATCAATAAATATACATATCAATAAAATATACATATAAGTAAAATATACATATCAGTAAAATAAACATATCAGTAAAATATACATATCAGTAAATATGCATATCAGTAAAATATACATATCAGTAAAATATACATATCAGTAAAATATACATATCAGTAAAATATGATAGTTTGTCCATCACAAGTGATGAAGACCACTCTCTTTGTTCAGCCGTGTGGACAGTCGTATCTCTTGCCGTGTCCGCTGAAATGGGTGACTTGCGCGGAGATTTGGATTAAAGTGAGGAAGAAACTGCGCCTTTTGTCGACCTCACTCACAGAGCCTAAGCTACCTTTTGCCAGTGGCAAGACATTCATCGAGACGACTGGTGATAGCATAGGATGCAGATTTTGCCTCAGGGTTACCACCGAAGCCTTTCCGTAAACACGTAACCCGCAGGGTAGAAAGGTGGGAAGGCATCTAACGCAGTTTGTCGTGCCTTTTCGATAACCACAAGATGTCGTATGGACAACACTCAGCGTGTGAGTGAGTCTGGCATCTCTCCCAGCTGTATTCAGTTCATCATAGTAGCATCTAAAATTCTCACGTGCCAAATTCATGAAGGTGAACCGGCAGAACTAACCCGTGAGATACGACACAAGTATAACTAGTTTAAGCGTAGCGCCATTCAGCCGGCGTCCAGACCAGGATAAACGGATGGAAGAAATCACAAAAAAGAACGAAATAACAAGTCCAGACGGAAAACAATTCCACGTATCCGTTAACACAAGTGGAAGTCGTCGACTAGTGGGAATTCCAGGCAAATCCGTGGTCTGGCGGCATCCATAATGATCCAAAACAGTAGAGAAATGTAGACTCGCAGCCAGTTACGGCGCCATCTTTGCCAGTAAAATATACATGTTAGTAAAATATACTGAAAATATTCAGTACCGTCAGACTCCATGAGATTGAACATAATGAACCGGGATCAAGATGCTCAGCAGCGCATGAGCTGCAGTGGTCAGCGACCCATAGCTGACTGCTAGCGTCAGGGCCAGCGAACCAGAGCTGCCAAGACCCTTCTACACCTCCACGCGGTGATCATGGATAATAGGCTGCAGCAGGGCAGATTGGCTTAGGAGAAGGGACCGAAGAGGGAATGCTAACCCGGTACTAAAAAAATGCTTGCTGAAGTCGGATGTTTTGGACCGAAAGGTGCAAATATCGCAGTCAAGCTGTGAACTACGACACAACGCATTCCGTTCTCTGGACTACATTCTGTTACTTAAGCCTTTTAGGGTTTAGTAGCGGGAGATTGAGAACGAACGAAGAAGAAGAAGAACATAATGAACCGCAAACTATCCTTCTGCCAATAACTATCTTCCTCAGTCCTTTCATGTTTCTCATATTTAATTCAGAATTATTTGTCAATATTTGATAGAGCAATATGTGTACTGTTCTTGACCTCTGATAGTTTGAAGATTTTGTTGTCAGTTGCCACCTTTGATTTTACCTTTACTCAAACTATTTCTATAAGATTTAAGTTTGAATGGTTCAGTAGCAATCATAAACACCTCTGACCATGCTCATGGATTACTTTGTCAATGTGAGACGTCTTTACACTGTCTGTATTGTTTACAAGTGACTAAAATTCAGGTTTGAGATATATTTTCCGTAAATGTAATGTTTTCTTTTGTTAGTCAAAGTTTGATCTCGATCTTAATAGTTTCTGAGGCCAGGACCTTATCTTCAATTGCCACTACATTGTGGTAGGATGTATTGTCCATTATCAGAGAGCACGGTCTCTTTAATGACAGAAGTACCGTTTTCTAAAATCTTTCTAAATATGTGCTCATTCCTCTCAGAATAGTGTTCCCAACACGAGTTAACCATTTTACTATCAGACGACATGGTTTTACTATCAGATGACATGCGTTTTACTGTCAGAGAAACATGGATTTACTATAAGAGGATATGGTTTTACTATCAGTGTACATTATGTCTGCTACCTGCATGGACTTTTATAAATCGCAGTCCTTAACCACTTGCCACAATTCTCTTGATATTTCCCACTGCAGGTTGGCAATCCCTTCCACTAGTATGGTGTGCATGTGTCCATATTTCAGCTATATACAGAGTATCGTAATTTACGCATTCCTCTTCTTTCCAGTAAATATACTACTGAAAGCTACATTTATGAATCTTCTCACTAATAAAAATTGTTCTGCCCAATGTAACTGAAAGCTACATTTATGAATCTTCTCACTAAAAAAAATTGTTCTGCCTAATGTATGCTTGCGAAATTTGAGGTCAACACACCTGATAATTTTCCATAATGTCATTTTAGAGATAGTAATACCATTGTTCCTTCTCAGTGAAAATTGGCAATTTCCTTAGGGTCAATGCTTCTTTAGAATCCAACATTCTATAAATTTCCCGTTTAATGACTTCTCTGTCAAAGCTATCAACTTTCATTTTTCTTCCTTTCTCCCTGGTGATATCTGTAGAAAGAATGCCATGTTATTGTGTCCAGGATGTGAATTACCTGTCTCTAATGCCCAGGGCATGAGCTCTTCTTTGATCTGAGATTGTAAAACGAGGGTAGACTCCCGCGTTTAGATTCACATGAGAAATATTTATATAATGCATTTTACTTAAATATCTACCCCATTTTGTCCAATTAATTTGTGCATATTTTCTCGTCAAAGTTCATGTTAAACCGTCGTCGTTTGTCACTTCTTTGACATGTAGGGCACCTTTCCGAACTAGTTTCCATCCATCAACTCTTAAAACAGGTCATTAACGTCAAGGAAGATGTGAAACGGCACTCTTCGTCATGGCTTCGTCCCTGCATTCGTTTATGCAGCACCTGGTTCTGCAAATTGGGAAGATGTCATAGTGACTGCATGCAGCCTGGGACATGCCACTCATTGTAATCTTGGACGAATGGCGCGATCGACTCTTGTCGTTTACGCAGCAATCTACCTATCTACCGACCTACCTGCATACTCACCTACTTACTTACATACCTAGTTTTTGACTAACACAAGATTAACTGCAATTCTTCAGGTGCATTGAATTGTTTTCCTTTATATCCGTGAACAAACACGCAGCTTTCGGGATTCACCTGCACTGAACTTTCTGGTTTGGAAGCAATAGAGACTAACGCATAGTTGTTTCTTCTGTTAGTAGGTATCGAATTCAAACAGCAGGACCAGATAATAGGATTTTGATATCAGAGACTTTTCACTATCAGTGGGTATGTTTTTTACTATCACAGAATATGTGTTTCAATATCATAGGGTATGTGTTTTACTATCACAGCGTATGTGTTTACATATATCATAGGGTATGTGTTTACATATATCATAATGTTTGTGTTTCAATATCAAAGGTTATGTGTTTTACTATAAAAGGTTATGTGTTTCAAAATCAAAGGGTATGTGTTTTACTATAAAAGGTTACGTGTTTCAATATCAGAGGGTATGTGTTTTACTATAAAAGGTTATGTGTTTCAATATCAAAGGGTATGTGTTTTACTATAAAAGGTTATGTGTTTCAATATCAAAGGGTATGTGTTTTACTATAAAAGGTTACGTGTTTCAATATCAGAGGGTTAACATGATAGGAAAGATACTGCAACCGACCTTCTAACGACATTTTCAGGGTGCCCAATACAGAAAATTTGATCATCGCGGGCTTTCAACAACAACAAGAATAATAACAACAACAACAACAACAATGGTCATACGTGGGTACGTTGTTCATTATCATGAGACATGTTTTATTATCAGTTGTTTTACTATCAGAAGACCCTAGTTTGCCAATCAGAGGACATGTGTTTTACAATCAGAGGACATGTGTTTTATAATCAGAGGACATGTGTTTTACAATCAGAGGACCATAGTTTTTTCTATCAGAGAACACGTGTTTTACCATTAAAGGACAAGCGTTTTACTATCATACGATCATGATTTTACAATCAGAGGACCGTAGTTTTACTATCAGAGGACCGTAGTTTTACCATCAGAGGACACATGTTTAACTATCAGAGGACAAGTGTTTTACTATCAGAGAACAAGTGTTTTACTATCAGAGGACCATAGATTTACCATCAGAGGACACGTCTTTTACTATCAGAGGACACGTGTTTTATTATCAGAAGACGTGTATTTTTCTACCAGCGGAAAAGTGTTTTACTATCACAAGACATGTATTTTACTAAAAGAGGACAAGTGTTATCCTTTCAAAGGTCATTTCTTCTTCTTCTTCTTCTTCTGCGTACACAGTCAGACAGTAACCATTATTTTCTCGAAAAAAGCGGCGGTCATCCTGAGACTCTCGCCACTACCATAGAGCTTGTCTTGCAGTTCCACTGGCAATGGCCACATCTGCTCTCTCTGATCCTCGTATGTCGGGCAGTTCTGCAGCAGATGTTCAGTGGTCATTTTACCAGTACCGCACGGGCATTCGTCGGTACACCCTATCTTCAATTTGTTGAAGAGGTGGTACCTCAGTCTGTTGTGGCCAGTGCGAAGTCTGAAGACAACGACCTGCTCTCTTCGGTTCAACTGGTAATAGGCATCGTTTTTGGTGTAACCAGTATGTTCGGTTTCCCATTTGGACATGTACCTGGCTTTGATAAGCCGTTTTGACTCTTCGTACGTCATACTGGTATCTATTTGTGGTAGCCTTGCACCTTCTTTTGCCAGTCTGTCTGCCTCCTCGTTGCCTTGGATGTTGCAGTGTGACGGAACCCACTGTACCACTACCCTTTTTGGTGCGGACTGTTGGCACAGTTTGCAGAGTGCTGCTCTTAAGTCATTAAGCTCAGTGTTTTTCTGGCTTTTTAGCGCTGTGACTACTTCGAGAGCATCTGTCAGCAGGACTATATGGCTCTCATTTTCACTGTGTGTTACCATTTCTTCCACTGCCGCCCTCAGTGCCTCTGCCTCTGCTCTGAAATTGCTCGTGTACTTACCAGTAGCGAATGACAGTGTTATTTTTCTGCCATTTGGTAGGTTCAGGAATGCTCCTGCCCCTCCGTTCTGTGTAGTGTTTGTTACAGAACCGTCGGTGTATGCATGGGTCCAGTCCATGCTTGGGTAGCTTTTCGTTATGAAGCTTAGGGTAGTGTCTCTCCTTTCTTTTTCACTCTGGCAGTTTTTGTTTGCAATACCTGGTATATTTTCTACCACCTCTGGAAATATATCCTGCCTCCAAGTAGGTTTTCGTACAGTAGTGATGGGTTTTGGTGTTGTTAGTGCGTTTATGGGATCTTCGTGCATCTTTGCTTTGGCTATTTCTGCAAAGTTTCTCCGCTTTAGTTTCCCAGTTCCCAAATTGTTTAGCCTCTGGTACATTGGATGGTCCGTCAGTCTTCGGAGTTTCTCTGACTGCAGCTGGGCTCTGCAGTCTCTTCTGTCGGTCATGGATTGCAGTTTTGTAATCTTTTCAAGTTCTACAATTGGCGTTGACTTCATGCCACCTGTTATAATTCTCATGGCTTGGTTTTGAAGTTTGTTAACTTTATCGAAGTTCGCCTTCGCTGCTGTTGTCCATGCCGCGATGCCATACTCGAGAACTGGTCTCACTCTTCCAGTGTACAGTTTCTTTAGTATGCCTTCGTCTGCTCCCCAGCTTGTGCCAGCAAGTTTCCTCATGATCGCCATTCTTTCTCTGGCTTTCATTCGGTTTCTCTCAATCTGACTTTTCCATGTCATGCGCCGATCAAATGTGACTCCCAGATAGGTTGGGTTGTCGTTTGGCTGCAGGATTTTGCCATTTAGGCTTAATTTGGTACTTTGGGGTTTTAATGAGAGCAAGAATATTGTGCACGTGGTTTTCTCCTCGTTTATTTTGACCAGCCATGAGTTCGCCCACTCTTCCAGCGATGTTAGGGCCGTTTGCATCCGATTTCTTGCTATGGTGAGATTCTTTTCAGAGGTCCACATAGCCAGATCGTCTGCAAACATTGAGCTATGGACTCTTCTTGGTATATTCTCTGTAATGTCGTTTATATATACCAGGAAGAGTGTGGGTGACAGTACTCCCCCTTGGGGTACTCCCTGCTCGAGTGTCACCTTTTTGCTCATCTGCCCTTGTACTTGGACTCTGGCCGTTCTTTGTTTGAGGTAGTGGTTGATCCACTTGTACATCTTCCCACAAACATCACTTCTCCTTAGCTTGACTCTAAGTCCATCCTTCCAGACTTTGTCAAATGCCTTTTCCAGATCCACCCAAACAGCTACTGTGTGTTTCTGTGCCTGGTAGGCATCTTCTATCTCCTGGGCTATGAGGATGACCTGGTCCTCAGTGGATCTGTGCTGTCTAAAGCCGGCTTGCTGTGGAATTAGTATTCGTTTTTCTTCCAGATGCCACATCAGTCTGGTGTTTATCATCCGTTCCATCAGCTTGCCGACACAGCTCAGTAGGCTTATGGGCCTGTATCCATTCGGATCTGTTTTGTCCTTTCCTGTTTTTGGTACTGGTACCAGTATTGCATCTTTCCATGCCTGGGGTACAATACCCCTTTTCCAGCTTTGGTTCAGGACTGATAGTAGTTTTCAAAGGTCATTTGATTTACTATCAGAGGACATGGTTTTACTATAAGAGGACAAGTGTTTTACTATCAGAGGACAAGCGTTTTACTATAAGAGGACAAGTGTTTTACTATCAGAGGACAAGCGTTTTACTATAAGAGGACAAGTGTTTTACTATCAGAGGACAAGCGTTTTACTATAAGAGGACAAGTGTTTTACTATCAGAGGACAAGCGTTTTACTATAAGAGGACAAGTGTTTTACTATCAGAGGACAAGCGTTTTACTATAAGAGGACAAGTGTTTTACTATCAGAGGACAAGCGTTTTACTATAAGAGGACAAGTGTTTTACTATCAGAGGACAAGCGTTTTACTATAAGAGGACAAGTGTTTTACTATCAGAGCACAAGTGTTATCCTTTCAAAGGTCATTTGATTTACTATCAGAAGATAATTGTTTTACTATCAGAGGACATGGTTTTACAATAAGAGGACAAGTGTTTTACTATCAGAGGACAAGCGTTTTACTATTAGAGGTCATGTAATTTACTATTAGAAGACATGCTTTTACTATCAGGACCTGTGTTTTACAATTAGACGACATGTAATTTACTTTCAGAGGACGTGGTTTACTAAATGAGGAAACATATTTTACTATTAGACGTCAAGTGTTTTACTATTAGAGGTCAATTTATTTACTATTAGAGGACAAGGTTTTCCTATCAGAGGACATGGTTTTACTATCAGAGGACATGGTTTCACTATCAGACCGGTCATTCACTATCAGAGGACATGGTTTTACTATCAGAGGACATGGTTTTACTATCAGAGGACAATGTTTTACTATCAGAGGACATGGTTTTACTATCAGATAGATCATTTACTATCAGAGGACATGGTTTTACTATCACAGGACATAGTTTTACTATCATAGGACATGGTTTTACTATTAGAGGACATGGTGTTACTATCAGACAGGTCAGTTACTATCAGAGGACATGGTTTTACTATCAGAGGACAAGTGTTTTTCTTTCAGAGTCCAAGTGATTTACTATCAGAGGACATGGTTTTACTATCGGGGAGCATGTTTCTACTGTTAGAGGACATAGTTTTACTTTTGGGATATATGTAATTTTGCAAGTCTTTGGAGCATTTATTTAGAAAAAGTGTTCATGGTGATCTTGCTAGTGAAGGCATTTAGGAATGTTTCCAGTCATCCACATTCCTGCTTCAGCATAGACTTCAACTTTCTATTGTTTTTATTGTATCTGTTCTCAAACAGAAACATTCACTCACATTTTCTATCAAATATTAAGCAAAGACCTCTTTTTCACATGGCCACTTTTGTAAGGAATCTTTTCTCAAACGTTGATGTTCGCTCACATTTTCCTTAAAATACGAAACAAAGACCTCTGTTTAAAATGTCCACTTTTGTAGTGAATCTTTTCACAAACGGTAACATTGACTCATATTTTTCTTAAAATAAGAAACAAAGACCTATGTTTAAAATGTCCACTTTTGTAGTGAATCATTTCCCAAACATTGACATTCTCTCCCATTCTGCTTCAAATTTGAAGCAAAGGCCACCACTGCTGCTGGTCTGTTGACAAGAAGCCCATACGTACTTAGAAGCGGCTGATGAATGTGGTAATGTTCTTTTTACCTTGTGAACTTGTTCGCTGCAAGCACATCCCTCTTTAATCGTAATTTACGACTTGCAGGGACGGTGACAGTCGCTCCTTTCTTGTCATCTCGTGTACCTCTCTAGATCATATTTCAAATCATAATTTGGTCTAAACTAACATCTTTGTTGGATCTTTTGTATCGTTGCAGTAAGAAATGGGAACCCGAAAACTGTGAGTTGTAACTCTGATAATACGAACCCATTTTGTACAGTGGAATGCGGAGGGAGTCATTAACAAAAAACTTTCCCTAACACATCACCTGCATGAAGGTAAGATTGACGTGGCATGTATCCAGGAAACGCACCTCAACAATAACCATAAATTCTCAATCAGAGGATACCAGACTTTCCGTCTAGATAGAGAAGGCCACAAAGGAGGGGTCCTGATACTGACCAGAAACAGCATACCGAGTAGCGCGGTACCTGTCAATCACACCGGACAAGCAGAAATTGTAGGAGTTGACATAATGGCTCAAGAGACGAAGCTCCGCATTTTCAATCTGTACGGACCACCAAACAGAGACCTATCGCTCTCGAGTATGGAGGTCAGAGACTCCAACTGCATAGTGGTTGGAGATTTCAACAGCCACTCGGAGAGATGGGGATACTCTGACACAGACAGCAGAGGTGACGAAGTGGAAGATTGGGAGATAGATGCAAATCTCTCCCTAATCAATAGGCCGGAGGATAGCCCTAGCTTCTATTCAAGAACATGGCATACCACCTCGACTCCAGATTTGGCCTTCTCCACACAGGACATACACTATAAAATAGACCGCCAGGTGCTAAACCAACTGGCAGGTAGCGACCACAGGCCGATCAGGCTAACCATTGACATGGAAGTAGGCCCACAGGAAACAAAACCGCTCCCACGTTGGAATTACAAACGAGCCGACTGGGACAGATTTGCAATCCTGACAGATGGGCTGTGTGAAACCATCAACACACGAAACACCAAAATGAAGCCCATGGTAGAGAGCCTAAGCAAGGCAATAATGCAAGCCGCCACTGAAACCATCCCAAGAGGAGCTAGGAAAAACTATAAGCCCTACTGGAATGATGAGTTACAGAAAGTGGAAGATGCAGTAACAAATGCTAGGAACATGGCAGAACGAGAAAAATCCGTGGAGGCAAACATCGCCCTCAAAGCCGCCGCGGCGAAGTACAAACACACTCTCAAGCAAACAGCAAGAGAAAGTTGGAAAAATAAAACGGAAAGTTTAAACCTGGACAAAGAAGGGAACAAGCTATGGAAGCTAGTCAGAGCCATGAACGACGAAACCCCGTCAAATAAACAAATTACTATCAAGCAAGGCGAGAACTTGATCACAGGTAAGAAAGCCGCAAACGCCTTTGTCGATCACTATGCCAGAGCAAACCACATCGAGGTCCCTGCAGATAAGCATACAGACATTAGCGAAGAGCTAAAGGGGCACGAAAACATAAATACGGCTCCTGAAGAGCACATGATGGCCAAACTAACAATGCGCGAAATGGAAGAGGCTATGAGAACACTAAAGAGAAGGAAATCTCCCGGAAAAGACGGGATAACCAACCGAAATGCTGATGGGGCTGGGCCAAACAGCGAAGAAAAAACTACTATCAGTCCTGAACCAAAGCTGGAAAAGGGGTATTGTACCCCAGGCATGGAAAGATGCAATACTGGTACCAGTACCAAAAACAGGAAAGGACAAAACAGATCCGAATGGATACAGGCCCATAAGCCTACTGAGCTGTGTCGGCAAGCTGATGGAACGGATGATAAACACCAGACTGATGTGGCATCTGGAAGAAAAACGAATACTAATTCCACAGCAAGCCGGCTTTAGACAGCACAGATCCACTGAGGACCAGGTCATCCTCATAGCCCAGGAGATAGAAGATGCCTACCAGGCACAGAAACACACAGTAGCTGTTTGGGTGGATCTGGAAAAGGCATTTGACAAAGTCTGGAAGGATGGACTTAGAGTCAAGCTAAGAAGAAGTGATGTTTGTGGGAAGATGTACAAGTGGATCAACCACTACCTCAAACAAAGAACGGCCAGAGTCCAAGTACAAGGGCAGATGAGCAAAAAGGTGACACTCGAGCAGGGAGTACCCCAAGGGGGAGTACTGTCACCCACACTCTTCCTGGTATATATAAACGATATTACAGAGAATATACCAAGAAGAGTCCATAGCTCAATGTTTGCAGACGATCTGGCTATGTGGACCTCTGAAAAGAATCTCACCATAGCAAGAAATCGGATGCAAACGGCCCTAACATCGCTGGAAGAGTGGGCGAACTCATGGCTGGTCAAAATAAACGAGGAGAAAACCACGTGCACAATATTCTCGCTCTCATTAAAACCCCAAAGTACCAAATTAAGCCTAAATGGCAAAATCCTGCAGCCAAACGACAACCCAACCTATCTGGGAGTCACATTTGATCGGCGCATGACATGGAAAAGTCAGATTGAGAGAAACCGAATGAAAGCCAGAGAAAGAATGGCGATCATGAGGAAACTTGCTGGCACAAGCTGGGGAGCAGACGAAGGCATACTAAAGAAACTGTACACTGGAAGAGTGAGACCAGTTCTCGAGTATGGCATCGCGGCATGGACAACAGCAGCGAAGGCGAACTTCGATAAAGTTAACAAACTTCAAAACCAAGCCATGAGAATCATAACAGGTGGCATGAAGTCAACGCCAATTGTAGAACTTGAAAAGATTACAAAACTGCAATCCATGACCGACAGAAGAGACTGCAGAGCCCAGCTGCAGTCAGAGAAACTCCGAAGACTGACGGACCATCCAATGTACCAGAGGCTAAACAATTTGGGAACTGGGAAACTAAAGCGGAGAAACTTTGCAGAAATAGCCAAAGCAAAGATGCACGAAGATCCCATAAACGCACTAACAACACCAAAACCCATCACTACTGTACGAAAACCTACTTGGAGGCAGGATATATTTCCAGAGGTGGTAGAAAATATACCAGGTATTGCAAACAAAAACTGCCAGACCGAAAAAGAAAGGAGAGACACTACCCTAAGCTTCATAACGAAAAGCTACCCAAGCATGGACTGGACCCATGCATACACCGACGGTTCTGTAACAAACACTACACAGAACGGAGGGGCAGGAGCATTCCTGAACCTACCAAATGGCAGAAAAATAACACTGTCATTCGCTACTGGTAAGTACACAAGCAATTTCAGAGCGGAGGCAGAGGCACTGAGGGCGGCAGTGGAAGAAATGGCAACACACAGTGAAAATGAGAGCCACATAGTCTTGCTGACAGATGCTCTCGCCGTAGTCACAGCGCTAAAAAGCCAGAAAAACACTGAGCTTAATGACTTAAGAGCAGCACTCTGCAAACTGTGCCAGCTGTCCGCACCAAAAAGGGTAGTGGTACAGTGGGTTCCGTCACACTGCAACATCCAAGGCAACGAGGAGGCAGACAGACTGGCAAAAGAAGGTGCAAGGCTACCACAAACAGATACCAGTATGACGTACGAAGAGTCAAAACGGCTTATCAAAGCCAGGTACATTACCAAATGGGAAACCGAACATACTGGTTACACCAAAAACGATGCCTATTACCAGTTGAACCGTAGAGAGCAGGTCGTTGTCTTCAGACTTCGCACTGGCCACAATAGACTGAGGTACCACCTATTCAACAAATTGAAGATAGGGTGTACCGACGAATGCCCGTGCGGTACTGGTAAAATGACCACTGAACATCTGCTGCAGAACTGCCCGACATACGGGGATCAGAGAGAGCAGATGTGGCCATTGCCAGTGGAACTGCAAGACAAGCTCTATGGTAGTGGCGAGAGTCTCAGGATGACCGCCGCTTTTTTCGAAAAAATAATGGTTACTGTCTGACTGTGTACGCAGAAGAAGAAGAAGAAGAACCCATTTTGTGTCTGTCAGATAACCAAAAGTTGCTTACAATGTTGACGGCTTTTTTGCTTTAAAGTACAATGTCGAACCAGTGCCTTCACTCAGCTTATCTCAGCGCCTGATTGGTTGGCATAAAGCGCTTTGGGCAACCAAGAGGATGTATAATATCAACGGAAATATTATAACAGTCCTTGAACACCTGTATAACAAGGCGTCTAGCGCAGTTCTTGTGAATGGGAGGCGAGGAGACTGGTTTCGCACATCAGTTGGCGTGAGACAGTGGTGTACACTCTCTCCAACTCTTTTCAATATATTCCTTGAAGGAATTATGAGTGAGACACTTGAGGTCACTTTGGTACTGTCAAGATAGGAGGCCGAACGATTAACAACCTTCGTTTTGCAGATGGCATCGACGGGTTGGCGGGTTCAGAAGCTGAACTCCAGGAATGGGTCAGAAGGCTCGATGAAACAGCTGTTGACTATGATATGGAGATGAACGCTGGAAAGACAAAATTAATGATCAACAACGCCACGGGCTTCAACAGCAGGATAAAAGCTAACGGTCAGGAACTCGAAGTGGTTGACCGTTTTAAATATCTTGGGTCGATTGTCAGTGATGAAGGATCAACAAAATGTGAAGTATTGGCCAGAATAGCACAGACAATAGCGGCGCTTGCACGGCTTAACAAAATCTGGCAAGATAAACGGTTAGCACTACGCACGAAAATAAGATTAATGTGTACACTGGTCCTGTCAATATTCCTCTATGCCTGTGAGACATGAACAGTTACAGCTGACCTTCAACGAACGATACAGGACTTGGAGATGAGATGTTTCCGAAAACTTTTAAACGTCACGTACAAAGATCGAGTTACAAATGAGGTAACACGAGATAGAATTACAACAGCAATAGGGCCTTTCGAAGATCTCTTGGCAACTGTCAAAAGAAGGAAACTCACTTGGTACGGTCACATATCGAGATCAAATGGTCTTGCAAACACAATCCTCCACGGAAAGGTGCATGCCACGACGAAGAGGCCGGCCCAAAAAGAGATGGGAAGACACCATAAAAGAATGGGCCAGTCACAGGCAGAGGCATCTGACAGAAAGGAATGTCGTGGAGTTGTGAGTATGTCTTCATGTGTGCCCCAACGACCTCACCGGTTACGGGATGACCTGACCTGACCTGACCTGATTGTTTGTCAATAAAGGGAGCGAGTACATCTGTCCGTCTATTGTCAGACACTGAAATCACCTACATTTTCGTAACAACGCTGTACCTGCTTGTAATTGAAGGCGGTTTGGCTCCTGATTTCGATGTTTGCCCCTCGTTAGCTCCATCTCGTTTTGAGTAACTCGAAGCTTCTATGTGTCTCCTTCACGTAGGTTTCATACCTTGTAACCATACACATTGTCTTGAGGATTTCCATTTTTTAATGTATGGGGTTTGATTTAAACGAATATCTACTTACAGATGGGAAACAATATCACACAGATTGATACCAGCAAGGGGAACGGCGTGGGCTAATGGTTAAGTGACACTGCTCACAACCAGAAGATGCTCGGTTCGATCCCCATCACAGCACCGGCCGTTACCCCGGGGAAGCAAACCCTTACATAACATGAATGCTGAAGTCGGATGCACTGGGCAGACAGGCGCAAAATAAAAACCGCAGTGCAATGCACACCGCCCTGGGGATTAAAGAAATAAGGTAAACGAAAAAAAATAAACATTATTTATGATAATCAAAAGGTAACGCATGACAGATTTAAGAAATAATACTCAGTCATGTAACAGCTCTACATAACCATCTAGTTAATTGAGAGAACACAGTCCATGACTCGTTATATCTTGTGTTTGTGAACTAATGAAACACTTGGACTGAACTGAGATTACTGCAGAGGGGACAGCTCTGAGAGGTCAAGTTATAGAATATATCTATGTTCAGATAAACGAAATAAGCGAGCACTGGCCAGCCGATCGTATCATACTGTTGTAGAATTTCTTTCAGCAGGTACCTTTACTTGCTTTCAATGTCCGACAATCTCACACTGAGATTCCACCAGAAGTCACCTACAATGGATGTTCCTTCGTTTGTCACCGTCTGATCTTCCAAAGTGCAGATGCATTCTGGAACAGAGTAGCAGGTGCATTGCATTTTGGAAGGCCTCACAGACGCGGACATCATGATCCGCTTTTACACGTTTTTTTCAAATTCAACCTACACTTGGACTCTCCCATTTCGAATCTATGTAGGTCTCTCCACATTTTGGACTCTCTCATTTTTAATCTATGTAGGTTATTCCACATATTGGACTCTCCCAGTTCTAGTCTTCTTCTTCTTCTTTTTCTTCTTCTTCTTCTTCTTCTTCTTCTTCTTCTTCTTCTTCTTCTTCCTCTTCTTCTAGTTCTTCTTCTTCGTACGCTGTCAAACGTCAACCTGTATTTTTTCGAAAAAAGCAGCGCTCATCCTCAGGCTGTTGACACTGCCATAGAGCTTGTCTAGTGTTGCCGATGGTGATGGTCACATGTGCTTTCTCGGGTCCTCCTATGTCGGGCAGTTTTGCAGCAGGTAATCAGCGGTCATTTTCCCGATGCCACAAGTGCATTCGTCAGTGCCACCTATCTTCAATTTATTGAATAGGTGGTACCTCAGTCTGGCGTGGCCTGTGCGGAGTCTTCTTCTTCTTCTTCTTCGTACGCAATCAGACAGTAACCATTATTTTTTCGAAAAAAGTGGCGGTCATCCTGAGGCTGTCGACACTGCCATAGAGCTTGTCTTGCAGTTCCACTGGTGATGGCCACATCTGGTCTCTCTGATCCTCGTATGTCGGGCAGTTCTGCAGCAGATGTTTAGCGGTCATTTTACCGGTACCGCACGGGCATTCGTCGGTACCACCTATCTTCAATTTGTTGAATAGGTGGTACGTCAGTCTATTGTGGCCAGTGCGAAGTCTGAAGACAACGACCTGCTCTCTTCTGTTCAACTGGTAATAGGCATCGTTTTTGTTGTAACCAGTATGTTCGGTTTCCCTTTAATAAGCTGTTTTGACTCTTCGTACGTCATACTAGTATCTGTTTGTGGTAGTCTTGCACCTTCTTTTGCCAGTCTGTCTGTCTCCTCGTTGCCTTGGATGGAACCCACTGTACCACTACTCTTTTTGGTGCGGACTCCTGGCATAGTTGACAGAGTACTGCTCTTAAATCATTATGTTCAGTATATTCCTGGCTTTTTAGTGCTGTGACTACGGCCAGGGCATCTGTACACAGGACTATCTGGCTTTCATTGCTTTCGCCTGTCAGCATTGCTTCTACTGCAGCCCTCAGTGTCTCTGCCTCCGCTCTGAAATTGTCTGAGAATTTTCCAGTTGCTACTGGCAGTGTTATTTTTATACCATTTTGTAGGCTCAGGAATACCCGTGCCCCTCCGTTCTGTGTTGGGTTTGATACAGAACCGTCGGTGTATGCATGGGTCCAGTCCATGCTTGGGTAGTTTCTCGTTATGTACCTCAGGGTTATGTCTCTTCTTTCTTTTTCAGTCTGGCTGTTCTTGTTTCCAATACCTGGTATATTTTCTACCACCTCCGGAATGATATGCTGCTTCCATGTAGGTTTGCGTTCAGTAGGGATAGGGTTTGGTATTATTATGGTGTTCATAGGGTCTTCGCTCATCTTTGTTTTGGCTATTTCTGCAAAGTTTCTCCGCTTTAGTTTCCCATTTCCAAATCTATTTAATCTCTGGTGCATTGGATGGTCTGTCAGTCTTCTGAGTTTCTCTGCTTTCTGCTGGGCTCTGCAGTCTCTTCTGTCGTTCATGGATTGCAGATGTAAAATCTTTTCAAATTCTACAATTGGCGTTGACTTCATGCCTCCTGTTATAACTCTCATGGCTTGGTTTTGAAGTTTGCTAATTTTATCGAAGTTCGCCTTTGCTGTTGTTGTCAATGCCGCAATGCCATACTCGAGAACTGGTCTCACTCTTCCAGTGTACAGTTTCTTTAGTATACTTTTGTCTGCTTCGCAGCTTGTGCCAGCAAGTTTCCTCATGATTGCCATTCTTTGTCTGGCTTTCATTTGGTTTCTCTCGATCTGACATTTACATGTCATGCGCCGATCAAATGTGACTCTCAGGTAGTTTGGGTTGTCGATATATATGTGTTTTTCTTCCAGATGCCACATCAGTCTGGTGTTCATCATACGCCCCATCAGTTTTCCTACACAGCTCAGTAGACTGATAGGCTTGTATCCATATGGATCTGTTCTATCTTTTTCTTTTTTTGGTACTGGTATAAGTACAGCGTCGTTCCATGCCTGCGGTACATTCCTCTTTTCCAGCTTTGGTTCAGGACTGATAGTAACTTCCTCTTTGCTGTTTGGACCAACCATATCAGCATTTCATTTGTTACCCCATCTTTCCCGGGCGATTTCTTTTGCTTTAAAGTTCTCATGGCCTCATCTATTTCATTCATTGTTAGTTTTGCCATCATGTGCTCCTCTGGTGCCATCTTGATGTTGTTTTGGCTCTTTTGTTCATCACTAATGTATGTATGCCTGTCTGTAGCGACATCAATGTGGTTTGCTCTGGCATAATGTTCTATAAAGGCGTTTGCTGCTTTTTTTCCAGTAAGCATGTTGTCGCCCTGCTTGATGGTAATTTGTTTATTTTATGGTGTTTTGTCATTCATGGCAATGACTAACTTCCATAGTTTGATCCCTTCTTTATCTTCTTCTTCTTCTTATGCGTACACAGTCAGACAGCAACCATTATTTTTTCGAAAAAAGCGGCGGTCGTCCTGAGACTCTCGCCACTACCATAGAGCTTGTCTTGCAGTTCCACTGGCAATGGCCACATCTGCTCTCTCTGATCCCCGTATGTCGGGCAGTTCTGCAGCAGATGTTCAGTTGTCATTTTACCAGTACCGCACGGGCATTCGTCGGTACACCCTATCTTCAATTTGTTGAATAGGTGGTACCTCAGTCTATTGTGGCCAGTGCGAAGTCTGAAGACAACGACCTGCTCTCTTCGGTTCAACTGGTAATAGGCATCGTTTTTGGTGTAACCAGTATGTTCGGTTTCCCATTTGGTAATGTACCTGGCTTTGATAAGCCGTTTTGACTCTTCGTACGTCATACTGGTATCTGTTTGTGGTAGCCTTGCACCTTCTTTTGCCAGTCTGTCTGCCTCCTCGTTGCCTTGGATGTTGCAGTGTGACGGAACCCACTGTACCACTACCCTTTTTGGTGCGGACAGCTGGCACAGTTTGCAGAGTGCTGCTCTTAAGTCATTAAGCTCAGTGTTTTTCTGGCTTTTTAGCGCTGTGACTACGGCGAGAGCATCTGTCAACAAGACTATGTGGCTCTCATTTTCACTGTGTGTTGCCATTTCTTCCACTGCCGCCCTCAGTGCCTCTGCCTCCGCTCTGAAATTGCTTGTGTACTTACCAGTAGCGAATGACAGTGTTATTTTTCTGCCATTTGGTAGGTTCAGGAATGCTCCTGCCCCTCCGTTCTGTGTAGTGTTTGTTACAGAACCGTCGGTGTATGCATGGGTCCAGTCCGTGCTTGGGTAGCTTTTCGTTATGAAGCTTAGGGTAGTGTCTCTCCTTTCTTTTTCGGTCTGGCAGTTTTTGTTTGCAATACCTGGTATATTTTCTACCACCTCTGGAAATATGTCCTGCCTCCAAGTAGGTTTTCGTACAGTAATGATGGGTTTTGGTGTTGTTAGTGCGTTTATGGGGTCTTCGTGCATCTTTGCTTTGGCTATTTCTGCAAAGTTTCTCCGCTTTAGTTTCCCAGTTCCCAAATTGTTTAGCCTCTGGTACATTGGATGGTCCGTCAGTCTTCGGAGTTTCTCTGACTGCAGCTGGGCTCTGCAGTCTCTTCTGTCGGTCATGGATTGCAGTTTTGTAATCTTTTCAAGTTCTACAATTGGCGTTGACTTCATGCCACCTGTTATGATTCTCATAGCTTGGTTTTGAAGTTTGTTAACTTTATCGAAGTTCGCCTTCGCTGCTGTTGTCCATGCCGCGATGCCATACTCGAGAACTGGTCTCACTCTTCCAGTGTACAGTTTCTTTAGTATGCCTTCGTCTGCTCCCCAGCTTGTGCCAGCAAGTTTCCTCATGATCGCCATTCTTTCTCTGGCTTTCATTCGGTTTCTCTCAATCTGACTTTTCCATGTCATGCGCCGATCAAATGTGACTCCCAGATAGGTTGGGTTGTCGTTTGGCTGCAGGATTTTGCCATTTAGGCTTAATTTGGTACTTTGGGGTTTTAATGAGAGCGAGAATATTGTGCACGTGGTTTTCTCCTCGTTTATTTTGACCAGCCATGAGTTCGCCCACTCTTCCAGCGATGTTAGGGCCGTTTGCATCCGATTTCTTGCTATGGTGAGATTCTTTTCAGAAGTCCACATAGCCAGATCGTCTGCAAACATTGAGCTATGGACTCTTCTTGGTATATTCTCTGTAATATCGTTTATATATACCAGGAAGAGTGTGGGGGACAGTACTCCCCCTTGGGGTACTCCCTGCTCGAGTGTCACCTTTTTGCTCATCTGCCCTTGTACTTGGACTCTGGCCGTTCTTTGTTTGAGGTAGTGGTTGATCCACTTGTACATCTTCCCACAAACATCACTTCTTCTTAACTTGACTAACTTCCATAGTTTGATCCCTTCTTTATCTAAATTGAGGCTTTCTATTTTATTTTTCCAGCTGTCTCGTGTTATTTGGTTTAGTGTTCTTTTGTATTTCGCCTTGATGGCCTTGAGGGCGATATTTGCCTCCATAGATTGTTCTCTCTCTGCCATGTTCCTAGAATTTGAGACTTCATCTTCCCCTTTCTGCAATTCATCATTCAAATATGGCTTGTAGTTTTTCCTTGCCCCTCTTGGGATGGTCGCGGTGGCTGCTTTCATTATTGCTTTGCTTAGGCTTTCCACCATAGGTTTCATAGTTGTATTCCATGTGTTGATGGTTTCACACAGCCCATCTGTCAGCATTGCAAATCTGTCCCAGTCGGCTTGTTTATAGTTCCAACGTGGGAGCGATTTTGTTTCCTGTGGGCCTACTTCCATATCAAATTCTAGCCTAATTGGCCTGTGGTCGCTACCTGCCAATTGGTTTAGCATCTGGCGGTCTATTTTGTAGTGAATATATAGCTTGGAAAAGGCGAAGTCTGGAGTAGAGGTGGTATGCCATGTTCTAGAACAGAAGCTAGGGCTGTCCTCCGGCCTATTGATAAGATAGAGATTTGTGTCTATCTCGAAGTCTTCCGCTTCATCACCTATGTTGTCTGTGTCCGAATATCCCCATCTCTCCGAGTGGCTGTTGAAGTCTCCAACTACTAGGCCGCTGGAGTCCTTGATTTCCATACTCATGAACGACAGGTCTTTGTTGGGTGGGCCTTACAGGTTGAAGATGCGGATCTTCGTTTCTTGTGTCATTATGTCGACTCCTACAATTTCTGCTTGTCCAGTGTGATTGACAGCTACCGCGCTACTCGGTATGCAGTTACGTGTCAATATCAGAACCCCTCCTTTGTGACCTTCTCTATCAAGATGTAAGGTCTGGTATCCTCTGATTGCGAATATGTGGTTGTTGTTGAGGTGCGTTTCTAGGATAGATGCCACGTCAATCTTACCTCATGCAGGTGATGTGTTAGGGAAAGCGTTTTGTTCATGACTCCCTCTGCATTTCACTGTAGTATTCTGAGGGTCTTGTGTTTTTGGTCAATAGTTTTTGCCCCATCACCTTGTGCCTTAACTCCACAGCACATGGGTGGGTGACCACCAGTAGCATTGGGTGGACCCCTACGAGGCGTGGGGCCCGGCACTCTCGCTGCCTGGCGGGACTCCGCAGGACCATTTCTAGTCTATGTAGGTCTATCCATATATTTGACTCTCCCATTTCTAGTCTATGTAGGTCAATCCACATATTTGACTCTCCCATTTCAAGTCTATGTAAATCTATCCACATATTGGACTATCCCATGTTTAATCTATGTAAGTCTATCCACATAGTGTAAGATAAGTTATGCCATGTGGCAAGTTCTACATACATCTCCCTCCCCTAGTCTTCACTGTATTTTGATCCCACTTTTCGATGCCGTTTCTTTCATGGCTGTGTTTTAAGTTCTGTCAAGTTTGCTGTAAGTATTCTCTTGATTCGAGTTATCCTCTTTCTTGTTCATGTCCTCTGATTTCAGGACAATTTTTTTTTTTTTAAACTGACGCATCGCATCGCTCAATAGTGAAGTGACAGCGGTAGAGTAAACCTTTCCCTTCGTTACTGCCACATTGACTTGCTTCGTATGTAAAAATTCGTTCTATATTGGTGCAGTAGTTTTTTGTGTGAAGAGACAAAGTGCAAGGATTGATATATATTTCTAGCATCATCTGTGATGCTACCCATCCAGTGTTAGTCAGCTTGCGGATTATATAGTTTATTGTTCCGTCTATTTGTTTTACCGCCTTGCCATCTGCCTTTTAAGACAATGTTAGGTCCATTTCAGTTGCAGGATCCGAGATGTATTATTATGTTTAAGTGCGCCCCCTTACCAATTGATGTTGTATAATACCCACAATGAGTAAGTTGACTCTTGTGTGCGCCATGACAAGGACGTTAAGAGGCTGGTTGCAATAGCTTCCCTCCCATCCTGAGCTTGCTGACGAAGAGGGACTGCTGTCATCCAGGCATTTGTGCTATGCTTGACTTCATCTGCGTGGCGCTCACTACTACGGCGATCACATCGGTCCACATCCCGCTATCCTGGCTGTCTTTAAAATCCATGAAACTCTACAAGGAGGAGAGGTTGTCGTCTTGGTCAGTGTATCGTCCCTGAAGCGACGTCGTGGTCAGTATGTTGGGCCTGACCCTGAAGCGGAGTCGTGGTCAGTATGTTGTGCCTGATTGGACTAGGGTCTCATCTCCGTCATTACCATTAAAAATGAATGCTCTTTCTCGTGTTTCTGCTCTTCATATGAAAACTCCACACCTTCGTTTTGTGCTGGTGTTTATTTTAAGATGGTTTCCATCATAGTACTCAGTCAATATATATAGATCTTTAGTTAGCTGCAGCTCCACTTCCTCCAAACTCTTTCATTGTGTGGCAATTGCATTGTTGAAATCATATATGAACCGGCGTGTACCTAGCCTTACCTATTGGTGTATACGCTGTGCAGTGTAGTGTATAGGACATTACCTTGAGGAAGACCATTGTTCTGGTTTGTACTCCAACTGTCTTTATTTTCAGTGCCACGTATAATTGTCTATTATGTTAAAGGAATGTGATTACTTATCTCAGGCGTCGATCAATAGTGTGCTTATATAACTGTCTGAAATCCTTGTTGATTTTTCGTGTCCTTTGCTGCAGGGAGATCGACAATAGTCGCCCATGCTACCTACTTTTACTGGTACCTATTCATGAAGTATTGGGCTAGACTAATGATGGACTTACAGCACGATAGCAACAATATGTCTGTCTAATGTTTGATATAGGATCAAGGATCATTTTCTCGTTAACAGTATATAAGTTACATAATAGTGATACAGATCGGAAAATATTGGTTTCTGATGGTTAGAGCTTTGCCATGAGTCTGGCTTTCCTCTAGTTTTCTTGTATCTGCAAGTTTACTATACATTCGTTCAGTAATACTAGTACCAAATGTGAGCAGGTATTGACTTGCTATAAAAGAACTTGGTGTACTTTGTGTTACAGTCTGAACGTGTCTGCTTTTAAGAGATCATCTTTAATACAAACTGAATACGTACATCATCAAACATAGAACGTTTCAATGAGTTTAATTTACTGACATCCACATCGAGATATCCTTTAATATGTATGGTCAGGTGCAACTATCAAACATAGAACATTTCAATGAGTTTAATTTACTGACATCCACATTGAGATATCCTTTAACATGTATTGTCAGGTGCAGCTATCAAACATAGACCATTTCAAAAAATGTAATTAACTGACAGCCACATTAAGATATCCTTTAATATGTATGGTCAGGCACACACACATAAAGCAGTTTCCAGAATTTAAAAGTATTGATATCCAGAAACACTAAAAAGCATAGCTTTGACCACATAAACATAATTTGTCGTATTTATTTTGACATCAAACACAGCTAAGCATGTATGTACAAACCACGGACGTTACTGATACCAGCTCATTCTGTTGGTTATCATGGACAATAAGTAAACACAGAGATATCACCGATGACAACGGATGTTGGTTTAGGAGAAGTGTGCCTACAATCTCGTCATCAGTCATCACAATATCGTTTACTCTCATCTGTGAGGTCCACCTATGCTGACGTACCACCTAGAGGTGATGGTTGGAAACGGCGTCTATCATGACCTCAGAAAGTGACAGCTTAACGGTTTGCCTGCGCCACCAAGGCAGATTGCTATATTCTATACCCTTCATCATCATTGTCATCATCATGTAGCATCTCCTTTGCAGAACGTCGCGCTCATGACAGCCGATCTGAAAGACACTCGATCTCTGGCAAGCTCTCCCACATCTGCCACTGTCAACCCCAGAGCCTCTGTAATGTCCCTTGTCCATCTTCTTATCGTCCTACCTATGTTTTTTTATTCCAGGTCCCATTCTCTCCAGTATCGTTCTTACTGGGCCATTGTGGCGTTTGATATGACATTAGTATGTTCATTTCCTAGACATAATGTTGTTTACTAGCCACTTTTGTTCTATATCCAGCTCCTGTAAGATTGAAGTGGTTTTCTTGTTCTATATCCAGCTCCTGTAAGATTGATGTGTTTTTCTTGTTCTATATTCAGATCCTGTAAGATTGAAGTCTTTTTGCTTATTCTATATTTAGCTCTTATAAGATATATCAACCAGATATATCAACCTTAGGTTACAGGTGATGTGTGCGGACATGGGAATGGAATTTATTGATGTTAAAGTAGACAAAAGTAAAATGTTAGATACTGGAGGTTTACATCTAAATGAGATAGGACAGCATGTTGTAGCAAAGTATATGTTCTATCATTGTGTTAGAAATTTAAACTAGTAAGGCCTATGAAGTATGAGACTAAAGATAGGCCTACAATAGGGTGCTAAAGAGGATGTAGTCAAAGGGGAGAGTTCGTGTCAGGGAAGTGTGAAATTCATAGTAGAAAAGCAAACACTAAAATGATAAAGCAGAAGCAAAAAGAGGAAAACCAACAACATTACAAACTAAAATGTTTTTATGCAAATGTGAGAAGCATAGTAAATAAAAGAGAAGAATTGGAACTGTATGTAGAAGAAGAAAAACCAGATATAATAGGGTTAACAGAATCATGGACATATGAGGAGATTGCAGATAGTGAACTTGAAATTGAGGGATATACAATGTTAAGGAAAGATAGGATAATTGGAGACAAGACTAAGGGAGGTGGCGTTTTATTATACTGTATAAATTCTGTTAATATAACGATCAAAGATTATTTATCATGTGGTAACAAAAATGAAAGTGTATGGGGAGAAATAGAAAGTGGGGGTGAAAAAACAGTGATTGGAGTGTGCTATAGATGTCCATCAAGTCAAAAAGAGGAAGATGAGGAGCTGATTAGTAGCATAGCAAAGGCAAGTAAAGGGAAATTATTATTAATGGGAGTTTTCAACTATCCAGAAATAAAATGGGAAATGGCAGAAGCACTTGTAGAGTCAAAACCTTTTGTTAAGTGCACAACTGACAATTTTTTAATTCAACATGTAGAAGCAGCCACCAGAGGCAAAAACATACTCGACCTAGTTTTTACCACAGAGGAAAATATGATTGAAAACGTTACCGTTGGGGAACTGTTTGGCTCAAGTGACCATCAAATCATCCGTTGGGATCTTATTGCAGGGAAAGAAGTAAACATAAACACACGAACATATGACTACTCTAAGGCAGATGTTAAGAGGATGAAAGAGGCAGCGAACCACATAATCTGGAAAGATATTCTTGTAGGAACAGATGTTGAACAGGAGTGGGAAAGTTTTAAAACAGTTCTAGAAACGCTAAAAGAGGAATGTGTTCCATGTAGGGAGGTAAACCCCAAGCGTAAAAAGTGGATAACTAGATTTGTAGTGAAATGTAGAAGAGCAAAAAATAAAGCATGGAAAAAATATATAGAGGCAGGTAAATCAAAAGAAACATATGTAACATATTTGGACAAGCAGAACATATCTCAGAAAGCGAATAAAACAGCAAAAATTGACTTTGAAAAAATAACTTGCTCAGAGGATCAAGACTGATAGTAAAAGCTTCTTCTCTTATGTTAGGAATAAACAAAGAACGAAAGACAAAGTAGGCCCTCTCATAGACAGTACAGGGGAAATAATAAGTGAGAATAGGGAGGCTGCTAATCTGCTCAATCAGTACTTTGGCACAGTCTTCACAAAGGAGGACTGCTCCGAGATCCCAGAGCCTATAGATATTTTTCAAAGAGACATGGATACAGCTGGATTAAGATCAATCTGTATTACAGAGGAAATGGTTTTTAAAAATTGGAGGGGTTGAAAGTGAATAAATGTCCAGGTCAAGATGGTATTCACCCAAAATTGCTGTATGAAATTAGAGACCAACTAGCAAAACCATTGACTATATTATGTTCTCAATCACTTACAAAAGGGATTGTTCCACGGGATTGGAAAGATGCAGGAGTGATCCCCTTATTCAAAAAAGGCAAAAAATCAGATCCGGCAAATTATAGACCGGTGAGTTTAACGAGCATAGTCTGTAAATTGTTAGAGTCAATAATCAAAGAAAACATTGTAATGCATTTAGACAAATTTAATCTAATTAGAAAAAGTCAGCATGGGTTTACTAGAGGGAGATCATGCTTAACAAATCTATTAGAATTCATGGAGGAGGTTACTAAAATCATAGATAAAGGGGAGCCAGTGGATGTTATTTATCTAGACTTTGCAAAGGCCTTTGATAGAGTACCTCATCAAAGATTATTTCGAAAGTTAAAATCACATGGAATAGGTGGGGAAGTTGCCAAATGGATTGAAAATTGGTTAACGGGAAGAAGGCAGAGGGTAGGCATAAATAAGGAGTACTCTGAGTGGAGTGAAGTGAAAAGTGGTGTGCCACAGGGCTCGGTTTTGGGACCAATTTTGTTCTTGATTTATATAAATGATTTGGACATTGATATGAGATCCATCATTGCAAAATTTGCTGATGACACAAAACTATGCAGTAGTGTCTCATCTAAAGCGGAAGTGAATATATTGATGTCGGATTTAGATAAAATTCGAGAATGGTCTGTAAGCTGGCAAATGGAGTTTAATGTAGATAAATGTACAGTCATCCACATGGGTAGATCCAATATGGAACATAATTACAGAATGGGAGAAAACAATATTAGAAAGATAGTTAAGGAAAGGGACCTAGGGGTTATAATAGATCATACAGGAAAGGTGAGTGAGCAAGTTAAGGTAGCAGTGAAAAAGGCAAATGCAATGTTAGGTATGATAAAAAGAAATATTAAACATAGGAGCAAGGAAGTGATCGTCAAACTGTATAAAGCTTTAGTTAGACCTAGATTGGAGTACTGTGTACAGGTGTGGAGTCCTTATCATAGAGGGGACATAAACATGCTAGAAAGAATACAGAAAAGAGCGACAAAGATGATAGTGGGATTCCAGAATTACAGTTATGAGGAACGACTCAGAAAAACCGGCCTACAGTGTCTCGAAGAGAGAAGAATTCGTGGTGACTTAATACAGGTTTATAAGATGATCAGAGGAATCGATAAATTAGACTATAACAAGTTTTTTAAAATACAGCCACCTACAATAACACGAGGGCATAGCTACAAGCTGACTAAAGAGAGGTCCAGGTTAGATATTAGGAAATAATTTTTTAGTCAGAGAGTGGTGTCTGCTTGGAATGCATTGCCAGGGGAGGTAGTGGAGGCAGGGACAGTTAATGCATTTAAGAATAAACTGGATGCGCATAGCTTTTAGAGCAAGTTGATGTAAATGTAACTGGTTGTATACATACTCTGCAGGGTCTTCTAAACCAGTATAAAGACGTTACGTTAAGTTAAGTTAAGTTAAGATTGAAGTCTTTTTCTTTGTTCTATATCCAGCTCCTGTAATATTGAAGTGTTTTTCTTGTTCTATATCCAGCTCATGTAGTATTGATGTGTTTTTCTTGTTCTATGTCCAGCTCCTGTAAGATTAAAGTATTTTTCTTGTTCTATATCCAGCTCCTGTAAGATTTAAGTGTTTTTCTTGTTCTATATCCAGCTACTGTAAGATTGAAGTGTTTTTCTTGTTATATATCCAGCTCCTGTAAGATTAAAGTATTTTTCTTGTTCTATATCCAGCTCCTGTAAGATTTAAGTGTTTTTCTTGTTCTATATCCAGCTACTGTAAGATTGAAGTGTTTTTCTTGTTATATATCCAGCTCCTGTAAGATTGAAGTGTTTTTCTTGTTCTATATCCAGATCCTGTAAGATTGATGTGTATTTCTTGTTCGTTATCCTCTGTATTTTGAACACCCACCAATATCATTTTAACTAGAATCATTAGATATTCTTCCGTAGGGTTTCAATGGTTGACCATATCTCGCATCCGTACGTTGCCACCGAAAGATGCAAGTCCTTAGGATATTCCAGATTGTCATTTTACTGATGTTCTGTCAAGTTATTTTCATTTTTGTCAACCTCTGTAGCGCATCGTCATTCTTTTCTTAATAACTTTTTGGTAATCTATTTTGCTGCTTATAGTATAGTCGATATATTCAAAATTGGAATCATTTTTAACCTTTTGCTTCTCTAGGATAACGTTTGGTCTAGTTTTCGCTGAAGAAAACGTCCAGTCTCGACACCTTCAGACGGGAAAAGTCTGAAGGCTCGACACCACTTAGTTGCACCTTCTCAAGGTATAATAAGTAGCAAGAAGGAAACCACCCACAATTGTACTACTAATAGTCAAATGTGAATCTGAAAGCCAAGCCAAGGACATCATATGGAAAGACCTCTTTCGAAGGCCGACCAGATTGATTTGCAGAACAGAAGGAAAGCGTTTTAGCTACCTGACACCGGGTGCTGATCTCATTCAATTAAAATAGGGAGTGCAGTATTCCCGTATTGAATAATCCTCACTCCCTTCGCTATCTCATATGTGTTGAGTGTCTATGGGGCAGAGTGGTAGGAACGCTGGCTGCACACGGTAAAATTACCGGAATCGACACTATTTATCGACACGCTGCATTTTACTAAGCTGTAAATGGGAACCTAGTTACTATTGGAGAAGGAAAAGTAGCAGCGAAAGAAGCTGAACTGGGCAGCCCATCTAATAGAAAGCTAAGGCGTAGTCAATGAAGTCTGTAACACATCTAATAGAAAGCTAAGGCGTAGTCAATGAAGTCTGTAACACATCTAATAGAAAGCTAAGGCGTAGTCAATGAAGTCTGTAACACATCTAATAGAAAGCTAAGGCGTAGTCAATGAAGTCTGTAACACATCTAATAGAAAGCTAAGGCGTAGTCAATGAAGTCTGTAACACATCTAATAGAAAGCTAAGGCGTAGTCAATGAAGTCTGTAACACATCTAATAGAAAGCTAAGCGTAGTCAATGAAGTCTGTAACACATCTAATAGAAAGCTAAGGCGTAGTCAATGAAGTCTGTAACACATCTAATAGAAAGCTAAGGCGTAGTCAATGAAGTCTGTAACACATCTAATAGAAAGCTAAGGCGTAGTCAATGAAGTCTGTAACACATCTAATAGAAAGCTAAGGCGTAGTCAATGAAGTCTGTAACACATCTAATAGAAAGCTAAGGCGTAGTCAATGAAGTCTGTAACACATCTAATAGAAAGCTAAGGCGTAGTCAATGAAGTCTGTAACACATCTAATAGCAGTAGCAGGGAACTGAGACGCTAGTTGAGTCAGACACAATATACTGACCAGGACGTCGTGACAGGGTCAGTCACAATACACTCACTGACCAAGACCATAATTTCTCTTTCATGAAGCGTTCCCTGAAAACAGGTTGTTATCAAGGCAGCCTGGCTGATGAGATGTGGATCGATGTGATCCCTTTAGTAATGAGCGCGATGGAGATGAAGCCAAGCATAGCACAACTGCCTGGAAGACCACGGTCCTCCTTCCTTAGCATGATCGGGATGTGAGGAAAGCTTCTTCAACCCACCTATTAACGTCCGATTCAGGGACCACTTCTTCTTCTTCTTCGTACGCAGTCAGACAGTAACCATTATTTTTTCGAAAAAAGCAGCGGTCCTCCTGAGGCTGTCGACACTGCCATAAAGCTTGTCTAGAGTTGCCACTGGTGATGGCCACATCTGCTCTCTCTGGTCCTCGTATGTCGGGCAGTTTTGCAGCAAATGCTCAGCGGTAATTTTCCCGGTACCACACCGGCATTCGTCAGTGCCACCTATCTTCAATGTATTGAATAGGTGGTACCTCAGTCTATTATGGCCAGTGCGAAGTCTGAAGACCACGACCTGATCTCTTCTGTTCAACTGGTAATCGGCATCGTTTTTTGTGTAGCTAGTATGTTCGGTTTCCCATTTGGTCATGCATCTACCTCTAATAAGCCGTTTTGACTCTTCGTATGTCATATTAGTATCTGGTTGTGGTAGTCTTGCACCTTCTTTTGCCAGTCTGTCTGCCTCCTCGTTGTCATAGATGTTGCAGTGGGATGGGACCCACTGCACCACTACCCTTTTTGGTGCGGACTGCTGGCATAGTTGACAGAGTACTGCTCTTAAATCATTAGCAGGGAGCACAAAATGATAAACTTACTCATTGTGGATATTAAACAACAAAAACAGCAGAATCCTGTTCTCGGAATCTTTCGCTTTATAACGACGACTGTAACACATCTAACAGCAGTATCTGTTATCAGATTCTTTCACTTTATAACGAAAGCTGTAACACATCTAACAGCAGAATCCTGTTATCGGATTACCTCGCTGTAAACCATGGAGAAACGATGCAATACGCTGCCATTGTTTTATGTGTCAACAAAGTTGTTGCATCGATCTCAGAAACTAGTGCATTATTAATCCTCTTAATATATTCACCCAATAACAGATATCACATTGAAGTAATATCCGCTCTATCTATGAAGTTAAGGTTCAAGCAATTGAACAAACTGTTTCTTGAATCATATCCCAAGAGTAGTCAGTTTTATATATGCAGTATCTGTATGGTAAGGCCCCATATATGGCAATCTCCGGCATCTTAGAAATTTATTAAACGCGTTAGTTGCCATCAAGCGAACCACACATACTTCCAGTAGCTGCCCTTCCGTTGTGATGTATCAGGAAACGAGAAGGTTGATATGCTTGCAAAAAGGGAAGGAGATTGTGAAGGGTAATGCTTTGAGAAAAATAGAGATATCCAAGATGTCAGAAGAGAATAGAAACAGCCAAACCACGACAATAGGACATTTGATCGGCAGGAGTAGATTACCATTCTTCGACTTAGGAGAATGAACGACAGACTCAACAGACACATGCACAAGGCTCGATTGTCTGCTTCGCCTCTGTGCATATGTCAACTAAACTAACAAACTGCAGAGTGACTGCCCACGGCATGGTCAGTTATTGCAGGAACGCTGATCCTATGATTTAACACTCAACTTTACCGAAGTCAAGAGAAACTTTAAAAAGCGGTCACGTTGGTCACATGAACTCGTCTGACGATGTAAACATCACAGATAAGTTTACAAGAATAAAGATAAAAGGCAAATGGCTGTATCCCTGAATTATGTTGGCCTCCCTTCTAATTCTTTTGCCTTGGAATGCTTTGTGCATTTGTTATAAATTAAAGTTATTAGAGAATAGAGTTGCCAGTTCCGTGGTTAACACTCCCAAGTTGCCTTTTACGACATCTCAGCAGATTCCGGTACTATCCTCAGCTTCAATGAGACTAATAGTTGAACAATGTGGAATGGAACTCATCACTTTATATCTGATTCGTATACTATAGAAATGCATTTGACAGCATTGGCACAGAATCACTATTGAAGTGGCTCAGGCACTCTAGAGCTCCCCTGAAGTAGACTAACATAATTAAGAAAATATATGACATCTATGAAATGTAGAGTTTTATGTACAGGTGGTTTTGTGATCAAAACTGCTGATTTACAAGGAGATCTCTTGTCTTCCTTTCTCTTTTAACTGATTGTTTACTGGATGATTAATACATCAACAAAAAATGGAATTTAATTACAACGTAATCATCTGGATTTTCCAGAAGTCTTTTTCGTCTGTCCTAAAACCGCAATCGGATATTTGGTTCTTTTCTCCAAAACCCGCAATCGGATGTCTTGGTTCTTCTCCCCAAAACCCGCAATCGGATGTCTTGGTTCTTCTCCCCAAAACCACTATCGGATGTCTTGGTTCTTCTCTCCCAAAACCACTATTGGATGTCTTGGTTCTTCTCTCCCAAAACCACTATTGGATGTCTTGGTTCTTTTCTCCAAAAACCACTATCGGATGTTTTGGTTCTTCTCTCCGAAAACCACAATCGGATGCTTAATTCTTCTCTCTCAAAACCACAATCAGATGTCTTGGTTCTTCTCTCCCAAAACCGCAATCGGACGCTTAGTTCTTCTCTCCCAAAACCACAATCGGACGCTTAGTTCTTCTCTCTCAAAACCACTATTGGATGTCTTGGTTCTTCTCTCCTAAAACCACAATCGGATGTCTTGGTTCTTCCCTCCCAAAACCACAATGAGATGCAAAATTAAATAAGTATACTTGGCACTGAGAAAACACTGTAACAAAACAACATGGACACAACCAATGACAGTGTAAATTATTCAGGGGACAGATTTCTACAATATGTAGAATCTTTCATATATCTTGGTAGCAGTATTGACAAAGAAGAAAGTATTGATTAAGCTGGGAAAAACACTCCTTCAAAATGTGAAGCTATTCATATGTCTCGGTAGCAGTGTAAACAAAGAAGGCAGTACATACAACGTCATGGAAGTAAAGTATCAAAATACAAGATGTGTTGTAATTGAGTTTGAGGAATGTACGAAAAATCAAAAGACATAAGTCCAACACAAAAACAAAAAAAAGTATTCCATTCCATTATTCAGAACGGCTCTAAATCACGAATAACAACAACAAACAATAATGATAATGGTACAGATATTCTTACACAAGCACATGCACATGCGTAGAATAGAGATGTTACTATGAGATGGTACAATCACTAGTGTGAAAGTGTTGGAAAGAACCGTTCCGATATGAGAAGATGATGGCATTGGCTAGGAAATACATTCAAGAAGTTATATACCATTAAAATAAAGACTATGTTCTGGAATTCCGCAAGGCTAGAGAAGAAAAGGTGGCCAAAATACACACGAATAAGAGGGCTTGAGACAAAGCCTAAAGACATCAGGGAAAACATGAACAAAGCTGGAACGGAGGACCTAGGACAGTCTGATTTGGGGTGTATTTGTTGAAAACCTGTGCTCTTAAAGGAACTGAATCGCTTTGACTGATTTGTTGATTGATTTGCTGATTGATTCCTTTCTCCACTGTGAGCGTTAGTACTAACGTGTTTGAGATCGAAATTATACATAGAAAATAAAAACCATACAGGAATAGTAACGTCTGTTTTCTTCGGGAATGTCACAGAATACAATATAGAAATATCTAATGTAACAAAAGCGATATATTGAGCTTTGATCAAATACACATTTAAAAATAATGAACGAACCGAGACATTTACTTGAAAGTCTTGCGATGAAGAAACTCATTAACAACACAATGCAAGTATCATTTATCAGATATGGGATATCACGACTTTGAGAGTTGCCGTTCATCAATCTCTGTGGTGTTCAATTAATATTGATGTCTGAGCTTTAGGGCTAAGAAATTGATGTGCAGCGTGAATAAGTGGTGCGGACGCCATGCGTTATGTTGTTTGTGTAACGTCCAGTGCACACAGATTTGATAACCTCCATGGCATGAAATTTGTTAGCCATAAAACGACGCTCTCTGTTGACTTTTTCATAGTAAGTATCTAGAGATCCCCTCAACACGCCAATGTGGCAAATCGGGTAAATGTTTGTTAGGCGCATATTTTCCTTGACCAATGGAACACTAGAAGTGATGTGGTCAGCATCACAGCGGCCCTATTTACGTTGCCAGATTATTCTGCAACCCAATTATTTAGGCTGGGCGGACCCATAGCTCCGTTGTGTGATCGAAAAAATCCCGTACCAACTAGGGACCAAACAATGATCGCTCAACTGGCAAGCCAGTGCACTGCGCTACCTCAGCTCTTTATTTATGAACTACCACACACAAACATACACTGAACACGTACTAATACACACACACACACTAAACACGTACTGAGACACAAACACACAAATACACACTAAACACGTACTAAGACACAAACACACAAAAACACACTAAACACGTACTAAGACACAAACACACAAATGCACACTAAACACGTACTAAGACACAAATACACACTAAACACGTAGTAAGACACAAACACACAAATGCACACTAAACACGTATCAAGACACGAATGAACACTAAACACGTACTAAGACACAAACACACACTAAACACGTACTAAGACACAAACACACACACACATACACACTAAACACGTACTAAGACACAAACACACAATTACACACTAAACACGTACTAAGACACAAATACATACTAAAAGCGTACTTATACATACACACACAAATACACACTAAACACGTACTAAGACGCAAACACACAATTACACACTAAACACGCACTGACATACACACACAAAAATACACACTAAACACGTACTAAGACACACACAAATACACTAAACACGTACTAAGACACACATACACACTGAAACGTACTAAGACACAAACACACACATGCGCATTAAACGCGTACTAAGAAGCAAACACGCAAATACACACTAAACACGTACTAAGACACAAACAAACAAACACACACTAAAACGTACTAAGACACAAAAACACATTAAACACGTACTAATACACAAACACACACTCTATACGTACTAAGGTACAAACTTACAAACGCACACTGAATACGTACTAAGACACAAACACTGACTCTATACGTACTAAGACGCAAACACACTCACAAAACGTACTAAGACACAAAAACACAAATGCACACTAAACACGTACTAAGACACAAACACACAAATACACACTAAACACGTACTAAGAAACAAACTAACAAACACACACTCAACACGGACTAAGACACAAACACACACTCTATACGTACTAAGACACAAATACACAAACGCACACTGAACACGTACTAATACACAAACACTCACTCTATACGTACTAAGACATAAACACACAAAAACACACTAAACACGTACTAAGACACAAACTAACAAACACACACTCAACACGTACTAACACACACACACTCACTCTATACGTACTAAGACACAAACACACACTGAACACATACTAAGACACAAATACACAAACGCACACTGAACACGTACTAATACACAAACGCTAAAAATACTAAGACACATACACACACACTGAACACGTACTAAGATACAAACACACAAATACACACTCTATACGTACTAAGACACAAAAACACACTAATCACGGAACAAAACAAACACATACACGCTCACATAAGTTTGAGAGTGCATATGTGTATGTCTGTTTGTCTAAGTATGTGATCAGTGTGTAAGATAGTGTCTTAGTACATGATTAATGTGTGCGTGCGTGTGTGTTTGGGTATTTTTGTCTTCTTTGGTTTTTAGCTCTGCAGTGTAACTAATATGTCAATTTTATGTTGTCTAACTATGTAATATATTTACTTTTTTTCTAAATTGGTGTTAAAAATGTCTCTCCTTCGCTGTGACACGGCAAGGAAATATTGAAACTTCGAGGCAGCCAGTTTGCAAGAAAAAAATGTTTCTTCGTGACAACGATCCCAAAACTAGTATGTATCTGCCCCCGAGTTACTTACACAACGAACAACAGCAACGAAAGAGAAGTAATGGACACTTTTTAATTCGAACACCAAACCTCAAAATGGCGAAAACACCTTGATGTGTCTGGCTGGTCTATTATTTTAACTCATCTCTGTTATGTGACACGCCCTTCGACATCTGGTACTTGTGGCATTCGAATAATGGGCTGTCCATTACTTTAATTTACTCTATTTTGTTCGTTAGGAATGTTACTCTGGTGCAGATAATAACTTGACTTGTGATCGATGTCACCAACAAACATGCTTCGCCTTACTGTGTTTGTTTGTGTATACCTATGAATGTTGTATGTCTCCGTCTGACTATGAGTGTTGTATGTCTTTGTCTGACTATGAGTGTTGTATGTCTCTGTCTGACTATGAGTGTTGTATGTCTCTGTCTGACTATGAGTGTTCTATGTCTCTGTCTGACTATGAATGTCGTATGTATTTGCCTTACTATATTTTCTTTACGTCTCTGTCTGATTATGAATGGTGTATGACTCTGCCTAACTATGAATGTTGTATGTATCTGTCTGACTATGAATGTTGTATGTCTCTGTCTGACTATGAGTGTTGTATGTCTCTGTCTGACTATTAATGTTGCATGTATATGTTTGACTATGAATGTTGCATTTCTCTGACTATGAATGTTGCATGTCTCTGTCCGAATAAGAATGTTGCATGTCTGTGTATGACTATGAATGTTGCATATCTCTGTCTGACTATGGATGCTGCATGTCTCTGTCTGATTATTAGTTGTGAGTGTCACTGTTCTTCTTCTTCTGCGTACGCAGTCAGACAGTAACCATTATTTTTTCGAAAAAAGCGGTGGTCATCCTGAGGCTGTCGCCACTGTGTTACAGCTTGTCTTGCAGTTCCAATGGTGAAGACCACATCTGCTCTCTCTGATCCTCGTATGTCGGGCAGTTCTGCAGCAGATGTTCAGCGGCCATTTTACCCGTACCGCACGGGCATTCGTCGGTACCACCTATCTTCAATTTGTTGAATAGGTGGTACCTCAGTCTATTGTGGCCAGTGCGAAGTCTGAAGACAACGACCTGCTCTCTTCGGTTCAACTGGTAATAGGCATCGTTTTTGGTGTAACCAGTATGTTCGGTTTCCCATTTGGTCATGTATCTGGCTTTGATAAGCCGTTTTGACTCTTCGTACGTCATACTAGTATCTGTTTGTGGTAGTCTTGCACCTTCTTTTGCCAGTCTGTCTGCCTCCTCGTTGCCTTCGATGTTGCAGTGTGATGGGACCCACTGTACCACAACCCTTTTTGGTGCGGACTGCTGGCACAGTTTGCAGAGTGCTGCTCTTAAGTCATTAAGCTCAGTGTTTTTCTGGCTTTTTAGCGCTGTGACTACGGCGAGAGCATCTGTAAGCAAGACTATATGGCTTTTATTTTCTTTATGTGTCACCATTTCTTCCACTGCCGCCCTCAGTGTCTCTGCCTCTGCTCTGAAATTGCTTGTGTACTTACCAGTAGCGAATGACAGTGTTATTTGTCTGCCATTTGGTAGGTTCAGAAATGCTCCTGCCCCTCCGTTCTGTGTAGTTACAGAACCGTCGGTGTATGCATGGGTCCAGTCCATGCTTGGGTAGTTTTCCGATATAAAGCTTAGGGTAGTGTCTCTCCTTTCTTTTTCAGTCTGGCCGTTTTTGTTTCCAATACCTGGTATATTTTCTACCACCTCTGGAAATATATCCTGCCTCTAGGTAGGTTTTCGTACAGTAGTGATGGGTTTTGGTGTTGCTAGTGCGTTTATGGGATCTTCGTGCATCTTTGCTTTGGCTATTTCTGCAAAGTTTCTCCGCTTTAGTTTCCCATTTCCCAAATTGTTTAGTCTCTGGTGCATTGGATGGTCGGTCAGTCTTCGGAGTGTGTCACTGTTCGACTATGAATGTTGTATGTCTGTCTCTGTGTTGATATGGTTTGTGAGTGTGACTGTTCAACTATGAATATTGTGTGTCTCTGTCTGACTATGAATGTTGTATGTCTCTGTTTGACTGTGGGCTGTGAGTGTCACAGTTCAACTATGAGTGTTGTATGTCTCTGTTTTACTGTGGGCTGTGAGTGTCACAGTTCAACTATGAGTGTTGTATGTCTCTGTTTGACTGTGGGCTGTGAGTGTCACAGTTCAACTATGAGTGTTGTATGTCTCTGTCTGACTATGGATGTCGTATGTATTTGCCTTACTATATTTTGTGTACGTCTCTGTCTGATTATGAATGGTGTATGACTATGAATAATAAATGTCTCTGTCTGACTATGGATGTTGCATGTCTCTGTTTGACTGTGGGCTGTGAGTGTCACAGTTCAACTATGAATGTTGTATGTCTCTGTTTGACTATGGGTTGTGAGTGTCACTGTTCGACTATGAATGTTGTATGTCTGTCTCTGTGTTGATATGGTTTGTGAGTGTGACTGTTCAACCATGAATATTGTATGTCTCTGTCTGACTATGAATGTTGCATCTCTCTGTTTGACTATGGGTTGTGAGTGTCACTGTTTGACTATGAATGTTGTAAATCTCTGTTTGACTGTGGGTTGTGAGTGTCACTTTTTGACTATGCATGTTGCATGCCTCTGTCTAACTATGAATGTTGTATGTCTTTGCCTTACTATATTTTGTGTATGTTTCTGTCCGATTATGAATGGTGTATGACTCTGCCTAGCTATGAATGCTGTTTGCTTCTGACTATGAATAATATATATCTTTGTATGTCTATGAATGTCGTATGTCTCTGTGTTTGGCCTGGAATGGTGGATGTCTTTTTAAAACTGTGATTGGTGTATGTCTATGTTTGACTATGCGAGTTGCATGTCTCTGTCTATGAATGCTGAATATCTTTGTCTGGATTAGAATGTTGTATGACTGTCTGAATATGAATGTTGTATGACTGTCTGAATATGAATTTTGCATGTTTCTGTCCATGAATGATATACGTCTTTGCCTGACTATGCATGCTGTATTTCTCTTTCTGATTATGCATGTTGTGTATATATGTTTGACTATGAATGTTGCATGTCTCTTTCTAACTGTTTATGTTGTATGTCTATGTCTGATGACGAGTGATTGTCATTGAAAATGAATGCTATATTTCTCGGTCTGACGATGAGTGCTCTATGTCTCTGACTATGAATGATACATGTATGTGTCTGACTTTGAATTGTGTATGTGTCTGTCTATGACTGTAGTATGTCTCTGTCTGACTATCGGTGTTTCATGTCTCCGACTATGAATGCTGCATGTCTGTGTCTAACTATGAGTATTGTATGTTTCTGTCTGACTATGAATATTGTATGACTATATCTAGCTATGAGTGTTGTATCTCTCTTTCTGAATATGAATGTTGCATGACTCTGTCTGATTATGAATGTTCCAGGTTTATGACTGACTGTGAATCGTCCATGCTTTGTTTATGGGTGTTGCGTCTCTCTGTCTGACTATGTATGTTGCATGTCTCTGTTTAAATAGGAATTGTGGATGTCTCTCTCTGACTATGAATGTTCTATGATCTGTCGGAATATGTGTGTTTAGTGTCTCTGTCCGACTATATTTTGTGTACGCCTCTGTCTGACTATGAATGTGATAGTATGATTCTGTCTGCCTTTATGAATGATGTATATGTATGTCTTACAATAAATGTTGCATGTCTTTGTCTGCTTATGAATGGTGCATGACTCTGTCTGACTATGAATGCTGTATGTTTCTGACTATGTATAGTGTATATTTTTTCTCTGTCTATGAATGTCGTATGTCTCTGTCTGACCTTGATTAGTGCATGTCTCATTATAACTGTGATCGGCGTATGTCTCCGTCTGATTATCAGTGTTACGTGTCTTTGTCTGACTATGAGTGTTGCGTGTCTGTCTATGAATGCTGAATTTCTCTGTTTGATTATAAATGTTACATGAGTCTGTCTGAATATGAATGCTGCATGTTTCTGTCAATTAATGATAATTGTCTCTGTCTGACTGTGAATGTTGTATGTCTCTTTCTAACTGTTTATGTTGTATTTCTGTGTCTGACGATGGTTGCTGCATGTCTCTGACTATGGATGACACATGTCTATGACTAACTATGAAGTGTGAATGTGTCTGTCATGAATGTAGTATGTCCCTGTCTGACTATGAAGGTTGCATGTCTATGTCTCCAACTCTGAGCGCTGTATGTTTATGTCTGACTGTGAATGTTGTATGTCACTCTATAACTATGAGTGTTGCATGTTTTATTGGATAATAAATTGTGTATGTCTATTTCTAGCTATGAGTGGTGTATCTCTCTGTCTGACAATGAATGTTGTATGTCTATGTCTAAATATTAGTGATGTATGTCTCTGTCTGGCTATGCATGTTGTATGTCTTTGTCTAACTACGAATAGTATATGTGCCTGTCTGACTATATATTATGTATGTTTATGTCTAACTATGAGTGGTGTATGTCTCTGTCTGACTATGAATGTTACATGTCTCTGCCTGACTATGAATGTTCCATCCCTATGTCTGACTATGAATCGTCTATGTCTTTGAGTGTTGCGTGTCTCTGTCTGACTATGAATGTTCCATCACTATGTATGACTATGAATCGTCCATGTCTATTAGTGCTGTATATCTCTGTCTTACTATGTATGTTGCATGTCTATGTCATATCTCTGTCTTACTATGTATGTTGCATGCCTATGTCTGACTAGGAGTGTTGGATGTCTCTATCTGACTATTAGTGTTCTATGATCTGTCTCACTATTTATGTTGAGTGTCTCTGTCCGACTATATTTTGTGTACGTCTATGTCTGACTATGAATGTGATAATATGCCTCTGTCTGACTATATGAATGATGTATATATGTGTCTTACCATAAATGTTACATGTCTCTCTCTAACTGTGAATGTTGTATGTTTATGTCTGTCTATGAATGTTGTATGTTTCTGTTTTACTATATCTTTAATAATAATATCTACTCTTTAACCCAGTGCAGCATTGTGTAATTATGAATAATGTTCTTCTCCTTCTTCTTCTGCGTTCGTTCTCAATGTCCCGCTACCAAGCCCTGTACAGGTCTTCGCATGTAGCAGGATGTAGTTCGGAGAACGGAATGCGTTGTGTCGCTAGTTTACAGCTTGGTTGCGATATTTGCACTTTTTGTTCCAACACATCCGACGTCGGTGGCTTAATGTTCATTTAATTTAAAAAAAAAAAAAAAAAAGGGAAGAATTTTCTACACCCCTCTCATACTTAATTTCTCAATTTCACTCTTGACCGGCCTTCAAACTACCCACCTCATTGCTGGGGTAGTCGAGCGGTTTAAAGGCTGAGGACTCTAGGCCGCTTTGCCGCTGCTGTCGCCATGTAGTGTGCTGGCTTTGTTTGTTTATTTCACCCCCAATAGAAAAACAACATATGCCATTCTGGGGATTCGAACCGCTGCCCTCCTTGTCGGCAGGCAGGCATTGAAACCATTCGACCACGCGCTCCTCTGGTTATATCACGCGTGAATCTGCCTGGCTATAAATTGCGTGCCTGTTTTTCAGTCATGAAAATCAAACCCGAAATGTAGCAAATTATTCACGCCAATTTGGACAACAACAAAATCCTGAGAATTTGTATTATGAAATCTTAAAAGCTTCATAGCAATGTATTAACAAGTGAAAAAAAAATGAAATGCGTGTTAAAACAGTCTAATAGGAAATAAACGTTTTGTTTCTCTAAATGTACCGTGCACTAAAGTACTGCGTACCACGTTGCAATTCATCAACCACCAGGTGTTGGAAATGTCCACTATTTTCTAACGGCTAGTCTAAACATGGTTCTTTGTATCGTGAAATCATTCTGCGGGTTGGTCGGTAGCATCTGAATGTAGCTGGTAAATCCTGCTTTCAACGCCTCAGCTGTGAGGATTGTTCTCATATACGTTTACTTTCAGTGTACTCCCCGGATAATAATCAAGGGCAGTCCAGAAGACAGGACAGAACAGAAACGGGATTATTTTAGATGTTCTCCGAAAACTGAAGAGATGATAACGCGGAGTGTGCACTTGCATACAGCTGATGTAACATACTTTCTTCAATTGTAGGCACCGTAACGTAAGCTATGAGTGGTTGGATAATATCCGTGTTACTACGTTATGTCTTTATTGTGTCATTGAGGAATATGGCTTTAATTTCTGTCTTCTAACACACCAGATCCGGACTTTCTGAATGTGTGATGACAATTCATGAGATGCATGGAGATATGCATTGCCTCACAGACGATTGTTATGGCTGTTCACGTATCCTGAAAAGAGGAGCCATTCCTCATCTTGGCTTGGCTTCGTTCGTTCTCAATCTCCCGCTATCAAAGCCTGAAACGGCTTAAATAGCAGAATGGAGTCCAGAGAACGGAATGCGTTGTGTCGTAGTTTACAGCTTGACTGTGATATTAGCACCTTTCGGTCCAACACATCTGACTTCAGCAAGCATTTTTTTAGTACCGGGTTAGCATTCCCTTTTCGATCCCTTCTCCTTAGCCAGTCTGCCATGTTGCAGCCTGTTATCCAGCATTAGCGCGTGGAGGTGTAGAAGGGTCTTGGCAGCTCTGGTTCGCTGGCCCTGACACTAGCAGTCAGCTATGCGTCGCCGACCACTTCAGCTCATGCGCTACTCAGCATCTTGATTCCATTTCTCATCTGAGAAGGCTTTATCTAGGATTTGCCGAACCTCCTCAACAAGAATATTCTGAACACATGAGCAGTATTTGACACGGGGCATGATGTCTCTCACTTTCAGCGGATTCACTGTCAGTATCATGTATGGATACAGCTTCAACCTCGTCTTTAGAATTTAGTGAGCTGTACCCTCTGACGCGTTGGCCTGGCGGAACAAAACAAACAGATCTTACTTGAACTGTGGACCATCTTGACCTGGATATCGAGGACTGTCTCTTCTAAGTTGAAGACCTACCAGGTCTCGGAGCATCTTGTCCTGGATATCCAGAACTGTTTCTTCTAAGTTGAAGACCTACCAGGTCTCGGAACATCTTGTCCTGGATATCCAGAACTGTCTCTTCTAAGTTGAAGACCCACCAGGTCTCGGAACATCTTGTCCTGGATATCCAGAACAGTTTCTTCTAAGTTGAAGACCTACCAGGTCTCGGAACATCTTGCACTTGCACACTGTCCGATTTCTGAAACTTGTTTACTAGATTTCCCACTGCATTATGGTGAACAGCTTTGTGCGTCTAGAAAATATCATCCATGTATTGATCCCCGTTGTGAGACACACGTCGCAGTTAGTATACTCTTTCTTCAATCGCCAAAATCGTTGTTCTGACATGACAGTTAAGCATGTACATAAACAGCGCTATATTCTGACTTATGTTACATACTGGTTCTTGGACGTCTGATTAATGTGGTAGAGGACTTGCTTTTCATTGCAAAGGTATATGGTTCAGATCCCAAGACTGATACGCTGCAGTCGGCCCACTGTAAATGGATACTTGGCAAACGAGTAGAGAAGAAAAAGGCAGCAAGGAATGACAATGGTTACTCTACCTAATACATGATGTGTCTTAGTATAATCAAGTATCCAATAACTTCACTCCCCGGCAAAAGTGTAACTACTATGTGACAAACATATATATATATTTTTATACACACATACACACACACACACACATACACACACGCCCACACCCACCCACCCACACACACACACACACACACACCCACACACGCACGCACCCACGCACGCACGCACACACACACACACAAACATTGAGGTAAAGTCAGTAAGCAAGTCACACACTGATATATAATAAGTGAAAGATGTAGTTAGTCGTTCTAAAGGTGTCATTAGGTGACATCAACATCCAGCTGAGCGAACACTAGGTAGCAGACGCTTGGTGTCGCGTGCACCTGCTAAGCCATATACAAAATATCGCCCGTTCTCACGGATTATACAATCAAAGAATAGCGGACTGCTTTGCGTTGTTTACAAGCAAAATGACTTTGTGCAACGAATATTCATAAAGATATGCTTCCAGTTTACAGTGAAAAGTGCTTGTCGCGTCAAATTGTGAATTGCTGTGTCGATAAATGTTTCCAAGGATGCTCAACAAGGATGAAACCCGACTTCCTGGTTTGTTCAGATGGTTGGAGCTGACAAGTGAGTAATAATTAACAGAGTTGCAACTGCAACAGGGTGTTTGAAGGTTTTAATCCACTAAAGAATACATGATCGATAGAGTTCCTTGTCATTGCATTGATAAAGCGATATCATAAGCTTATTAATGATGATTGAAATTATGTTCATAAATACGGAACAACGTAAATGCAAAAAATAGTTTGTATCTCATTTAGTTATTTGTGTTTACAATAGCTATTTGCAACATATTTACTGATTTGCCCTCGTATGTATGTATGCATGCATGTATGAGTATATATTCACACTCAAGTCATGAGATAATTTCGTATGCCCATTTAATATAACTAAATCTTTTAATCACAATTCACTTAACGACTAAATTTTCTATACTGCAAAAAAGTCGTAACACGAAACTTTCCTGCTAGTCACATGATCTTCTCCATTCAACGTTCCTGACAGATTCGTCTGAAGTAAAAGCATTCGATTATGTTTGCGATTCTTCCATACATCTGTTAGTGTCATCATTGAATCTCCTGAAAGCTACGTTGTGATAGGTCATCAGAAATACGAGATAACTGTAGGTCAGTGTGTTTTCTAGAACAAACAAGCTGTCTCTAATGAGTTTGATTGCTGTCAATGCATCTTAGGTTGCAAATAACCTTGGAGTAGAAGACATCCCAACTATTCGCATTACACCATTTACGAATTGGAAGTCATGATGTGTTTGACCGAAAGAACTAGAAACACGTTCCGACATATTAAATGCAAAAAATGCGTGCATAACTATTGTTTCTGCTTTTATTCCCCTTGCTAGTGTCAATGAGATGATTATAGCAACGAAGAATAAAGCCGCACGTCCTTACAGAATTCATGCAGTGTGTATGATATCTATACCGCAGATAGATTACTGACGTTTAGAACCGATGTCTCTTTATCAAGCATCTATTAAGCTTCGTTCGTTCTCAATCTCCCTCCACCAAACTCTGAAAGGGCTTAAGTTGCAGAATGTAGTCTAGAGAACGGAATGCGTTGTGTCGTAGTTTACAGCTTTATTGCGATAGTTGCACCTTTCGGTCCAACACATCCGACTTCAGCAATCATTTTTTGAGTACTGGGTTAGCATTCCCTCTTTGACCCCTTCTCCTTAGCCAGTCTGCCCTGCTGTTATCCAGGATCACCGCGTGGAGGTGTAGAAGGGTCTTGGCAGCTCTGGTTCGCTGGCCCTGACGCTAGCAGTCAGCAATGGGGCACTTACCACTGCAGCTCATGCGCTCAGCAAGACACTTCTGGATGCTGAAATATAATTGGACATCTCTGGCATCACTTCACATGGGCTAACCAACAAAAGCATACAGGTCCTCTGACCCAAAGGGAACAGGTTCAAACATAACTACGAGGAATGTTCTATTCTCTCTCTTGTCCTTGTCGCTGCTGGTCTTCCCGCTCGGAGGTGGGATGTGTGTGGGACCGGTGTGTATGTACCTACGACGAACAGATGAATAGACTGCTGTGTCATTGCTGTTGTGGTGCTTTGGCAACATGCTTCACTATTGGGTAAGAATTTCAATGTCTATTTTAGACTGTGTGTCCTGATAGCGACTAATGGCCTGCGTTTTTAACTTTCATCTGCGAAGAAATATTGTCCATGTGTCGCTCGTGCATGAGACCTCAGAGCATATAGTTTCTCTACTAATAGACTGGACATCGAATCTCACCAAACTTGACATCAGGAGATGCTTAGAACTTGCGGGATTCTAACACGAGTTCAGTTGTTGAGAGATGAGAGCCTTACCTCTCAGCGATGCCGACTCTATATAGTTTTTCTGCAATATGTTAAAAGAGAACATATGAACCGTATTGGCAAGCGTCTTGAATTACTCAGCTCTATCAATCATACCACTGGGATCCAGTAATGTCTACAAATCATGCAGTGCATTTTTCTTTTCTTACTGTGTCGGATTATGTGTCAAATCCATGCAAATTGTTCTTTTGTTGTGATTAATTAAGTGTTTTTATTACAGCCTTTTCTCCTTGACGATGGTTTTATTGCCACACAGTTAGTGTTGTATTGTGTCTGTCCACATGCGGTATTTGAGTCTTCTCTGATTGTCATTCTCGATTTATTTTGTTGATGAAGAGGAACAGGACACGTGAGAATGGAGGAATGCCTGGCTCCTCACCTTTGACAGATATTCATGAGTTTCTTCAAGTCATCCCTGAATGTTTGATTCATAAAGGCGTATATAAACGGATTGACGACGTTATAGAGAAAGTAACTGTAGAACACGATAAGGTTAAGCTGGATCAGGTCGTTGGCCATCAACAGGGCAGGAAGGAAGGCGATGATGAAAACTAGAGTTACGATGAAGAGCATGAAAGCGGTTTTGATGTTTGGAATAAGATGCCGGTCCCGGGTGGTGCATGGCCTTTTTTTGTTGGCATCATGCGTGGTGGTGTTTGTTTGATCCGATAAACGACCTGTCTTATCTTTAGCCTCTCCTGCTAAACATGTTTCTTGAGTCTGGCTGATTGAACGACTTGAAGAGTTTAAATTGATGCCTATGCTCAGAGAGTAGTTAGAAGCGTTTGGAATCTGTTGTCGCTGTGGTAGAAGTGGTTTCTCTTCGGGAGCTGAAGTACAACCACTGTAGACTGCAGAACTGATGTCTCCATAGTTATTGACATATCTGTCTTGATATACTTTCACATCATTTCCAAATGTTTTCTTATATTCATTGTTAGATCTGGGGCAAATTGTTGATCCATTAGCCTCTTCCTTGTTCTCTTTATCATATTTACCTTTTACGTCAAGATACAGTGGTACATTTTTTACACATTCCTTTTGGCCAACATATGCACTTGTTTCTTTACTTTCCTGTGGACCAATATAGACACTGTTTTCTTCCGTACATATTTGTGAGCCATTATTTACACTATTTTCTTTTTTATATGTTTCTGGACTAATAAAGGTCCTCTTTGCTTCTTTACTTCTTTGTAGGCCAATATCAACCTCCCTTTCTTCTTTACTTGAATACGGGCCCATATGTATGGATTTATCTTCTTTACTTGTTTGTGAACCAATATAGACAATGTTTTCATCTGTACATGCTTGTGGCCCAACATAGACAATGGTTTCATCTGTACATACGTGTGGCCCAACATAGACAGTGTTTTCATCTGTACATGCTTGTGGCCCAATATGGACAGCGTTTTCATCTTTATACATCGATAGCCCAATACAGACACTGCGTTCATCTTCTCTTGGTTGTGGAGCAACATAGATATTATTTTCAAAGGCATTGTTCTGTGGGCCAACATAGACACTATATTCTTCTCCACTTATTTGTGGACCATTATAAGCAATATTTTCTTCTTTTAATGTGTGTGGTCCGACGTAGACGCTGCTGTAGTTATCTTTATCGAAATATTCAGTTGGTGACGTCTTGGTGCTGGTAGTGAAATTCGATTGCTTGTTCACACCATTATTGGACGGATCAGGATTTTTCGACAAGTATCTTGTTTTGTCATCATTACTCACATCAGAATCACGCAGAACGGTACAATATGTCTTCTGGTGATCAGATTTACTTGAAGCTGAAGGATCATTTCTTGCTGTTAGAATAATTTTCCGGGCAGATTTTCCATCTCCTCTGGTTTGGTTATTTAGCTCTTTTACGCCGGTTAAATTGGCACAGTTCATGGGAGACATCTGTGTTTCTTCTTTGCATTTCTCCTTGGTTTTCTTTCCCGTTGTTGGATAAAGATTACACTTCTTTCTCTTGGCTTTATTAACTCTTCGAGTGAAGATTGACTTGTATATAAGTACATACAATACAGCCACGGAAATATACGCAAAGACAAAGTTGAGTGCATGGACTATCTCGTAGACTTCTAGAAACTCCCGGCTGAAGATGAAAGTATTGTTCACGCACTGTCCGTAATGTACAATGTTCAGTTTTGAACTGTTGCTTGTGACATTATTCGTGGCCAAAAATTGGTCAACTTCCGCTTTGCCTGTCTGAATCAGCGTGCCGTGGAGCTTCTCTGCCGTCTGGCTGGTCGAATTTGGGTCGATCTCCAACTGGTAGACGTACGTTCCGTGGCTGAGTGCCGTGATGACTCCGAATATAACGGCGGGTATCCCCATGCAGATAATGACCCCTTTAGCACGTTTGAGTGTGAAGACATACCAGAATGGATGGCAGATGCAGAAATATCGGTCTAATGCTATGCCCACCATAATGTAGGCTGAGAACGGGACGGTCGATGTGATCAGAAATAGGTAGGTCTTGCAGGCCATGTCGTACACTAGGTTGTACTTGAGAAGCTCGAAGACGATGGTGTAAGGGATGGTGACTAGGCAGGTGAGAAAATCGGTACCTGGAGAAGATGAGAGTGGAAACATGTTGAATATAACGTTATGAACGCATGTAAATGTGTTAGTGACATATATGCCATGTGTCAACAATCGACTATGCATGTGTTAAATGACAAACTAAATGTTTGCTGGTTTTATACACACCCGACATTTGAGCTGATATTTGTCATCCATCTATTTACAGCTCGATCGTGTGGAAGATTCGGTCATACCACTAAAAACAACTCACGTCAACCCGAACGTTATATGATTTCAAATTGATACGTTGGGTTTGTAAACGTTCCTCAAAAACCCTTTTCCACGAGATGATCTCCGTGGTAGTGAGTGACACACAGATGAAGCAACGCGTAGTACAAGCGGCTGGAGAACACGGCCTAAGTTCATCAGCAGGCTCAGGATGTAAGGAAAACTACCATAGCCTGCTGTTTAACGCCGTTTTCAAGGCGCACAAAATCGTAACGTTTCTCATTATAGCCATTAACCAACAACATCATCCCTTACCGAGGATTTGAAGGCAGGTCATGTTAGACAGACGACCGACGTCTACGCCACTCGACCAACTACTTTTCCACCACTACGTTTAAAATAAGTTCATGATTACAAATGAACAGAAATGGAAGACCAGGACCACACGTAAATCCCTTCCCGCGTTAAATCAAAACCCTGTAATTTCATATCGGGTTTGACGCAGAAATCCTTCCGTTCTGATCCACAAAATAACATCTTGTCACTTCCCAAATGAGACATAAATTTGTTATCTGAAAACTTGATAGCATAAATGAAACTTCAGCTGTACATGAAGATGGTCTTAGAAAGACAAATTGGCACTGTCTCACGACAACATATAATAAATCTATATATGTATTACAAAGAAGTCAAGCATGATGGAATGCACGCCGAACTATATAAATCGGAAATATATTTGACAAATATATAGAATTACTTTAGACGTTTACCAAAAAAGAAGGAACAATTTGGATTCATTAGAATGGGCAAATTATAGACCAAAATAATGTGGCACCAAGCAGCACGTCCGGTGTATAGGATACGCGTGACAGAGACATATTATAGGAGCGTCGTGGTAATAGTAGACTTTAGGGGAAGTGGCCTAGTGTTGGAATCTGAAACATGTGGCACACAGTCTACATGTGGCCATTCAAACGTGGGGCCTGCAACGTTGGTTGTAGCATTGCTAGGTGGTAAAAGACAAAGTAGCATTTTGACAGAGGCGTTACATTGTGCAAGGTCAAACTTAATAGTGCCAGAATCGCATAAGGACTCAAAGAATTAAAAATAGAAATAATAAAGTTGCGCATCGTAAGCAAAGATAGCGACAGAGTCAAACATGTGTATTGAGGTGTGGCGGCATAGTGTATGATCCGATCGCAACAAACCCAACACCAGTTGGGGCACACGTGGACACCGTAAGTAATTGGATTGCAAGTATCATGTTCTTCCGTACAGCTCACTTTTTCTCCTCTTCAGTGATTATTCTCTTTTCGGCGATATGAGCGACATGTGTGATTGCAGAGGATTTGAGTAATCAGCTTCCAGGAGGCGACATAAATGTGGAGACTATTGAAAGATGCATTCTGAAAGTCTTAGTGTTGTCTATTTTGTCTCTCAACCCTCACGAGGATTTGTCTGTCCTGAGATCAAAGTACAATTACTATTTAAGGAGGGGCTCATCTACTCTTCGCTCTCTGTAGAAGACATGACCTGCGAGTCTATCACTGCTAAGGACTATGGAGTTGGGCGCTCTATCCTGCCAGCCGAATCTTATCAGCTTGCGGACACAGCTCCCGTGGACATAGTTGAGTATTCTGACGTGTCTCCTATGGGTTCTCCATGTTTCACACTCTTACAGTTAGTAACACAGCACCTACGCCTTGATCTTGGTGGAAACCACTGATTCCTTGACAGTCATACATCCACTAGCAGTCTTCCAAAAGTCATACATCCCTGATTCCTTGACGATCCCATACATCCACCAGCAGTCTTCCAAAAGGCTCTCATCCCGGATTCCTTGACAGTCATACATCCACTAGCAGTCTCCCAAAAGGCACTTATCCCTGATTCCTTGACAGTCATACATCCACTAGCAGTCTCCCAAAAGGCTCTCATCCCTGATTCCTTGACAGTCATACATCCACTAGCAGTCTCCCAAAAGGCTCCCATCCCTGATTCCTTGACTGTTCCAAACATCCATTAGAAGTCTTCCAAAAGGCTCTCATGCCTGATTCCTTGACTGTTCCAAACATCCATTAGAAGTCTTCCAAAAGGCTCTCATGCCTGATTCCTTGACTGTTCCAAGCATCCATTAGAAGTCTCCCAAAAGCCTCTCATGCCTGATTCCTTGACGGTTCCAAACATCCACTAGCAGTCTCCCAAAAGGCTCTCATGCCTGATTCCTTGACGGTTCCAAACATCCACTAGCAGTCTTCCAAAAGGCTCTCATGCCTGATTCCTTGACTGTTCCAAACATCCATTAGAAGTCTTACGAAAGCCGCACAGGCCTTGGCAATCCCTTTCCTGTTGGTTACCCCAGTGTCGATATTCGCTTTTCAGTAAAGGATACTTTGAAGGTTGGTAAAACTATCAGCTGATTTACATGTATCGACCGTATACAATGTTTGGTAGGGCTTCCCTGGAGTCGGTAGAAACAATACGTCCGTTGTTTGGTATGTGTTGAGGATAAGACCAAAGTTTGTGCATGTACATAAAAGCGCCTCCATGATGGTCGGCATGATCTGTTCAGCACGCTTATTAAAGCCGCAGACATCAGCAAGATAGAGCCGAACGAGTCTGAGATGTGATGGCTCTCATATGTTACGCTTCCATCCTTAAACGTAGAGCTAACGGATGGTTTAATTCACACTAAATGTTGTAAAAGTTTCACTATCACTGTTATTATATGTCAGTATGGTCCACCTGACGGACATTGCTCTGTATATATATATATATCCGCTTTCATTAAACGGTTGTAGATAGTTGTTAAAGTGTGGTTAGTACTTCACGGTTACAAGCGTCTTGGTTTATGTTGATTTTCTGCTACGTATATGAATGAAATGAGCGTCGATGGTTTTAGTGGGTATAAATGAATATACGCGTATATCGTCTGCTTTCGAGTTTTCTGCTAGAGGGAATCGGCTGATGTTTATAAAGCTCTCATATCGCCATGAATCCCTGTTAAAGGGTAATGCCATGGGAGTAAGCCCTGAAGAAAGATACGGAGTTGGTGTTCCTAATGCAGCATGGTGGTAATTTCATCGCTATTCTGATAATTTCTGTGGCGTCGCTGACTTCAGACTGTTTCGACTAATTTGGTTTTACTGGATCAATTAGTTACGCGGAATTGGGGTGGGGGGGGGGGGGGAAGCTGAGTAGGGAAATGTGGGTTCTGGTGCTGCAAGGACAACAGCTTACAGGATGCTTCACGCTGCGGAGTTGACACAAGAAGCGCATCAGCAGTCAAACTGGCATGTTGGAAGGTCCGTACCACTCTAACCGGACTGTTCGATAACCTACATAATATCAATGATGTCAGGATAGCCCACCCCACCCCCGGGTAATTAATGACGAATTAAAAACACTTGATGTAGTCATTTCAGAACCTCAAGAAACTCATTTAACGGCTCGGGATCTATGAGTAAGAAAGATTCTTTTATTTCTGGTAAGGAAATAACCCCACACGAACAGTGAGAGCATAGTGTCAGCTTTCCAGTGTAAAAGCCGTTAGTATACATGGTAGATCCAGGTGAGTATGGACCAGAACACCTGCTTCGTCTCCATAAGAAAGTACCAAAGGAGATCCCGTCACTCTTGTCAGTACACTTGCAACTAGCTTGTGTTTCAGATCTTCTACGAAGATTTATCAGTAGTCATTAGAAGTATGCACAGACTACAATAGTTTCTTCTACTGGGTGAGTTCAATTAAAGTTTGTTCTGCTAGGTAACTTCAATGTAAGTGTAGACGCTGATTAAGATTCGTAGACTTCATGACATGTCAATTTTTCAGTCAGAAAACTAAATAAAGTGGACAACGGCTCTTAGATTTATGTATATATCGTGAGCTCTGTGCCATAAACTCTGATTTTATGACCAAACCCCAATATAACGCGTCGTAGATCAAACCATTGCTATCAGCTGGATTTCATTCTTACAGAAGGTCTATCTTCAAATATGTGTTCCTCACAAGATGTTACAATAATGCAGAATGCGGTGAAGAGTATGCTGCCAAATAAGATTGCAGACTATGAAATGCCACCACAGCAGAAGCAAGGACAAGCCACGTATCGACGTAAATAGAATATCGGACCCTGCGTTGATCAAGACATATAACAATGTTTTTGAGGAAATACTTAATATCCCGCAGCGAAGTATCAATGCCACTGAGACCTGGCATCATCTACAGAACTCCATCTGTAGCATAGCACTGCACTTGATATCTTAGAAATAAGAACTGATAGATCAGGCTAATTTAAAGAAAAAATAAAAGATATGATATCCGCCATTGAGGCTAAGTGCAACGATCGTAAAAGCAGCTTACAAATGCAGATATTCTGCACACTTTCAAGCTCACCAGAAGCCACGTTCAACATACAAAACGGCAATGTGATAATCAATGCTGGCTGTAAATCGTGAAGGCATCTATACTGCAGCAGAAACAGGCAAATGTATGATGATATAAACAATGAGATTGGTGACGTAAGTAGGATAAATAGCACCACTCAAAACCGTAAATGATGCGAAAATACAATACAAACGAAAGCAGATGTAGTGTTTGGCCAAGTACTATTCTGAGCTCTACATTGCGGCAATAGCATCACTCTCACAGTCTTTGACAATGTCAAAAGCCATCCCAGTTTGGACGAGCTGGACGTCGTGTCATCTTTAAGAGGTTTTATAAAAGCCATTGATAGCTTGGCCACTGACAGACCACAAGGCAGCGACAGGATCCTACCCGATAAGATCAACCGCTGTAAGGGTGCATTATTGCAACCATTTTATATAATAGTATGTCAATGCTAGAAAAAGGCCATTATATATCAAGATATGAGGGATGCGCAGATTGTAATATTGTAAGCAAATAAAGGGGATAGACGTGACTGTTACATCATTGGAGGTTTCCTTCTATTCAGTAGTGCAGGCAAATTCCTCGTCAGAAAATCTTACAACGGATGTTAAACATGGCTGATTATGTGTATACGGAGTCGAAGTGTGGATTCAGATCTGGAAGATCAACCATCGACGTGACTTTTTTGCTTTCACAACTTTAGGAAGAAAAGTCACGAGAGTGAAACATCTCTTTTATATCGTCTTAATTGAACTTGCAAACACTTTTGATTTGGTTAGCAGGGATGGACTATTCAAAATCCTCTCTGAAATAGCTACCCGAGCAAACTGCTACGATAAACAAAATCGTTCCATGAGGAAATGAGACGAACAGTCCAGAGTAATCGTAGCTTACCACAACTATTTGGTATTCGCAGTGGGGTTAAGGAAACCTGCGTCCTGGTTCCGTCATTGTTAGCAATGCTTTTCTATCTGCTTATGAAACATACATGTAGTAACGCCAATGAAAGGATCTGTCTTAACACTAAGTAGGACGGTGGGCTGTTTGCGCGGCACAAGGTCAAAAAGTAGATAAGAGAGGTCATAATCAAGGATTTGCTTTTAGCTGCTGATGCTGCAGTTGTCACCCATAGCAGTAGGCACTTCAGAGCTTGATAGATCGCTTGCCACAGGCGTGCACAGATTTTATACACACAATCAGTTTCAGCACAACAATTGTGCTTAGACAAATCTTAGGGGTATAGTAAGAATAGTCACTATTACCCGCAGCCAGAGAAAAATCTGTCCCAATCGAAGAACTGAGTACCGGAAGTATAATAACAACTCAAAAGTTGGGTGCATTGCAATGTCGTCGAAAATGAATAAGTAAGGTTATAACTAGCGTCAGGAACATCGTCATGCAAAACAAAGTTAAACAGAAACCATCCTTACCAATCGATGGAATAAAACTGTTCAGTTCTCAGCGAAGCGCAGTTTTTCAAAAATTGTACACCAAGTCCTCATGTCCGCTATCATCTTTCTGCTAACGTCTTTTCTGTTGGCTATATATTTACCTCAATCTTTCTGCTTCATGACCTTTACAAATGCGTCTACATCTTTTAGTTTAATGATTTCATAACAGAGCATGCCATAATACTGTAATGCTAGCTTACTGTAATGCTATCAGCGGTTTTCCAGAACGCGTGTCCTATCGTTCGCCAGCGCCTTGTTGTGCCGTCAAGTACAAGTCGTATTTGCTTTGATATTTCCCATAGCTCCATATTAAGAATGCTAACACAATATTTTAATCCCACTATCGGGAGGGTTCTTCCGAATAGTACAACATTAAAGATTTTATCGAACCATTTCATCTCTCTGTTCTGCGCAGACACCAATTTAATGAAGTCTATATCCTTTTTATTATGGTTTTATCTTACAGAATAAAATAATAAGACATACTTTACATTGGATTGAAGATTTGTATTTTTGTGGAGGACTTTATTTATTTTGTTTTGCATATATGCAGCATTAACAGAACGAATGCGCTTCTCGCCTTTTGTATTCTTATTTTGTTAAACGTATCTGTACCTCATACTTTGCCTATATTGCTACCAAAATGTATTAACGAATCCGCCTCTATTTTTTAGTATATTCCTCCCAACATAATCTGATTGTCGTTGTATGCATTTATTATTATAATCGTGACATATTTTTTCTTTGTGTGGCCTCGGACCTAATTTGTGTGACCTGTCGTCATTTGCACATATTTAAACAAAAAAATATTGTTGTGGTTATGAGACAGAATGACCCACTAATGATGCAAGTTGAGATAATCAAGTCGTTTTGTGAAATGCCAATTAATTTAATGTTTGTCTTGTTGAATTTTGGCTCGCAATAATCCAATCAATAGCCAGCGGAAAAGAGGTGTGGTATTTAGAGACATCATTTATTTTCTCATAGGGCCAAGCAAGTTGACCGTATTAAAGAGCCGTGCATTTCATATCTTCATTGCATTGTTTTAATTCATCATCATCATCCTTAGTCCCATAACCTAGAAGATCGTTGAGGCACTGTTATTGCAGTAAGACCAGCTCACGCCTTACAACAACGGGGTGTCTTGGGCCGCTACACACCTAACGGAGCCCATCTCTCTCCAGAACGCAGTTCATTATAGTTGTGTCTAAATTTCATACAACAAAGCTGACACTGTCTTCATCTAGGGCGATGGGCGCCAATCTCATGAAGTTCAGCCGGGTGAACTAGACCGTGAAATATGACACATGTTTAAGCGTAGTGCTATCCATTTAGCCGATGTCTATTCCAGGACAATCGGACAGAAGAAAACACACACAACGAACGAATTAACCAGTCCAAATGGAAAACAACAACACGTTTCCGTGAACCCAAGTGTAAGTCTTCGACTAGTGTGAATTCCCGACAAATCCATGGTCTGACAGCATCTATAATGAACTAAAACAGAAGAGAAATGAAGACCCGAAGCCAGTTATGGCGCCATCTTTGCAGTTCTTCCCTGCTGCTCTTATGTTAGTGAAATTAGATTAGTCAACTTCATTTAACCAATTAAATTAGTCAATTTTGTTAGTCAACTTTAGTGAGTTAATTTCATATAGTCAACTTCATTTAGCAAAATTTAGTAAGTAAACTTCAGTTAACTTACTTTAGTTAATTTCAGATAGTCCACTTCAGTTAGTCAACTTCATTTTGTGAACTTATGTTAGACATCTTCAGATAGTGAACTTATGTTAGTCAGTTTCACTTAGTGAACTTCTGTTAGTCAGTTTCAGCTAGGCCGTTTCAGTTAGTTAACTTCTGATACTCAACTTCAGTTAGCCAACTTCAGTTAGTTAACTTATGTTAGTCAGTCTCAGTTAGCGAACTTTAGTTTTCTTACTTTAGTTAATTTCAGATAGTCAACTTTAATTGCCTATCTGAATCAATTTCAGTTAGCCAACTTCAGTTAGTGAACTTATTGTAGTTAGTTACAGTTAACCAACTTCAGTTAGTCAATTTCAGTAAGTTAACTTCTGATAGTCAATTTCAGTTTTCAGTAAGCCAACTCCAGTTTTTCCGTTTCACTTAGTCAACTTCAGTTAGTCCGTCTCAGCTAGTGAATTTAGTTAGTGAACTTCAGCTAGTGAGCTTCAGTTAGTGAACTTCAGCTAGTGAACTTCAGTTAGTGAACTTCAGTTAGTGAACTTCAGCTAGTGAACTTCAGTTAGTGAACTTCAGCTAGTGAACTTCAGTTAGTGAACTTCAGCTAGTGAACTTCAATTAGTGAACTTCAGCTGCTGAGCTAAGTCTTGTAACCAGTACTACAACGACAAAGACAACTTACCTGCCAAAGCTAGGATGAAAATGATGGAAGTAGAGGTGGTCCTGCGCCCAGAAAAGATGTAGAATGCTGTAGCGTTGCCGACAACACCAACGACGCTAAACACGCTAAGCATGACCACTACAGCGATCTGATTAAGATGAAAAAAGACGTTTTAAAATGGTTTATCAACGTTTGCATTTTCACTGTGACTAACTCTTCCTCCTCGTCTTCTTCTTCTTCTTCTTCTTCTTCTTCTTCTTCTTCTCTTTCTTCCTTTTTAAAATCTTTTTTCTTGTTTTTGTCGTTTTTCGTCGTTTCTTCTTTCTCTTCTTCTTATTCTTGTTCTACAATTTATTATTTTTCTTGTATGCGCTTCTTCTTTTTATTCTTCCTGTTCTCCTTATCTTTCTTCTTCTTCTTGTTCATGTTCTGCTTATTTTTCATCATTTTTCTGTTTCTCTTCGTATGCATTACGATTAACACGCTATGTATCTCGTGACCAGTCATTGCATCGCAAGTCATTATTGGCTGGGCAATTATGTTGAATACATTCACGGGCCTGAATGCCAATCCAACGTTGGCATCCTCGAGTTATGTCAGGTAAATGGAGTCGGCGGAACTGTTAGCGTAACGATTTTGATTGGCTCGTTCTTAAACGAAATATGATAACTTGTCTGTGCACATCCTTCTGGTGTACTGGGTTACGTCTGTTACTATCTTGTTCGAAAAGGGCAATGTATCAGATCCAGCAAATTATAGACAGATTAGTATTTAACAAGCAAATTATACATTATTACAGTCAATGACCAAAGAAAACATGGTAATGCACGAATATATTTGATCTAATCAGGAATAGTTAGCATGAGGTAAAGGCTGATCGTGCCTAACAAATATGTTGTACATCATAGAGGAGGTTACGACAACGATAGATGAACGGGAGCCAATGGATGTTATTTATTACGATTTTACAACGGTTTTTGATAGAGCAAGTTATCGAAGACTGTTTAGGCAGGTTAAATCGTATGGAACAGGTTTCTAAGTTCCACAATGGATAGACAATTGGTTAACGGGGGGATGACAGAGAGTGGGCATACATGACAAGTACTCCGAATAGTGAGGGGCATTCATTGGAGTGGTACAGTGCACGATTGTGTGAACAATTATGTTTTTTTTGCTGGGATTCTCTTTTCTCTCTCTTCTTAATTCATTCTGTTTCATTTGACTCTATCCTACAGTCACACTCTTTCAAAACTTTCACACGCGCTTGCAGGGTGAGACCCTTCCATTGCACTTTGGTTGGGTTAGCTTCTAAAAGTGCACAAACCTAGCATAGTTACATACAGATGCACACATACATCCAAGCACTGGTTTATGCGTCTGAATATCGCCCAAATTGATTAGGGTCTAGGGTAGAATAGGCGCGCCTCCGCCAGTGGAAACTAGTGAGACAAACACGTAAAATAAAATTATTTTAAAAAAGTATATATACATATATATATATATATATATATATATATATTTATATATATATATATACATATATATACATACACATATATATATATATATATATATATATATGTATATATATATATATATATATATATATATATGTATATATATATATATATATATATATATATACACACACACATTTACATATACATACACATAATTTGAACAATGATTGAAAGATTTGCGGATGACACAAAACATAGCAGAAATGTTTCATCTAAAGCAGGATTTTCGATCATTGCAGTCGAGATTTAGGGTAAAACTAAAAAATTGTCTGATAGCTGGCAGATCAAGTTCAATGTAGATAAATGTATAGTCACCCACATCGGTAAATACAATGTAAAATATAATTACAGAATGGGTGAGAACAATATTATGAACATAGAAAAGGAAAGGGACATAATGGTTACAATAGATAATACAGGTACTGTGAGTGAGCAAGTTCAGGTAGCAGTAAAAAGGGCAAATACAATGTTAGGTGTGATAAAAGAATTATTAAACAGAAGAACAAGGAAGTGATGGTCAAGCCATATAAACATTAGACCTATATTGGAGTACTGTGTTCCAGTGTGGAGTGCTTAGCATTGAGGGAATTTAAGCATGCTGGAAAGGATACAAAAAGAGCGTCAAAACTGATAGTGGGATTCCAGAATTATAGTTATAATGAAAAACCGACCTACGGTGCCGAGAAAAGAGAAGAATTCGAGGGGATTTAATACAGATTTTAAAAAATAATCAAGGGAAAAGATATATTAGACTATAACAGGTTTTTCAAAGTGCATTCAATCGGCTACAGGATCAAGAGGGCACAGCTACAAATTAATTAAAGAAAGGCCAAGATTAGAAATTAGAAAATACATTTTTTAGTCCGAGAGTGATGAATGCTTGGAATGCATTTAAACGGGGAATTTTGAAGCCAGATTAATTTAATGGGCGAATAGTAGCCCCAACAATCACAAGGACAAATATAGTAGCCACACCAATCCCAGGACAAATATAGTAGCCACACCAACCCCAGGACAAATATAGTAGCCACACCAACCTCAGGAAAAATATAGTAGCCACACCAACCCCAGGACAAATATAGTTGCCACAACAATCACAAGGACAAATATAGTAGTCACACCAACCTCAGGACAAATATAGTAGCCACACCAACCCCATGACAAATATAGTAGCCACACCAACCCCAGGACAAATATAGTAGCCACAACAATCACAAGAACCAATATAGTAGCCACACCAACCCCAGGACAAATATAGTAGCCACACCAACCCCAGGACAAATATAGTAGCCACACCAACCCCAGGACAAATATAGTTGCCACAACAATCACAAGGACAAATATAGTAGTCACACCAACCTCAGGACCAAATATAGTAGCCACACCAACCCCATGACAAATATAGTAGCCACACCAACCCCAGGACAAATATAGTAGCCACAACAATCACAAGAACCAATATAGTAGCCACACCAACCCCAGGACAAATATAGTAGCCACACCAACCCCAGGACAAATATAGTAGCCACAACAATCACAAGAACAAATACAGTAGCCACACCAACCCCAGGACAAATATAGTAGCCACACCAACCCCAGGGCACATATAGTAGCCACACCAACTCCAGGACACATATAGTAGCCACACTAACCCCAGGAAAAATATAGTAGCCACACCAACTCCAGGACACATATAGTAGTCACACCCACCCCAGGACAAATATAGTAGCCACAACAATGCCCAGAACAGATATAATTTAATCTCTCAAAAAACACACACATATCACTAAGGACAATAAAACGCTGTAGTGCATGGCCATACATTTTGTAGATGTTCTGGTATGTGTATGTGTGTGTGTGTTTTTAGGTGTGTGTGTGCGTGAGTATCTGTGTGCGTACGTGTCTGTGCGTGCGTACGTGTGCTTGAATGCGTGTGTGTACATACGTGTCTGTGGATGCATGTGTGCGCGTGTGTGTGCGTAGTGTGTTCGTGCGTGTATGCTTGCGCGTGCATGCGTGTGTCTGAGTGCGTGCGTCTGTGTACGTCTGTTTGTGTTTTTCGAGTGCTTACAATGTACATGTCTGTGTGTTTATTGTCTAACTTGTGTGTTACTTGTATGGAGTTTCAAACTGTTTTGCTATTTATCTAACTACCTCATTTTGGAACTGCTAATGTCCATTATTTTATGTTGATCACCGACACAAACGTAACGGTCTATGTGTGTCAGTGGTCTGTGTATTTTTTATGTGCAATTTTTATTTTTATTTTCTATATAAAGTGTTTGCTTCTCAGTATTCTACTGACAGAGGCACGCCCTTTTCCAGCACAATCCACAGCCACTGTGCTTGATGATATGGACGTCAAGATGTAATTGTCTCTATATAATTGTCTAGATCGACGTAGATGTCTATTCCATAGTTGTAATAGATTGGAGGATTATTTACAATATATGTAAAAGGTTGGAGGATTTCTTTGTCAAAGTTGTAATCGATTATAGAAATCCTTCCATAGTTGTAATTGGTTTTAGAAATCCGTCCATAGCTGTAATCTATTCAAGAATGACTTTCCATAGTGACAATCTATTGGATGATTTTTTTCTGTAGTTGTAATCGATTGAATGATTTTTTTCTGTAGTTGTAATCGATTGAATGATTGCTTTCCTTAGAAGTAATCGATTATATAAATACTTTCCAAAGTTACAATCTATTGGAAGATTGTCTTTCCGTAGTTGTAATCGATTGAATGATTGCTTTCCATAGTTGTAATCGATTGAAGAATTGTTTTCCATAATTTTAGTCGATTGGTTTGAGGAATGCTAGATTACTGACACCTGTCACATTCATCGAATGTCATAAGTACTATATTCCTTACAGCAAGGCACATTTATCAGTTGTTTCTCCAATGTTAGAATCTGGATTACCTATTCATCATCACTATTTACGTGGCACTCTAATAGTGCAAGAAGTTTACCTTAACCAGCGTTTATGCAATCCTGTTTATATTTATTTGCTGTATGAATTCAGCTGCCATTTTTGTGTCCATGGTTATGTGATCAGCCTCATGCACAGCCTTCTCTAGTCACCGGTTTGGACCTTTCTAAAAGACACAGTGACCTGTTGCATTAAGACCAGCATCCATTCATGCGTCTAGACGAGTCCAATGAGGGATGGTCACAAATGCGAGCAGTCGGCAAGACGTTGATCGTCTGTTGTAGGAACACAATTAACAGTGCAGATTGAATCCCAGCATCAACCATATATTTCTCGATGATGAAGCGTTTGAAACTACCAGCAAGATATTCTAAACACTACAGTTTTGTTGTTGCTTTTTTTCGTTTTGTTGCTTTTTTTCGTTTTGTTGCACATTACTGTTGTTCGTGTGTGTTTTCATAGTGCCTTTAATATACTAGTGCGCTTTTAATATATTAGTGCGCTTTTAATATACTAGTGCACCTTTAATAACCTAGTGCACATTGAATATATTAGTGCACCTTTAATATATTAGTGCGCCTTTAATATACGTGTGCACATTTAATACATTAGTGCACCTTTAATATACGTGTGCACATTTAATATATTAGTGCTCCTTTAATATACTTGTGCACCGTTAATATATTAGTGCACCTTTAATATACTTGTGCATATTCAACATACTTGTGCACCTTTAATATACGTATGCACATTTAATATACTTGTGCACTTTTAATATACTTGTGCACATTTAATATACTTGTGCGCCTTTAATATACTTGTACACATTTAATATATTAGTGCACCTTTAATATACGTGTGCGCCTTTAATATATTAGTGCACCTTTAATATACGTGTGCACATTTAATATACTTGTGCACATTTAATATACGTGTGTACCTTTAATATACGTGTGCACATTTAATATACGTGTGCACCTTTAATATACTTGTGCACATTTAATATACTTGTGCACATTTAATATACGTGTGCACCTTTAATATACTTGTGCACATTTAATATATTAGTGCACTTTTAATATACTTGTGCACCTTTAATATACTTGTGCACCTATAATATACTAGTGCACCTTTAATACACTAGTGCACCAACTTGTCATGGTAGTTGTTGTCGCTATTTTACAATGTCCTAGCCTTTGAATTTCAATGTGTTTCATAATTATCGAGTTTTTAGTTATGTTTTTTTCTGTAATTTTAAGTTCAGGCATTTTCAGCTGTCGACAGTCTCAGCTTCACAACGAGGAACACAAAAAAACAACAGTATTTATTCCAAAAAGATGTCTTTCTATTCAGAAATGCATTGCTGCGAAAGCCCTGAGGCTAAATTGCCGCGCTTGCAAATTTGAAAGCAATCCGGAAGTTTGTAATTTCATATTTCAATATGGCGACTGCAAGTAAAAGCTAGGAAGATTATTTGGTGATATTTGAAACCTAGTGCCACAGGCAGGATGTAGGACATGAAGATAATGACAGCTGGCTGTTCACACAGTGCTGGGGACAATTATGGCTTCTGTTTGCTTCACGTCGTCGTGCAGTTTTTGCCAAAGTGATAACAAAATGGTGTGTGAATCGAAACAGTACACGGACAGTTGCTGGAAATCTTTCAAATTTGAGCCGTCGTTATTAAAATCTAGGAAGCAAATTTAAAATAACGTTCAGCGATCCTTTGAAATAAAGTTCAGATCTCATGGATCTATTGAAACGATGTTCCGGTCTCACGGATAATTTAAAATAAAGTTCTGGTCTCGGTAATTCTTTGAAATAAAGTTCAAGTTTCAGGGATCCCTCGAAACAAAGTTAAGATGGCAGAAATCCATAGAAACAAAGTTAAGATTGCAGAAATCCCTCGAAACAAAGTTAAGATTGCAGAAATCCATCGAAACAAAGTTAAGATTGCAGAAATCCCTCGTAACAAAGTTAAGATTGCAGAAATCCCTTTTAAAAACGTTCAAGAAAGCGCTCGAGTTAGATAGAACACATATTTAAAATATTAGCTGATAGCACTTCAGGATGATCTCTGTTCTGCTATTCCCATGGAAAGAGAAGTTGGGACAGATCAAAACCCCTTACGGATGTAGAGCTCGTCTGGAACTCTTCACAGACGTACCTTTAGTGGTTGTGGCATTTTGGGTGAGGAAAATACAGATTTAAAGAATGTAAGAGTGATACTCTATAAATTATATCACCGGTTCAAGAGAGTTGTGGTACAGTGAATTTCATCTCATTTCACCATTCTTTGCAATGAAAAGGTTGATAGACTGTAAAGAAAAGGTGATAAGGTACCTCAACCTGATGCAGGCATTACTTATGAAGAGGCCATTGGGTTTAATAGATGTTGGTACAAAAACAAGTGAGAAGCAGTGCACCAAGGTCATCAACCAAATGATTTTACATTACCAGCTCAACAGATGTGAGCAGGTAGTGATATTTAGACTCACAATAGGCCACAACAGACTGAGATACAATCTGTTCAACAAACTAAGAATAGGACACACCGATGAATGTGTCTGCGACACTAACACTATCTTCGCAATAGTTAATCCCTCAGCTGTTTTTTGAAATAATCATGTTGTTATTCTGCCCATCTCGTAGAGTCTTCAGACAAGGAGCACTTGCTCCTCTGTGTGTTTGTTCTCCTCACATTAGAACATGCCTGTCTGCTAATTTGTAATCTCTTCAATTGTTCTTCTTCTTCAACTTTCGTCCTGAAAAATGCGTAATGACGTTGTGTAGCAGTTTACAGCGAGGCTGCGATATCTGAACCTTTCGGCCCGACACATTCCTTTCAGCTGTCTGGTTTGGTACATGGTTTGCCGTCATAATACGGTCTCCATTTCTCTTAGCTAGACTACACTAGTGCAGCCTACATAAAGGACTGCCACTCGGTGGTGGAATAGGGAAATGCCCAGCCCTGGTTCGCTGACCCTGGTTTCAAGCAAACAGCTATGAGTCATTGGTTGCTGTCAGCACAAACAATTCTGAAGAAAAAAAACGGCTGTTCAAGAAATTAATGGAACAAAAACAATGGAATTTTCCATTAATTTCTTGAACGGATAATTTTTCAGTCTGCAGTGTCCTGGTCGCAGTCTGAATGTTGTCACTTGATCTCTTCTTTGCAAGTAGTAGTATGTATTTGCTGTATTAGATTATGTGTGTTCTCTGTGCTATCTGTTTTTGAAGTTTAATTGTATCCCTGTCGTTATTGCTTCATATCTAACCATAGGCGTAGTATGGGGGTTTGTGTCCTCCCTATTTGCTAGTCTATCTGTCTCCTCATTGTCATGTATCTTACAATGTGTAGGAAAGCACTGAAATTTCACTCTGCTAAAATTGTAGTTGGTATTCATGAGTTCCTTTTATGCAGCTTTTATCTTGGCAGCTCTTGTTTGCTGGTGCTGACGCTAGCGCTCAGCTTTTCGTCGCTGACCACTGCAGCTTGCGCTGATCAGCATCTTAATCCCATCCCAGCTACTAAGTCTGGATGCTTTACTAGACGAAAACAGGTCAGCCAGTCCTATATATTCTATTTGCCCTCGTGACGTAGAACCTAGATTTGTCTTGGTTGGTTTGGTAGAGCTTCTCTTCAAAGTTGACTTGTCTTTGTTTGTTAACGTTTTTCTGGCTTTAGGTGTCTACTGGATGAGGTTGCCTGCTTCACTCGTTTCTTACTACGTGCTTTGCAGGTTACAGTATTACTATTAGATGTTCCATTTCCAGCTCCGGCAGCACTCGGGCTATGGGGGATCATGTTTCACGCACTAAATTGCATGATGTATGAACTTGTGTGAGGTGTGGCGACCAATTCCTTATTTAATTCTGGCCACCATAGCTGAAAAGTACCCATTATCAAACATGTATTTTATGTTGTTCTAAGACTGTGTAACCCAGGCCCGATCTCTTATTTCGCTGGGTACAAGCATCCAGAGGTAATTGGTGTCCTTCTCTATTATAATAGTATATGTGTTTCACGTCTCCCACACGACTCTCGCGTCCCAGATGACGTTTGGAGGTGGTCCTTGTTGGCAGTTCAGCAAAACAGTTGTATTCCAGCCTTGATTGGTCCGCTGTGTGTAGAACGCTCTAACAGCACTGCCACTTGCACTCCACCAGATACAAAGTAAGCTATATAAACATGACATACGATTTTCAATGACTATCAATACAACTAGAGATATATTTGAATGGAGCCCGCTGAAAATGGGAAGAACATAAATCCCCCCTAAACCCAGTGAAGGAATACAGGAATTTCGGTCTACAAGAAGAACAAAATAATAGGCACATAAGGGAGTTAACATAAAACAAATGTCACACTATATGTCCTAGGAAGGGATAGTGTATATGAATTGTGATGGTTTCCTTCAGTTGCCTCGTCCTGACTTGCACTGACTATCATGTCGCTAGATTGCTGTCTATAACTAGCTAGAGATGTTTATCAATTCTGTTGTTGACTCCCATTTATGCCATCCAGTGTTTCCCTCCTCACACCTCCTGTTTAACATTCCGTACCTATTGTTATATGTCCGTTTTATTGTTTGACTCTTTTCCATGCCATATTGTTAATCTAGTCAGCGATGTATCTGTTTGAATACACCAACCATATGAGGGATGTTAATTACTTTTTTAGTTAACTTTCCAGAATGTCATAATGTTAGCCTGTCCAGTAGATCATTTCTTTGTCGATGGTGTATTTAGTTATGTCAATCAATTGTTGTTGACACAAAAAGGCCTTCATGTTAGACTGTCAAGTTGTGTCTCTCTTTGCCGTACTCAGTCCCTAGCACTGTCTATCATTTCTACTTATGCTATCGTACCAACTTGTTCATTATTTTCTCCATTTGATAACTTGTTGTTTTTTACTTTCGGTTTTGTTTGTTTTCACAGCTTGGTGTGTATTCCGCTTTTCATATTTATATTGGCTTAATGTCCCTCCATATGAAGCATATCTCACCACTGCTTCTAACCTCTTTCGTTAAACCCACATCAAATTATTGTTTGTTTTATTGCAGTTGGGGGCTTCTGTTGGAAATGATTCACATAAAGGGGTTTCTAGCCTCCTGTACACACTGCTCTAGATTATTTTTGCAACATGCTTTCATAGAATGAAGTGGACATGTTTAAGATATGCTTGTTAGGATGAAGTGGACAAGTTTGATACATTCTTGATAGAATGGAGTGGGCATGTTTGAGACATTCTTGATAGAATGAAGTGGACATGTTTAAGATATGCTTGTTAGGATGAAGTGGACAAGTTTGAGACATTCTTGATAGAATGAAGTGGGCATGTTTGATATATGCTCGATAGAATGAAATGGACATATTTGATTGAATGAAATGGACATGTTTGATTTAATGAAGTGCACATGTTTGAGACATTCTTGATAGAATGAAGTGGGCATGTTTGAGACATTCTTGATAGAATGAAGTGGGCATGTTTGAGACATTCTTGATAGAATGAAGCGGACATGTTTGAGACATTCTTTATATAATGTAGTGGACATGTTTGAGACATTCTTTATAGAATGAAGTGGACATGTTTGATATATGCTTCCGGAAAAGACGGGATAACAAACGAAATGCTGATGGGGCTGGGCCAAACAGCGAAGAAGAAACTGCTATCGGTCCTAAACCAAAGCTGGAAAAGGGGAATTGTACCACAGGCATGGAAAGATGCAATACTGGTACCAGTACCAAAAACAGGAAAGGACAAAACAGATCCAAATGGATACAGGCCCATAAGCCTACTGAGCTGTGTCGGCAAGCTGATGGAACGGATGATAAACACCAGACTGATGTGGCATCTGGAAGAAAAACGAATACTAATTCCACAGCAAGCCGGCTTTAGACAGCACAGATCCACTGAGGACCAGGTCATCCTCATAGCCCAGGAGATAGAAGATGCCTACCAGGCACAGAAACACACAGTAGCTGTTTGGGTGGATCTGGAAAAGGCATTTGACAAAGTCTGGAAGGATGGACTTAGAGTCAAGCTAAGAAGAAGTGATGTCTGTGGGAAGATGTACAAGTGGATCAACAACTACCTCAAACAAAGAACGGCCAGAGTCCAAGTACAAGGGCAGATGAGCAAAAAGGTGACACTCGAGCAGGGAGTACCCCAAGGGGGAGTATTGTCACCCACACTCTTCCTGGTATATATAAACGATATTACAGAGAATATACCAAGAAGAGTCCATAGCTCAATGTTTGCAGACGATCTGGCTATGTGGACCTCTGAAAAGAATCTCACCATAGCAAGAAATCGGATGCAGACGGCCCTAACATCGCTGGAAGAGTGGGCGAACTCATGGCTGGTCAAAATAAACGAGGAGAAAACCACGTGCACAATATTCTCGCTCTCATTAAAACCCCAAAGTACCAAATTAAGGCTAAATGGCAAAATCCTGCAGCCAAACGACAACCCAACCTATCTGGGAGTCACATTTGATCGGCGCATGACATGGAAAAGTCAGATTGAGAGAAACCGAATGAAAGCCAGAGAAAGAATGGCGATCATGAGGAAACTTGCTGGCACAAGCTGGGGAGCAGACGAAGGCATACTAAAGAAACTGTACACTGGAAGAGTGAGACCAGTTCTCGAGTATGGCATTGCGGCATGGACAACAGCAGCGAAGGCGAACTTCGATAAAGTTAACAAACTTCAAAACCAAGCCATGAGAATTATAACAGGTGGCATGAAGTCAACGCCAATTGTAGAACTTGAAAAGATTACAAAACTGCAATCCATGACCGATAGAAGAGACTGCAGAGCCCAGCTGCAGTCAGAGAAACTCCGAAGACTGACGGACCATCCAATGTACCAGAGACTAAACAATCTGGGAAATGGGAAACTAAAGCGGAGAAACTTTGCAGAAATAGCCAAAGCAAAGATGCACGAAGATCCCATAAACGCACTAACAACACCAAAACCCATCACTACTGAACGAAAACCTACTTGGAGGCAGGATATATTTCCAGAGGTGGTAGAAAATATACCAGGTATTGCAAACAAAAACTGCCAGACTGAAAAAGAAAGGAGAGACACTACCCTAAGCTTCATAACGAAAAGCTACCCAAGCATGGACTGGACCCATGCATACACCGACGGTTCTGTAACAAACACTACACAGAACGGAGGGGCAGGAGCATTCCTGAACCTACCAAATGGCAGAAAAATAACACTGTCATTCGCTACTGGTAAGTACACAGGCAATTTCAGAGCGGAGGCAGAGGCACTGAGGGCGGCAGTGGAAGAAATGGTAACACACAGTGAAAATGAGAGCCATATAGTCCTGCTGACAGATGCTCTCGCCGTAGTCACAGCGCTAAAAAGCCAGAAAAACACTGAGCTTAATGACTTAAGAGCAGCACTCTGCAAAATGTGCCAGCAGTCCGCACCAAAAAGGGTAGTGGTACAGTGGGTTCCATCACACTGCAACATCTAAGGCAACGAGGAGGCAGACAGACTGGCAAAAGGATGTGCAAGGCTACCACAAACAGATACCAGTATGACGTACGAAGAGTCAAAACGGCTTATCAAAGCCAGATACATGACCAAATGGGAAACCGAACATACTGGTTACACCAAAAACGATGCCTATTACCAGTTGAACCGAAGAGAGCAGGTCGTTGTCTTCAGACTTCGCACTGGCCACAACAGACTGAGGTACCACCTATTCAACAAATTGAAGATAGGGTGTACCGACTAATGCCCGTGCGGTACTGGTAAAATGACCACTGAACATCTGCTGCAGAACTGCCCGACATACGAGGATCAGAGAGAGCAGATGTGGCCATTGCCAGTGGAACTGCAAGACAAGCTCTATGGTAGTGGCGAGAGTCTCAGGATGACCGCCGCTTTTTTCGAAAAAATAATGGTTACTGTCTGACTGTGTACGCAGAAGAAGAAGAAGAAGATATATGCTTGATAGAATGAAATGGACATATTTGATTGAATGAAATGGACATGTTTGATTTAATGAAGTGGACATGTTTGAGACATTCTTGATAGAATGAAGCGGACATGTTTGAGACATTATTTATATAATGTAGTGGACATGTTTGAGATATTCTTGATAGAATGAAGTGGATATATTTGATTGAATGAAATGGACATGTTTGATTTAATGAAGTGGACATGTTCTAGGCGTTATTTGTAGAAAGAAGTGAACATGTTTATGACATGCCTCAAAAGAATGAAGTGAACACGTTTGAGACATGCTTGATATATTGAAATTAACGTGCTTGATATAATGAACCGAACATGCTTGATATAATGAAGTGAACATGCTTTATATAATGAAGCGAACATGATTCATATAATGAAGCGAACACGATTGATATAAAGAAGTGAACATGCTTGATATAATGAAGCGAACCTGCTTGATATAATGACGTGAACATGCTTGGTATAATTAAGTGAACATGCTTGATATAAAGAAGTGAACATGTTTTGTATAATGAAGCGAACATGAGTGCACGGCTTATATTTTATTTTGATTCACTTTAAATTGTATCCATGCAATTGTTCAGTTACGCGATCTGGTGAGCCACAAGGTTGTGCAGACGCCTTCATTCTTGGGTCAATTGTGTTGAGGCGGTTGTTGTTAAGTCCGTGCTCGTGTAGTTTTTATTTAATCTCTTCTATTCTTCTGCATCTAATTCGTTCTTGCTCCCTATAACCTGCTCTTCTTCTGCTGTGCGCACGCTGTGTTAGTCTATCATGAAAAGATCGAGAATTGTTAATTTCTGTATTGATGTGCATTGCGCGCCTTGAGGAGTAGTTCTCATTATATTTGTCATCATCTGTGCCTGCTTATGTCGTGTGGAGTTGTATGAACTTCAGATCTACTATCGTGTGCCATATTTTTTACCCTTACTATTTTCACACCATTCCTCTAGAGTGGTATCCGCTTTCCTCTAAAGTCGTACTGCCTTGTTGTGTGTATAGTCCGTTCAGGAACACTGTTCCTATAAAATGCATATACTATCTCAGGAATTTGTTCATATGTCCTTATTATATCCATGTCCTTGTGATTGTATAATTAACAATTATGCTGGTACTGTTGTTTTCTTAAAGTGGAAAGTTTATTTTTAATTTTTAAGCGACTAAATTATTGTGTCTTTACTGAATATAATTTACTGTATTTGAACAACAATCCCTGCGTTTATTCAATTTTCGCTTGAGGAAATTAATGAAGTTGTTACCAAATAACATGCAAAAATAGCAAATCTGATTTTGATACATGTTGAACTGAATGTGTTCCTGTGTGAGCCACATCTTATTTGCGTGTCTTGCACTTGATGGTGTATGGATGTCTTCTTCTGCCACTACATTGTGGTATGATGAATTGTCCATTAACGGAAACGAAGATCTATTTAAGGACGGAAGAATAATTTTCTCGACTCACTCTCTAAAAATTTGACCGTTCATCTCTGTGTGATAGTCCCGATTGAAACTAAAACGATTATAGCATTCTTCACGAACCCATTGTGTCTGCTGCCTGCATGGTCTATTACGAAGCGTTGCCTTTTGCTCCTTTGTGCACATCCCTTATCGTTCCGTCTACTGAATGTCATCCTTTTTGACTGTTATGCTTAGTATTGATCCATGTTTTATCTACATGCACAATAGTATAACTGTCTCATTTCATTTCTTTTACTTCACGTAAATACTCCTTCTCTCATTAATGATATTGTTTGTTCTCAGACAAATCTTCAATGTCCTTTCTGTCTCTGTTTCTTTGGAAACAAACATTTGATAAATTTCTCAAAGGATAACTTCTTTGTCAAAACTATCTAACATTTGCTTTCTTCCTTGCTATTGTGTTTTCTTTGAAAGTGAATTTTTATAGTCTCGAACCAAGCGATATAAAGACCGCTGAATTCAAGCCAAAACGCAGTGTTCTATTCTCTGGGTTTGAAAGGGAACGGCACAGACTACCACTTAACCTGTCTACAACAATAGTGGTAGATCTTCATTTCGATGTTTTGGAGTGTTACGAATTGTCCATCCATTTACAATTGCAAAATAAATTCAATAGAAGTTGAGTATTACATGAAAATTATCTTTCGTCTTCTCTTGTCTTGTCTACTTGCGCTGTGAGGTGACGTGGGGAGATGTAGATTTCTGTCCAGGGCCAGGCTCGTCGCTTAAGTAGTCATCATCCTATGACGATTTAGAATATCCGCAACATTTCTTGTTAATCTAGTTCTCAGTCTGCCACAGTTGCGAAAATCCGATCTCCGTGCGGTATAAGCGCACAGGGGTAGCTGGTCAAGTTGTAATATCATTAGGTGCCCAAACCACTTGATTCTCTCCTCATCAATATATTCAGTGCAGCATCTTGCTTCGACTATGTTTCGCACAGCTTCATTGCGCATTTTATCTCTCCTAGTTACGTTGATTGTTTGCTAGAGAAATCTCATCTTATCTGTCGTGATCTTTCTCTCTAAAGATTTTGTTAGTCCACGTTTGGCACTGGTAACAGAGAGTTCGCATAAATAAACCGTTGATCAGTAGTATATGTATAGACATGTTTACATTAGGGTGTTTCAATAATAGTGACAGCAGCTATGCAAATACAATTCGTTTTTAGCACCTGAAAATATATAGGCTTAATATAATGATGTAGACTCCTATAAGTTTCGAGTTCATTAAAAAACATTTTGTGCGCGACATATTTATTTGGGCTGGCCATTTCGAAAAGAGCTTATAGAAATTGGTGCAAACAAATGTGAACACCAAATGATTACCACTGAGATAGTGTCAACCAATGAGACGACTGTTCTGTGGAGCTGTGCTGGTTTATGTATACCTTAAATAAGCAATGATGGAAGCCAGCTGCTTGGTTTCACAGATTTTACCTTTCCATACTGTTATGAAGATTAACTGTTTCTAAGAACAATTATATAAATTCGGTCAAATAATTGCTGAGTTAAAGCATTTTAAAAATAGACACGAGTTTCGGAACGTGCTCTGGTATTGGAACCATTCGTGTCACTTGCTAAACGCATTTAATTCTCTGTCCCACGTCTAACTACATTTGCGTAATTATCAAATTAACCAGTCTGCATTCCTGGGCAACCGTTCGGTATTTGTTGATAAATAAATATCTGTTTGATGAATTGAAAATACCAGGGCTTTTGCCATAATTCCTTTATACGCTGTTGATGCTGACATTAATCATTTCTACCCATTTCGTAGAATTAAAAAAATTGATGACACAAAATGATAATTCCCCGGTCGAGCAGATAACGTGACTTTAGCCAGAACGATTTCTTGCATAATAAAATCAATAGAGATGCGGACAGCATGATGAGGCGGTGTTGGTTGAGGTTGATCACCAAGGTCTGTGTTGTAGTACGTTTAGAAATTACAGCTGACGTTATTTTTTAAATATCTCAATATTGCATTTATGTATCAAGCTAATCTTTTTACATGCGATCCTTTAATCAATGAGAAAGACGTTAGAATGGTATTCTAATTGATTAATACTGATGTCAGAGATTTATATGCAATTTTACTGTGATTTATAGATTTACATAACACGTTTTACAGTAACTGCTAAGAAATCCAGTTTAAAAAAAATCCATAGGTATATCTTTATTAATCTAGTGGTAGGACCTATGAAGGTATCGTGACAAAAAAACTTTGAATTTCATAAATCCATTTGTAATAAATCGCAGGTCTATGTGGCGAAGTGGTTAAGCCGTTTGCCTCATGTTCAGACGATCGGGGTTAGAATTCGAGATGCGACTGTCGGTTCATGTCAATTTTTCCGGATATCACTGGGTTCATCGCTGGAGCTACGGAGTCCGTGCTTTGTACGATACTTTCGGTAGACGGGATACATTTCTGCTGAGAGATACTGAGCCAGTTGGGGAAACTCCTGACGATGCAGTCGAACCCTCGCCTTTAACATGTTTACCTTTATTGTAATAAAATCTTCCTTCATTGAACTATCACATATTATATGTATCCATTAGACAAATGTACTCGCTCTAATCATAATCAGATGAGTCAGACAGATCGATATGTGTAACAAGTGGAAATAATATGACACCATCTTTCTGTTAATATTTCTCTTCCTCTCTCAATACATGATCATCATATTTAATCCAGTAGCCTTTGTTTACGTTTGATAGGGCATCAGGTTGAAGTTTCTGAACATCGCATATTTGAAAAGTTGTATTTGGAGCAACCACCTGACGGTTCACTCTTGTCCACCCCAGTCCCACATGATTTAAATGAGACTGGAAAGGTAGAAGTCACATGTGGTCAGGTTCTTGTCTTAGTCGGCCTGTACTTCTACAAGCGCAGATGCCCCTGTGCAGCTCCCAGTTCTTGCGTGAGCTGGATGTAGTCGGAAGGAATATTTTCTGCTTACGGGCTAGGCTCGAGCAGCGTATTACTCCGCCGCGTTGGGACAAATGTTGCGGAGGGTGGTTAACCGATGTATGAGTCCATCTTAATAGACTCAAACACTATAGCAAAGTAGACCTGCAGCCTGTTAGGCGCAATCTATGCTCTTAACAAACAACCTAACCATAGCTGGTGTTATTATATGTCACTCAGTTAGTCGCCTCTTACGACATGCTGTCTGTGGGACAGTGGTGCTATTCTTGTCTTTGCCCTACACAAAGGAGCCCGGCGGACCACTCGGGACTCGGGTATGCTCTTGCATTATTTTGACAAATTCAAATAGTTTCTTCTGGTGCGGATGTTTTTTACAAGCGTCAGTTGTTTCGGTTTAGGCAAATTTCATTGAAATGAATGTGTTTGTTGGTAAGTCACGCTTCTATTTCTTTGCCAGAACTTGATGATTTGGTAACATAGTCTCCCAGTGTCTGTGCATTATAATTAGAAACATTGTCTATTACCAGACAGTAGGGTCTATCTAAAGACGCAAGTAACGTTATCTCAACCACATTTTCTAACAATGTGCCCGTTCATCTCCTAATGATAGTCACGATTATCAGTTGATATAAGTTCATTAAACATACTGTTTTCGGAGAGAACTACGAGGACGTAAATGTGGAGGTCTTGGTCAGTATATTTTGCCTGACCCTGACTAACATGTTAGATTAGTATGTTTTGCCTGAGCAGACGTTCGTCTCCTCTTTCTATGGGCTATTATCAAACGTGTCCTTTGCTACTTGGTACAATATTGTTCACGTTCCATCAATCTCTATCACCAGTATGGTGGACATTTATCCATGCTTATATTTCAACGATATGGACTAATGTTGTAATTTCCAGCACACTTTTCTGGTACCTCACGCAAATACCGGCTTCTATAAACAACAAGGTGCCTCTTTATAAATTCATTGTCGGAACTTTATTTTTACACTGTTTCTTTCTTGCCTTTTTGTGATGCACACAATCGAACTGTCATGCTCGTGAACACAGTGTAAACATTACCTACTACGTATATAAAAGTTGTGCACTGTTCTTTTCTTGGGGTTTGAAATGTTGTGGAAAAGAAATCCAGGTTCAGCTTCTTTTGAGGAATATTTATTAAGTTTCTGGAAGAATATTTTAAATGTAATAAATGTTATTTTCAACACCATAGCAGTGGTTCACACAACTTATCAGTTTGTAGTATGCTCCTCTGCCTTATCAGTTTGTAGTATGTACATCTACCTTACCATTTTGCAGTATGTACCTCTGCCTTATCATTTTGTAGTATGTACCTCTACCTTATCAGTTTGTAGTATGTACCTCTACCTTATCAGTTTGTAGTATGTACCTCTGCCTTATCAGTTTGTAATATGTAGCTCTGCCCTATCAGTTTGAATTATGTACCTCTGCATTAAGTTGTCACGTTAGCGAGACGTAAGTAATGTCCATATTCAATTTGTAAAAAATAACTGAGAACTATTGAAATATTGTAATTTGTCAACGTCCACTTGAAAAACGCAGTTCAGGGTGTGCAATGCTAGAAATGCCCATTATCTTTCTCTATATCTATTTTAAAGCTGTGCATTGAAAACTACGGGTTTTTTCATATATGACAAATGAAAAAAAAAAATGTCTATTCATGATATGTGTACAAATTATTGTCAATTAATGTTTTTATAACAAATAATTCAAATATAAATGATCATCGAATTATGCTAGCTATTTTTGTAGTTACAAATGTGTTCAAATGGGCAGATATTTATAAACGGACTCTAACTGGTTTTTACCCATCCCATCTATGCACTTATATGGTTAGACGGTTTATGGAATTGCAAATGTGTTTATTTGTATTCTGTGTTGTTTTAGACATCTTCAATCCATGTCTCTGTAGGTAACTTCTACACAAGCAATGCATATTATTCTGTGTATTTGTCTTGGTCCAAAAGCATGTTGTCTGACGGCATCCGCTCCCGTGAAGTATACATTAAGACACACTCTGTGTCGGATGCTAGACAACACTGTCAGTGGCAACTGGAAAATTCTCAAGCAATTTCAGAGCGGAGGCAGAGGCACTGGGGGCTGCGGTAGAAGAAATGCAGATAGGCGAAAGCAATGAAAGCCAGATAGTCCTGTTTACAGAAGCCCTGGCCGTAGTCACAGCACTAAAAAGCCAGAAAAATACTGAACTTAATGATTTAAGAACAGTACTCTGTCAACTATGCCAGCAGTCCGCACCAAAAAGAGTAAAGGTACAGTGGGTTCCATCCCACTGTAACATCTAAGGCAAAGAGGAGGGAGACAGACTGGTAAAAGAAGGTGCAAGACTACCATAACCAGATTCTAATGTGACCTACGAAGAGTCCAAAAAGCTTATTAGGGCCAGATACATGGCCAAATGGTAATAAGAACGTAATGGCTTCACAAAAAACGATGCCTATTACCAGTTGAACAGAAGAGAGCAGGTCGTGGTCTGCAGACTCCGCACATGCCACAACAGACTGAGGTACCACCAATTCAATAAACTGAATAGAGATGGCACTGACGAATGCACTTGTGGTACCGGGAAAATGACCGCTGAACATCTTCTGCAAAACTGCCCGACATACGAGGACCAGAGAAAACACATGTGGCCATCACCAGTGGCAACACTAGACAAGCTCAATGGCAGTGTCGACAGGCTCAGAATGACCGCTGCTTTCTTCGAAAAAATACAGGTTGACATTTGACAGCGTACGAAGAAGAAGAAGAAGGATGCTAGATTGGTCAACCAGGTGGCAACGAACGGATGCTAAACATGGTCAAATACACAAACCTATGGAAGAAGATTGAATCGTCGAACTAAAATGCCACAGGAGCGGGCTCAGAATACCAGGATTAACGAAAACGAAAAGCGTAAAAATCCTACAAGAGATCGATATCGATCAAAACTGGCTAGTAAACAACATTACGTCTAGATAATGAGTATACTTAGACCACATCAAACACCACAATCGCATAGAAAGAGGACATGGTATGTGGCAAAAGAGCCAGAGGCAGACCTAGGAGAAGACGGACAAGCGAGTTTACATAGGTTCTGGGGTGAATAGCGGCAGATACGTTAGAGCTGGCTAGGGATCGAGTGTATTTTAGATCGGCTGTCGTGAGAGTGACGTTATGCAAAGGAGGTGCTACATTATGAACTGATTATGAAAGATAAAAGGAGTGTCATAGGTAGTGAAAGTAGCAGAATATGAATAGACTAGGGTAATGAAAGATAACGTGAATAGAATCTGGCTAATTTAACAGAGAAATACTAGGTTGGGGCTGTAAGAGTGTCACGTGTCAGTGACTGTATGTGAAATCCCATTTTTAAAACATAAGAGTTATAGTTTGTATTTTGGACAAGGAGAGCTAAAGCTAGCTCGGACAACGATATGATACGTTAGCAAAGGTTAAGTAAAGGCCAGCGACTGTGGCCCAGTTTTACCTGTAGTTGTTATTCATGGTTTGGTCGAAAATCTACAATATTTGACACGAGTAGACGTTTGTCAAAGATGGTGGGGGAGGACGTGGCACAAGACCAGCCCATTTAGTACGGTAGCTAGAGACAACACATTGAGGGGTAGGGGGATTTGAAGGCCATAAGAAGTTGGGAACAAACTGTCACGATGAGATTGACTGAGGTGACAAGATAGCCAGCGAAGTGTATAGTGCAGAGGGAGGAACTTGACAAGTTTTGTAGGCACAACAGTGATTCGGGCTTCTAGCTGGTCAGTAGAGGGAAGACAAATGTACTATATGACAGACGGCCATATTGGCACGAGTGGAGTTAATGGCGGGATTTAGAAACAATAGGAATGAGATCAAAACCAGGAGCAAGAGAGCGTTTGCGGAAAATCTGTCAGAAGGCTTTCCCACTATTTTCAGTTGGCAATTGTTCTAGTGGGTGCCAATTGGAATAAATGATGACCCTTCCTTGCGACACGAGAGACAAAGCAGTTGTATCGCTCACATGGTCAGTTCTTGCTCTTTGCTGAGAATGACAGCAAACTGAGTCGGTTCAGATCAGACTGGTCGTAACTAGCTCCGACGGAGCGTGAGTTGTAACCTGGGCCCCTCAGAAAGCACCCTCTTATCAGATCGGGTTTACCATAGACATCGGAGATGCACATTGCCAACGTCTGGGAATACTTTTGCCCCACATCGCATTTCCCGATGACAGAAGTTAGCAGACTGCCAATGGCCAGCGACATCCCCAACTGTTGAAGTGCACTATGAGACAAGGAGATTAGCAAGTGTAATTCTAGTGAAATTGTTAAATACTAGAAGAAGATGGAAGCCGTAATCTTGAGTTAGATGAAGAGGTTTCATACAGGTCATGCTGACAACCTTTGTTTAGAAACATATACTAGATGATAATGTTGTAAATGACAAGATGTGTAATAAATGAATTATCTTATGCTTTATTATTCCACGTAACTCATATATTTTTTTCGGTGCTGATATTATGTAGGAAGAATAACTGAGAGAAGTGAGATTGGCAGCTGAACATCACAGAGAATGTGGGAGTGTAAGAGAAGTGAGATTGGCAGCTGAACATTACAGAGAATGTGGGAGTGTAAGAGAAGTGAGATTGGCAGCTGAACATCACAGAGAATGTGGGAGTGTAAGAGAAGTGAGATTGGCAGCTGAACATCACAGAGAATGTGGGAGTGTAAGAGAAGTGAGATTGGCAGCTGAACATCACAGAGAATGTGGGAGTGTAAGAGAAGTGAGATTGGCAGCTGAACATCACAGAGAATGTGGGAGTGTAAGAGAAGTGAGATTGGCAGCTAAACGTCACAGAGAAAGTGTGAGTGTTTCTGTTTCTAAGAATAGACGTCACTGCACTCCGGACATACTCATAGGTGCTCAGTCTCTCTCTTTAAATGGCGTAAGGTATGGATGATGATAGTCCCTGTAGCTCGCTGGTCGTACACTCTCCTGCGCTGTCCTCTCATGGGCCCCACTTCGCTCGAACCTCGTTTAATGTCGAAACTTTGCAGTCTGTGGATTGATGCTTCATCTATTGCGGTTTCCTCATCCAGTAGGCGGTCATTGATTGAATTCAAAATGTCACTTCTGTCCATCACCAATGTGCCCATGATGGGAGCCCGTGAAGCCAAGATGTCAGCTCTTTCATTGCCCTGAACCCCGGCATTAGCAGGACAGTAGATCTAGGTCAGCGCCTGGAGGTTTGAGGCCTCGACAGCAGCTATCTACTCGTACCTAAGCCATCCCTTCTGTACTTTCTGAAGTACGGCTTGCGCGTCTGTCACGATGACTGTCTTTGTTATAGAAGTCTCAGCTATCCATTTCAGTGCTGAGGTAACTGCTTCCGTCTCCATTCTCATACTGGAGGTTGTTGACATTTATGCCCTACTGCGCTCAGCAACGACCTCTCCTCTCACTCTAGCCGAGAAACTCCATCCTGATGTCTACTGCGCACGACTGATCCATCGGTGTATATGACAGCGTCACTCTTCTGGGTGTTCTCAGTTATCAGCTGATTTACCTCGTGCTCTGTTCTCTCGTTGTTCCTTTCTCTACATTCCTTGCCTAAGGTTATGATTACTCTCTGGTACTCTATCATTATATCCCCAGTGTGGACCCATTCTTTCCCTTTGGCTATCGTCTCAGCTGGAGTGACGTGTCCGATTGTTGTCTCAGCCTGTGCCATCAATGACGACCCTTTCTTGATTCTTGATCCCTTGATGTCTGAGATACTACTGTGCAGAGGGTTCCGAGTGTCTGTGGTGACATGCATATAGGCTTTGACTTGCGCCAATGTATGTCTGGATGTGATCGATAACAATCCAACATGTACCGCATCATTACAATCGGGGTATCTCTAGTGCAGCCCAGAACCAGACGCATACCTTCATTCTGGATACGGTCCAACCTTTCACACTGTGTTCTTGATAGTGTGGGGATGCCTAGTCCGTAATCGATGACATACAGCACGACCTGACGAAATAGGATGAACATGAGGCATTGTTCCAAGTCGGCAGCAGCCATGGTCTTGAGTGCGCCTAGCCCTCTCTTGCATCTTTGTACGATGTGGTCAACATGGCAGTTATAGGACAGACTGCGATCAAAAGTCACTCCGAGGTATTTCAACCTGTCACACCTGTCAATGGTGCAACCATCAAACGCGATGTCCGGGAGTTCAGCCTTTACAATGGAATTATTCAAAGAGCACCACATCATGCAGGCCTTGTTCAAATTGATCTTGGAGCTTGAGTCGCCGCACCACTGTGAGATTCCTTGCAAGGTTTACTGGATGTCTTTGACCAACTCTTGCCTGTCTGAGCCAGTCCTGTACGTTAGGATGTCATTGGTAAATATCAACGTTCGCCTGTCCCTGTGGGTTGAATATTGGCCACTTTTACAGTATAAATGTTGAACAGCACCGGTGAGAGCGGAGACCCTTGAGGCAGTCCTGGACATATTCGCCTCGGTTCTGATGTCCACGATCCCACGCGTAGCGCAACTGTTCTTTCCATCAGGGCAGCTGATATCCAACTAACCAGCCACGGGTTTAAATCACACTGCTGCAGACATGTAATTAAGGTGCCAAAATCGACACGGTTGTATGTGTCTTCCAGGTCAAGTGCCACCGCGACTGTTTCTTGCTTTGACTGAAACTCCTCGTACGCATCATACGCGAAAGTTCCAGCGTTAGCCAAGGTCTCCTTCGCTGTTCTATAGCTGCCCAGCGTATCGGATAGAATCTGCTCCCGTTCAAGGTAGGCCATTATTTTCCTGGCCACTATCTTCTCGAGCAATTTGCCATATACATTTTGTATGGTGATTATTCGATAGCTGCTGAGAAGCGTGGAGTATTTACCAGGTTTAGGCAATAGGCATAGATAGCTATGAAGCCATACCTCAGGCACAGATGACTTCTCTTTAGTGTGGTTGAACTCTTTCACCATATTTCTTATCTCTGCCTCACCCAACTGCTTGATGTGACAATACTGTATTCCATCAGAACCTGGAGCAGTGTTTTTGCTTGTACGTAGGCTATTTACGACCTCCGCCTCGGTGATAAGGTCTACATAAGTCTCTCCCCTGATAGATGCGTCTAAGATGCCTTTCTGAGTTTCCTGACGGGCATCTCTGTCGCCGTTGTCAGTCTGGGCAACAAATCGACTGAAAAAAACTTAGACCTTTCTCTTCATCTGTCTGCAGGAGCCTTCTTGTGGTGTCTTGAATGTTGGAGATAAGCTGGCTTGTAGTCTTTCCATTCATCTTTCGATGTATGTGCCAGAACTTCTGGAGAGTATTATCATTACCCACACCTGTGATGAACTCCTCCCGTTGGTCGCTTTTGGACTCCATAGATAACGCTTTAAAGGAATTGGTAGCTTTGCGTTTTACCTCCTCCTCCTCGTTCAATGCGTCGACATTAATACCAGCTCTCTTTCTGGTTTTACGCCAATCCTTAGTTGCCGCCTCCTTTTCTCTCCAGGCCGTATCAACAGCTTGATTCCACCAGGGTGGTTGGTAAAAAGGGGATCTAATGGTCCTGCGTCCAATCGTCTGGCTCAGTTTGTTCACTACAGTATCCTGTTCGTACGTGTATCTGAACACCTGTTTTGGCTTTCCGGTGTCTGGTGTGTTTTCTTCTGGGTATAAGTACGACACACGGCAGGTGGTCGCTCTCTTGTGCCCCTAATACGTCATAGCGTGTGGATGGAGCAACATCACTGGATATAAGAGTCAGGTCGATGACCCCGTCCGTATCTCCCTGTCAAGATGCTATTCTAGTCGGACGTCCGTCATTCACGACAGTGAGGTTTGTTCAGTGTATTTTCAGTGAAATTTCCCCACTCCTTTGACCTAGCATTAAAGTCACCTGCTTTGAGACACTTTTTGCTCTGCGACTCTGACACGTCCGACAGAAATTCCCACTTTACATCCTCGAAGAGGTGATCTACGTGAGCGCAAGCATTGTAGATTCTCCATTCTTGGTGGTTAATTGTTACTTCAATTCCTTGTAGCTCGACATCCTCAATTTTACTGTTGCTAGTATCTATACATGTATGGGGAAGTGCTTGCTTCACATACATCGCCAGTCCTCGCTTACCGGCCCGCATGGATTATTGTAGCACCTGTATCATGGACACTTGATGGCAACATTCTCCTTCAAGCAAGTCTCCTGGATCATGAATATGTTGAAACTGTACACCCATTTTTGGAGAATCACTTCGCTTTGGGTAGCGCTGCGGCAATTCCAGTAGTCTATCCGTACATTTTTTAACCCAAGTCAATCTGACTTTCTTCGACATTTTCTCTTTCCGGCTCTTTTCTTTCTCTCTCTCCTCTTGTCTCCCATTCCTCTCCTTCTGCGTCCACCTGTCTTAGCGCTATTTGCTGGAGACGTCGACGTCAGAGCACGATCTCCGTAGCTCCCGCGATGACTTATGTGTGGTTTGTCATCAGAGTTTTCCTCCTCCTAAAAGAGTTGCCTACGGGGCTAACGCGTCTCCTGTACTCGGTTTGTGGTCGGTTGTCTCCGCCATTTTTATCGCCGTGTCACATTACCGCGCGGGTCGACGTATGCACACCCGTGCTATTCCACGAGATAATGCGGGGAGCACAGCTACCAGTCCATCCGTCCGGGTATCACTTGTTTAATACACTCTAGCGGGCTTGTTATCTCAGCCTTTAACTGATCAGCGCGACACAGAGCACGCGCAGCGGCACACGTTGACCTAGCAAACCATTGGTCAGAGAAGACCCTTGGTCAAATTGCCCTTGGTGGTTGAACGATTTTGGCCTCGGTCACTGCGAGCCCACTCGTTGTAGATAATAGGAAATTATAGATACAAGATGCTATGCAACGGTACACTAGACGGTAAACTAGGTATATAAATGAACACAAACTTCCACAGAACACGGCCCTGAATGGTAGTCAACAACTGTGAAAATTTTAGTCCGATTTGAAACTTGGTAATACCCTAAAGAAATACAAACAGCGGAGTGAATCGTGGACACAGCCTGTCCCTAACTGTCACACTCCCAAAAAAAAAGTGAGTGTAAGAGAAGTGAGATAGGCAGCTAAACGTCACAGAGAAAGTGGGAGTGTAAGAGAAGTGAGATAGGCAGCTAAACGTCACAGAGAAAGTGGGAGTGTAAGAGAAGTGAGATAGGCAGCTAAACGTCACAGAGAAAGTGTGAGTGTAAGAGAAGTGAGATAGGCAGCTAAACGTCACAGAGAAAGTGTGAGTGTAAGAGAAGTGAGATAGGCAGCTAAACGTCACAGAGAAAGTGTGAGTGTAAGAGAAGTGAGATAGGCAGCTAAACGTCACAGAGAAAGTGTGAGTGTAAGAGAAGACGTATCCTGGACGCTGCAACATTATAGTGTAGGTTAGTTATCGTGACCAGTATAGAAGGAATGATAACACTGTAACATGGCTAATATAATAAAGCATGAATAGATTGGGTCTAAAACAAGAGAGAATTAATAAACTAGGCTGGTGATAACGTAATGGAGACTGGATGGACTCGGTTTGATGTAATTGAACAGGCACGACTTAGGATCACATACAGTGAAACAGGTAAGATTAATGTAATAGAGAAGAGTGGATATAGCAGAACTATTGTAATAGAGAAGAGTGGATATAGCAGAACTATTGTGATAGAGAGGAGTGGATATAGCAGAACTATTGTGATAGAGAGGAGTGGATATAGCAGAACTATTGTGATAGAGAGGAGTGGATATAGCAGAACTATTGTGATAGAGAGGAGTGGATATAGCAGAACTATTGTGATAGAGAGGAGTGGATATAGCAGAACTATTGTGATAGAGAGGAGTGGATATAGCAGAACTATTGTAATAAAGAGTGGATATAGCAGAACTATTGTAATAAAGAGTGGATATAGCAGAACTATTGTAATAGAGAGAATGTATCAGCACTAGTGTAAAATAGTTGATTAGGTAGATTACCAAATGTTACAAAGTAATTGTGGCAATCATAATGTTATAGCGATATTGTGCAGTCCAAATGTTATAAAGTGATTGTAGCAGTCATACTGTTATAGAGTGATTGTGACAAGCATAATGTTATTGCGATATTGTGCAGACCTAATGTTATAGAGTGATTGTAGCAGTCCTAATATTTTAGCGTGATTGTGGCTATCCAAATGTTATAGAGTGATTGTGGCAATCATAATGTTATAGCGATATTGTGCAGTCCTAATGTTATATAGTGATTGTGGCTGTTCTAATGTTATAGAGTGATTGTGGCAGTACACATGTTACAGAGTGATTGTGGGAGTACTTCTGTTATAGATTGATTGTGGCAGTACTACTTTTACACAGCGAATCTTGGAGTATTCATGTTACACAGCGAATCTTGCAGTATTTATGTTATACAGTGAATATTGCAGTACTAATATAATAATAGTTGCCCATCGCACGCGAAAATAACACTATATCGTCGGGCGACATACCCTATCAAGCGTGGGGCACGCGTTCGTGGTTTTGATTGTGGGGGTGTTGCCTACTTTGTACTTCTGAAAAATGCACTTTCCCTTAGCCTCATCGATGTTGCACCACTCAGCGGAATGAGCACATTGTGTGAAGGTAGCACACCTGGGGGAGCAGCATTGTGCAAGCTCCGATGCACTTACAATGCATTTTTGTAGCGCTTCTTCTTCATGGTCTGCAAACAGGTACTGGAATCTCCTCTGATCTAAATTGTTCGATCGGACATCCTTCTCACGCTGCTCTCCCACGTAGATCATCAACAACTGCAATGCCAATTATTTTAATGACCGCACCTTTCCATCCTAATGGCATCTAGGCAATGTTTTTTTCGGTGGTTATTGTCTATTGAACAGCACTTAAGAGACTCCTCAAGACTGCCATTGAATCTATTTTTTGGTCGTCTCATTTATCGCTTTCCTGCACTCAGCTCGCAATACAGAAGCGTCCTTATAAGCCGTTCCTATAGCGTTTGGGCAATTTGACCAGCCAATCTTAGTTGACTTTTCTGTAAATTAATGCTAATCCCCTTGATTCTGGACAGGGCTTCATTCTTTGTTATTTGAGTTTTGTCGGAAAATATGGAGTATACACTTCAGACGTCAGTGATTCAACATCGTGGTATCTCCAGCGAAGACACTAGTAGAGCAGAGTGGTAACACCTTCAACTTAGGTGTTATGCTGATTCCTCGACGTTTCCACACTGTCGAACACATTCGATGAAACTATGTGCTGGCCTCTGCTATTCTATTTGCCAGTTCATCAGCAATAATCACAGATCTCGACAGCGTGTGTATGTAGACCGAATTGTCCGCCGCTTCTAATTTATGTCCCCTCACTGTAACCACAAGTTGTGTATTACGTGTATCTTGAGCTGGTCAGTATACTCTGTTTTCTTTTTAAGCTAATGGTAGTCGAAGGAGTTGGAAGTAGCAGAGAGTCGGTCCATGTCCTCAAGCATATTCTATTCTTAATTACTGTTCGGAACACAGTCACCCATAGCTAACAGTTGACATTTCGTATCGCGGTTTTTGCATTCAGTCTGTGGGGATTAAATAGACTGACATATATTCGAAATGTAATGGATTTGCCACACTCGCTGTCTTTAAAGGCCTCGTTCAGCATAGCTTAAAACAATATACTGAACATGGTCGGCGCAACAGGCATCCCAGTTTTACGCTGTGTTTAACCTCATATGAAGTAGAGGTATCGCCGTTGTTCGGTTCTCATGTGCGTGTGCCTTCGTGAAGGCAATCAAATTTGAACGTGATCTCACATAGCTAACCTCTGTTGTCAGTACGATATCACTGGTATCTCATACACGGCCGTACTAATGTAACAGCTGGAGATGTAGCAGTTGTAATGTAACACAGAGTGAAAGTCATCATGTAGCATGCCCTTTATAGAACGTCGCTCTCATCACTGTCCGTCTGAAAGAGACTCTTTCATTTGCCCTTTATCCAGCCTCCTTTGACACCAGGCATTCCTGGATATCTTGGTGCTATCGTCATCTTGGTCTACCCCTGCTTCTTTTGCCTGACACGATACCTTCCATCACCCTTCTCTCAAGACCGTTGTGTCTCTTGGTGTGACCAAAGTATTTACATTTTCTGGCCAAAATGGAATTGATAAACTAATTCTCATCTACGTTCAACTCTTGTCAAATGTCTACATTTGATTTTACTCTGTCCATGGTATTCTGAGGATCTTTCTGTAACATTTTGACTCAAAGGATTAGATTATTTGTCTAGATTATTTAGCTATAAGCTGCCACGTGAAAAACACAGGCTCTCAAGGCTTTCATTTTATCGTTTTGTTAGTGCTCTGCCATAATTTCTACAGGCTGTTCAGTCTCTGCATTGCCATGGCTAGCCATCTTATTTCTTTCGAGCAGTCGCCATTTGTGACAATTCTGGAGCCCTGATATTTAAAATGTGTTACCTGATCTATTTCCTCACCACCTATTTCAAATTTATGTTGACATCGTGTTTTGTCGGTGATCATTATTTTTTTTTATTTTTAAAACAGGTTTCTAAGAGAGAGAAAGTAGCAGATCTAATGTAACAGAGAGTGAAAGTAGCAGATATAATATAACAGAGAGTGAATGTAATAGTTATAATGTAACAGAGAGTCAATGTAACAGTTACAATGTGACAGAGATTGGAAATTGCAAATATAATGTAACAGATTGAATATAACAGTTGTAAGGTTACGATCGAAAGCAACATTTATAATGTAATATAAACTGAATGTATCAGTTCAAATGTAACAAAGAATAAGTGTAACAGCACTAATGTAATTGAATGTGAATGTAACAATACAAATGTAACATACAAAACGTGTAGTAGTTCTTATGTAATAGTGTGAATGAAAAAACACAATTTTAACAGTACTAATGTAGCAGTGCTAATGTAATGTAATGTTGAGTGAATGTAGCAGTATTAATGTAATAGGGGAAGAATGTTGTGGAATGTATTTTGAAATCATGCTGCAGGTTACCCTCTCGTTGACAGTGACCTCGTCAACCAAACCTTCGGCGATATCGGAAGCTTCTTTATCCTTGGGAAATGGGACAATCAGCGAATGTTTCACAGTGTCGTTCGTTGCCATGGCAGCCGTCATTTGCACCGGGCTAACCTGAAAGAATATACAAGCATGCCTGATGTGAAGCAGTTGTTTATGGCTTTCGCGTGTCAACGTGGATGATGGGTGTATTCTGATGAGGAGGGGAGGAGGGTTCAAAAAATATGTTTCTACGTTTGCTTATTATCGTGCGATCAGGTTTGCGCAATCAATACTTCCAAAATGTCATAACAAGCGACTACCAATAGTTATCGTCAGACTAGCAGGCTCATCATGTAAAATAGATTCTTATAAAAACATTCATATACTCTTTCTTTCTCTATATATCTATCAATCAATCAATCTATCTATCTATCTATCTATCTATCTATCTATCTATCTATCTATCTATCTATCTATCTATCTATCTATCTATCTATCTATCTATCTATCTATCTATCTGTCTATCTATCTATCTATCTATCTATTTGTCTGTCTGTCTTAGTGTATATCTGTATATCTGTATATCTGTCTGTTCGTCTGTCGGTTCGCATGTCTGTTTACTTGCTTGTCTGTCTGTTTGTTTGTATGTCTGTTTATCGTATATGAGCGCAACAACATTTTAAAGGCGCATCAGGTAGAATTCAATGTTCTCCTGTTTGATTGATCCGCCACCATTCTCCTGCACGTTTCTTAACGCCGTGTTGAACGCTCTCTGTTGATTTATTCGCGTAGTATACCTCTGTGTCTTCCTCTCCTCTACTTGCCGCGTGGTTTCCACGAAACTACTTGTAGTGTGTGTCTGTTGTTGCTCAGTTGAAACCCGTGCCCAATGTTTGTCAAGATGCTTTATAAACATATGTGTTGTCTATAGCTGTATTTGCTAATTAGTCACGCATTTCTTCCATTCAATAGCCGAGTCGACATTTGATATATTTTGTTTCAAATGCATTCAACCTATTATCCAATGTCTTTGTCATATTCCAGCTTAAAGCCACACCTTAGTACTGCAATGACTGACTTCTATTGCAGAAGCACAGTTAAAGGGTTGGATACAGGCTTCCTGGATGCCATATGTTTTATCGGTATTGGAAAGGAGGGCAGTTGTTCAATTTGCATTCGCTATCCTGACATTTGTCAGGCTGAATTGGTGACTAGATTCAGGCTCGCTTAAAGTGTTTACCCGTCTACAAAGTGGGTACTTAATTCACTGTAGAATTTTGAACACACGGCGTACAGAACTACACAATGTGCACATAATTCTGCTGTGCTTTCTTAAAAACGGGACATCGAGAAGGGAACCAGACACCCTATTGTAAGTAGACTTACTGATAAAACATAATGACGTTCCTAACACATCGACCTATACCACATTATCAGATGTGGGACTATCTTAGCGGTAATCCTCGCAAAGACTAAGACCCATCAACATTGGATCAAGGTTGAACAGAAGGGAATCCATGAAACCTCCCAAGCATGTCGTAATATCAACTAAAGAAGATTGGGAATGAGGCTAGCAACATCATCATGTAAAATATTGATATGAACCCGAAACAGCAAAAGCTCCGATATAAGCGTCATGTAAAGGAGTCTGTTGCGGCAGTGGCCATACGCGTCATTTTCACAAAGCAAGCGGATCAATCAATCAGTCAATCAATCAATTAATCAATCAATGATATGAGACATACTCATCTGTTGGTGAAGATCTACAATTCGGGCTGGATATAATAATATTAGTTTCATGTCCATGTTCCACAGTCATATAGTAGGGCTAATTTTAAATTTGTGTTGAAGAATCTACCGAGTGTTACTTGGACAGGAAAAAGGAACAGCGAATATAAACACTGTAACCTGTCAGGTATATCGTACGGGACAACTGAGGAGGATTGGGCATGGACCTGGATACCCCATCAAGTAGACAGATAATCAATTCTGTCTACAGACAGAAAGATCAACATTTGATCACTTGACACATATTTGTTGAAGACATGTGCTCCAAATGCAGCTGGCATCGTTTTGGCTGATTTAACTTCTGGATGTGATATTCTAACTTACATGTCAAGGTTTTCCAGCCATACAGGAGTTCGTGGCCTAGTCTCGTAAAGCAACAGACAACAAACTTGGCTTAGGTTAAAGCTGAAAGTAGTATCTTACCTGATAAAGGCAACATACAACAAACTTGGCTTAGATTAAAGCTGAAAGTTGTCCCTTACCTGATAAAGGCAACAGACAACAAACTTGTCTTAAGTTAAAGCTGAAAGTAGTATCTTACCTGATAAAGGCAACATACAACAAACTTGTCTTAGGTTAAATCTGAAAGTAGTCCTCTATTTGACGAAGGCGACAGACAATAAACTTGGCTTAGGTTACAGCTGAAAGTAGTCCTCTATTTGACGAAAGCGATAGACAACAAACTTGGCTTAGGTTAAGGCTGAAAGTAGTCCTCTATTTAGCGAAGGCGATAGACAACAAACTTGGCTTAGGTTAAAGCTGAAAGTAGTCCTCTATTTGACGAGGGCGACAGACAACAAACTTGACGTAGGTTAACACTGAAGTAGTCATCTATTTGACGAAGGCGACAGACAACAAACTTGGCTTAGGTTAAAGCTGTAAGTAGTATCTTACCTGATAAAGGCAACATGCAACAAACTTGGCTTAGATTAAAGCTGAAAGTAATCATTTTCCTGATAAAGGCAACAGACAACAAACTTGGCTTAGGTTAAAGCCGAAAGTAGTGCCAAATAATGAGAAGGTGACAGACAAAAAACTTCAAAGTTGTCCTGTTTTAGATACTACCGTTGGGGATGAAGTGTTAGATTTCTCTCGTAGCATACACTATTTTCAACCAATTGTTGTGTGGTTATATCAGATATTTGTGTAGCCTCAGTTATGTGGGTTTACAACTTCCTTTCATCACTGTATTGTCATCAACAACTACACTTAGGTTATTTTGATTTATGGTTTGTAAACATCCAGATGTATGCCCACTGTCAATTAACCGGACATTATACTTAGTAGGTTCCTTTTGCGATGTACACCCTGTGTGTTGGTAGCTCTGGGAGATGGTAGGCAGAGTATGTGGTAGGAATTTAATTATTTTTAGGATTTGTTGCCCGGACATCGGTTACAATTTACTTTGTTTCCATATTTCAACTTTCAATAGTTTTATTACGTGGAAAATGTTTACTTGAGACCAGAAATATACTCTACGTCTCCGATTGGACTAAGCAGACGATTTCACTTTCCTTGAGACCAAGGGCCATTTGAAACGTGCAGTGTTCGAACACCCACTGTTTTATGCTTTGGTTTGTTTCTTTAAACGTTGAATTAGCCACCACCCATCACCAACAGAAAGTTTACTAGAGTTAACCCCGACCGTCTCTCGATTCTGGTCCCTTTTCTATGCAACGGAAGCGCTCTTGCATTCCTACCTCTTTGAAGAACTAAATCCAACATTCACCACCGCAACATTCAATATTCAAATGATTTTCTACACTCGACAAAATTATTTCTTACTATTCCAGCAAATCCCAAAATGACCCCCAGAGGCTGGTATCAATCATTCAAAACAAAATCACATCCCTCAACTTATTGAGGCGTAAGCCAATCACAGCATTGACTTACTTAACTTAACGTCTTTATACTGGTTTAGAAGACCCTGCAGAGTCTGTATACAACCAGTTACATTTACATCACCTTGCTCTAAAAGCTATGCGCATCCAGTTTATTCTTAAATGCATTAACTGTCCCTGCCCCCACTACCTCCCCTGGCAATGCATTCCAAGCAGACACCACTCTCTGACTAAAAAAATATTTTCTTATATCTAACCTGGACCTCTCTTTAGTCAGCTTGTAGCTATGCCCTCGTGTTATTGTAGGTGACTGTATTTTTAAAAAAACTTGTTATAGTCTAATTTATCGATTCCTCTGATCATCTTATAAACCTGTATTAAGTCACCACGAATTCTTCTCTCTTCGAGACACTGTAGGCCGGTTTTTCTGAGTCGTTCCTCATAACTGTAATTCTGGAATCCAACTATCATCTTTGTCGCTCTTTTTTGTATTCTTTCTAGCATGTTTGTATCCCCTCTATGATAAGGACTCCACACCTGTACACAGTACTCCAATCTAGGTCTAACTAAAGCTTTATATAGTTTGACGATCACATCCTTGCTCCTATGTTTAATATTTCTTTTTATCATACCTAACATTGCATTTGCCTTTTTCACTGCTACCTTAACTTGCTCACTCACCTTTCCTGTATGATCTATTATAAACCCTAGGTCCCTTACACAAACCATCTTTTAGATAAGCCTCCTTCCAGCCATTTGTAATGCAGTTTCATAGCAATTGTTCTAACATGTAGACTTAGCCAGTCCCATGATATCCTTGCCGCTTCTCGCGACATGCAGGGAAAATGGCAGAACAATATTACTCCTCGCTGTAAGGCGGTCGCTTCTCAAGAACAAACGAATCACAGCGGAAACGATAGGTATTCGAATGCCGCAAGTTAAAAAAGTCCCCTGGTCTCAAAGCAAATAACATTAAGATCCAAATTATTCTGATACGGACGACAAACTCGTAGGTTCTGTGAACACGCTGTACACGTAAAACAACTGGCGGTTAGAATGTCGAAAAGAATAAGTTTGTTAGCCGCTATCCACACAACCCTTATGCTGTAACGAAACAAAATGGACTCATTAGTCCCCTGAATGAAAGCCAACAAGAATGTGATTCCTTAATTATACAAAGACACAGAATGCCAGACACCTGTTTCTGCCCACATGTTTACAAGTCCATTCGAAATGTCTTGTGTATCCCCTAGAGGGGCGACGAAGACGTCATGAAGAGATTTTGTGACCATATTCAGGTGACGAATATGCCACTGCAGACTGAAAAAATTGGGCACACAGACATGAGCTCGTGTGAGGAGAACAAGCTAACAGCAGAACTTGTTATCCACGTCTGCTGGCTGAACGATACGAGTAGAGAAACCACATGACTCGTCCCACGCAATACTGGGTAAACTGTACAGCGACCAGATAAAACTTGAAACGGACCGCCAAGTTGATGATAATAATTGATGTGGTTATTTGAGAGAAAAAAGGAAATAAAAACATAAATAAATCTTCTGTCGCTTTGGTCTTGTGGCCATGGAACTGTCTCGCTTACTGGTATCAGTAGCATGATAAACTAACGAACGTTAATCTAGCACAGAAAACCAACAGATCAATTGATGACCACGGTAATCCGAGTAAAGATAACAAGATCCGTGGAATAATCAGTTTGTGAACAGATCTGGACTGACGCACAAACTAGTCGATGAACCAGTGGCGTAGATTTGTTGTTAGTGGCTAAACGTCGACGTCTAGGGCTCAACTTCGACGTTTGGGGCTCAGTGTCGATTATAGGAGGTGCAGAGGCTTTAATATTATCAGCGCAGCTTCGTTGTTAGGGGCGCAGTGTCGATGTTAGGGGCGCAGTGTCGATGTTAAGAATACGGCGACAATGTTAGGAGCGAAGTAAGGGAGCAGTTTAACATCAAAGCTGCGACTTTTATTGTAGCAGAATGACCCCAACCTGTTTTTCTACTGCATAGCATCTATTCACCGGTATATATAACAGCATTACTACCTTGAGTGTTGACATTTATCGGTTGATAAACCTGAAAAAATCCCTCAGTTTTTTTTAGAACTCATGCTGGTACGCGATCGTCGGAGGGACAGAAGACACGATACAAAGACTGAAACTTTCTTTGGAAAATGTCTCCATTGACGTTGGCGCTTAGGAGCTGCTTGCTCTGAACCGCTCTGTTTGACGCACATCTATCAGACATGGTAGCCGCATCGATTAGAAGAGAACCATTACTTAGGTGTAGAAAATGCAAGCTGCTCGAAAGGACATAATGAAAGACAGCCTAACTACCAGAGCAGTCCACGTGTGCCCCGCATGCAGTTCAGTTTGTCGCGCCAAGGTAGAACTGTATCGTCCCATGCGGTCATATCTGACTTAGTATTGTCAGTCATCGATGTGCATTAATATGTTCAGTCATAGAAGTGCATTAATGGGAAGAGTCATATATGTGTATTCGTCTGATCATTCATCGGCGTTCATTAGTGTGATCAGTCATCGATGTGCAAGAGTGTGATCAGTGATAGAAGTGCAAGAGTGTGATCAGTGATAGAAGTGCAAGAGTGTGATCAGTGATAGAAGTGCAAGAGTGTGATCAGTGATAGAAGTGCAAGAGTGTGATCAGTGATAGAAGTGCAAGAGTGTGATCAGTGATCGATGACCATTAGTGTGATCAGTCATCGATGTGTATTTGTGTCATCAGTTATAAATGTGTATTAGTGTGATCAGTCATCGATGTGTATTTGTGTGATCAGTTATAAATGTGCATTAGTTTGATCAGTCATCGATGTGTAGTTTTGTGATCAGTTATAAATGTGCATTAGTGTGATCAGTCATCGATGTGTAGTTTTGTGATCAGTTATAAATGTGCATTAGTTTGATCAGTCATCGATGTGTAGTTTTGTGATCAGTTATAAATGTGCATTAGTGTGATCAGTCATCGATGTGTATTTGTGTGATCAGTTATAAATGTGCATTAGTGTGATCAGTCATCGATGTGTATTTGTGTGATCAGTTATAAATGTGCATTAGTGTGACCAGTCATCAATGGACACTAGTGTGATCAGTCAGTAGTAATATAACATTTGTCGTTGCTACTTAAATAAATCGTTCAGTTAAGGTGACATCTGCACATGGAAGGTTGGATGGATCTCTGACGTCCTACACATTTGTCCATGATGTTGCAATCATATAGGCTGTTCCCTGTCCATTGTTTGATGTTATATGTTCCCCAAGAGTTCCTTATTGCTTTTATTCTCATTTTTTAAATTGTATCTTTTCTTTCCAGAAGATTCGTCATATTCTTCTATGAATATCTACATTTTAAAGACATCAATTCCAGTCTCCAATCATTTGTTCATTGTCCAAGTTTCTACGTTATTTAGTAATGGCGATTAAGCACAACGCTTGATCATTGTAATTTAAAAATTTGCGAGTGGCTTGTTGGATGTCAATATATGACTCGTGTTAGTGAAAATAGATCTGTGAGTAGTATGTTGGTTGTCAAAATATGACTGATGTTGGTTCAAATAGCTTTGTGAGTGATTTGTTGGATGCCAATATATGACTTATGTTGGTGAGAATATATTTGTAAGTGATTTGTTGGATGTCAAATATATGACTAATGTTAGTGAAAATAGATTGGTGAGTGATATGTTGGATATCAATATATGACTGATGTTGGTATAAATAGATCTGTGAGTGATTTATTGAATATCAATATATGACTGATGTTGGTATAAATCGATTTGTGAGTGATTTGTTGGATATCAATATATGATTGATGTTGGTGGATTTCCCATCTCATATCTTCGATTATTACCTATATTCTCAAGATAGTTATTGATTTACTTCCGTGTGCAACATGCAAAGGCGCTACGACCAAACAATATGGACAGAAATTAGAGCCTGTTAATTTCTCTATATCAAACGGAAATAGTTTATATTGCTACCGAGATAAACGATTTTACCTCTTGTAGGAGTGTTTCTCTTAGTAAAATATCATTGTCATTAGTTGTATTTATTCTCATAATCATTGTTTTGTTTTCTCTGTGTATTCTCAATCCAAATGTATATATACTCTCAAGTATATATATTTCTTTGCGTCTGATTACGATTAAAAGGCAGAAGATCCTATCCAAGTCAACAGCAAAGTCCGGATAATTAAGTTGCTGGCCAGGAACTACTGAAATTCGATTTTGTCGGTTGATGGTGTGGTCTTCATAAACCAATCAATAGGCAGCTGAAAGAGGCGTGACGATAAGAGACACCAGGTCAACGTCGTTGTTATCTGAACGGGTGGAGAGTGAAGAGAAGTCAGGGTCAGGTGAAAAAGGCGTAGCGATAAGAGACACCGTGCCAACGCGTGCTTATCCCCCCGGCTAGTGAGCGAAGAGAAGTCAGGGTCAGGTGAAAGAGGCGTGGCTATACGAGACATGGGGTCAACGTTTTTTTTCACGTTTTCAGAGTGAAGATAAGTCAAGAGTCAGGGGAAACATATTGACCAAAAACCAAAACTAGATGTACTCCTGGAAATATTATGTTTAACAGCAAGCAGTCTGGTCAACGAGGTGGGTTTCGATACTGTAATTCCTAAAGTGGTGATCTTAATGATGAATGTTACATTGCACCACAGAAAGGATGACCCCAGTCCACTTTCTTAACTACTATTCGGAGTAAAGGACGATGTAACCGACAACTGTAAGGTAAGTAGTTAACTTGGCACGCCCAGCATCGAACAACAACATGTCAAGCCTTTTACAAAACTGACCTTTATATACGAGGACAGTCCAACAAGACTAATCTGACCTTTATAGACAAAGACAGTCCAACAAGAGTAAGCTGGCCTTTATAGAAAAGGACAGTCCAACATGAGTAAGATGACCTTTATATACGAGGACAGTCCAACAAGACTAATCTGACCTTTATAGACAAAGACAGTCCAACAAGAGTAAGATGGCCTTTATAGTCAAGGACAATCCAACAAGACTAAGCTGACCATTTTAGACAAGGACAGTCCAACAATCCTAAGCTGACCTTTATATATAAGGACAGTCCAACAAGACTAAGATTGCCTTTATAGTCAAGGACAGTCCAACAATCCTAAGCTGACCTTTATATACGAGGAGAGTCCAACAAAACTAAGATGGCCTTTATAGACAAGGACAGTCCAACAAAACTAAGAAGGCCTTTATAAACAACGACAGTCCAACATGACTAAGCTGGCCTTTAAAGACAAGGCCAGTCCAACAATACTACCCTGGCATTTATAGACAAGGAGAGTCCAACAATATTACGCTGGCCTTTATAGACAAGGAGAGTCCAATAAAACTAAGCTGACCTTTATAGACAAGGACAGTTCAACAAAACTAAGATGGCCTTTATAGACAAGGACAGTTCAACAAAACTAAACTGGCCTTTATAGACAAGGACAGTTCAACAAAACTAAGATGGCCTCTATAGAAAAGGCCAGTCCAACAAGACTAACCTGGCCTCTATAGACAAGGACAGTCCAACAAGAGTAAGATGGTCTTTATATTCAAGGACAGTCTAACAAGAATAAGCTTACCTTTATAGACAAGGACAGTCCAATAAGAAACCGAACTTTGTAAACAAATGTTTTCTTTACTTACAATATATTCAAACGTGTCTTCTTCGAAATAGTTCCATCGATTGTTGATACACCGCTCCCAACGTATTTTATAATTGTCTAATGCGTCCTGGAACTCGTTTTGTAGAAAAGGATGCATGTCTAGTAGATAATTGTATCTGTTGCATTGTATAGTCTGAAATCGATGACCTTCATCGGTGGATTTAATCTTTGGTAGCAAGTACAATTCTACAGCGGTCAAATCAACAGTCGCCTCATGTCTTAACTAAAAGTCACGGATAAGCAGTGAAGTGTGTGCAGGTGCGTTGTCGTGGTACAACATCCAAATTTTTATTGACATGCTGCAGGCCTCTTTGTTTGTACTGCCTCTCTCAAATGCTTCCTGACATCAAAGTAATACTCGTTATTGATCGGCTGATCTATGGAAGTAGGTCCACAGGAAACAAAACCGCTCCCACGTTGGAATTACAAACGAGCCGACTGGGACAGATTTGCAATCCTGACAGATGGGCTGTGTAAAACCATTAACACACGAAACAACAAAATGAAGCCCATGGTGGAAAGCCTAAGCAAGGCAATAATGCAAGCCGCCACTGAAACCATCCCAAGAGGAGCTAGGAAAAACTATAAGCCCTATTGGAATGATGAGTTGCAGAAAACGGAAGATGCAGTAACAAACGCTAGGAACATGGCAGAGCGAGAACAATCTATGGAGGCAAATATCGCCCTAAAAGCCGCTTCGGCGAAATACAAATACACTCTAAACCAAACAGCAAAAGAGAGCTGTAAAAACAAAACTGAAAGGCTCAACCTAGACAAAGAAGGGAACAAGCTATGGAAGCTAGTCAGAGCCATGAATGACGAAACCCCTTCAAACAAACAAATTACCATCAAGCAGGGCGAAAACTTGCTCACTGGAAAAAAAGCCGCAAACGCTTTTGTAGAACACTATGCCAGAGCAAACCCCATCGAGGTCTTTGCAGATAGGCATACAGACATTAGTGAAGAGCAAAAGGGGCACGACAACATCAATACGGCACCAGAAGAGCATATGCTGGCCAAATTAACAATGAGTGAAATGGAAGAGGCCATGAGAACATTAAAGAAAAGGAAATCTCCCAGAAAAGACGGGATAACAAACGAAATGCTGATGGGGTTGGGCCAAACAGCGAAGAGGAAACTGCTATCAGTCCTGAACCAAAGCTGGAAAAGGGGTATTGTACCCCAGGCATAGAAAGACGCAGTACTTGTACCAGTACCAAAGAAAGGAAAGGACAAAACAGATCCAAATGGATACATGCCTATCAGCCTACTGAGCTGTGTCGACAAACTGATGGAACGTATGATAAACACCAGACTGATGTGGCATCTGGAAGAAAAACGAACACTAATTCCACAGCAAGCCGGCTTTAGACAGCACAGATCCACGGAAGACCAGGCCATCCTCATAGCCTAGGAAATAGAAGATGCCTACCAGGCACAGAAACACACAGTAGCGGTTTGGATGGACCTGGAAAAGGCATTTGACAAAGTCTGGAAAGACGGACTTAGTCAAGCTAAGGAGAAGTGAAGTTTGTGGGAGAATGTACAAGTGGATCAACAACTACCTCAAAAAAAGAACGACCAGAGTCCAAGTACAAGGGCAGATGAGCAGAAAGGTGACACTCGAGCAGAGAGTACCCTAAGGAGGAGTACTGTCACCCACACTCTTCCTGGTGTATATAAACGACATTACAGAGAATATACCAAGAAGAGTCCATAGCTCAATGTTTGCAGACGATCTGGCTATGTGGACCTCTGAAAAGAATCTCACCATAGCATGAAATCGGATGCAGCAGGCCCTAACATCGCTGGAAGAGTGGGCGAACTCATGGCTGGTCAAAATAAACGAGGAAAAGCCCACATGTACAATATTATCGCTTTCAATCAAACCCCAAAACACCAAATTAAGTCTAAATGGCAAATTACTGCAGCCAAACGACAACCCAAACTATCTGGGAGTCACATTTGATTGGCGCATGACATGGAAAAGTCAGATCGAGAGAAACCGAATGAGAGCCAGAGAAATAATAGCAATCATGAGGAAACTTGCTGGCACAAGCTGGGGAGCAGACGATAGTATACTAAAGAAACTGTACACTGGAAGAGTGAGACCAGTTCTCGAGTATGGCATTGCGGCATGGACAACAGCAGCAAAGGCGAACTTCGATAAAGTTAGCAAACTTCAAAACCAAGCCATGAGAGTTATAACAGGAGGCATGAAGTCAACGCTAATTGTAGAACTTGAAAAGATTACAAAACTGCAATCCATGACCGATAGAAGAGACTGCAGAGCCCAGCTGCAGTCAGAGAAACTCCGAAGACTGACTGACCATCCAATGCACCAGAGACTAAACAATTTGGGAAATGGGAAACTAAAGCGGAGAAACTTTGCAGAAATAGCCAAAGCAAAGATGCACGAAGATCCCATAAACGTACTAACAACACCAAAGCCCATCACTACTGTACGAAAACCTACCTGGAGGCAGGATATATTTCCAGAGGTGGTAGAAAATATACCAGGTATTGGAAACAAAAACTGCCAGACTGAAAAAGAAAGGAGAGATACTACCTTAAGCTTTATATCGAAAAACTACCAAGCATGGACTGGACCCATGCATACACCGACGGTTCTGAAACAAACACTACACAGAACGGAGGGGCAGGAGCATTCCTGAACCTACCAAATGGCAGAAAAATAACACTGTCATTCGCTAATGGTAAGTACACAAGCAATTTCAGAGCGGAGGCAGAGGCACTGATGGCGGCAGTGGAAAAAATGGTGACACATAAAGAAAATGAAAGCCATACAGTCCTGCTTACAGATGCTCTGGCCGTAGTCACAGCGCTAAAAAGCCAGAAAAACACTGAGCAGACTTAAGAGCAGTATTCTGTCAACTATGCCAGCAGTCCGCACCAAAAAGGGTAGTGGCACAGTGGGTCCCATCACACTGCGACATCCAAGGCAACGAGGAGGCAGACAGACTGGCAAAAGAAGGTGCAAGACTACCACAAACAGATACCAGTATGACGTACGAAGAGTCAAAACGGCTTATTAAAGCCAGATACATGACCAAATTGGAAACTGAACATACCGGCTACACCAAAAACGATTCCTATTACCAGTTGAACAGAAGAGAGCAGGTCGTTGTCTTCAGACTTCGCACTGGCCACAATAGACTGAGGTACCACCTATTCAACAAATTGAAGATAGGTGGTACCGACGAATGCCCGTGTGGTACCGACAAAATGACCGCTGAACATCTGCTGCAGAACTGCCCGACATACGAGGATCAGAGAGAGCAGATGTGACCATCACCAGTGGAACCACAAGACAAGCTCTATGGCAGTGTCGACAGCCTCAGGATGACCACTGCTTTTTTTTGAAAAAATAATGGTTACTGTCTGACTGCGTACGATGAAGAAGAAGAAGAAGAAGATCGGCTGATCGTCTGAAACAAACTTATAATGAACGATGCTCCACCTTAGAAAAAAGACGATTAACAGAACCTTCACATTTGAGTGACTTGCGTACTTTATTTAGTAGCGTTTCAACCCACTGTGATGACTCCAATTTTATTTCGACATTCATCCATAAACGCACCTTTTATCACCCGTGATGCCATTTTTCATAAAGGTTCTGTTAATATTCAGTAAAGATTTTACCTAATTCGAAGCACAATTACATGCAAACACGTTACTCTTAAAAACCCTTTATAGCAAAATGTTCAAAAAATCGGCATGTATTCACTTCACAGAGTGCACGTCGAACACTAACGGTCATGGCGTCTGTGGTTAAACTTAAACTGCAGATCAATGTCAACTAGCACACATACCAACAGCAACTGTAGAATAATGTCAACTAACACACATACCAACATCAACTGTAGAATAATGTCAACTAGCACACATACCAACAGCAACTGTAGAATAATGTCAACTAACACACATACCAACATCAACTGTAGAATAATGTCAACTAGCACACATACCAACAGCAACTGTAGAATAATGTCAACTAGCACACATACCAACAGCAACTGTAGAATAATGTCAACTAGCACACATACCAACAGCAACTGTAGAATAATGTCAACTAGCACACATACCAACAGCAACTGTAGAATAATGTCAACTAGCACACATACCAACAGCAACTGTAGAATAATGTCAACTAACACACATACCAACAGCAACTGTAGAATAATGTCAACTAGCACACATACCAACAGCAACTGTAGAATAATGTCAACTAACACACATACCAACAGCAACTGTAGAATAATGTCAACTAACACACATACCAACAGCAACTGTAGAATAATGTCAACTAACACACATACCAACATCAACTGTAGAATAATGTCAACTAGCACACATACCAACAGCAACTGTAGAATAATGTCAACTAACACACATACCAACAGCAACTGCAGATCATGTCAACTAGCACACATACCAACAGCAACTGTAGAATAATGTCAACTAACACACATACCAATATCAACTGCAGATCATGTCAACTAGCACACATACCAACAGCAACTGTAGAATAATATCAACTAGCACATATGCCAACATCATCTATCTCTCTGTCTCCCTTAGTTGTGTCGCTGTAAAAGACGGGATTATTTTTCTACTGCTCTCGTAGAACTACATTTCATACCTCCATTCTTTTTCTTCATTATGTTAGAAAACCTTTAGTAAAGTTCACAGCACTTTAGAAACGTTCAACAAAATTTTCTCTAAAAGCTGCGAAAAGATCCCCTTAGTAGTGAGCGACACGCAGTTGGGACCAAGCATAGCACAATCGCCTGGAGGACCCTGGTCCACATTCATCAGCACGCTTGGGATGTGAGGAAAGCTACTGCAACTTACCACTTGACGTCCTTTTCAGGGCCCACAAAAGAGTAAATCCTACTCATTGTAGGCATTCGCAAACAACAACAAAGTCTACTAATCCTATATAAAGTGTTGATTTGTATTTCACACTTAGTTCCACTTTTGTTCTTAGCAGTTTTCTTGTCTAATCTTTTCCCTAGAAAGTCTGCATGGGGTGGTTGGATGAATGGATAGATGGATAGACAGACAAACATATAGATATATAGGCACAACGATATATAGATAGACAGACAGACAGACAGAAGGACGGACAGACGAAGACAGACAGACAGACATACTAGATAGATAGATATAGATAGCTAGATAGATAGATAAAAGGATAGATAGATAGATAGATAGATAGATAGATAGATAGATATATTGATAGCTAGATAGATAGATAGATAGATAGATAGATAGATAGATAGATTAGATAGATAGATTAGATAGATAGATAGATAGATAGATAGATAGATAGATAGATAGATAGATAGATAGATAGATAGATAGATAGATAGATAGATAGATAGATAGATAGATAGATAGATAGATGATAACTGTGTTTTCTGAATTAATATCTAGAACTTACTGGCGCAAGTTTAACTGCGGCTGGAAAAGATCACGTGAAACAAATTAATGTTCACATTTTCCTGGTTCAAGAAATTACGAAACGAAATTAGTTTAAAGGTTTGGAGACATCAATAATATTGTAAGGTGGTACTTTAAATGTTCGAGGCAAGATAACATTGAGGTCGGTGTCTTAGAAAGTGAAGATTCACATCTTGTCAGGTGAAGCATACTGATCAAACATGTCAGTCAGTGTCAGACAAAATGTTGGTCAGTGTCGGGTAAAATATATGATCAGAAAATGATGGTCAGGTTTCGGTAAAATATATTGATCAGACGATGTTGGTCAGTGTCGGGTAAAATATACTGATCAGACGATGTTGGTCAGTGTCGAGTAAAATATACTGATCAGACGATGTTGGTCAGTGTCGAGTAAAATATACTGATCAGACGATGTTGGTCAGTGTCGAGTAAAATATACTGATCAGACGATGTTGGTCAGTGTCGAGTAAAATATACTGATCAGACGATGTTGGTCAGTGTCGAGTAAAATATACTGATCAGACGATGTTGGTTAGTGTCGAGTAAAATATACTGATCAGACGATGTTGGTCAGTGTCGAGTAAAATATACTGATCAGACAATGTTGGTCAGTGTCGAGTAAAATATACTGATCAGAGGAAGTTGGTCAGTGTCGAGTAAAATATACTGATCAGACGATGTTGGTCAGTGTTGAGTAAAATATACTGATCAAACGATGTTGGTTAGGGTCTTATTGGGAATATGTTTTTAAAGACTGACTAGCGAGGAGGCGTATCGACAGCAATACGCAGATGTACCCAAACATGCCACAACCTAGAGGACTCCAGTCTACCTTCATCAAAGCGCTCAGGATGTAGGCAAGCTACTGCAAGCCGTCAATTAAGGTTCTATTCAGGACACACGAAAGATTAAGTTACTCATTGTTGGCATTCAGCAACAACAGCAACAAAAGCAACAATAATAACAACAACAAGGGTTTCTAAGTTTTCTTAGTTTCTGTTGTTCTATGAAACTCTTCATGGCACACTCAGCGCTATATCAGTGTCAGTATATCGTTTCGTTGCGTGTTGCTACGTAGCAGTGACAACTAATTTTCGGAAGCTCAAATGATGACAAATCTTATAACGTCTACTGGAAGGGGATGAGTTATCAGGGGAAAAGATGTAAGCACACTGACTCAGAACTGGCAGAAAATATTGCTGCTATTCATAACGAAACATGCCCAGGTAAATGTGGAACACAGGTCCTCAAGAAGCACATGTCGTGTCGTCAAACCTTGACCTGTCTAAATATATTGAAGGTTGTATGGATGGAATTTTAGGTATTATATGTTAGCCAGGTTCATGTACAGCCCTCCTTAGTCGCTTCATGCAAAGCAGGTTCCGGTGTTAGTATTCAATAGTTCTCTTTGGTGCCCCTGTAACACATAGTCGAGAAAAGATTTTCTGATTCCAGAATCAAACACTACAGCATGAGTAACTAGGAACTTAGAGGAAATCTGCAGGCGCCTATGGCAGCACTTATCAACCTGTTTTCTAATTAGCTCAAGGGATCCTCGAAAGACCTCTAGGTGTTTCCAGATAACCGTGGTTGATTGAAATAACAATTGTTTTGATAAAATCGTAAGTCGCAGCAGGATACAGAAACCGATTGTGTATATACGTCAGTGCGATATTAATAGACCACACTAGAGAAGATAATCAGATGAGGGAAGGATGGTTCATGCTGGTGAAAGAGTGACAGATCGGCGCAGATTTCCCATTAACCCTAGGCAGGGAATGCGGAGAGTGGTGCAACGTGAAAGCGGAATTCGAGTTTAACCAGCTGATAAATGCTAACACTCCGAGGAGCGATACCGTCATGTATACCAATAGATCAGTGATATTCAGTGTGAAATCAGGTTGGGGCTTCTCTGTTAGAGTGGAGAGTCAGGTTTATAGGAGCATGGCATACAGAGATAACAATCTCCAATTTGAGAATGGAGATGGAAGCAGTGACGTCAAGTCGGCTGCATTATCTTCTTTACATTTTTGTTTCGACAATTAGACGTTTTCTCAATAAGAGAGATAGTCTGTTTGTACTGCATTGGGACTTTCGAAACGCGTGTCCTATATAGTGTCAGCGTCTTTTAAAGATGTCCTTGCCAGCCTTTATACGCCCAGTTCTTTCACTTCAACTTTTGTTTGTAAGCTTGTCGATCCACAGTGGCTCTGAATTTTTCTCAGGGATTTGCTGATAAAGAGTGCACTCTTTTAATATTGAGATTGCTCATCCTCCATGTCTCCTTTCTATATAGCAGTGATGTGTTAGGCTTTATATGATTGCTAACGTTGCTATGGGCTAAATAAGATTGCCCATCCTTTTAGCGCCACACATAATTGCCCATTTTATTTAGGACCACATAAGATTGATATTGCCGTTCCAGGCTACAGAAGATTAACCTTTCTGTTTTCGAGTACCCAAGATTGTTTTTTCTGTTTTCGAGTACCCATGATTGTCTTTTCTGTTTTGGAGTACCCAAGATTGTCATTTCTGTTTTGGAGTACCGAAGACTGTCATTTCTGTTTTGGAGTACCCAAGACTGTCATTTCTGTTTTGGAGTACCCAAGATTGTCATTTCTGTTTTGGAGTACCCAAGATTGTCATTTATGTTTTGGAGCACCAACGATTACTCTTTCTGTTTTGGTCTTCCCGAGATTATCTTCTTCTTGATTTACTACCCAAGATTGTCCTTGCTGGTTTGGACTACCCACGATTATCCTTTCTGATTTGGACTATCCAAGATTATCTTCCTGGTTTGGAGTACCCAAGTTTATTCTTTCTGTTTGTTGCCACACAAGAGCTTATATGCTGTTTATGACCACACAAAAAAAGTCTATGCTGTTTATGACCACAAAAGAATGTCTATGCAGTTTATGACCACAAAAGAATTTCTATGCAGTTTATGACCACACAAGAATGTCTTTGCTGTTTTTTGCCACACAAGAATGTCTATGCTGTTTATGACCACACAAGAATGTCCATGCTGTTTATGACCACACAAGAATGTCTTTGCTGATTTTTGCCACACAAGAATGTTGATGCTTACTATGACCACACAAGATCTCCAATGATGTTTCGGACTACAAAGGATTGTAGAGAATTTGTTTTGTACACATCAAAGGAAATATAACACTCTCTCTCTCTCTCTCTCTCTCTCTCTCTCTCTCTCTCTCTCTCTCTCTCTCTCTCTCCATCTCTTCCACACACTCTTGTTTCATTTGACTCTGTCCAACAATCACACTCTTGCTCAACTTTCACACGCGTCTTCAGGGTGAGACCCTTCCATTGCACTTTGGTTGAGCTAGCTTCTGAAAGCGCACAAACCTAGCATAGATACATACAGACGCACACATACATCCAAGCACTGGTGTATGTGTCTTAATATCGCCCAATTGACTACTGTCTGGGATGGAATAGGCGTGCCTCCTTTTTAATAAAAATGAATCCACTGGGGGATCCACTGAATGATCAACCGTGGCTGTTCTAATGAGAGCTGTTTTGGGAAGTACGTGCATTACACGAGATCTCCATCTTTATGTTATCTTCGTGTTATTATACTTGACAAGGCATCAGTGAGGAATATTTTGTTTTCTTAGTGGATATTTTGAATTCATTATTTATATATACATTTGAATTGAGAACATTGTGTAGAAATGATATGGGTACAACAATCATATTTCCATTGATCATATAGAAGTTCGTCAAATTGTGCAGTGATGTTATAAGGAGGCAAAGGGAGTACCATATTAAACATTGCAGTCAGGGATGAAGTGTTAGAAATTTTATTGTACGAGGCGGTAGCTTTTTATTAGATGTGACGTGCCCGGTTCTCTACTTCACCAGTTTACCTTTCCAAACAGCAATATCAGATATCCGATTACAGCTGGGTTGTCTGTATCGTGTCGATGAAAGGATTGAACCCCATATCGTTTGCTTTGAGAAGCGAACATTCTACTTCAAACACCAAAATGCGTCTTCATTTGATCTGCCTGGCTCCCTCTGGAAAATGGGCAGATACAAATGCTTTTATCTGTTTCTAATCTGTGAGGTCCTCTTTAGATTCGTCCACAACACATCGATTGAAGTGTATTCCTCTTACAACGTCATTAGTCGAGTGTTTCTATGCCTGCGTCTCTTCTCCTGTAGCTTCTAGTTCAGTGCATTTCTGGTTATACGGCTTAGGTTCTTTGTGTTATCAGAAAAGATCGATTGAAATTAAATTATAAGATTACACGTACGAATATTATTGAAAGCACCAGGCTGAGATGAGGTGAAGACATTGCCATTGATAGAGCACATACGGCAGCAGATGTCATTACAAGACGGTCTCTGTCGTGGAAACACCAGGGTAATAGAGCGACAGACAGAGACCTACACACATGTAGAAGAGGGCTCGTGCAAATATAAAGTGACCAGAGTTGAAATTTATGGTTTGTTAAAGATCTTTGCTCCACAAGTTACTGACCAGGTTTCATTGATTGAAAATTGATTTCTTGAATTATACATTAAAATAATTATAACACTGTCGCAAACAACACCATTTATGACAGCAAATCTTGCCCTGTCAGTCTTTAGTAGAATACTGGTAGATATTTTGCCTCTCACCCCCACACCCCCGTCCCCCCACACACTCTCCTCATTGCAAAAATCTTTGTAACGAAGAGGCTGACATACAGTCAAGAGTAGTTGGAAAGCTACCTTAACCTACCTGATATAGATATAACTTAGGAAGAGACCAAGAGATTTACCTGGTGTAACCACAGGAACAAATGGGAGGCAGAACACACATATCATGAACTAAACGATGCACATTAGATGCTCAACACGTAGTAATCTCTAGACTCCGCACAGACTACAAAAAACTTATATACCGCCTGTTCAACAAGCTAAGGATAGGACATACATATTAATGTCTCTGTGCACTGCCCAAAATACGGCCGAGCATCTGCTACAGAATGTTCCAATATACAAGGGATATATTCGCAAGTCTCTAACAACTTCATTCCCCGACAATAGTGTAACTACTATAGGACAGACCCTGGCTTAGTATACTGAAGTCTCTAACAACTTCATTCCCCGACAGTAGTGTCACTACTATAGGACAGACCCTGGCTTAGTATACTGAAGTCTCTAACAACTTCATTCCCCGACAGTAGTGTCACTACTATAGGACAGACTCTGGCTTAGTATACTGAAGTCTCTAACAACTTCATTCCCCGACAGTAGTGTAACTACTATAGGACAGACCGTGGCCTATTATACTGAAGTCTCTTAACAACTTCATTAACTGACATCAGTCTAACTACTATCGAACATACCTATGCGTAGTTATTTCTCTATGTGCCTCAGATATGGCTCTCATTTATGTTTCTGTTAAGCTGTTTTTTTTAATCAGGACATTTTCTATCAGCTGGGTGAAGCGCTGTTTTCTCCAGGTGGAATCACGTGTATAGTGTGCATAATTTTATTTGTGATGTGCCATTTATAGGAAATGTTCTCCGTCTTGCTTTTACTGATGCTGCAGTTTCCCCACCTTAGTCGACCCTATCCGAGCCCATGTATTATCTGGTACAGTAGGTGGTCTATCAGTCTTCGTTTGAATGTATCATCTGGTTGTTGGGACGGATGTCTATTCTATTCTCAACTGATGTCATGCTTGTAGACTTTCTTAGTTCTCCAATTGGTGATTGGTGTGGTTTTAACGTCTATGTTGTTATTTTTATTGTTTAGTTTTGAACTCTATTTATCTTGTCACATTTGTATTTGGATGCAGCGCCCCACTATTCTATGCCGTCTCCAATATCCAGTGTACAGCTTCTTCTTAAATACACTTGCATCAAGTTGTTCTAGCAAGTTATTTTGTTTTTAATATACACATTCTTTGAATGAACACATCCGGTTTTTCTCTTTTTATATTTTCCGCGTCGGACGCTGATCAAAGGAACTATCTAAGTAATTACAGTTTTCATCCAGTTGCAAATGTTTTCCATTTCTCCTACATGTATAGCTCTTTGGTTTATCTGAGATTGAAGAGATTGTACATGCTTTTTTTTCAATTTTCTTTAATAATCATGCATTGGCTCACTCATTCAGTGATGGCAGAGTGTGTTGCATTCTAGATTATAATACCTGCATTGCGATGTTGTCTTTAGAAATTCGTAACGTCAAGTCGTCTGTTACAACTCACCTGTGCGAACTTATAGGAAAGTTCTCCGATTATATATAAACGGAGGGAGGGGGGTGGGGGGGTTGGGGGGGGGGGGTTAAGGGAGGATGAGGAGCATTTAATTAATTTGTACCTTATCTAAGGTTTTTAGATGTGATTCGCTGCTGTCATCCATAGTCTAGCCTTGGTTTTGTAGCTTATCTAAGGTTTTTAGATGTGATTCGCTGATGTCCTCCATAGTCTAGCCTTGGTTTTGTAGCTTATCTAAGGTTTTTAGATGTGATTCGCTGATGTCATCCATAGTCTAGCCTTGGTTTTGTAGCTTATCTAAGGTTTTTAGATGTGATTCGCTGCTGTCATCCATAGTTCACGATGGGTTGTTTTTACCCCTGTGTTGACTGTCTCTTTCTTTAGTGTCGTGTTGTTGGCTCCATAATTTGGTGCATCAATACAAGAGACACCTCATTACAACTTAGCTGCTTGTGCTATAGTCCGTTTCACAATGGTTGCCGCCAATTGCTGTCTAATGTCTCAATAACCCTAATATTTAAAATGATCCAATGATTTTATAATTTGCATTTTGTCAGATAGCGCCCTTTTCTTAAAGTGGCTAGTACCTTTGATCTTTGTTAACAAAGAATTTATTTTGTCCCTGCAAAAAACCAAAAAAAAACAAAAAAAAGTGCCGTAAATTTTAAAAAAAGTGTCTGTCTTTAGGAAACGGTGTCTCTCCAATTCGAACAAGATTTTCTGCACTAGGTAACTGTCCTTATTAATGTAATTCATGTGTTTAAGGAACTGTAAGAAGTAATTGCGTATTTCGTAGAACGAATGTGTGAAGATGTAACAGCATATGATGTATAGAACCTAGAAAGTACATACTTCAGATTGATTGGTCTAGTTTTATAAATAGATGCTTGAGTAAACAGTATATTCTTATAATTCAGTTCTTAGATCCATCTTTTAACTGATTGGGTGGCACTTAAAAGGGACCGTTTTGTCAAGGTCATGGAAATCTGTATTTCTCGGAAAGCAAACATGTAAGTTAATTTCACAATTAATCAGAGTCGGATTCCAATAAATTGCTGACTGCTCTCGATTGAACGAACGACAGTCCATCTTCTTTCCAACAACCCCCTTTCTCTTTCAAGACATGGTCCTCACATTTAGCCCAATAATCGTTGTCTATATGTCAGAGAACGGTCTATGTTAGTTCTTTCATATCGCATAGTTTGAAAGTTTTATTCTCAGCTGTTACATGTCCTTTAACATTTGACCAAACGAGTTCAATTGGGTTCAATTGGGAATGGTGACGTTGCAGTCTCACATATATATGACCATGCTATGGGATCAACTTGTCTATGTGAAATATTTTTTCTATTTGCGTGACAAGGGAAAGCAATTCAGGTTTCTGAAACGTTTTGTTATATGGTATGTGTTCTTTTATGAGCCACATCTTTATTGTATCTTTTGTGCTGCATGTTGTTCGAATGCTGTCTTCTTGTGTAACTGCGTTGTGGTATGATGTATTGTCCATTACCAGAAAGCAAGGTCTATCCAAGAACGGAAGAACAATTTTTTCAATTCCATCTATAAATATGTGACCATTCATTACAGTATGTAGTCCCGATTGTCCGTATAATTTGAAGTAAATACATGTTTCGCATTCTTTAACAGCTCATTATGTCTGCTGCCTGCATGTGCTATTATCAAGCGCTATCCTTTGCCACTTGGTACTAATCTGTTAGTTGTTCCGTCGGCTGACTACCATTCCTTTTCACTTGTGTGGTGAGTATTTATCCACGTTTCATCCACATACACAATATCATAACATTGTTTACGCATTTCGCGTACTTCCCGTAAATACTTGCTTCTCCTGGATACTAAATGTGATTCTCACAGATAGCGTTTCCTCCGCTAGCATACTTTCTAAAGGTAAATACTATGCCCTTTACAGTTCTCCACAACGTAGATTCTGATACATCAATGTTAGTGTGTGTTCTCAGACTCCACAGATCTCGGTACATCAATGTCAGTGTGTGTTCTCAGACTCCACAGATCTCGGTACATCAATGTCAGTGTGTGTTCTCAGACTCCACAGATCTCGGTACATAAATGTCAGTGTGTGTTCTCAGACGAGACTACAGTTTCCTTAATGTCACTATTTCATTTGAATGAAACATTCTACAACTCTCTCTTCTAATAATATGCCTTTCAAAACTATCTACCATTTTTTTTCTTCCTTGCGTACTAGTCTCGATGGAACCAAAACATATATAGTTACATTTTACAGTTTATCATAGAGCAGCTTTGTTAGTATACGTTGATATGTCAACTCCGTGGCCAGTCCATCTCAGCTTTACCATAGAGCAGCTTTGTTAGTATACGTTGATATGTCTACCACGTGGCTAGCTCATCTCAGCTTTATCATAGAGCAGCTTTGTTAGTATACGTTGATATGTCTACCACGTGGCTAGCTCATCTCAGCTTTACCATAGAGCAGCTTTGTTAGTATACGTTGATATGTCTACCACGTGGCTAGCTCATCTCAGCTTTATCATAGAGCAGCTTTGTTAGTATACATTGATAAGTCTACTCTGTGGCCAGCCCATCTCAGCTTTACCATAGAGCAGCTTTGTTAGTATACGTTTATATGTCTACTCCGTGGCCAGCCCATCTCAGCTTTATCATAGAGCAGCTTTGTTAGTATATGTTGATATGTCTACCACGTGGCTAGCTCATCTCAGCTGTGCTGCACATATCACCGTGTGTATACTTGTCTTGTCCGAGTGCACCTGGAAGTGGTTTTATTTCTCGACATGACGACTTTAGACGGTCCAGGTCTCACACACATATAAGAGGGTAGGTAGAGCAAAGAAATCCGGATCTCTCCTCTATCCCACACCTAACTATGAAATCTACCAAATTCCGCGAATGCCTAGCTATTCGTGTATTCACTTCATCATCTATGTGAATAACTTGAGATAGGTTAATGCAAAAGTACGTAAGTCTGTTAACATTTTTTTAAACAGGGACCATGTACCGTGATTTACGGTTCTGAAGAGGCCCTATCTGGAGCCGTCTTATATAGAAAATCCGTTTTTGCGATAGAGATCGTGAATTAGTCGAGAAGTACTCATGACTCATGACAGGGATGTTCAGCTGTTATTGCACAGTGCCTTGTCTTAGGTTAGTGGTTTTTTATTAATCAATCTTTGAGGTCCATTATTTTAACAAAAGACAAGAATAGACGTCATCTGTGAGCTCTTAAACCCAAATTAAAAATAGCAGGCACGTTCCACGAGAGACGCCATGCACTCTAGCTAAGCTCGAAGCAAGCACTTACGCTGCAGGCAGGTCATTACCCGCTGATTGTGTCTCAATGGTCGAGAGGTCAAAGTGGTTAAACGACATGGAAGCAGGCCTAGCGAGCATGTTATTTAGCAACACATTCTGTCTAACCACATCAATTTGATGTACAGTAACGATCCATTAATAGCCAAAGACATTAACTCAAGTACTAGGGCGCTTTATTCCCTCTCTCTCCGATTCTACACTTAAAGTGTAGGTTCACTTATGCAGTTCAGCTTCGTCGGTCGAAAAATGGAATCCCATTTAAGAAGGCAGGAGTGCCAAGTGTGTTGCGTATGTTCTACTAGTAATACTATGTTATTTCATTAAGCCACTAAACTATCTGCCAAATGTTCTTCCTTGTAATATCAATGAAATTGTAGTTGATTAGTTTGCATTCTTATAATACAACCCAACCTTATTTTGTATGTTTCTATATATTCAGTACAAATGCTAGTTATCACCATTCGTCCAATGTCATCATTTTTCACCATATTTCTAATGTCATCATTTATCACCATTTGTTTAATGTCATCATGTATCACCGAGCCTCTAATGCCATCATGTATCGCTATATCTCTAATATCATCATTTATCACCATATCTCTAATGTCATAATTTATCACCATTTCTCCAATGCCATCCTTTATCACCATATCTATAATGTCTTCATATATCACCATTTGTATAATTTATATAATTTATCACCATATCTCTAATGTCATAATTTATCACCATATCTCTAATATCATAATTTATCACCATATCTCTAATGCCATCATTTATCACCATGTCTAATGATATCATGTATCACTACATCTCTTCTGCTGATGTTTATGTTTTACACACAGACTAGACAGTTCTCACGCTGTAGTTTCCCTCACCTGCGGTTGGATAATTTAATTTCATTCTTCCAAATGGCAGGTAGGGGGAGCTATATGGCACCGGTAATGTTAGCAAAGACTTGGCAGCAATAGGACTGGTAATGTTAGCAAAGACTTGGCAGCAATAGGACTGGTAATGTTAGCAAAGACTTGGCAGCAATAGGACTGGTAATGTTAGCAAAGACTTGGCAGCAATAGGACTGGTAATGTTAGCAAAGACTTGGCAGCAATAGGACTGGTAATGTTAGCAAAGACTTGGCAGCAATAGGACTGGTAATGTTAGCAAAGACTTGGCAGCAATAGGACTGGTAATGTTAGCAAAGACTTGGCAGCAATAGGACTGGTAATGTTAGCAAAGACATGGCAGCAATAGGACTGGTAATGTTAGCAAAGACTTGGCAGCAATAGGACTGGTAATGTTAGCAAAGACTTGGTATCGATTTATTGTTTATCATTTGTTTTTATTTTACTATTCCCACAAATAGGCAAGGTCAATTTCAGAACTGGGATCAAGATGCTGAGCAGCACATGAGCTGCAGTGGTCAGCGACCCATAATTGACTGCTAGCGTCAGGGCCAGCGAACCATAGCTGCCAAGACCCTTCTACACCTCTACGCGGTGATCGTGGATAACAGGCTGCATCAGGGCAGACTGGCTACGGAGAAGGGATCGAAAAGGGAATGCTTACCCGGTACTCAAAAACGGCTAGCTGAAGTCGGATGTGTTGGAAAAAACGACAACCCAAACTACCTGGCAGTCACATTTGATCGGCGCATGACATGGAAAAGTCAGATCGAGAGAAACTGAATGAGAGCCAAACAAAGAATGACAATCATGAGGATACTTGCTGGTACAAGCTGGGGAGCAGACGAAAGTATACTAAAGAAACTGTACAATGGAAGAGTGAGACCAGTTCTCGAGTATGGCATTGCGGCATGGGTAACAGCAGCAGAGGCAAACTTTGATACAATTAGCAAACTTCAAAACCACGACATGAGAGTTATAACAAGAGGCATGAAGTCAACGTCAATTGTAGAACTTGAAAAGATTACAAATTTGCAATCCATAACTGACATAGAAGACTGCAGAGCCCAGCGGCAAGCAGAGAAACTCAGAAGACTGACAGACCATCGAATGCATAAGAGACTAAATAGATTTGGAAATGGGAAACTAAAGCGGAGAAACTTTGCAGAAATAGTCAATGCAAAGATGAGCGAAGACCCTATGAACACATTAACAACACCAAAGCCCATCCTTACTGTGCGCAAACCTACCTGGAGGCAGCATATATTTCCAGAGGTGGTAGAAAATATACCAGGTATTCGAAACAAGAACAGCCAGACTGAAATAGAAAGAAGAGACATAACCCTGAGGTACATAACGAAAAACTACCCAAGCATGGACTGGACCCATGCATACACCGACGGCTCTGTAACAAACACAACACAGAACGGAGGGGCAGGGCTATTCCTGAGCCTACCAAATGGTAGAAAAATAACACTGTCAATGGCAACTGGAAAATACTCAAGCAATTTCAGATCGGAGGCAGAGACACCGAGGGCTGCAGTAGAAGAAATGCTGACAGGCAAAAGCTATGAAAGCCAGATATTCCTGTTTACAGATGCCCTGGCCGTAGTCACAGCACTAAAAAGCCATAAAAATACGGAACTTAATCATTTAAGAGCAGTACTCTGTCAACTATGCCAGCAGTCCGCACCAAAAAGAGTAGTGGTACAGTGGGTTCCATCCCACTGTAACATCCAAGGCAACGAGGAGGCAGACCGACTGGCAAAAGACTACCACAACCATATTCTAGTGTGACATACGAAGTATCCAAAAGGCTTATTAGAGCTAGATACATGGCCAAATGGGAAACAGAACATGCTGGCTACACAAAAAATGATGCCTATTACCAGTTGAACAGAAGAGAGCAGGTCGTGGTCTTCAGACTCCGCACAGGCCACAACAGACTGAGGTACCACCTATTCAATAAACTGAAGATAGGTGGCACTGACGAATACACTTGTGGTACCGTAAAAATGACCGCTGAACATCTGCTGTAAAACTGCCCGACAAACGAGAACCAGAGAAAGCACATGTGGCCATCACCAGTGGCAACACTAGACAAGCTCTATGGCAGTGTCGATAGCCTCAGGATGACCGCTGCTTTTTTCGAAAAAATACAGGTTGACGTTTGACAGCGTACGAAGAAGAAGAAGAAGAGGATGTGTTGGACCGAAAGGTGCAAATATCACAGCCAAGCTGTAAACTACGACACAACGCAATCCGTTCTCTGGACTGCATTCTAGTACTTAAGCCCTTTCAAGGTTTTGTAGCTGGAGATTGAGAACGAACGAAGAAGAAGAAGAAGAAGAAGAAGAAGAAGAAGAAAAAGAATAAGAAGAAGAAGATTTCAGATCTGAGATGCAAATCAATGACATTCATCTTATACTCCCTAGAATCGTTCAACTGTTCTTATTGTATACCTTGAACCTCACATATGCAATACATTCCATGCTTTTCTTTAAAAAGTGTACCGCTCAAAAATATGACTACTCACGGAGTTAAAACAACGAATTGCGGACACATAATGAACTTCATCGAACAAAAATCAGCGAGGTAATCACCAAACAGCTCAAGAGTGTGAGGCCATATATTTCAGCAAAATGAGCTTAAACTGAACAGGTTTACCTATACCGTCACATACAGCCTTTCAGCTATAGTCAAAATGAGCTTAAACTGAACAGCTTTACCTATACCGTTACATACAGCCTTACAGCTATTGTCAACTCCTAGAATGCACATTTCAAAAGATGCTTGAATTACAAACGAGACAATTGGCGTTCATCCGTCTATGACATAGACAAAGACATGCACAAAATAGATCCAACTTGTGCAAAACACAATACGTTTGTTGAGCTTTCCACAGCAACAACATTCTAAAAATATCACTTTCCGAAAGGCTGTAGAACCCTGTATATTTCTGGTCTCAAGAAAAACTCAAAGGTATTAAACGAGCAAATACTAACAGCCAATTAAAAGTGACACCTTCTCTAAAGATGACATCCAGGTTGGCATAGACCTACGTGACATTTCAGACCCAAAACAGAAAACAGCGCCTTTTTGTGGAAGACCCGGATATAGAACAAGCAGTCGATGCGCCTGGAAACTTCTCAAGAGTCTATGCATAGCCAACAGTCACTAAGGCATAATGCAAGTTGCCCGGCTCCAAATAGTCCACTAATTACTATTTTTTTTTTAAACCAAGATCCAGAGAGATTGTAACATTAAGAATTACTTACTGGCGACATTCTTTTCCTCTACAACAACTAAATGATGAAAACATTTTCAATCAAATTAGACATAAATGTTCTTCATATACCATTCCGCTAACTGCATCTTCGTACATACACTGTATGATAGTTATGGACAAATTATATAACCCGGTATACTTCTCCGGTATTCAATAGTATCTCAACAGAAGTCAAAGAGTGCATCGACCGATTCTGTCAAACACATTTTCATGGTTTATAAAATTGGCGCAAAGGAAAGTTTTCCATTCAATACTTTGTTCTACCATGGCACAAAGAATACCTATGTAATCTATGCAAGATCTTCGTTGGTGGAATGTCGTCTATTCATCTGAGATTTATGTACTTCCTCTTTTAATATGTCCAAGGTGATTATATTGACATGCTTGCTTGGCATCAACATCAATTTAATCCTTCAATAATTGATGAAGTAATCCCTTCTTGGACAGTTTAACCATATGTCTTTCTTTCCCTTCTGTGAGCACCATCTCTTCTTCCAATATCCTCTTAAATAATCCCTGTGATATATATTTATATATATATATATATATATATATACAGGTCCTGACAAATTTTAGGGTGGCTGACCAGTCAGTCAGCTAAAAATATCACCAGTCAGTAAGGTTGGACTGCAGTCATGCATACATTTAAACTAGGCACTAATTAATTTTTATTTCTAAATAACAATTCGTAACAAACCAAAATTTATTGTACTACTTACACATTATTAGTCTATTTCTTCTTAAGACAAAAATGCACTGCTGTCAAAGGCAAGCGTTTGTGTCTTTGAACATGCTTTGTAGTTTGAGCACTGTAGTACCATTTATTGATGGCTTTAATAAGTTTAAATTGTGGTAGTGGAGGTCCATTTATATTCACCATCATAAACTAGCTTATGCACAATCTATTCTAAACGTAATAGCATTATTACTCGTGTGAGAGTCGTTATGTAGCAACGATTAAAAACGTAATTAACAATTAAAAACCTATATTTTTTATACTTCTTCTTCTTCTTCGTACGCTGTCAGACGTCAACTTGAATTTGTTCGAAGAAAGCAGCTGTCAACCTGAGGCTGTCGACACTGCCATAGAGCTTGTCTAGTGTTGCCACTGGTGATGGCCACATGTGCTTTCTCTGGTCCTCGTATGTTGCGCAGTTTTGCAGCAGATGTTCAGCGGTCATTTTCCCTGTACCACAGGTGCATTCGTCAGTGCCACCTATCTTAAGTTTATTGAATAGATGGTACACTGCAATGGGAGGCTCCTACATGCTCGGGACCTGGGGCTTGCGCCCCAGCCCTATCAGGTAGAGCCACAGTAAAAGGTCCTTGCCGTCCGCCAATCAAAGCGGGCGGAAAACTGCTTGATACTCACCCTATTCGGCGATGGGGTGCGAAAACACCAACCAAAGACTTAGTACCTGGTCGGGGTGTCGAAAACAGTAGAGCAGCCACCTCACTGTGAACTGTCAAGACTCAACCACTGACCATGAGAGTTGTCCGCACATCAGGCGAACAACATCTCCGTGACATTACCAGGCTTGTCCTCGGGCGAAATGCACTCCGGCTACGATATCTACCTCTGTACGTTATCAGCCATATAACTATCATACTGGACGCAGAAGAGATGCAGACCAGCGGACATTGCACACCTGCCCCACTGTGTCAACACCCCAGGTGGCGGGGAATGCTAGGCGTACCATCCCTGCATAGAAGCCAAGAAAATAAAGGGAAAAAGAGATACCCCACTCACATGCAAATGCTACGTTTCTGGCAGGACGTGACGATCCTGGGATACAGACACACTGGACTGCCTCTCTTCCGGGTAAACCAGTCCATCTCATATATCATCACATATCATCATTGCACCCTATAGACACGAGTAGTGAAGACTCGATAGTCTGGTAAGACAACTTCCATAAGAGAGAAAACTCTGATCATAAACAACTGCTGCCTTGCAGATAGGCTGGGGACAGCCAAAGGCTAAGGAAGGCATCCCTACAGAAACGCCTGTTGAAATCGGATGCACGGGGCCGCAAGCCTAACAAAACAGTGCAACGTAAATCACAGTATGATGGCAGTACAATCTATTCGAAAAACGCATGGCGCTCATCCTGCGGAGTCCCGCCAGGCAGCGATAGTGCCGGGCCCCACGCCTCGAACGGGCCCACCCTTGACTACTGGTGGTCACCCACCCATGTGTCGTGGAGTCAAGGCACATGGCTATGGGGCAACCTCTATTAGCCAAAACCTCAAGACCCTCAAAATACTACAGTGGAATGCGGAGGGAGTCATTAACAAAAAACTTTCCCTAACACACCACCTGCATGAAGGTAAGATTGACGTGGCATGTATCCAGGAAACGCACCTCAACAATAACCATAAATTCTCAATCAGAGGATATCAGACCTTCCGTCTAGATAGAGAAGGCCACAAAGGAGGGGTCCTGATACTGACCAGAAACAGCATACCGAGTAGCGCGGTACCTGTCAATCACACCGGACAAGCAGAATTTGTAGGAGTTGACATAATGGCTCAAGAGACGAAGCTCCGCATTTTCAATCTGTACGGACCACAAAACAGAGACCTATCGCTCTCGAGTATGGAGGTCAGAGACTCCAACTGCATAGTAGTTGGAGATTTCAACAGCCACTCGGAGAGATGGGGATACTCTGACACAGACAGCAGAGGTGACGAAGTGGAAGATTGGGAGATAGATGCAAATCTCTCCCTAATCAATAAGCCGGAGGATAGCCCTAGCTTCTATTCAAGAACATGGCATACCACCTCGACTCCAGATTTGGCCTTCTCCACACAGGACATACACCATAAAATAGACCGCCAGGTGCTAAACCAACTGGCAGGTAGCGACCACAGGCCGATCAGTTTAACCATTGACATGGAAGTAGGCCCACAGGAAACAAAACCGCTCCCACGTTGGAATTACAAACGAGCCGACTGGGACAGATTTGCAATCCTGACAGATGGGCTGTGTGAAACCATCAACACACGAAACACCAAAATAAAGCCCATGGTAGAGAGCCTAAGCAAGGCAATAATGCAAGTCGCCACTGAAACCATCCCAAGAGGAGCTAGGAAAAACTATAAGCCCTACTGGAATGATGAGTTGCAGAAAGTGGAAGATGCAGTAACAAATGCTAGGAACATGGCAGAACGAGAAAAATCCATGGAGGCAAACATCGCCCTCAAAGCCGCCGCGGCGAAGTACAAACACACTCTCAAGCAAACAGCAAGAGAAAGCTGGAAAAATAAAACGGAAAGTCTAAACCTGGACAAAAAAGGGAACAAGCTATGGAAGCTAGTCAGAGCCATAAACGACGAAACCCCGTCAAATAAACAAATTACTATCAAGCAGGGCGAGAACTTGATCACAGGTAAGAAAGCCGCAAACGCCTTTGTCGATCACTATGCCAGAGCAAACCACATCGAGGTCCCTGCAGATAAGCATACAGACATTAGCGAAGAGCTAAAGGGACACGAAAACATAAATACGGCTCCCGAAGAGCACATGATGGCCAAACTAACAATGCGCGAAATGGAAGAGGCTATGAGAACACTAAAGAAAAGGAAATCTCCCGGAAAAGACGGGATAACAAACAAATGCTGATGGGGCTAGGCCAAACAGCAAAGAGGAAACTACTATCAGTCCTGAACCAAAGCTGGAAAAGGGGTATTGTACCCCAGGCATGGAAAGATGCAATACTGGTACCAGTACCAAAAACAGGAAAGGATAAAACAGATCCAAATGGATACAGGCCCATCAGCCTACTGAGCTGTGTCGGCAAGCTGATGGAACGGATGATAAACACCAGACTGATGTGGCATCTGGAAGAAAAACGAATACTAATTCCACAGCAAGCCGGCTTTAGACAGCACAGATCCACTGAGGACCAGGTCATCCTCATAGCCCAGGAGATAGAAGATGCCTACCAGGCACAGAAACACACAGTAGCTGTTTGGGTGGATCTGGAAAAGGCATTTGACAAAGTCTGGAAGGACGGACTTAGAGTCAAGCTAAGAAGAAGTGATGTCTGTGGGAAGATGTACAAGTGGATCAACCACTACCTCAAACAAAGAACGGCCAGAGTCCAAGTACACAGCAGATGAGCAAAAAGGTGACACTTGAGCAGGGAGTACCCCAAGGGGGAGTATTGTCACCCACACTCTTCCTGGTATATATAAACAATATTACAGAGAATATACCGAGAAGAGTCCATAGCTCAATGTTTGCAGACGATCTGGCTATGTGGACCTCTGAAAAGAATCTCACCATAGCAAGAAATCGGATGCAGACGGCCCTAACATCGCTGGAAGAGTGGGCGAACTCATGGCTGGTCAAAATAAACGAGGAGAAAACCACGTGCACAATATTCTCGCTTTCATTAAAACCCCAAAGTACCAAATTAAGCCTAAATGGCAAAATCCTGCAGCCAAACGACAACCCAACCTATCTGGGAGTCACATTTGATCGGCGCATGACATGGAAAATTCAGATTGAGAGAAACCGAATGAAAGCCAGAGAAAGAATGGCAATCATGAGGAAACTTGCTGGCACAAGCTGGGGAGCAGACGAAGGCATACTAAAGAAACTGTACACTGGAAGAGTGAGACCAGTTCTCGAGTATGGCATTGCGGCATGGACAACAGCAGCGAAGGCGAACTTCGATAAAGTTAACAAACTTCAAAACCAGGCCATGAGAATTATAACAGGTGGCATGAAGTCAACGCCAATTGTAGAACTTGAAAAGATTACAAAACTGCAATCCATGACCGATAGAAGAGACTGCAGAGCCCAGCTGCAATCAGAGAAACTCCGACGACTGACGGACCATCCAATGTACCAGAGACTAAACAATCTGGGAAATGGGAAACTAAAGCGGAGAAACTTTGCAGAAATAGCCAAAGCAAAGATGCACGAAGATCCCATAAACGCACTAACAACACCAAAACCCATCACTACTGTACGAAAACCTACCTGGAGGCAGGATATATTTCCAGAGGTGGTAGAAAATATACCAGGTATTGCAAACAAAAACTGCCAGACTGAAAAAGAAAGGAGAGACGCTACCCTAAGCTTCATAACGAAAAGCTACCCAAGCATGGACTGGACCCATGCATACACCGACGGTTCTGTAACAAACACTACACAGAACGGAGGGGCAGGAGCATTCCTGAACCTACCAAATGGCAGAAAAATAACACTGTCATTCGCTACTGGTAAGTACACAAGCAATTTCAGAGCGGAGTCAGAGGCACTGAGGGCGGCAGTGGAAGAAATGGTGACACACAGTGAAAATGAGAGCCATATAGTCCTGCTGACAGATGCTCTCGCCGTAGTCACAGCGCTAAAAAGCCAGAAAAACACTGAGCTTAATGACTTAAGAGCAGCACTCTGCAAACTGTGCCAGCAGTCCGCACCAAAAAGGGTAGTGGTACAGTGGGTTCCGTCACACTGCAACATCCAAGGCATCGAGGAGGCAGACAGACTGGCAAAAGAAGGTGCAAGACTACCACAAACAGACACCAGTATGACGTACGAAGAGTCAAAACGGCTTATCAAAGCCAGATACATGACCAAATGGGAAACCGAACATACTGGTTACACCAAAAACGATGCCTATTACCAGTTGAACCGAAGAGAGCAGGTCGTTGTCTTCAGACTTCGCACTGGCCACAACAGACTGAGGTACCACCTATTCAACAAATTGAAGATAGGGTGTACCGACTAATGCCCGTGCGGTACTGGTAAAATGACCACTGAACATCTGCTGCAGAACTGCCCGACATACGAGGATCAGAGAGAGCAGATGTGGCCATTACCAGTGGAACTGCAAGACAAGCTCTATGGCAGTGGCGAGAGCCTCAGGATGACCGCCGCTTTTTTCGAAAAAATAATGGTTACTGTCTGACTGTGTACGCAGAAGAAGAAGAATAGATGGTACCTCAGTCTGTTGTGGCCTGTGCGGAGTCTGAAGACCACGACCTGCTCTCTTCTGTTCAACTGGTAATAGGCATTATTTTTTCTGTAGCCAGTATGCTGTTTCCCATTTGGCCATGTATTTGGCCCTAATAAACCTTATGGACTCTTCGTAGGTCACACTAGAATATGGTTGTGGTAATATTGCACATTCTTTTGCCAGTCTGTCTGCATTCTCGTTGCCTTGAATGTAACAGTGGGATGGAACCCACTGTACCACTACTCTTTTTGGTGCGGACTGCTGGCATAGTTGACAGAGTACTGCTCTTAAATCATTTAAGTTCCGTATTTTTCTGGCTTTTTAGTGCTGTAACCACGGACGGGCATCTGTGAACAATATTTGTGTTACTCATCAAGCACAAATGTATGCTCATAACAGACGAGCGATTTTATGAAGGCCTGTACACATGGGTATGTGGTTTTATCTGTACCTGCCAATATAGCTTCTGCTACTATTCCTTCTGTGCCTGCTGATTTCCCTTACTTGATTTTCAAAATGGTTCTGTTTTAATTTACATCTTACTCGGTGGGTTGCAGTCTAAATCCAGGGTCTTCTCTGTTTGGTAGGATGTTTGGTGTTTTATACGATGGAGTTCGGTTTACGCTTTCTTTTAAATGCTCAGCTTACTGTTTCTGTTGTTCTTCCAATGATGTCAATATTTGTCCTTGTCTACCTTGGATTGGTTTGTCTGTGAACATCTATTTATCTATTTGCCATTTTCTTTCTTAACGGATAGAGATCACTTAAATCTCTCTCTCTCTCTCTCTCTCTCTCTCTCTCTCTCTCTCTCTCTCTCTCTCTCTCTCTCTCTCTCTATCTCTCTCTCTCCCTGCTGCTTTATCTGTTTCCCGTTTCAGAATTTTCATGCATACACTCCTTGATCGTTTAGTTTGTAGTAGGACAGTTTGTTATGTGCTTCTTCTTTGGTGACGTGGGTTCGGGAATTATTGAGTATAGCTTTAGTCTTTTCCGTTTCTTATGTTTTATATAATTGTTCTGTTGGAATCGATTCCTGACGTTGAGTTTTCTTGATTTCTATATTTATTTCTGTATATTATTCCACATCCCTTTAGCATGTTCCCATACACTGTTAATTTCCATCTGCTCGTCCTCATTACTTGATATGTGTAATTGAGTTTTATGTTATATTATGTCTTTCTATCCTGGTCTTGTAATAGGTGAATAGGTGTATTTTAGATCTCGTTTTCCTTGTGCCCCAACAAGTGATGGTCTGAGGTAACTCCCTATTTTGTAGTGTACTTCTGAATGCTTGACTAACACGGACAATGGTCAACCTGGTGTCACGTGATATACATGTGACCTTGTGTAAATTCATGTGTGGGGACATGGCTCCTACACGTATCAGTTAGTATAGTGTTCATAGCTCTGAAACAATTCTCCCTTTTCGATCGTCTGTACCATCCCTTGTATTTGTGTACTCTGTCCATAATCTGGATTGTCTCCTCCCTCTAGCAATAAAATCCCCCCAAAATATTATGAGATCTTTATTTTTCTGGGTGTTAAGGACCTCTTACAGCTTACTAGTATAACGTGTGTTTTTATTATCATTCCCAGCCTTGTTAGTCTAGGCGTAGCACTGATGTTCATACTAATTTTCGTCTATTTAGTTTTCAAGCTTGCACGTATAATTCTATAGCTAATAATATCCCACTTTACGAGCACCCTATGTGCCTATCTAGAAAGAATCAATACTACTCCCTCTGTAAGTTGAACATTAATTTCCTAGTTCATTAGTTTCCTCATTTCCAGAGTAAATAATTATCTCTTCGATTGTCAGTGTGATCTTTTTTGATTGCACTTATTTTGTTTCGTCCTGTCCTTGGACTGCCAGGTTGTAATTCCCCATCTCGTTAGCTCTCTGTGTTATTTTTCAGGCTGGTATAATGTACGTACATCACATGTCGTTATTTTGATTTTCTTCTTTGTTTTCAGATTGGCAATGCCGTGGAACTTCATTGCGGCGTTCCCTCAATTGAGTCCTTCTCTTTTTCTGAAGCTCTTCCTTTGAAAAGACATTGTGGTTTTCTTTTGTTGGTAGTGTTTCCATAACTGACTTTTTATTTATATATTTGGATGGTCGGACTCAATTTAATCTCGTATTATACTCTATTTGAGTTGTTCGTTGTTAGTTTATTCTCTCTCCCCACCGACACAAGTCCTGTCCAGCTTTGGGTGACCTTTCTGGTTCAGTTCCTGGGGTTATTGAAACAGGTCCCGATCTCACAACTTCAAGGTAACGGAGACAGGCAAGCATCTCACAACTTAAAGGTAACGGAGACAGGCAAGCATCTCACAACTTAAAGGTAACGGAGACAGGCAAGCATCTCACAACTTAAAGGTAACGGAGACAGGCAAGCATCTCACAACTTAAAGGTAACGGAGACAGGCAAGCATCTCACAACTTAAAGGTAACGGAGACAGGCAAGCATCTCACAACTTAAAGGTAACGGAGACAGGCAAGCATCTCACAACTTAAAGGTAACGGAGACAGGCAAGCATCTCACAACTTAAAGGTAACGGAGACAGGCAAGCATCTCACAACTTAAAGGTAACGTAATCGAGGGAGATAACTCAGTGTGTAGCTAGGCAGCATTGCAGGGTGGACGTAAGACAATATATTTTCATACATGTTTCAATATTTAACGATTAAGTTTTCTGGCCAGTGGTCAGTACACATCCCCCATTCTGGGCTATCTATACTTGGTACATTAGTACTTAGCCGATACGAGCAGATCGGTTTTAAACCGCCACAAAATGAGAACACATGGTGCAGCATTTGGAAATATGCGCGGAAGCTAAATACATAAGAATACGCTAAAATAAACAAACATTAACACAATAAAGAAAAACAGACAAAAATAGACCAAATCTTACCTTCAAATATGTTGTTTCTTGAGAAGCTTATCCTGGATAATACTTGTTGTTAGAGTAATAATGTTGCTAATTTTAACTTCAGTCCACATATTTGAATTTGTTCAGCGTTCTAATCAGTATAGGATGCAGCGGTGTGAAGTTTATAATTCCCTTTTACAGTTTGCCGTTAAACTTAATAATTGTACTACCTGATGATTTTGATAGGCCTGGCTTGTGACCTATTTCACTGACATCCATGCTGTGGTCACTGCGTTTGATGAACTCGTTTGATGGTTGGTTGTTGGCTTAAAAATTGATGGATTGAAAAATGTTCTTAAGAGCGATCTCGTATTCATACACAAAGGCCTAGTTAGAATTGAGGAGGTTAGTGAGAACCGGTGTTTGTAAATCGGATATTGGTATAAAGGGGAACTACTGTTCATCACTAAGTTAGCTATTGTAAAATGAATTGTCTAACCCTTGGTAAGTCAACAGTATCTGTTATGGAACTACATCATCCTTACACATCATATAACGGCTGATATTCGTACAGATGACATATCTTATACTTCATGTCCAACCACCGTGTCTATTATCAGCATATATTAAACACTAACCACCTCAAACGCCCCTTACATCGCCTCTATTCCATTATCATCAAAGCTACGCCACTGGTTCCACAAGCGAGTTATCCGTCCGCCCGTCCAGACTTGTTCACAGATTGATTAGTCCTCGTTTCTTGCTATCTTTCCTTACATTAAATAGTTCATCAAATGATCTGTCGGACGCGGCACAAGATTAATGCTCTTTAGCATATCAGCCTACTGATAACAGTGAGCGAGGCATTGTCTCCCAGACAAAATGTCAACACGCCGTCAAGTTTGTCCTCTTCGCCTTCAAGTAGTACAGAAAATATAGTACCTGTCTTCGTGACAAAGAGAGGAAGAGTGAGAGAGAGAGAGAGAGAGAGAGAGAGAGAGAAAGAGAGTAATAGTAGTAGGTGAGGTAATTTCACATTATAAGAGTGAGTTAGAAATCAGCCATTCACAAACAGAGAAATCATGGCAATGGCTTGCTAAGAAGAATGCTTCGTATTCAAAGAGCATCTAACAATTAACATGAAGATGTAGGACAAGAAAGGAATATCAAGAGATCGCTGATAACCATAATAACAAGATGACAAACAGTTTTCACCAGATGCATGCTCTGGTAAGCGAGATAATTGTGTGACGATTGCAAATATCAGTGGTAAGAGAGACAGAGAAATTATATTTTTTTGTTTTTGCGTTTGTCTTATTTCTCTAAACCTCAAGGAGGTGTGCGTTGCACTGCGGTTTTTATTTTGCGCCTGTGGACTCAGTGCATCCAACTTCAGCATTTATTTCTATGTAAGGGTCTGCTTCCTCTTGACTTTTCTACGGGTTTGCTTCCCCGGGGTAATGGTCGGTGCTGTGATGGGTATCGAACGAGAAACGATATGATATTCTCCAATCTCGGAGATATAACAACGTAAGACAGAAGATACGAGATAAGTATGACGAAATTAGTTTTCACCAATATGAGAAAAATATTGCCATACAAGAAAGCCATTCACAAATTAGCCATGGGAATGAGCTGGTGTTAAGGACACTCCTTTTTACAACATGGGATTGAAATTTGGACAATGAACAAACGAGTGAACAAATAGAATTGATGCTTTTGAAATGTGAAAATAAAGATAATGAATCGCATGACATTGAATGATAAGAAGACACATAAGGAAGTCTTGTTAAAAGTATGTGTGCAAAGAGAATTGATGAGCAAAATGAGAGTCAGGCGATTAAGATGTTTTGTTACATAAGGTAAAGGTACAACAAGGTGCTGAAAACAAGGAAGGGAAAGGGAAGGCACACATACCAGATATAAACAACAGTGTCAGTGGAAGGATACCATCAACAGATGATCAGGGAAGGCATTGGTAGACTGTACCATCAAGGTAAGAAACATGGCAGATTGTACCATCAAGCCAAGAGAAATGACAGACTGTACCATCAAGACAAGAGACATGGCAGACTGTACCATCAACCATCAAACCAACAGAAATGCCAGACTGTACTTTCAAGACAAGAGAAAGAGGACTTCCGAAATACATTGCAGCGGAGATTTGATGTGGAGTTGGCAGTTGAACTGAACTGAACTGCTATCAACAAGAAAAGGAAGACAAATGGTTTTCGTTAGATACATCATCAGACAATACGCTTTAGATAGCATTGTGACAACGGTGAAGGTCGGTGTTAAGAGATGCAGACTAAAACAGAGACAAAGTATTTGTTATGACACCATAGCCTAAATGGTAAAAAAGATTTTCTCAGGTGGTGAAATTCTCCAAGGACATGGTTTGGAAAAGTATGTTTCTCCAGAACTACTAGTCTGGTCACTTGATGATGGTGATGATAGTGATGATGATGCATTTGTTTGCAAGTGGAGGAATTTGTGAAAAACCATGTTGCAATTTTAAAGTAAATATTAGGTCACTTTTTAAATTTAATTTGTAAATTGGTACCCGACTACCCACTGTAGTTGGGATAATGATGCTGACTCCAACACTGAAACGTTCTTTTTTTTTTCTTTTTTTTGCGTTCGCCTTATTTCTCTATTCCCCATGGAGGTGTGCGTTGCACTGTGGTTTTTATTTTGCGTCTGTCGGCCCAGCGCATCAGACTATAGCACACATTTTATGTAAGGGTCTGCTTCCTCCTGCATTTTCTAAGAGTTTGCTTGCTTATCCTGGGTAACCCCCGTTGCTGTGGTGGGAATCGAAAATAGCACCTCTGGTGTGTGAACCGTGTCACTTAACCACTAGCAAACCACGTCCCCATGCTTTTGTTTGTAAACGATTATTTAGTGTAAAAGCCGAACTGAAAAGAGCTTACACCTAGTCAAGACAGATTATGTTACTCAAGTCGTAGATTTCAAGATTTGTAAGCCTCCCTGATCATCATTTGTGTTGCGAATACAGGTTTTCTGTTCCGTTTTAAATTCAATGTTCTCTTTTCCAAATTGCAATTATTGATCTGTTTTAATTCCACATTTTAACGGGTTTTTTCTCTTTCAGTGCAAAGTTTACATAGGGTGTTCTCCATCAATTTTATTATTAAAAATTTGGTCAATTTTAATCCCATATTGATCTGGAGTAGTGGTCTCGCCGCCGCGATTCAATCTCAACCAGTGTTAGTAAAGCGATCTCAGTACCGCCAGACGGAGCGATAGCGCGGGCTTGCGGAAAACGCCTTCCCGCCTTTCCCCGTAGAGGTTTCGGGAAGCGGTTTTTTTTTGTCGTGGCCTCCAATGAGGTGCGCTGCTCTGGTCGGTAACGAGAAACCGACAGTCGGTGGTGATTTTTCGAAGTCTTTTATGGCAGAGCTCGACAGTTCGTCTCGCTGGTGGTCAGACTCTCGCAAAGAGCTTGTGACCGGCAAATGGAAAGTCGAGGAAGTCGTTCCTGAAGGCCCTGTGTTCTCCCGGGCACCAACCCTCGGGAGAAGGGCAGGCCAGCAGGCCAAATTGTCTCTAGCCCCAGTGAAAATCATCGTTGGGATCCGTTCTGCACAGAGCGCTGCCTTCCCTCCTCGAGCGAGCCCGGTCGGTCGGTCGGTCGTCTGGTGTGTGTAGGGGCCCCTGTCAGGCGGTCCTAGATCGACGGAGTGAGGGACGGGAAGGAAAAACCGTCCGTGCGTTCGTCAATCGGTCCCTGCGGCCGTCCCAGTGAGGCTTTTTACACACCTGTCCTCCGCCGACCGGTGTGTGCGGTACGTACGTCTCCGACATATATCTGGTTGATCCTGCCAGTAGTCATATGCTTGTCTCAAAGATTAAGCCATGCATGTCTAAGTTCACACTGTCTCACGGTGAAACCGCGAATGGCTCATTAAAACAGTCGAGGTTCCTTAGACGACACGATCCTACTTGGATAACTGTGGCAATTCTAGAGCTAATACATGCTTACCAAGCTCCGACCTTCGCGGAAAGAGCGCTTTTATTAGTTCAAAACCAATCGTCGTTTCCCCTCGCGGGGTTGCGGCGTCCTCACTGGTGACTCTGGATAACTTTGTGCTGATCGCATGGCGTCATGTGCCGGCGACGCATCTTTCAAATGTCTGCCCTATCAAATGTAGATGGTACGTGACATGCCTACCATGTTTGTAACGGGTAACGGGGAATCAGGGTTCGATTCCGGAAAGGGAGCATGAGAAACGGCTACCACATCCAAGGAAGGCAGCAGGCGCGCAACTTACCCACTCCCGGCACGGGGAGGTAGTGACGAAAAATAACAATATGGGACTCTTTCGAGGCCCCGTAATTGGAATGAGTACACTTTAAACCCTTTAACGAGAATCTATTGGAGGGCAAGTCTGGTGCCAGCAGCCGCGGTAATTCCAGCTCCAATAGCGTATATTAAAGTTGTTGCAGTTAAAAAGCTCGTAGTTGGATCTCAGGCGCAGGCGGGCGGTCCGGCTCGCGCCGATTCACTGCCTGTTGTCTCCCGCCCTACCGTCTGCCGGCTCTCTCCCACGGGTGCTCTTCGCTGAGCGTCCTGGGTGGCCGGCGCGTTTACTTTGGAAAAATTAGAGTGTTCAAAGCAGGCCTCGGCTGCCTGAAAAATGGTGCATGGAATAATGGAATAGGACCTCGGTTCTATTTTGTTTGTTTTCGGAACTGGTGGTAATGATTAACAGGGACAAACGGGGGCATTCGTATTGCGGCGTTAGAGGTGAAATTCTTGGATCGCCGCATAACGAGCTACTGCGAAAGCATTTGTCAAGAATGTTTTCACTAATCAAGAACGAAAGTCAGAGGCGCGAAGACGATCAGATACCGTCGTAGTTCTGACCATAAACGATACCGACTAGCGATCCGCAGGAGTTGCTTCGATGACTCTGCGGGCAGCTTCCGGGAAACCAAAGTGTTTGGGTTCCGGGGGAAGTATGGTTGCAAAGCTGAAACTTAAAGGAATTGACGGAAAGGCACCACCAGGAGTGGAGCCTGTGGCATAATTTGACTCAACACGGCCAAACACTGAAATGATTCACATCCCGAGAGCACTATCGTTGGGTCTAATATGGAACGGGTGCTGGAATTAGACCCTCGAAAATCTGGGGCTATCCTCTCGTTTGCTTGACTGTCCCGCATCCAGTGCCCGTTAAAGGAATTGACGGAAGATCACCACCAGGAGTGGAGCGTGCGGCTTAATTTGACTCAACACGCAAATACTGTAGAACGACTGAAAATCGAGAGCACTTTCGTTGGGTCTAATAGTGAACGTGTGCTGGTATTAGACCCACGGAAGACAGGTCAGCTCTCTAACCTTCTAAAGATGGAACGCTACGGAAATCGTGTCTTAACCCAGCAGAAACCGCAGGTTCCAGATACCTGGTCACTGACAAACAAACGCCCTCGATTAATTCGTCCTGGCCAAATAGTGAACGGATGCTGGAAATAGACCATCGGAAGACAGGTCAGTTTTACCCTACAAATGACAGGGCGTGCTACGGAAATTCTGCTCAACTCGAGAGGAGCCGCAGACATTTGGTTCACGTACCAGGCTGATAAGCCAACGGCGCGAGGCTACAAGGTGAGGGATTACGGCCGAACGCCTCTAAGCCAAAATTTCGCCCAAAAGCTCAGCACGATTGCAAAGGGAGGCTTCGACATGGTGGGGACCTGGGGCTCCCGCTCCAGCCCCGCCCAGTCGAGCCGCAGTATGAGGTCTCTGCCGTCCGCCGATCAAAGCGGGCGGGAAGCTGCTCGATATTCACCCCAAACGGCGATGAGGTATGAAACCATTTGTAGAAGACTTAGTTCTCGGTCGGGGTGCCGTAAGCAGTAGATCAGCTACCTCACAGCGAACTGCTGAGACTCAACCCTTGACCATGAGATATGTCCGCAGACCAGGCGAACATCATCTCCGTGCAATGACCAGGCTTGTCCCCTGTTCAAATACACTATTTCGAGAGGAATCACAGGTCGCTGGCATTTGGTCCACGTGCTTGGCTGATAAGCTACCATCTGAGGGACTACGGCCGAACGCCTCTAAGCCAGAATCCCGCCCTAAATCTCAGCACCGCTGTGATGGGAGGGTACGACATGGCTGGGGCTTGCGTCTCAGCCTGGCCCGGTCGAGCCGCAGAAATGCACCTAGTAAAATGCACTCCTGCCTCGCTCTTTGCCTCTGTCTGCTATCCCTCATCCCAATGGACGCAGAAGAGATGCAGTCCAGCGGGCATTGCACCTCCTGCCCTATTGTGACAACCTCCCGGGTGGCGGGGAATGCTAGGCGTACCCTCACTGCAGATGAGCCGAGAAAATAAAGGGAGCAAAGAGATACCTCACTCACATGCAAATGCTACGTTTCTGGCAGGACGTGACGATCCTGGGACAAAGTCACGCTGGACTTCCTCTCTTCCGGGATAGTACAAACTAGTACATAGTCCATCATATAATTTCCAAACCCTATAGACACGAGTAGGGAAGACTCGATAGTCCTGCAAGATAACTTCCTAAGAGAGACAACTCTGCCCAAAAACAGCTGCTGCCATGCACTTAGGCTGGGAACAGCCAAAGGATAAGGAGGGCAACCCTACAGAAACACCTGTTGAAATCGGATGCACTGAGCCACAGACTTAACAAAATAAAACAGTGCAACGTAAATATCGCTGTAAACAGCGTACGATGAAGAAGAAGACGAATCCCATATTGAGCACATGAGCTGCAGTGGTCAGCGACCCATAGCTGACTGCTAGCACCAGGGCCAGCGAAACAGAGATGCCAAGACCCTTCTACACCTCCACACGGGGACCACGGATAACAGGCTGCAACAGGGCAGACTGGCTAAAGAGAAGGGATCGGAGAGCGAATGCTAACCAGGTACTCAAAAAATGCTTGCTGAAGTCGGATGTGTTGGACCGAAAGGTGCAAATATCGCAGTCAAGCTGTAAACTAAGATACAACGCATTCCGTTTTCTGGACTACATTCTGCTACTTAGGCCCTCACAGAGTTTGGTTGCGGGAGAATGAGAACAAACGAAGCCTAGCCAAACAATTTATCTACGTCAATATCATATTTCAACAATTCATCGCTCTCAGTTCTATAATGCAACAATTCATCTCTTTTATTTCCACATTTCAGCAGCTGTTCTCTTTCATTTTGCACTTTTCAACATTTAATCTCACTCAAATTCTCTGTTCCAATAGTTTCAGATTTCTATTAGTTGCTCTATTTCCGCTCCATATTTGAACTATTGTTCTCATCTAATTTGGAGTCACTGTTATGAGTTCTGGTCATGAAACTACATCAGCTCTGACCTATGTGTCATTTCTTTTTTTAGAAAATCCGACCCCAGGATTTTTAATAAGTCAAATAAATATCATGATATCTGTAGGATAAAGTTTGAAAGTGAATATTTTGGTTTGTCGATCCTGTGACGTCAGTCGACAAGATTAAAGGTCAAATTTATGACCGACGTTTGGTTTTTGCTTTGTTACCAAGTTTATGTCTTGGCACAATGACTAACAATCGTACACTTGTCAAGTATTATGAACATTGATAAGCAGGAATTAATCAGGGGCAGCAACAAAACGAAATCTTCGTTGCCACTACATAGAAATCTTCATTGACAAAGAAGAAACTAGAACACCTAACGAATCACAGCAACAACAACAAAAACAACATAGACAAGGACGTAATCTACGCCATTGCACTTCGGGTGGACCTAAGGTTGCTCTGCCCTTTTCAGTAAATGGTAAATAATGTGGATAGTGATGGTTCTCGTCTCGAGTGGTTCGCCGATGTCTATGTGTATGACAAGGACACGAATAGCACCACTGCCACACAGAGAGCTTGTCGTAGGTGGCGACTAACTGTGTGACATAGCGTAACACCGGCCATGGTTAGGTGGTTGTTAAGAGCAGCATATATGGCGCCTAACAGGCTTCGGGTCTACTTTCATCTAGTGTTTATGTCTAGTAAGAAGGAGTCGCACATCAGTTAACCACCCACCATAGGGCATAGGGGAATAATAAGCTTCTCGAGCCTAGCTGGCTATATCCAGCTCACATCAGAAATGGGACCTAATGCTCCTGTAGAAGTACAAGTCAACTAAGACTAAGGCTAAGTGATGGTTCTCATAGCTCATTGGCTGTACACGCTAATGTCTTGTACTCCTAGGCGCCCCACGCCGCTCGACCCTCGTTTTATTATAGAGTTCTGTAGCCTAGTATTGCAGATTCATCTTATGCGATCATTGACAAACTTCAAAATGTTACCCACTTTTATTGCCAATGGCCACACTAAGGAAGCCTCTGTGGCCTGAATGGCAACTCTTTCTATGCCATAAACTTAGCACGACAATGGCTGTAGATCAACACAAGTGTCCTCTGGTTTGTCATCGATGGCGGCTATCCACTCACGTCATATCCTGTGTTTCTGTGGCGTCTGAAACGAGGATTATGAATCAGATTTAATTACTCTACTCATTTGGAGCGAAGAGTAATCAGTCAGGTGAAAAAAGCTGACCAATACTCCACATCAACGTCCCCACGCGTGCTCATGGAAACAGGCTTCGTCACAGCCTATTGTAGTGCCTGTTACTTCGAGGAGTATCCAGACAACATAAAGAAGCAGATGTTGCTTCGAGGCGTATCCAGAAAACATATAAAGGCGGCTGTTGCTTCCATGAGTATCCAGGTATCCAGACAACATATAGAGGCGGATGTTGCTTCCAGGGATATCCAGACAACATATAGAGGCAGATGTTGCTTCGAGGCGTATCCAGAAAACATATAGAAGCAGATGTTGCTTCGAGGCGTATCCAGACAACATATAGAGGCTGATGTTGCTTCCATGGATATCCAGACAACATTTAGAAGCGGCTGTTGCTTCGAGGCGTATCCAGACAACATATAGAGGCGGATGTTGCTTCCAGGGATATCCAGACAACATATAGAGGCGGATGTTGCTTCCAGGGATATCCAGACAACATTTAGAGGCGGATGTTGCTTCGAGGCGTATCCAGACAACATAAAATATAGGCTGTCAAAGGGACTAAGTAAACATGAATCGATGATGCGGTTATGCTGAAGGTAAAACGGTAATAATAACATAAACATAAACGGTGCAAGTACTGTACCGTAACATATCTAAAAATAGACCTACGTTACTGCCACAAGGTCTTTGTCAGGAACACAGAACAAACGAAGACACTTTCGGAACCACAACAACAAACAACGTAGATATGAAGGGAAACGATGATGATAATAATGATAACGATCGGTAACAAGGCAACAGATTGTTGTAGATGAGGGTACGAGGGGCAACACGACAACAGAATGTAGTAGCTGTGGGTACGAGGGGCAACACGACAACAGACTGTAGTAGCTGTGGGTACGAGGGGCAACACGACAACATATTGTAGTAGCTGTGGGTACGAGGGGAAACACCTATGTCCACCCATGTCCACATATGTCCACGAATGTTCACTTATGATTATCCCTTCGCATTTTGAGGATGTCCACCCCATTTAGTCCTGATGTAGCACAATTGTTATACTCACCTACCTACACTTCAAACTTAGTTTAGTTTCAAATCAATCTTGTAAAACATCAGTTACTACATGTTTTCTTGGCGTTATAGATTTCCATTCGGTAGTTAGTTAGCCTGGCAAGACGGTCATAATTCAAAGAACGTTTTGGAGGGGCGGGCTTGTCAGGGCAGTCAGAAACGTTGTTACTTTTGATAAATGTGCATTTAAGAGAGAGTCTACACGGAGTATGTCAATTGGACGTCCGCTTTCAACTTAAATAAACCATCCATCTAATGTCCACATTTGTTTACTTGTTACATACACTTATTTCCATCCTATCCTGTGGTTGTCTTCTATAGATATCCACTAGGTCTAATGTACTTTTCTTACTTACTGAATCGGGAAAGAAACAAAACGAGTGAGACGTTAAATGAGCCATGCATGTTTATGTGATGTTCAATCTTAGATTTATTGTTGGCTGTAGTGCAGGACGGAAGTCCTTAGTAAGTTCACCATTTTGGAGATTGCATCTATTTTGTTAGACTGTTGTGAGGCAGGCTGTTTCGAGGCGCACCCACGAGGATGGGAAGAAATGGCGTCTAGACCAATATGTTTCCCCTGACCCCGAATACCTTTCGCTCCTAACTTAACCAGTATATTTCCACTGACCCCGAATACATTTCGCGCCTACCTTGACCAGTATGTTTTACCTGATCCCGAATACCTTTTGCACCTACCTTGACCAGTATGTTTCCCCTGACCCCGAATACACCTCGCACCCATCTTGACAGTATATTTCCCCTGACCCCGAATACATTTCGCACCCATCTTGACAGTATATTTCCCTTGACCCCGAATTAACTTCGCACCCATCTTGACAGTATGTTTCCCCTGATTCCGAATCTCCTTCTTGTACACCTTAACCAATACTTTTCACCTGATCCCGAATACCTTTTGTGCCTACCTTGACCAGTATGTTTCACCTGATCCCGAATACCTTTTGCATCTACCTTGACCAGTATGTTTCACTTGACCCCGAATACCTTTCGTGCCTACCTTGACCAGTATGTTTCACTTGACCCCGAATACCTTTCGCGCCTACCTTGACCAGTATGTTTCACCTAACCCCGATAACACTTCGCTCCAACTTCTGTAGGTACAATACTTTAATTCTGTCCTTGCATATCACACAAACATGCAAGAATTTTCATCAAGGTTCACTAGAGCACTCAGCGACTAGTAAAAAGAAACCGGCCAATTTGCTAGTGCCAGAATAGAGCTGCACCTGTTACTTTACTCACGCGTTCTCTGTAGTTTAAAATATGTAAACGTTCATCTACCACTTGCTGGGGCCACATAAGTAGTGTCTGGGTTGATAATAATACAACCACTGCAACTTCAAAGCATGTCGAAAAAAGCAGATAATGGATGTGCACAAGTTAGCAACATCATCATGTAAAATTAATACTATAATCACCGTTACTGTAAATCCACTGAATCACGTTTCGTGTAAAGTAGTTGTGACCCTTCGCTTCATTTAGAGCGAAATTGCGATTCATCATAATTATCTTGATCGCCTCCCATCATCCGGAGCAATGCCATTATCTGCATTGTGTATCCCTCAGTTTGAACCTGCTTCCATATCAGTTTTATGTAAAAGCAGAACTTAAGAGAGCTGTCAGACACAACTCATTAGATGTTCAGGTCTCTCTGATCACCCCACACGTTGTCAATTCTTGCTTTTTGTTCCGTTCTTAATGCAGTGTTCTCTTCAAATTCCATATTCCAAAGTTTGTTCTCTTTAAGAGAATGATGTCCCTTGTCATTGCGTCACGAACAAAAGCGCGTGGTGTTTTTGTTTTTTTTCATGTTTGAGATAGCAGCCAGCACATTTTGGTGAGGTCAATAACAACAGAGCAGATGCAGTTTGCATTTATCCCCCCGAAAATAAGACAGTTAGCTTGAACTTGAGGATTATCGACGAAATATTGCTTCTTTTCCTGACTACATTGACTGGAAACAGGTACGTGATTGGTTAACATCGTTTCTATCGATGTGACACTTTAACTACTGTCACAGGTGACAACAGCAGCAATTAAACTGGTATGTTGAATCAATGCTCACTGGACTGGCTAATAATCTACATAATACAAGTGATGTCTGGATGGCACGCGTAGTTAATGACGATTTAAAAAAAAGGATTCCATGTGCACATTGCAATACTTTAAGAAACTCGGTATTTGGACTCGGAATCATCTGGGGAAGTTGTCTCGCCGCAGCGACTCAATTTCAACCAGTGTTCGTAAAGCGATCTCAGTCCCGCCAGGCGGAGCGATAGCGCGGGCTTGCGGAAAACGCTCGCCTGCCTTTCCCCGTAGAGCGAATTGGGTGCGGTTTGTTGTAGCGGCTCCTCCACCGAGGTGCGCTCGTCTGGTCCGTATCAGGAAACGTGGTCCGTCCGTGGTGATTTATCTAAGGCTTATAGCAGAGCTCGACAATACGTCTCGCTGGAGGTCCGACTCTCGCAAAGAGCTTGTGACCGGCAAATGGAAAGCAGGAATCGTGCCTCGAGGCCTTGCGTTCTCCTACGGAGAAGGGCAGGCCGGCAGGCCAAATTGTCTCTAGTCCCAGTGAAATTCATCGCCGAGGTCGTTGGGATCCGTTCTGCACAGAGCGCTGCCATCCCTCCTCGAGCAAGCCCGGTCGGTCGGTCGTCTGGTGCGTGTGGGAGGCCCCTGTCAGGCGGTCCTAGGTCGACGGAGTGAGGGACGGGTGGAATAACCGTTCGTCTCGTCAGTCGGTCAATGCGGCCGTCCCAGTGAGGCTTTTTACACACCCTTCCTCCGCCGACCGGTGTGTGCTGTACGTACGTCTCCGACAGATATCTGGTTGATCCTGCCAGTAGTCATATGCTTGTCTCAAAGATTAAGCCATGCATGTCTAAGTTCACACTGTCTCACGGTGAAACCGCGAATGGCTCATTAAATCAGTCGAGGTTCCTTAGATGACACGATCCTACTTGGATAACTGTGGCAATTCTAGAGCTAATACATGCTTACCAAGCTCCGACCCTCGAGGAAAGAGCGCTTTTATTAGTTCAAAACCAATCGTCGTTTCCCCTCGCGGGGTTGCGGCGTCCCCACTGGTGACTCTGGATAAATTTGTGCTTATCGCATGGCCTCATGTGCCGGCGACGCATCTTTCAAATGTCTGCCCTATCAAATGTCGATGGTACGTGACATGCCTACCATGTTTGTAACGGGTAACGGGGAATCAGGGTTCGATTCCGGAGAGGGAGCATGAGAAACGGCTACCACATTCAAGGAAGGCAGCAGGCGCGCAACTTACCCACTCCCGGCACGGGGAGGTAGTGACGAAAAATAACAATACGGAACTCTTTCGAGGCCCCGTAATTGGAATGAGTACACTTTACACCCTTTAACGAGGATCTATTGGAGGGAAAGTCTGGTGCCTGCAGACGCGGTAATTCCAGCTCCAATAGCGTATATTAAAGTTGTTGCAGTTAAAAAGCTCGTAGTTGGATCTCAGGCGCAGGCGGGCGGTCCAGCTCGCGCCGGTTCACTGCCCGTTGTCTCCTGCCCTACCGTCTGCCGGCTTTCTCCCACGGGTGCTCTTCGCTGACCGTCCTGGGTGGCCGGCGCGTTTACTTTGGAAAAATTAGAGTGTTCAAAGCAGGCCTCGGCTGCCTGAATAATGGTGCATGGAATAATGGAATAGGACCTCGGTTCTATTTTGTTGGTTTTCGGAACTGGAGGTAATGATTAACAGGGACAAACGGGGGCATTCGTATTGCGGCGTTAGAGGTGAAATTCTTGCATCGCCGCAAGACGAGCTACTGCGAAAGCATTTGTCAAGAATGTTTTCATTAATCAAGAACGAAAGTCAGAGGCGCGAAGACGATCAGATACCGTCGTAGTTCTGACCATAAACGATGCCGACTAGCGATCCGCAGGAGTTGCTTCGATGACTCTGCGGGCAGCTTCCGGGAAACCAAAGTGTTTGGGTTCCTGGGGAAGTATGGTTGCAAAGCTGAAACTTAAAGGAATTGACGGAAGGGCACCACCAGGAGTGGAGCCTGCGGCTTAATTTGACTCAACACGGCCAACACTGAAATGACTGACATGCCGAGACCACTTTCCTGGGGTCTAATATGGAACTGGTGCTGGATTTAGACCCTCAGAAATCTGGGGTTATGCCCCCTGTGGCTCGGTTGGTCTGCATCCAGTGTTTGATAAAGGAATTGACGGAAGAGCACTATCAGGAGTGGAGCCTGAAGCTAAAATTGACTAAACACGCCAATAGTGTAGAATGACTGTCAAAAGAGAGCACCTTCGATGGGTCTAATAGTGAACATGTGCTGGTATTAGACCCACAGAAATCGCAAGCTCCAGAAACTTGGCCATTGACAAACTAAAAGCCCTCTATTGATACGGTCTGGCTAATATTGAACGGGTGCTGGAAAAAGACCCTCTGAAGACAGGTCAGCTTTACCCTACTAATGACAGGGCTTTGCTACGGTAATCCTGCTAAGCCCGAGAGGAGCCGCAGACATTTTGGTTCACGTACTAGGCGGATAAGCCAACGGTTCGAGGTGAGGGATTACGGCCGAACGCCTCTAAGCCAAAAATCCCGCCCAAAAGCAGCCCAGCACGAATGCAAAGGGAGGCTTCGACATGGTGGGGACCTCGGGGTCACGCTCCAGCCCCGCCCGGTCAAGCCGCAGAATGAGGTCTCTGCCGTCCGCTGATAAAAGCGGGCGGGAAGCTGCTCGATATTCACCCTATACGGCGATGATGAATGAAATCATTTGTAGAAGACTTAGTTCTCGGTCGGGTGCCCTAAGCAGTAGATCAACTACCTCACTGCGAACTGCTGAGACTCAACCCTTGACCATGAGATATGTCCGCTCCCTAGGCGGACAACATCTCCGTGCAAGACTAGGCTTGTCACCTGGTCAAATGCACTATTTCGAGAGGAATCACAGGTCGCTGACATTTGGTCCACGTGCTTTGCTGATAAGCTACCATCTGAGGGATTACGGCCGAACGCCTCTAAGCCAGAATCCCGCCCAAAATCTCAGCACCGCTGAGATGGGAGGCTACGACATGGCTGGGGCTTGTGTCCCGGCCCGATCGAGCCGCAGGAATGCACCTGGTAAAATGCACTCCTTCCTCGCTCTTTGCATATGTCTGCTATCAGTCATTCCAATAGACGCAGAAGAGATGCAGTCCAGCGGACACTGCACCTCCTGTTCTATGGTGACAAGCTCCCGGGTGGCGGGGAATGCTAGGCGTACCATCACTGCAGATGAGCCGAGAAAATAGAGCGAGCAAAAAGATACCTCACTCATATGCATATGCTAAGTTTCTGGCAGGACGTGACGATCCTGGGAAAAAGTCACACTGGACTGCCTCTCTTGCGGGATAGTACAAACTAGTACATAGTCCATCATATCATTGCCAAACGCTATAGACACGAGTAGGGAAGACTCGATAGTCCTGCAAGACAACTTCCCAAGAGAGACAACTCTGACCAAAAACAACTGCTGCCTTGCAGTTAGGCTGGGGACAGCCAAAGGCTAAGGAGGGCAACCCTACAGAAACGCCTGTTGAAATCGGAGGCAATGAGCCACTGGCTAACAAGTTAAATCAGTGCAACGTAAATATCGCTGTAAACAGCGTACGATGAAGAAGAAGAAGAAGGACTCGGAATCAATGAGTGAGAAGAACTACACATTCTGCTGGTAAGGAAAATACCTCAACGAAAAGAGAGAGTCCGGTGTAGGCTAGACAGAGAGTCACTCGTTAATGCACTTTGTTGAACCAGACGAAAATTGCGCAGAGAGTGTTCTTCATACACCCCGTCCTCATACAACCATAGGGTACGTCATCTCTTATGTTGCAAACGCGTGCATAAAATGCATTCTTCCACCTGTCAAATGACATGTACATTATCACTAGGCAGCGAAGAATACGACAACTTGGCCATTTTCACCGAATGGAAGATGGTCATATCCCCAGAGATAATCTTCGTTGACTGGTGGCGATTAATCATATAAACAATAATAATAATAATGTTTGCGTAGTCGTCTGAGGCCAATTGCGAGGGTTGGCCACATCCATGACCCACTGATGCGGCCTAGTTTCAGACCTTGTCCAGGGTGGAGGTTGCTATCTACTGGAGCCATACTGTGCAGGGACGATCTGCTCATCCTGACAGTTGGGGAATAACTTTGTCGTTGAGGACGGACTTGTGTAGTATCTTGTGGGCCATAATTTCCTGGTCACGCGTACAACATGACCGAACAAAGAAAGTCGGCTGCGATCAAGTGTTTATGAAATTAGTAGGATGCCTGTCTTACCAGAGCCCTCCACATTGTGGATGTCGTTAGGCCATCGGATGTCCAGGATACGCCGCTGGTTGCGCACGTGGAAGGCCTCCAGTTTTGGCATGTGATGTTTGAGTAGTGTCTAGGTTTTGCAATCGTACAGCAGGACTGGGGCCGAGATCTTCTGCCATTACTCCACATACTTCGATGCCATGCATAGCAGCTACAACTAACCCTATCCTCCTCGACTTATCGTGACTGCTGAGCCCATCGGATAATATCATGCTGCCAAGATATTTACATTCATTGGTGTCCTCTACAGTGTGTACTTGAGTTTCAATACCCTGGGATGCTGTGTTGGAAATGATGTTCTAAACTTTGGTCTTGGCCCAAGATACAGACACGCCTAGGGTAGTGCTGTGTTGGAAATGATGTTCTGATTTTTGGTCTTGGCCCAAGATACAGACAAGCCAAGGGTTTCTGTGCCGAACAGAGAAAATGTCGTTCATGTAATTGAGATAAGTGAAGATTGTCTGATATATAGCGATTCCTTGCAGGGCTTTGCATAGAGCAGATCTTTCGACTGAAACGAAAGCAAACTTTGGATCTACAAATCAACTTAAAGGCTGCGGTTCAATGTCAATACATCCCAGCCTGGAGCTGGATAACGAGAATGGCATCCACAGTTGATCGACGCAGGGTGAAACCAGACAGATGTGGACTACGTTTTACGGTCAGAGGGGGTGGGGGGGGGGGGGGTTGAGCCTAGCCAGCAACACATAGTTGTTGCAGTCCTTACGGCTTCCCTTGCCTTTATATAGGACAACAAGTATTCCATTGTGCCAATCTGCGTGAACATGTCCTGTACTCCAGACCTGTAGAAAGAGATGGTGAAGAGCGGAGCTGGTGGTGTCCATGGCATACTTCAGTCGTTCCAGCGGAATGTGGTCCGGGCCTGCAGCACGCCCGCCTTTAGACTTTCGAATGGCGGGTTGGACTTCTGCGAATGTTGAGGTGGGAGGAAAGGGGGGGGGGGGGGTGGTAGTCGATGGGCGTCTCTGAGTCCGGAGAAGTATTAACATATTCCAGATCCAATTCGGGGGATGGTTGAGGGCAAGCGTATAGTATTTATTCCATCTGTCCGTAACTTCTTCATGCGTCAAACATGTTGAGCCATCTAATCGCTTAACAAACTCAGTATTGCCACACGCTTTGCGCTGACTTCCCGGGCGGAGGAACCTGATGCCTTGGTATGCAGGTCAGAGATCATTGGATGTGATCCCTGTTTCAGCTGCGTCTTCGATTTCCGCCTTAGTAGACGCACGAAAATAACTTGTTATCAGCCGGAGTGCGGTTTGCTCGTTGCGTAGTCTGAGTTTTGTTTAGGGATATCTCTCTTAGGTTCCTGTCATTCTGTGCCACGTTTAGCCTGGTGATCACTGGTTCCTGGTTCTACTATCTAGACATTCACCGGCACACGTGGATCTCCAACGACCACATCAAAGGAAGGAGGTCGACTAGATTCTCGTGAGGGGGCTTAACCGAGTGACTTCTAATCGTGTCTACCGCGGCGCTGAGGTGCCTGCTGTTTATACGCTCCACCAAAACCAGCATGGACACCAAGGTTCAATGTCTGGTGCCTCAAAACTGACCCAACTTTTGCTGAACAGTAAGCCTTGTTTGTAAGAAACACAATTGTCACAATAGTCTCACTATCTGACGATCCAGAGTCAGTGTGGGAGGGTATAAAGAATGTTATATGTGAGGCTGTCATGATAATCGTAGGCCTAAGGTCAATATTTCTTTCACCATTCCCTATTTCACTGGTAGCACTCATCTGACCGATCAGTTTTCTTCAGTTTTGCCCAAAAAAACGCTGGTTGCACTGACGTATGTAGTAAATGCTTCTACAAATCCCGATCCATCGCTTCCCTGGTTGGCTCCAGTCCAGCAACACTAGATTATATTGTTACATTTTTTTCTAAATATATATCGTAACCATTTCTGCTTCTCGAGTGCGCGTCAGATACAGCTCGACTTGCGGAAACTGCTGTATCCATCTCTGCTCTCTAATTGTATATCCTATACGTCTTTACATCCGGAGACTGTGCCATATCTATCTCTGCTTTCTAATTGTATATCCTATACGTCTCCACATCCGGAGACTGTACCATATCTATCTCTGCTTTCTAATTGTATATCCTACACGTCTTCACTTCCGGAAGGTGTGTCCTAACCATATCCATTTCCCGAGGATGCGTTCTATATATCTCCATTTCTTGAAGTCCTATTCATATGCGCTTACTGATCGTGCGTCTTGTGTATTTCTACTTTCTCTTCACCCCATCCCATCCCCCCTCGTCCCCCATTCTGCTCTGTTGTTGCATTGGTTGACAAGTTTTTGTTCTTGCATTAGTTAAGTCGGACAGGGACTATCGTGGGAAGACAGCGAGAGGATGGAGCAGGAGTTTATACCACAAGTGAACGACAGAAAGTATGGGTATTCACACTCTTTGTCATTATATATGAGAGACTGAGCGTGTGTGTGTTTTCTTTTAAATTTTCAGGATCAAAGATAAAATGAACGACGAAGACTTTTAATTGTCAAAAACTGCTTTACTTATGTGAACTGTTAGCTGCGTCACACGTATTCTAGTAAATCAGTAGAACTTATTGGCCATCACTATTCACCTATCTGGATTTGATGCTTTTAGTCACGTGCCAAGTATTCTAGTCATGCAGTAGGACATATTTGACATCACTATTCACCTGTCAGGGTGTGATACTTTTAGTCACGTGCAATGTGTTCAAGTCATGCAGTAGGACTGATTCGATGGATACAATCCTCAAATTAATTTTGGCTGAGCAATCGTACGGTCAGTTTAATGTCATGGTGTACAACCATACTATCAGTTTACGTTAATGTCGTACAAGCATAATGTACAGTTTAAGTTAATGTCGCACAACCATACTGTCAGTTTAAGTTAATGTCGTACAAGCATAATGTACAGTTCAACTCCATTAGATACAACCATACTGTACAGTTTAATGTCATGGCATACAACCATACTGGAAAGTTGAACTCCATGACATACAACCGTACTGGACAGTTTAATCTTATGATATAAAATCATACTGGGCAGTTTAACGCCATGACATAGAACCATACTGGGCAGTTTAACCTCATGATAGAGAACCATACTGGGCAGTTTACTGCCATGACATAGAACCATACTGGGCAGTTTAACCTCGTGATATAGAACCATACAGGGCAGTTTACTGCTATGACATAGAACCATACTGGGCAGTTTAACCTCATGATATAGAACCATGCTGGGCAGTTTAACCTCATGATATAGAACCATACTGGGCAGTTTAACGCCATGGCATACAACCATTATGGGCAGTTAAACGCCATGACATAGAACCATACTGGGCAGTTTAATGTAATGGCATAAAACCATACAAGATAGTCTAATGTCATGGCTTAGAAACATACTGGACAGTTTAGCGCCATGGCACGGATACCGTCCTGGACAATTTAATTTTATTTATTTCTTCTTTTTGCATATACTGTTATGCCTTTCTGTGTCAGGTTATGAAGAGATCTCTAGAACGAGGGCAATTGTGTGCCTCGTGCACAGTGGCATTCATCGCCTCCTACATTTCTGTAAGCCATCATTTCGTGGTCGACTTTTGGCTTTGAATCCATTGTTTGCTGGGGGGGGGGGGGGGGGGGGGGGAGGGTGCTTATTACGTGGCCAAACCAATTTGCTTTTGATGTAGTCTAACACTGGTGTTATTCCCATTAGTCTCCTGATGTCATCGATTTTGATCATGTCTTTCCTTGTTACACCCAATATTTATCGCAGGCATTTCAATACTGCTGTTCCGATGTGTTGTTTTTCATTTGATGTTAGTGTCCTGTTTTGACATTGATAGAATAGTGTTGGGACGAAAATCGTGCTGTATCAAGCCTTTTCGGTAATTATGTCATGTGCTTGCAATTAAGTATTGCACTTAATAGGTCCAATGATTTGATTTGCCTTATTGCATCTTTGATGGGTTTCTGCTGTAATTCTTCCATCTGCCGATAACGTGATCTCTTTTCCCCTGTTTGGTTCACTGCTTTTCAAAGAAGATATTGATATCTCCGGCTATTCTAGATATTTTTATGACCTCGGTGTTCTTCTACGTTTCATGTTGTATTCTTTACATGCTGTATTTAATTTATCAATATGTTGTTGCAATTGTATTTCTGAAGCTGCTATGATTGCTTGATCGTCAGCGAAAAGAAGTTCGTTCAAGAGTTCACCAATGCTGCTACCTTCATTTGGGCTGGCTATTTTATATGTAATGAACAACAAAGGGGGATAACACACATCCTTGTCGTTCTACAGGTTTGATGACATTTTCCTGGTAGTCCTGTTATTGTTTGAACAAACCACTGGCTATCAATGTCAAAACTTTTGCAAAGGTTAATTAGTTGCTCGTTTATTTTAATTCTATAGTGTGCCAATATTTTCAATATATGTTGTCTATCTACCCAGTCGAAAGCTTTTTCTTGTTCTACAGACGAAACACACCATTCATGATTGTATTCAGTTGTTTTATCCCCCAATTGTTTGAGAGTAAAAATTGCAGGTTCTGTTCTTTTTGAAGCCCATTTAGGTATCGTTTAACCTTTATGGCATGGATACCATATTGGGCAGTTTAGCGTCATGCCAAAGAACACAGTCAACAACAGAATAGCAACCAAAATAAACTATGAACATCGGACGACAACGACAGTTGATATAGAACAGGTTAACATCCTCTGAACTGCGGAAACTGTTCGCATCAGGATGTTAGCTTCTCCACCATATTCTCCAGCTGCTGGTCGTCCCTCATTGAACTGATGATTGAGTGCCTCCTTTGTGTACTAATAGAGCCTGTGTTTCTATCTCGGAGGGTCGCGAAATAATACTGATGGAACGATGTACACGAGACTTTCAACTCACCGTGTAAAGGCCATTAATCCTGATGGAACGATGTACACAAGGCTATCAACGCACCGTGTAAAGGCCATTTATACTGAAACCGAATTAGTATGTCGTTATGTGAAACCAAATCCATTGTTGTACTTACCCTCCGACATCTGATGTGCCAGGTACATGATGGCGATGATGAAGATGATAATGATGATGATGATGAACGATTGACAAAACAGAATTGGTAAACTTCACTTTGATAAGGAATGACAAATAGAGAAAGATATGAGCAGTTTAAGATACGAAGGAGTCGAAAACAAAATTAGTAAACAGAAATAGGGCCAGATGATGAAAACAAGAGAAGCTACAAGGCTGTTGACCATCATGGCACGGGACGATGAGTGTAACGTCTGGTCAGGCAAAACACACTGATCAGAGAATGTTAGCCGCGGTCAGGAGAAATATACTGGCCAAGACCGTCACCTGACCTCTTCGTTGGTCATCCTGGAAACAGGCTGTTGTCGAGGACAACAGTTTGGCTAACAAGGTACGGTTCGACAGGATCTCCGTAGTACTGAGCGTCACGCAGATGAGGCCAAGCATAGGACAACCGCCTGGAAGATTCCGGTCCACCTTCATCAGCACGTTCGGGATGTGAGGAAAGCTACTGCAACCTGTCACTTAACGCCCTCTCCGTAGTAACCTACTCATTGTGGGCATTGGAAACAACAACTATCGTGGCACGGAAAGAATCAACAATATAATTATTAAACAGAACTAGGGGCAAAGGACGACCAAGACAGAGATACTGAACAGTTTAATAGCATGGCATGGATGAGAGTCAACAACAAAATTGTTAGACAGAACTTGTGATAAAGAACGACATAGAAGGAAGATATCTGACAATTGACATCATGTCATGGAGGACCGTCAGCATTATTTGTCTGTTTATCTCCCCAAAAGAAACTCAGACATAGTTACGAAAAAAGACCAAAAAGTGCAGACTTCCCCCATTAAATCCGGATTATTTCCTCAACGGACGTAAGCTGTAATCCTCCTCTTACGCTGATTAGTAACAACACGTCTGTATTCTATGAATGCTTTACGGCTATTGACTCCTTTTTAAGATTTGTTGAAATCATATAATATCTGGCTTGCCAAAGACGGGAAAATCCAAAGTCAACGAGCAAGCGTTTTATAGGATCCAATGACTGAAAGAAGGAAAGGTTTCATAAAAAAACCTATGCACGATTTGTAACTTCGTCTTCTCTGTTTCCTTTCCAGTTTTTTAAAGTCTTTGTTTCCTTCTTTTTTTTTTACAGTACTTTTTCTGTCATAAAAATATGGCGAGCTCTGGTCAGGATATACTTAGATACATTTGTACCATTTCACGAAACCATGACTGGACACAGCCAATAGAAACACCTTGTTCGCGAGCTCCAGGTGTTAACAGGCTCTGAGTCGGAGTTATTTATGTCTCTAATGGATATGTAGGTGTTATATTTTGAAAGCGTAGCAGTGGACAATTTGTGTTCCGTGCTCTACAGCCTGGGAGTTGGGGCACACTAGTGTGCGATTTTACCTTTCCGGTGGATAGTAGCAGAATAACTGCATTCTGTAAATATTATTATTGTTATTATTATTGTTATTATTATTAATATGGCAATGAAGAGGCTACACAACCTGAGAAAATTATGACAAAATACCAGCAACCCAGCAGAAGTAAATATTGTGAGAACCTGTGTTTTTACCGTGGCAGCATACGACTGTGAAACATGGATAGTTACCCACACCTCAAAAAAGAGAATCCAGTCGTTTGAGTGTGTATGTTATAGAAAGGTTCCCAGAATACCATGGATCCGATAAATGAAGAATGCAGGCATTCGACAGGAGTTGGGCGTAAAGGAGAACCGATTCATACATTCCATCATGAGCATACACAATGAAATATTTTGGACACATCAAAAGACACAGCGGTGTTGAGAGAACCTAATGAAAGTTATGGTGACCAGAAATGGAGGTGGGGGGGGGGGGGAGGAAAAAGGGGGCTGGGGCAGAAGCTGACCAAAGAAGCGATGGCACAAGATGCCAATGTATCCTTGGGCATAACTCTGGAGCAGGCTCACTATTTTACAAAAGATATGTCTTTCAAGCGGCCTGTGATTGGAACGACTTTCTGTATAGGACATGAAACATGATGGTGATGTATTAAAAACATCCAACATATGCAGACTCGGTGGAATATCGTGATAATTTCTTAAATTGAGTGTTAGGTAGGCGGTAGGGAACATGTACCCTTAGGAAAGTTATACAAGTTGGCGCCAAGTATAAAAAGTCGTTGTTTTGATGATCGGCAGCCATGCCAGATTTAGGGATGATTGCTTGTCAGGTAGGAAATTTCAATTTGTTTATTAACATTGCCTCAAGCTGTATGCATTGCGTGTTTTTAGTGAGTAATTGCTAATGTTTCTCCCTTTTTGTTGAAATGCATCATTCTGAGACAGGCCACCTAACAGTTGGGAGGGGGGTAACTATTAATATGATGGCAGGAGGAACGGACACATTAGAAGGAAACGTCTTCAAATTGAAAGCAGATAAAAGGAATGAAAGCCGTATAGTCCTGCTTACAGAAAAGCCCTGGATGTAGTCACAGCACTAAAAAGCCAGAAAAATACTGAACTTAATGATTTAAGAGCAGTACTCTGTCAACTATGCCAGCAGTCCGCATCATAAATAGTAGTGGTACAGTGGGTTCCATCCCACTGCAACATCCAAGGCAACGAGGAGGCAGACAGACTGGCAAAAAAAGGTGCAAGACTACCACAACCAGATACTGGTGTGACATACGAAGAGTCAAAACGGCTTATTAGAGCTAGATACATTACCAAATGGGAAACAGAACATACTGGTTACACCAAAAACGATGCCTATTACCAGTTGAACAGAGGAGAGCTGGTCGTGGTCTTCAGATTTCGCACTGGCCACAATAGACTGAGGTACCACCTATTCAACAAATTGAAGATAGGTGGCACCGACGAATGCACGTGTGGTACTGGGAAAATGACCGCTGAACATTTGCTGCAAAACTGCCCGTCATACGAGGATCAGAGAGAGCAGATGTGGCCATCACCAGTGGCAACACTAGACAAGCTGTATGTCAGTGTCGACAGCCTCAGGATGACCGCTGCTTTTTTCGAAAAAATAAAGGTCGACGTCTAACATCGTACGAAGAACAAGAAGAAGAAGAAGAAGAAGAAAGCAGTAACCTACAAATTGGAAGAGACGTAAAAATTAATAGGGGCAAACTTGAAAACTGGAAGTAAGAACCTAACAATTCGAAGGAGAAACCTACCAACTGGAAGTAGAGTCCTACAATTTAAAAAGAGAAACTTAAAAACTTGAAGGAGGAACGTAAAATTGGTAAGAGGAACCTAATAATTAGAAGGAGATACCTAGAAATGTGAAAGGTGGAATCTAAAAAATCGGAAGAGAGAACTTAAATATTTGAAGTCGGAACCTAGAAATTGGAAGGAGTGACATAATAATTGAGAGGAGAAAGGGTAACCTACATATTGGAACTTTGAAATACGGTCTTTGAATGCATTAGAAAATACGGACAATTTGGTAGCATAGGTCAGAGAAATGAATCTGGATTTGTTTGGTGTGGCAGAGACAAGACTAACGCATGACGGATACCAGATGAACGATTAGCATACATTTATACAATCAGGAAACATGGATCATTAACTAGAACAAATATACTGACTTGTTAAAAACAACTCCGAAAATATGTTTGGGTACAGGACGCACTGATCAAACAATGCTGATTAAGTTGTGGGATAAAACATTTGATGTGGTCATTTTACCAACACTAACACTAATTCAAGAACAGAAGTGATGAAGAAATGTACAATATCCTGAGACCTACCTATTACATAACGTCAAACCAATATAATATCACGAAAACATATTACAGAACCTATTACAGAACGAATTACATACCCTCAAAACAATACAATATCCTGAGACGTACCTGTTACAAACCATCAAACCTATATAATATAATGAGAATTTATTACAGAACCTATTACATAACATATTACAGACCCTCAAACCAATAGAATATGCTGAGAACCTATTACAGACCCTCAAACCAATACAATAACCTGAGAATATATTACATAACCTGTTACAGAATCTATTACAGAACCTATTACAGACCCTCAAACCAATAGAATATCCCGAGAACCTATTACAGAACATATTAGATAACATATAACAGGCCCTCAAACCAATATAATATCATGAGAACCTATTATAGAACCTATTACAGAACCTTTTACAGAATCTATTACATAATATATTACAGAACCTATTACATAACATATTACAGAACCTATTACATACCCTCAAACCAATATAATGTCGTGAGAACCTATTACAGAACCTATTAAAGACTCGTATAAAAGAACTTATTATATAACCTTTCACAGAACCTATTAGATAACCTTTTACAGAACATATTACATAACCTATTATATAACCTATTACAGGACGCATTACAGGCCCTCAAATCAATCAAATATCCTGAGAACATATTATAGACCATCAAATCAATACAATATCCCGAGAACATATTACAGACCCTCAAACCAATAAAATATCTTGAGAACATATTACAGATCCTCAAATCAATCAAATATACTTATCTGGTGATAGCAAAGGAGGATATAAAAGTAAGACAGAAAAACGCTCTTCTTTTTCCTCTTCTTCTTTTTCTTTTTCTTCGTCTTCTTCTTCGTTCTCAATCTCAACAACTAAGCCATGAAAAGGGCTTTGCAAGTAGCAGGATGTAGTCCGGAGAATGGAATGCGTTGTGTCTTAGTTTACAGCTTGACTGCAATATGTGCACCTATCGGACTGACACAAACGTCTATAACAGGCATTTTTAAGTCCCAGGTTGCCTTTCTTTGGATGAGGGTTTTTAGCAGCTCTGGTTTGCTGCCACAGCAGCTAGCAGTCAGTTATGGGTCGCTGACCGCTGCAGCCCATGCAGGAAAACATCATTATCTAGGACTATTTCGACTGTCGGTCAGTGTCCACTCTCAAATTGCAACGATTTTGAAACAACGCTTGAGGGTTTTTTTCAACTAAGAGGAAGTTGACAAATACACTGCTCATTCGTACATCGTGTTACCGATGTCAAGCTTGCTGCTTACTACACACACATATGATTAAGGTGTGAGAAGTGCAGCCGGAAGGTCAATTCGTGAGGTAATCTGCAACACCACGCCGAGGCGGATAATGGGGGCAAACCAAGTTAGTGTCTACATTGACGTCAACAACAACAAAACAAGCCGCTTGGTCTTTTGGTCAGAATGCATTATATCCAGACTGCAGCGAGTGTATTTATGTAGGCCTCCGATCCAGGTGCAAGGTTACGCACTCTTTCATTACAGAACCACTCTTTGAGAGTTGTCTGGAAAATACCGCTGAGACGGAACAACTTTGTAAAGGTTGTTCTAGATGTGGTTGTCAACAAATGGCAGCAAAGATGGCGCTGTCACCGGCTGCGGATCTACATTGCTCTGCTGTTTTAGTTTATTATGGATGCCGCCAGACCACGGATTTGCCTGGAATTCACACTAGTCGACAACTTACACATGTGTTCACAGAAACGTGTTGTTGTTTTCCATGTGGACTGGTTAATTCGTCTTAAACATGTGTCATATTTTACGGTCTAGTTTACACACCTGAACTGCACGAGATTGGCGCCCTTCGTCTTAGCTGCAAACAGTGTAAATGTTGTTGTGTGAAATTAAGAAACGACTATAATGGACTGAACACAGCCGGGGGAGAAATGCCAAACTCACTCACATGCTGAGTTATGTCCCTACAACCTCTTGTGATTAGGGAAAGCCAAAACACACGTTATATTTCAACTCCTCCCCTCCCCCTCCGCTGCCTTTCGGGATAGATGTTTACGGGAAAGGCTTTGGGAGTCAACCCTGAGGAAAAATCTGCACCATGTGCTATCTCCAGTCGTCTCGATAAATAACTTGCTATTAGACAAGAGTAGCTCAGGACTAGAGATTGAGGTTGACAAAAGGTGCAATTAGTCCGTCAGTTTAATCCAAATCACCGCGCAAGTTACTCACTTCAGCGGATACAGCAACAGAATAGATACTTGCTCATTCCCCGATCAGGAGTCAGACATATTCCGTTCACTTTAGAATAGTTACAATTCTCAATAAATTTCATTTTCAGGTTATCCTGACAAAATCCGGAAATTTACTAGAGGTCACTTGCAACTTCGGAGGAATGAAGATGAAAAATTGAAATCAAAAAGGAAATAGAAGATGCCTACCAGGCACAGAAACACACAGTAGCTGTTTGGGTGGATCTGGAAAAGGCATTTGACAAAGTCTGGAAAGATGGACTTAGAGTCAAGCTAAGAAGAAGTGATGTTTGTGGGAAAATGTACAAGTGGATCAACCACTACCTCAAACAAAGAACGGCCGGAGTTCAAGTACAAGGGCAGATCAGCAAAAAGGTGACACTCGAGCAGGGAGTACCCTAAGGGGGAGTACTGTCACCCACACTCTTCCTGGTATATATAAACGACGTTACAGAGGATATACCAAGGAGAGTCCATAGCTCAATGTTTGCAGACGATCTGGCTATGTGGACCTCTGAAAAGAATCTCACCATAGTAAGAAATCGGATGCAGCAGGCCCTAACATCGCTAGAAGAGTGGGCTGGTCAAAATAAACGAGGAGAAAACCACATTCACAATATTCTCGCTCTCAATAAAACCCCAAAATACCAAATTAAGTTTAAATGGCAAATTACTGCAGCCAAAGGACAACCCAACCTATCTGGGAGTCACATTTGATCGGCGCATGACATGGAAAAGTCAGATCGAGAGAAACCGAATGAGAGCCAGAGAAAGAATGGCAATCATGAGGAAACTTGCTGGCACAAGCTGGGGAGCAGACGAAGGCATACTAAAGAAACTGTACACTGGAAGAGTGAGACCAGTTCTCGAGTATGGCATTGCGGCATGGACAACAGCAGCAAAGGCGAACTTCGATAAAGTTAGCAAACTTCAAAACCAAGCCATGAGAGTTATAACAGGAGGCATGAAGTCAACGCCAATTGTAGAACTTGAAAAGATTACAAAACTGCAATCCATGACCGATAGAAGAGACTGCAGAGCACAGCTGCAGTCAGAGAAACTCCGAAGACTGACTGACCATCCAATGCACCAGAGACTAAACAATTTGGGAAATGGGAAACTAAAGCGGAGAAACTTTTGCAGAAATAGCTAAAGCAAAGATGCACAAAGATCCCATAAACGCACTAACAACACCAAAACCCATCACTACTGTACGAAAACCTACCTGTAGGCAGGACATATTTCCAGAGGTGGTAGAAAATATACCAGGTATTGGAAACAAAAACTAGATACTACCCTAAGCTTTATATCAAAAAGCTACCCAAGCATGGACTGGACCCATGCATACACCGACGGTTCTGTAACAAACACTACACAGAACGGAGGGCAGGAGCATTCCTGAACCTACCAAATGGCAGACAAATAACACTGTCATTCGCTACTGGTAAGTACACAAGCAATTTCAGAGCGGAGGCAGAGGCACTGAGGGCAGCAGTGGAAGAAATGGTGACACACAAAGAAAATGAAAGCCATTTAGTCCTGCTTACAGATGCTCTCGCCGTGGTCACAGCGCTAAAAAGCCAGAAAAACACTGAGCTTAATGACTTAAGAGCAGCACTCTGCAAACTGTGCCAGCAGTCCGCACCAAAAAGGATAGTGGTAAGTGGGTCCCATCACACTGCAACATCCAAGGCAACGATGAGGCAGACAGACTGGCAAAAGAAGGTGCAAGACTACCACAAACAGATACTAGTATGACGTACGAAGAGTCAAAACGGCTTATCAAAGCCAGATACATGACCAAATGGGAAACCGAACATACTGGTTACACCAAAAACGATGCCTATTACCAGTTGAACCGAAGAGAGCAGGTCGTTGTCTTTAGACTTCGCACTGGCCACAATAGACTGAGGTACCACCTATTCAACAAATTGAAGATAGGTGGTACCGACGAATGCCCGTGCGGTACCGGTAAAATGACCGCTGAACATCTGCTGCAGAACTGCCCGACATACGAGGATCAGAGAGAGCAGACATGGCCATCACCAGTGGAACTGCAAGACAAGCTCTATGGCAGTGGCGACAGCCTCAGGATGACCGCCGCTTTTTTCGAAAAAATTATGGTTACTGTCTGACAGCGTACGAAGAAGAAGAAGTAGAAGAAGAAATCAAAAAGAGAATAGGGATGTCCAAATCAAATTCCATCAATATGAGTCATGTATCTACATCCATCAATATGAGTCATGTATCGACATTCATCAATATGAGTCATGTATTGACTTACAGGCATGTCACACACAAATTAATTATGAAGGTGGTCAGGTGTTATGTATACTCGTCTTTAGTGTATGGTTCAGAAACGTAGATAATGACCAAACGATTGAATAAGAGACATGATGTCTTTGAATTGTGGATATTTAAAATATATTTTGGTCATGTCTGAATATATAACAACTTGCTGAATGCAATACTGGAAGGAATGGGGGAAGGCAAACGTCATAAAAATAAACAGCGCTATAAACTGGACAATAATATCACCAGGTAGACAAAAAAAAGTATAACAGATCCCATAATGCATCAATAGACATAGCACGTTGGAAATCTATTCCATCCGACCTTTAATGTAGGGAAAGTCCATGAGCTGATCTATATCTCGGTGATCAATATATAATCTCAAAACGATTATATATATATATATATATATATATATATATAAATATAGATCTTCTGCTTTTCGCTTGTGTCCTGCTTGTGCCTTTCAGCGTCAGGTTGTGAAGAGGTTGCTTGACCGTGCCTTAGTATGTTCTTCGTACACGGGGATCTTTACTGCTTCTATTATTTCTGTTATCCATCGCTTGCGCTGTTGGCTCTGGGCGTTGTATCCATTGTATCTGTGACATTGCTTTCTGGTGGATACGATTTTTTGTTTGACCTGTCCCGTGGTTGATCCATTTGGCTTGTTGTCTCTTGATGAGGTCCAGTATTTGTATTGTATCTACTTGACTCCTAATAGCTTTGTTGCTGATTCTATCCATTATTGTTGAACTAGCATTGCGCGTAGGTAGTTCATTTCTGGTGTTACAATGTTTCTTTTATCTTTGCTTATCAATGTTCAATTTTGGCACTGATATCACAATGTGGATAGGAATATCGTGTTGTATAGCGTTCTTTTTGTATCCATTGTCACGTGCTTACATAGTAATATCATGTACTTTTGCCCAATGATTTGACTTGCTTTATTACATCTGTGTTGAATTCCAGTGTCTGTTTTGCCTTCTGCTGAGATCATGTTGCCCAGCTACGTGAAATTGGCTAGCTGTTTTACTAGTTGATTTTGAATAAAAATGTTTGTTTGTGTTTCCTTTCTTGCAATCGTTATAACTTCGGTTTTTTCTATGTTTCTTTTCATACTGAAATCTGCTCAGTCTTCATTAAGGTTGTTGATATGTTCCTCCAGTTGTTTTTTAGAGGTTGCTATTATTGCTTGGTCATCAGCAAAGATAAGTTCATTTAAGTAATCACTGAGGTTGCTTCTCTCACTAACGTTGTTTTGTTTGTTGTGTATTTTAAATATTGCGTCTATGTATGTGATAAACAGTAAAAGGGATAGTTCAGAACCTTGCCGTACACGGTCCTAATAACACATTTTACGGGATAGACTGCGTTTGTTCATAACTTATTTATATAGCATAAAGACTTTTACAAATAATGGTCAAATGTTTATTGACTGTATAATGTGTTAACGGTGTCCACAGTTATTATCTATTTCCTCGATAGAATGTCTTCTCTTCGTCCACGAAAGAAATGTGTATCTGATCGTACTCTATTCTGTTCTCGGCTAGTTTTCTGAGTGCGAAGATTGCATCTTTACAGCTTCTGTTTTTCCCAAACCCCATCAGTACTTCGCTAAGTTGGGATTCCACTATTGGGCGTAGTCATTTTTCCAGTATTTTACAGAATATATTTTCAATATGGCTAAGCAATGATATTCTTCTATATTTTGTATAATCCTTTTTGATGCCATTTTTTCCATTTATAGAGTTTTGTTGCACTTCTTCAGTTTTCTGGTGTTTTATGTTTAATCCACACTATGTTATACAGTCTGTGTAGCCAGGTTATCCCTACATCTTTTGTTCACTTGATTAGTTCCGCAAGGTTGTAATCCGGACCTGGTGACTTGTTTGATGGTGCCGCTTGTATAGCGTATTGTTTCTCTGAATTAGTTATTTCCGGTTCTAGCTCCGTAGTGATATCTATATTGCTATCTTGTGTTCTCGTTATTTCTCCAGTATTAAGTAGCTCTTCGAAATACTGTTGCCATTTTCTCATGATCTCTCTTTTGTCGTGTATATCATTTCCCTTTCCATCACTTATGATTGATGTTGGGTGATAACACTTTTCTATGTGTCTCATTTTCTTAATTTTTGTACAGAAGTTTCTCAATGCATTTTAATGGTTTTATTTGAGATTTTTTCTGTATTCTTTTCATGCGTGTGTTTTTTGCCTCTTGAATTACCCTCGTTGTGTCTTTTCTTGCAAAATTAAACACATTATAGTCCGTCGTTGATTTGCTCTTAAATCTTATTTGTATGTCTTCTGTTTTCTCTTTAACTGCTGTTTTGACTTTATCGTTCCATCATTCTGTAATTTTTGGTTTAGAGTCTCTTGTCTTTACATTTCCACATGTTGCTCTTGCTCCTTCCGTGATAGTACTCTTGAACATCGCTCATTCTTCTTCAATTGTCTGTGTTTTTTTTATGAGTTTTGCAAAACCTTATGTAACTTTCTTTATGCAGTACTCTTGTGTCTTGACATCTTTTAATCTTTTAAACTTGATTCTTACTCTTTCTGTTTGTTGAATTAGATTTATTTTCGCTTTCCATTTTTGTTTTTATAGTCATCATTACAGATTCATGGTCAATATCAACACACAGTTTAGTAATAACTTGAATCGGTCACTTGTTTGTTGCTATTTTTCTTGGCTAGTCCAAAGTCTATCTGGCTTTTCTGGTTTAAATGATTCCACCTGTACCACCTGTTCCACCTATACCACGTATATGCCTGTACCACTTGTACACCTGTGAGTTTCTGTGCTTGAAAAAGTTGGTTGTTTTGAACAGATCGTGCTGGCTGCACATTTCTAGGAGTCTGCGTCCATTTTTGTTTGTCTCTCTTTGTGTATCTCCGAATTTTCCCAGATAGTTCTCAACTCCTGTTCAGTCATATCCCTGGTCTAGCGTTAAAGTCTCTCGTCATTATGTAGTTTTTTTTCGATGTTGATGCTGTTTATTGTGTCAATTATGCTGTCCACAAATTCTTAGCACTCGTCTTCATTGTGCGGAGCATTGTAAGGGTAATATATTTGAATGCACTCTATTTTTTTCTTCCTATTCCTAAAGTCGTTTTTGCATTAAAAATAAAATTCATTATTTATATGGCAGTTATTTGTAATACCATTTTTATTAATAAAGTGTAGAAAGATGGTATTTAAAAAAATAAAATTTGTGGAACATGATGTCTCGTAAATGATTCCATTTATCGCCTCGCCCGCATGAACTTTGTCTAGGTCATGTTTCATGACACACTTAAACATAGCTGACTTCATCGCTTGTTTTTCTCACAAAATGTTATCTGTTAGCTCATGGATCGTCTAGGGCGTATTGACATACAGAACCAAAATAGACTTAAAAATAAAGTAACAAGAAATAAACGATTAAATTGTTTAAAGTGTGATTCGTGTGGATTTATAACATCTTCCAACAGCTGAGTTGGGCCGATAGAATCAAAAATTTACACGGGGAAAGGCTCACCAACCTACACTTTGCAGACGACATTGTGGTTATCAGTCCGACCATCGAGAAGGCCCAACACTTCTCGGATAAACTGGTTGTGGTCGGCCGAGGTGTCTGACGACGAATGAATAAAACGAAAACACAATGTCTCCGAAACCCATACTGTCGCAAATGCGAGATCAGCTTGGAAATGAGCCAGTCAAAAATGTCTGCCCCTACATATACTTGGCGCAGGAAATAAATGCCACTCACCCCCTAAACTGGAATATCTGCAGACCAAGAGCTACACCCTGGTCTAGATTCAATACCATAAAGCCTATACTCCTGCAGCTGAAAGACCCATTGCAAGGGCGCATATTTTTAATGTTGCGGTCACAACAGCCATGATATAGGGATGTGAAGTATTGCTTCTACACAACGCGGATGCAGAGAAACTACGAGTTACCCAGCGAGCGATGGAAAGACACGTTCCCGGGATAACGATCAGAGATGGAAACCACAAATGCTGAAATCAGAGAGCGCATCCTATTTCGAAAAGTGGAGGCCGCTTTGTCTCGCAAACACCACTGGATATGTGTCTCTCTATGTCTCCAAGCAACCACATGGTGCGCATAACATATGGACATTCAGAACGGCGGTTTAGTGGCCATATGACAATGCATGGCCACGTAATGTTGAGAGACTAAGGTTCGGATTGGTAGGACACGACGAAGGATTGGACTGCAAACGGCACACTCGCGTGACTGAAGTCGAGCATATTGTATTGTCTTGTATTGTATTATAGTGAATTATATTTTTTTGTACTGTATTGTATTGTGTTTTACTGCATTGTAACTAATATGTGGCGTAGGCAGTAATATTTTAACATATTTGTGAGGTGAAGTTAGACAAGGTTGTATTCACGAATTTTCTACGCTTTGTTCACGCCTTTGTGATATAAATGGGGAGACACACCTCGTATGTGGACATTGTGAATGTGATTCAGATGTAAAGTGGTAAGCTTAAGGAGACAACCAAGGGAGGAACATGTTGATTAAACTGTGAAGTCGAGCCATGAAGCTTCTTCAGAAGAAATAAAATCCTGACAGCAGAAGCAAGAGGAGAGAGAGAAAGAGAAAGGTTAGTAAGAGAAAAACAGAAGACATCATACAGACTTAGTTTTTTAATATGTGCATGTTTGTTATTGAAAATCCTTCAGAGCTAGTCAATGTGAAACCATTCTTCAAAAACTGATCTATGACTTCAACATTCTCATGATCCAGGAGACTGGTTTGAAGGAGAATGTCACTATCAAATGTCCAGGATATAGATGCTACAGTAATATTGGTGAAACCGGAAAGCGGGACATGGCTATGTTCTTGAAGCAAGAGCTCTAGCACCCATGGAAATATACCACTGGTGGTACAATTGAGGATGTTGAAATGCATGAAATTGTAGTGATAACCAATAGCCATGATTGAAGAAATGATAACCTGTATGTACACTTGTACAGCCTATTTTATGAGATATTGTGAGATTTTCTAATGGAATTGTCTGAAGTGCTTTGCAAGAAGTGTCTTATTGCTGACATCTTTAATGCTTGAACAGAGGAGTGAGAAAATGGCACTGAAAATAGGCAAGGGATTGCTTTGAGTCTAGTAGTGGTACCACACACAAACCTTACGGTTGTGAATCGCTGACGCCTAACCATATGAGGCAACACGGCATGGAGATAAATGTGGTGTCATATTTCTGACACTGTCATCAAGCGATGCTGCTCCCTCCACACACTGAAAGCTACTTGGTGCACATGATAGAGACACCTTGTCCTCGGTCGTCCTTTTTCACGCAAGGAAAAACCCACTTGACACAGACAAATTAAAACATGTTTTAGATATAAGACACCTGACCATCTAAAAACCCACTAGACACAGACAACCTAAACATGGTTTTAGATATCAGACACCTGACCATCTAAAAACCCACTAGACACAGACAACCAAAACATGTTTTTATATATCAGACACCTGGCCATGTGAAAACCCACTAGACACAGACAACCTAAACATGTTTTTAGATATCATGCACCTGGCCATGTGATAACCCACTAGGCACAGACTAACCTAAACTTGTTTTTAGATAAACATCACCTGACCATCTATAAACACACTAGACACAGACTACCTAAACATGCTTTTAGATAAACATCACCTGACCATCTAAAAACACACTTATACACAGACAACCTAAACATGGTTTTAGATATCAGACACCTGACCATCTAAAAACCCACTAGACACAGACAACCAAAACCTGTTTTCACTGCCTTCCGGGATACTTGAAAAACTAGTACATACAGTCCATCATACCATATCATATTATCACCACACCCTATAGACACGAGTGGTGAAGACTCGATAGTCCTGCAAGACAACTTCCCTAAGAGAGACAACTCTGACCACAAACAACTGCTGCCTTGCAGATAGGCTGGGGACAGACAAAGGCTAAGGAGGGCATCCCTACAGAAACGCCTGTTGAAATCGGAAGCACTGGGCCACAGGCTTAACGAAACAGTGCAACGTATATCGCTGTATGATGACATCACCTACCCATCTAAAAACACACTAGACACAGACAACCTAAACTTCTTTTTAGATATCAGGCACCGAACCTATGAATGATTTATATAAATTGGTGCCTTGCGCAGGACATTTTTGTAATACTACCCTGGTTGAGTCACGTGATAGAGTAGACATGCAAAGAAAAGAAAATGACAACATAGGAGTTCCGGAAAGCCTGACAGAATGTAAACGAGCTTAAAGAGAAGAAAGAGAAAAGTCGCAAAGCCAGTATGTGTTTTAAAGATTTAGCAAGTGAATTAAACAACTGTACAATAACACTTCAGGAATCAATAAATTATAGGGGACCGACCATCTGCCACGATGCTGTCCTCGCGCTTTTAGCAAAATCGTGTTGCAGTATAAGATGTAGTGGCAGGTTATAATGGTGCATTCGCTGGAGATTACCGAACAATCATATTTTTTATTAAGAAATGTATTCAGCCCAATGGGCAATTCTCACCTCGTTTCTAATGTCTTGATTTCTCATATTGTCTCCCCTGGTGACATCAATTTCTTAGACATTTCATTTCGTCAATTTAAATTTGTCGTTCTTAAGCCTTGGATAAGGACCAAACTTGACACTAGTACTACACAGTGGGATGGATATACAAGTGGTCAGTGGTCTCTTGGTTAAGCCTGCACCTCAATAGAAGAAATAGCTAGCAGTTGGGTCGAACATCACAGCGCAGCCTTGAACAACCCTTCTGGCAACCCCCTCGTCAGATTTCCTTTGTCAGACTCTCAGAACAACTACTGACGCTGACACCAGCCCTGACGCCCCTACCATTGCTGAAGTTAAGGCAGCTGTAGAAAAACTGGAAGACGGTAGAGGCGCGGGCCCCGACAATATTTCCCTTCAGCTTGTATAGTAAGCCCTAGACCCGATGACCACATCTCCTCCACCCTGGGCCTGATGGCCACCACCCTAGACCCGATGACCACAACTCTGTACCCTATGACCACCACTCTGGACACGATGACCGCTAACCTGGACCCGATGACCCTACATCCCCTGGGCCCGATGGCCACCACCCTAGACCCGATGACCACCACTCTGTATCCGATAACCACCACTCTGGACACATTGACCGCCACCCTGGACCCGATGACCACCACTCTGTACCCGATGACCACCACTCTGGACACGTTGACCGCCACCCTGGACCCGATGACCACCACCCTTTACTCGATGACCACCACCCTGGACCAGATGACCAATCCCCTGGACCCGATGACCACCACTCTGGACCCAATGACCACCACCCTAGACCCGATAACTACACCCCCTGTGCCAGATAGCTACCATCCTTTACCCGATGACCACCACTCTGGACACGAGACCGCCACTCTGGACCCGATTACCACCACCTGGAACCAATGACCACCACCCTGGACCCAATTGTAACAGAGTTACATGGTCCAACGAGGCAAAACCAGGCTAGTCACAAAGCTAGTGACCAAGAGGTCATGCAGTAGTGTGTAAAACAAGGCAGCCTTTCTTTGGAACACGCGAGTGCAAATCAAACTCGTGGGAAATGAACTCAGGAAAGTAGAAGTCATTGACTAAAGCGGAGGGAGCTTAGCATATAAGTTGGGGGAGACAGAATAGAAGACTTATCAGAAGCAGCAGGCGAGGGTGTCCTACCGGGCGGTGTAGTAGGTAGCATATTAGTCAAGAACAAGTAGCTAGATAAAACTGCAGAACTTAGCCAATGAGTGACAATAGTTAAGTCATAGAATTAGAAGCCACCGAAGCAGACCAACACGGAAAAGCAGCGAGAGACCACCGACATGTAAGAATCTGTCTTTGTGTGATGTTTTGTTCGAGACGTCGTCGCTAACATCTTGCTCTAGTGACCTGTCTTCCTTCACGTCAGACGGAGACGTGTTACTGCAACAAGACGCTGTCGTCCTAGACGACCGTTGTGATTTGTGAGTTTCCTCGTCCTGACAACCACAGTATCACAACCACTGTCGTCTGTCATAGATACGAGCACAGCTGCAGTTGGAGCACAGATGTAGTCACCGACTGCGTGATGTAGAGACGAGGCAGAAGGTCCAGTAGACATCTGCCTTACGAGAGACAAAACAAGAGGTCCAGCAGACATCCATTTTTGTGTAAGCTGAGAGGACAGATAGATGAGGACTGAGAAATTGTAGATAGACATCCTTTATATCAACGCAAAGAGATAGACAGTGAATAGAACAATTGCTAGATTCCGACCACATGATGAGAATCCTGGGTAAAGTTTAGAACTAGAGTAAGACCTTTGCTACTTGCACGAACCTTTAGCAGTATTCTTAGTCAGTTAGAGAAGTAATAATAACCAACCTTTTGAGAGACATTAGAATTCATTAATAATTGATGAACAATATAATGGGATCAATGAGCCTAGTGATTTGATTTGATGTGTATGTTGTTTTACTTGTGAAAAATACTTGCTTTAATTTACTGGTGTTAAAAGAGTTGTTAATAGTTAAATTTAGAGTCAGTTAAGGAGTGAGAGTGGTAAGGAAGATAGGATAGAGAATACGTTAACCTTGCTACACCAATGACCACCACTCTGGATCCAATGACCACCACCCTGGACCCGATGACCACCACCCTGCACCAGATGACCACCACCCTGGACCCGATGACCACCATCCTGCACCAGATGACCACCACCCTGGATCCAATGACCACCACCCTGGATCCAATGACCACCACCCTGAACCCGACGACCACCACCCTGGATTCAATGACCACCACCCTGGACCCGATGACCACCACCCTGGACCCGATGACCCCCACCCTGGATCCAATGACCACCACCCTGGACCCGATGACCACCACCTTGAACCCGATGACCACCACCTGCACCAACTATTCGCAACGGTGTGGAACACTGGCCAAGTACCCGTGGCTTGGCTCGACGGAATAATAATGTCCCAGTACAAAGGAAATCGCTACCATTTGGAATACGGCAATTACATGCCTGTTGCTCTACTGTCCGTCCCCGGCAAAATATGTACACGTGTGCTCCTCTCTAGACTGCAGACCCTATTAACGATACATCGTCGTCCCCAACAGTCAGGGTTCACATCTTCTCGCTCCACCATTGAGCCATTCTCGTCCTCTTCCTCACGGAACATCACCGCGAGTTTAACCACCCTCACCACGTTGCCTATGTTGACCTACGAGCTGCCTTCGATTCTGTGGACACACCCTGTGGAAGGCCCTACAATGCGTGGGTATCCCAGCCACCCTGCTGACCCTAATTGAGGCGCTTCACAGTCACACTAGGGTAAAATTCGGCTCGGTGTGCCGTACCGCGTACTTTTGCTGTGAAAATCACGTCATCTTCCGTAAAAATATTACCAATATATTTGAAGTCTTGGACCTGTTTAAGATTGATCTGTTTGACACGTGTATTTAATTGACCCGAGCATTTTGTAAATCCTCTTTGATGCACTAATCTTCATATTACATCTACCACCCGCTAAGATTATTCATTGGATACTGCAACGTATTGCAACTGTATGTAGAAGAAGAAAAACCAGATATAATAGGGTTAACAGAATCATGGACATATGAGGAGATTGCAGATAGTGAACTTGAAATTGAGGGATATACAATGTTTAGGAAAGATAGGATAATTGGAGACAAGACTAAGGGAGGTGGCGTTTTATTATACTGTATACATTCTGTTAATATAACGATCAAAGATTATTTATCAAGTCGTAACAAACATGAAAGTGTATGGGGAGAAATAGAAAGTGGGGGTGAAAAAACAGTGATTGGAGTGTGCTATAGATGACCATCAAGTCAAAAAGAGGAAGTTGAGGAGCTGATTAGTAGAATAGCAAAGGCAAGTAAAGGGAAATTATTATTGATGGGAGATTTCAACTATCCAGAAATAAAATGGGATATGGCAGAAGCACTTGTAGAGTCAAAACCTTTTGTTAAGTGCATAACTGACAATTTTTTTATTCAACATGTAGAAGCAGCCACCAGAGGCAAAAACATACTCGACCTAGTTTTTACCACAGAGGAAAATATGATTGAAAACGTAACCGTTGGGGAACTGTTTGGCTCAAGTGACCATCAAATCATCCGTTGGGATCTTATTGCAGGGAAAGAAGTAAACATAAACACGCGAACATACGACTACTCTAAGGCAGATGTTAAGAGGATGAAAAAGGCAGCGAACCACATAATCTGGAAAGATATTGTTGTAGGAACAGATGTTGAACAGGAGTGGGAAAGTTTTAAAACAGTTCTAGAAACGCTAAAAGAGGAATGTGTTCCGTGTAGGGAGGTAAACCCCTAGCGTAAAAAGTGGATAACTAGATTTGTAGTGAAATGTAGAAGAGCAAAAAATAAAGCATAGAAAAAATATATAGAGGCAGGTAAATAAAAAGAAACAAGAAAAATATTTGGACAAGCAGAACATATCTCAGAAAGCGAATAAAACAGCAAAAATAGACTTTGAAAAAAAACTTGCTCAGAGGATCAAGACTGACAGTAAAAGCTTCTTTTCGTATGTTAGAAATAAACAAAGAACGAAAGACAAAGTAGGCCCTCTCATAGACAGTACAGGGAAAATAATAAGTGAGAATAGGGAGGCTGCTAATCTGCTCAATCAGTACTATGGCACAGTCTTCACAAAGGAGGACTGCTCCGAGATCCCAGAGCCTATAGATATTTTTCAAAGAGACATGGATACAGCGGGATTAAGATCAATCTGTATTACAGAGGAAATGGTTTTTAAAAAATTGAAAGTGAATAAATGTCCAGGTCAAGATGGTATTCACCCAAAATTGCTGTATGAAATTAGAGACCAACTAGCAAAACCATTGGCTATATTATGTTTTCAATCACTTACAAAAGGGATCGTTCCACGGGATTGGAAAGATGCAAGAGTGATCACCTTATTCAAAAAAAAGCAAAAAATCAGATCCGGCAAATTATAGACCGGTGAGTTTGACGAGCATAGTCTGTAAATTGTTAGTCAATAATCAAAGAAAACATTGTAATGCATTTAGAAAAATGTAATCTAATTAGAAATAGTCAGCATAGGTTTACTAGAGGGAGATCATGCTTAGCAAATCTATTAGAATTCATGGAGGAGGTCACTAAAATCATAGATAAAGGGGAGCCAGTGGATGTTATTTTTCTAGACTTTGCAAAGGCCTTTGATAGAGTACCTCATCAGAGATTATTTCGAAAGTTAAAATCACATGGTTCAAGAACATGGCATACCACCTCGACTCCAGATTTGGCCTTCTCCACACAGGACATACACCATAAAATAGACCGCCAGGTGCTAAACCAACTGGCAGGTAGCGACCACAGGCCGATCAGGCTAACCATTGACATGGAAGTAGGCCCACAGGAAACAAAACCGCTCCCACGTTGGAATTACAAACGAGCCGACTGGGACAGATTTGCAATCCTAACAGATGGGCTGTGTGAAACCATCAACACACGAAACACCAAAATGAAGCCCATGGTAGAGAGCCTAAGCAAGGCAATAATGCAAGCCGCCACTGAAACCATCCCAAGAGGAGCTAGGAAAAACTATAAGCCCTACTGGAATGATTAGTTGCAGAAAGTAGAAGATGCAGTAACAAATGCTAGGAACATGGCAGAGCGAGAAAAATCCATGGAGGCAAACATCGCCCTCAAAGCCGCCGCGGCGAAGTACAAACACACTCTCAAGCAAACAGCAAGCGAAAGCTGGAAAAATAAAACGGAAAGTCTAAACCAGGACAAAGACGGGAACAAGCTATGGAAGCTAGTCAGAGCCATGAACGACGAAACCCCGTCAAATAAACAAATTACTATCAAGCAGGGCGAGAACTTGATCACAGGTAAGAAAGCCGCAAACGCCTTTGTCGATCACTATGCCAGAGCAAACCACATCGAGGTCCCTGCAGATAAGCATACAGACATTAGCGAAGAACTAAAGGGACACGAAAACATGAATACGGCTCCTGAAGAGCACATGATGGCCAAACTAACCATGCGCGAAATGGAAGAGGCTATGAGAACACTAAAGAAAAGGAAATCTCCCGGAAAAGACGGGATAACAAACGAAATGCTGATGGGGCTTGGCCAAACAGCGAAGAAGAAACTGCTATCGGTCCTAAACCAAAGCTGGAAAAGGGGAATTGTACCACAGGCATGGAAAGATGCAATACTGGTACCAGTACCAAAAACAGGAAAGGACAAAACAGATCCAAATGGATACAGGCCCATAAGCCTACTGAGCTGTATCGGCAAGCTGATGACGCGGATGATAAACACCAGACTGATGTGGCATCTGGAAGAAAAACGAATACTAATTCCACAGCAAGCCGGCTTTAGACAGCACAGATCCACTGAGGACCAGGTCATCCTCATAGCCCAAGAGATAGATGATGCCTACCAGGCACAGAAACACACAGTAGCTGTTTGGGTGGATCTGGAAAAGGCATTTGACAAAGTCTGGAAAGATGGACTTAGAGTAAAGCTAAGAAGAAGTGATGTCTGTGGGAAGATGTACAAGTGGATCAACCACTACCTCAAACAAAGAACGGCCAGAGTCCAAGTACAAGGGCAGATGAGCAAAAAGGTGACACTCGAGCAGGGAGTACCCCAAGGGGGAGTATTGTCACCCACACTCTTCCTGGTATATATAAACGATATTACAGAGAATATATCAAGAAGAGTCCATAGCTCAATGTTTGCAGACGATCTGGCTATGTGGACCTCTGAAAAGAATCTCACCATAGCAAGAAATCGGATGCAGACGGCCCTAACATCGCTGGAAGAGTGGGCGAACTCATGGCTGGTCAAAATAAACGAGGAGAAAACAACATGCACAATATTCTCGCTCTCATTAAAACCCCAAAGTACCAAATTAGGTCTAAATGGCAAAATCCTGCAGCCAAACGACAACCCAACCTATCTGGGAGTCACATTTGATCGGCACATGACATGGAAAAGTCAGATTGAGAGAAACCGAATGAAAGCCAGAGAAAGAATGGCAATCATGAGGAAACTTGCTGGCACAAGCTGGGGAGCAGACGAAGGCATACTAAAGAAACTGTACATTGGAAGAGTGAGACCAGTTCTCGAGTATGGCATTGCGGCATGGACAACAGCAGCGAAGGCGAACTTCGATAAAGTTAACAAACTTCAAAACCAAGCCATGAGAATTATAACAGGTGGCATGAAGTCAACGCCAATTGTAGAACTTGAAAAGATTACAAAACTGCAATCCATGACCGATAGAAGAGACTGCAGAGCCCAGCTGCAGTCAGAGAAACTCCGAAGACTGACGGACCATCCAATGTACCAGAGACTAAACAATTTGGGAGATGGGAAACTAAAGCGGAGAAACTTTGCAGAAATAGCCAAAGAAAGGTGCACGAAGATCCCATAAACACACTAACAACACCAAAACCCATCACTACTGTACGAAAACCTACCTGGAGGCAGGATATATTTCCAGAGGGGGTAGAAAATATACCAGGTATTGGAAACAAAAACGGCCATACTGAAAAAGAAAGGAGAAATACTACCCTAAGCTTCATATCGAAAAGCTACCCAAGCATGGACTGGACCCATGCATACACCTACGGTTCTGTAACAAACACTACACAGAACAGAGGGGCAGGAGCATTCCTGAACCTACCAAATGGCAGACAAATAACACTGTCATTCGCTACTGGTAAGTACACAAGCAATTTCAGAGCGGAGGCAGAGGCACTGAGGGCGGCAGTGGAAGAGATGGTGACACACAGTGAAAATGAGAGCCATATAGTCCTGCTGACAGATGCTCTCGCCGTAGTCACAGCGCTAAAAAGCCAGAAAAACACTGAGCTTAATGACTTAAGAGCAGCACTCTGCAAACTGTGCCAGCAGTCCGCACCAAAAAGGGTAGTGGTACAGTTGGTTCCGTCACACTGCAACATCAAAGGCAACGAGGAGGCAGACAGACTGGCAAAAGAAGGTGCAAGACTACCACAAACAGATACCAGTATGACGTACGAAGAGTCAAAACGGCTTATCAAAGCCAGATACATGACCAAATGGGAAACCGAACATACTGGTTACACCAAAAACGATGCCTATTACTAGTTGAACCGAAGAGAGCAGGTCGTTGTCTTCAGACTTCGCACTGGCCACAACAGACTGAGGTACCACCTATTCAACAAATTGAAGATAGGGTGTACCGACGAATGCCTGTGCGGTACTGGTACAATGACCACTGAACATCTGCTGCAGAACTGCCCGACATACGAGGATCAGAGAGAGCAGATGTGGCCATTACCAGTGGAACTGCAAGACAAGCTCTATGGCAGTAGCGAGAGCCTCAGGATGCCGCCGCTTTTTTCGAAAAAATAATGGTTACTGTCTGACTGTGTACGCAGAAGAAGAAGAAGAAAATCACATGGAATAGGTTGGGAAGTTGCCAAATGGATTGAAAATTGGTTAACGGGAAGAAGGCAGAGGGTGGGCATAAATAAGGAGTACTCTGAGTGGAGTGAAGTGAAAAGTGGTGTGCCACAGGGCTCGGTTTTGGGACCAATTTTGTTCTTGATATATATAAATGATTTGGACATTGATATGAGATCCATGATTGCAAAATTTGTTGATGACACAAAACTATGCAGTAGTGTCTCATCTAAAGCGGAAGTGGATATATTGATGTCGGATTTAGATACATTTCGAGAATGGTCTGTAAGCTGGCAAATGGAGTTTAATGTAGATAAATGTACAGTCATCCACATGGGTAGATCCAATATGGAACATAATTAGAGAATGGGAGAAAACAATATTAGAAAGATAGATAAGGAAAGGGACCTAGGGGTTATAATAGATCATACAGGAAAGGTGAGTGAGCAAGTTAAGGTAGCAGTGAAAAAGGCGAATGCAATGTTAGGTATGATAAAAAGAAATATTAAACATAGGAGCAAGGAAGTGATCGTCAAACTGTATAAAGCTTTAGTTAGACCTAGATTGGAGTACTGTGAACAGGTGTGGAGTCCTTATCATAGAGGGGACATAAACATGCTAGAAAGAATACAAAAAAGAGCGACAAAGATGATAGTGGGATTCCAGAATTACAGTTATGAGGAACGACTCAGAAAAACCGGCCTACAGTGTCTCAAAGAGAGAAGAATTCGTGGTGACTTAATACAGGTTTATAAGATGATCAGAGGAATCGATAAATTAGACTATAACAAGTTTTTTTAAAATACAGCCACCTACAATAACACGAGGGCATAGCTACACGCTGACTAAAGAGAGGTCCAGGTTAGATATTAGGAAATATTTTTTTAGTCAGAGAGTGGTGTCTGCTTGGAATGCATTGCCAGGGGAGGTAGTGGAGGCAGGGACAGTTAATGCATTTAAGAATAAACTGGATGCGCATAGCTTTTAGAGCAAGGTGATGTAAATGTAACTGGTTGTATACAGACTCTGCAGGGTCTTCTAAAAAAGTATAAAGACGTTAAGTTAAGTATCAGCGTTCTCATACAGTAGACTTTAATTGTCGGCAAAGAGAAGTGTTTGCATTGAGTTATCTCCCATCTCCAGTGTTACATTGGGGCTAACTTCTTGCATTGTTATTTTATTATTCCATTCACAACTGACTGATCCTGATAATATTGTGTGGTATGTGCACACAGTCGTTGTTAATGCATCATTCCAGTCCAGATCCGCAGGGCCCAGCAAAGAAACTGAAACAAAGAGAGCAGAGTTTGATCTTCAAACTGAGAACAGGTCATGCCCCTCTCAACAAAATTCTGAATAGATTAAACCCACTACATGAACTAAACTGCAGATTCTGCCATGACCCCAAGCAGTCAGTAGAGCACCTCGTGACTTTATGCCCCGGGCTGGCTGATATGCGAAATCTGCTGTTCCCACTACACCCCACCCCATACAACACACTCTATACATCACTGCAACAATTGATGAGGCCGTCGGCTTTTGTTCGCGAGGCATTGGGCTGTCACGACTTGCCAGCTCACAGCATGAGGGGTTATTTCATCAACATTATCATCATCGTAATTCTAGTTACAACTGACTGATCCCGTTAACGTGATGTTATCTGCTGACACAATCATTGTTTTGTAGGTTTTCTTCAGATTTGACAACTACTTCAAAGCTTTCTGCAGGACAGAAAAGTTGAGAAAGACGCAGATGTCCTTAATGTTGTTGATGTTGTCAGTTTTTGTTGTTGTTCGAAGCCATTCCTTCTCAGTTAATTCTTGACATCTTTTTGGTAGTTTATACTGATGGTTACTTGAGAGGGTGACTGAGGCCCTTCTGGCTATCTTTATCCCACAGTAGCTATCCTATTTTTTCTGTTCGCGGATGATAAGCGGCCATCCTCTTTGTGTTCTCAGATCTTACAGTAAAGCAGGTACATGTTTACAGCTCACTCAGGCCTAGACCATCATTGAAACCGGCAATTAAATGGTGAGAAATCAGCACTTTTGCGGTGTGAAACCGTCACCATCGTGAAGAGAAATCGACAACTTTTGTGATGAGAAACCGTCACCTTAGTGGTGAGAAACCGTCATTTTTGTGATGAGAAATCCGTCACCTCATGGTGAGAAACCAGTCTGTTTGTAATGAGAAACCGTCACCTTTGTAGTGAGAAACCATCACCTTTGGGGTGAGAAACCGTCATCTTTGTGGTGAGAAATCGACACCTTAGCGGTGAGAAACCATCATCTTCCCGGTGAAAAACCTTCACATTTATGGTGAGAATGCATCACTTTTGTGGGGAGAAACCGTCACCTTTGTAGTGAGAAACCATCACCTTTGTGATGAGAAACCAGTCCATTTGTAATGAGAAGCCCGCACCTTTGTGATGAGAAACCAGTCCGTTTGTAATGAGAAGCCCGCACCTTTGTGATGAGAAACCAGTCCGTTTGTAATGAGAAGCCAGCACCTTTGTGATGAGAAACCAGTCCATTTGTAATGAGAAGCCCGCACCTATGTGAGGAGAAACCAGTCCGTTTGTAATGAGAAGCCAGCACCTTTGTGATGAGAAACCAGTCCGTTTGTAATGGGAAACTGCCACCTTTGTAGTGAGAAACCGTCACCTTTGTAGTGAGAAACCTTCACCACCCCATGAGACACCAGCGTTCTAGCTACTCTACTTGACGTTCGTCTTTACACTAAAACGCGAACAAGATAGGCGTTTAAATGTTGCCATCATATCGAAACATAATGAACAAAACCGACAATTTTGAAAGCATTCAACATGTTCTTGTGGAAAGTGGCTAAAAACAATTATATTAACAATATTGGTCCCCAAAATAATGTTAGCGGTGATAGTTGTCCCACAATTAATGTGTACCAGTTCAAGCCGGACCATGGGCGTTAAGGGCTTGGGTGTTGGGTTCAGCGACTCGGAGAACAAAGGTACCGGAATGTGTTCCAAGGTCATAAACCGTTTCAAAACTAAGTCAACAAATAAAACAGGGAGTTGAAGGCTAGAATGTGTCTAGCACAGGTAGAGGTTAGGAGTGACCACTCTGGCGTTCCGATTTGGGTAGTGGGGGGTTAGTGACAGACAGAGACCAGCAGGGTTTGCTGCGACATTGTAGAGTGACATAAATTCAGAGTGATTCGTTCCAATATCAACTCAGTAGAGGTAGATCCAAACTAGAGTGATGACTGATTCAGGCAGCTCACAGAAGACCATTGGACATCCCTGCTACTGCTTGAGACTATATAATACTAGGCAAAGTTGAACTCAGGCAGGCTGGCAATGGAGAGAGAGAGAATGACAATTTAGCTAGGAGATTGTTTAGCTCACCGACTTTATAGAAGAGCGATTGATAGCCTGCTACTGGTTTAGCAGACTGTTCTACGAATGTTAGAGAGATGGAATGAAGTGCAAGATGACTGAACAAGCATGCGTTTTTGAGTCTTGGCCAATCGCTCTATAAGGTGTGTGTTGGGCACCCTGTGACTAGAATAGATCTGGATGTGTGTGTGTGGTGTGTGCGGGACATCGAAAGAACGATATATGTTCCGTGTATACACAGATCGATTGAGTGTGTGATCACATGTGAGTATGCGTTGAACAGATTGAATGTGAAATGTCAAAATCACCTACCTGAAGGGATCTAAGTGTGAGTGAATGCACGGCAAGCGATCGTGAAGACGAGTATTTGAGAGTGTGTTGATGGTGCATATAAGAGGAGGAGAGTGTGCGGGTAGAACTGGGTTGGATTAGTTGGGGGCAATATTTAAAAGCTTATACTTATAACATTCGAGTATATAATTAATATAATGTTATTGCATATTCTTGTTATTCTTGTTCTATTTTGTTGGTTTTAGTGATATTAATAAAATGCCACCAGCTGTATGCTATTTTATTTGCTGCGTGTGGTCGTGAATGATGTGGATGCATAAGGTAACATTCTAGAGAGAAAAACCCCATTGAAAACTTAGACTCTGCCACAAACGTTAGCTCTGACAGTAGCAAGACAAATAATGTTATCGCTGACAGTGGCCCTAAAATAATGTTCGCTCTGACAGTGTTCCCACAAATAATGTTAGCGCTGATTGTAGCCTCATAAATAATGTTAGCACTGATAGTAGCAAGACAAATAATGTTATCGCTGACAGTGGCCCTAAAATAATGTTAGCTCTGACAGTGGTTCAACAGATAATGTTAGCGCTGACAGTAGCAAGACAAATAATGTTAGCGCTGACAGTAGTCACACAAATAATGCTAGCACTGATAGTGCTCCAACAGATAATGTTAGCGCTGACAGTGGTCCAACAGATAATGTTATCGCTGACAGTAGTCCGACAAATAATGTTAGCACTGATAGTGGTCCAACAAATAATGTTGGCGCTGACAGTAGTCCCACAAATAATGTTAGCGCTGACAGTAGTCCCACAAATAATGTTAGCGCTGACAGTAGTCCCACAAATAATGCTAGCACTGGTAGTGGTCCAATAAATAATGCTAGCACTGGTAGTGGTCCAACAAATAATGTTAGCGCTGACAGTAGTCCCACAAATAATGTTAGCGCTGACAGTAGTCCCACAAATAATGTTAGCTCTGACAGTAGTCCCACAAATAATGTTAGCGCTAACACTTGCTACACAAATAATGTTAGCGCTGACAGTAGTCCCACAAATAATGTTAGCGCTGACAGTAGTCCCACAAATAATGTTAGCGCTGACACTTGCTACACAAATAATGTTAGCGCTGACAGTAGCCCCACAAATAATGTTAGCACTGACACTTGCTACACAAATAATGTTAGCGCTGACACTTGCTACACAAATAATGTTAGCGCTGACACTTGCTACACAAATAATGTTAGCGCTGACACTTGCTACACAAATAATGTTAGCACTGATAGTGGTCCCACAGATAATGATAACGATAACAGGGCGCAATTAATAATTGTAAATATAATTGTAGTCCAGAAATAATTATAATGCTAAAAGTGGTCCCAAATATATTTTTAGCGAAAATAGTTGCCACCCAAATAAGCCTAACGACAATAGTGGCCAAACAAATAATTCAAACAATATTACGGGCCAAACAAATAATTCAAACAATATTACGGGCCAAACAAATAATTCAAACAATATTACGGGCCAAACACGTAATTCAAACAATATTACGGGCCAAACAAATAATTCAAACAATATTACGGGCCAAACAAATAATTCAAACAATATTACGGGCCAAACAAATAATTCAAACAATATTACGGGCCAAACAAATAATTCAAACAATATTACGGGCCAAACAAATAATTCAAACAATATTACGGGCCAAACAAATAATTCAAACGATAGTATGAGTTATACACATAATTCGAACGATGTTACTCGCCCTGCAAATAATTCAAACGATAAAAGTGACCAATGCTTTTTACGTTAAGCTTGGTTTATCCATCTAGGGTAGAACTATTCTCGACTTTACTTGTTTGGTTGACTACGCAATTCATAAAGTTTAAACACAGTCTGAGTATGGTGCAGATTTAATAGTTTGTAAAAAATAAGGCTCTAGAAAGATTACTTTATATCTCATCAGGAATAAAAATATGCTCTAGAAACATTACGTCATAAATGGTACAGGACTACAAATAGGCTGCAGAAACATTATCTCTCATACGATACATGGATAAACGTAGACTCTAGAAACATTACCTCATAAACGATACAGAAATAAAAGAAACTCTAAACATTACCTCATATATGATAAAGGAATAAACGATCTAATATGAAGTTTCGTTGTCCTGCCCAGCAGAAGTTCCCTTTTCCCTTATTTTATTCCCATGATAGGAGAAGCTATTGCCCTGTATTAATGTTTGATCTTCTATTTATATATGTAGATTTTGAGACAACTTTTGCAAATTATCATAGTGTTTGTTTTCTCAGTGTTAGTGTGCCTTTACCAGGCTTGCTCTACATTTCAATCACCAATTCATGTAATTCATGTTTGCTTTCAGCTCGCATAGGGCACAGTACGCATTCGTGTGGAACCCCTTTTTGTTTACCATGTGGCATGTCACCAAAATATTATTAAAAAGCATACAGGAAAGCATTAAATGAAAGATTGGCCAAGACGCCAAGCGGAGTAGTTTGGTTTTAAGCAGAACAGAGGAAAAGGAGAAGGGGAGTTTCTGTATGAGAATGATTTTTGAAAAAATACAATGATATGCAAATGGGCGTTTATGCTTGCTTCATTGATTACTCTAAAACATTCGATAACGTGAAGCATGAACAGCTAATAAAATGTCTGGAAGCTATACGTCTGGACGGTAAGGATATCAAACGTACCACACACTTGTATTGAGAACTAGAGATGGGGCGTCACCAAGTATCAACAGTTGAAACGGGGTTAGACGGGAGTTTGTGATGTGTCCTGACCTTTTGACTGAATACACTGGACAACACTTTCAATAACATAGAAGAAACGTCAGTATCAAATATAGGAAGACGAAGTATCAATAATATCAGATATGCTACTGGTACAGTGTTAATGGCAGAAGAACCAGTACATCTGCAGAATCGAATTGATACGATAAACAGCAAGAGCAATGTTGGCTGAAAATCGACATCAATAAGACTTAAGCTATGGTAATCACCAAAAGTAACAAGAGCCCACAAATTGAGATCCACATCAATGCAGACATTTGGAACACGCGTCAAGCTATGTATACCTTGGTCCGCTAGTAACGGCAGATGACAAATGCGAAAGGGAGATCTTTTATTGAATTGCAATGGTATATAATAAATTTAACAGCATGAAACATACACTTATGATTCAGCAGTTATCTCAGAACATAAGAGAATCATTAACTTCTATGTGCATTCAGTTTTATTGTATGAAGTAGAAACCTGTACCCTAATCAAGAAAATGAAGAAGAGTACTGCAGTCTTTGAAATGTGGGTATTCAGAAGACTTGAACGAGTTTCTTAGACAGATAGGAAAACAAATAGTGAAGTTCTAGAACAACTCAAGGTAGAGAAGGTACTTCTGAAGGAAATAAAAAGCAGAACACTAAAATGTGTTGGTTATCTCAAGCGCCATAACAGCTGCTGAGAATTGTATTGGAAAAAAGAGAGGATGGTAAGATAGCCAGATGGAGGGCAGAGGTGCAGATGGACAGACAACATCAAGATGTGGTCGGGAGATAGTTTGACTGAGTGAACCAGCCTGGCATAGGACAGTTGGAGATCCGTTACCGTCAACCTCAGATGCCTAGACGGCACTTGATGATGGTGATTAAATCCTGCCAGATTTTTAAGCATCAATATACCCAGAGTAGACGTTGCTTAGCGTTCGTGTGTCTTATTAATCCATACTTATGTAATCAGTTTCTCATGCTGGACTCTTCTAAAAAACAAATATCTTCTGTTTTGTACTTCTTTTTAATTGTTCAATTAATGTCATTATTCATATGCCGGTATCTATTGTTACGATTTTCCGTCTAAACCCAGATTGTTTATTCTGACCTTTATTCTCTACTCAAACGTCTAATTCTCTCCTCCATAAATTAAAGAAACATTGTCTTAATGGTTCAGCTCGACAGGCTGAATATTCTTATCAGGTGGCTCTATAAACCAAGAGTTCTCAACCTGGTACTTGCGAATACCACTGTGCGGAGGCATGAAGTCAACGCCAATTGTAGAACTTGAAAAAAATTACAACACTGCAATCCATGACCGATAGAAGAGACTGCAGAGCCCAGCTGCAGTCAGAGAAACTCCGAAGACTGACCGACCATCCAATGCACCAGAGACTAAACAAATTTGGGAAATGGGAAACTAAAGCGGAGAAACTTTGCAGAAATAGCCAAAGCAAAGATGCACGAAGATCCCATAAACGCACTAACAACACCAAAACCCATCACTACTGTACGAAAACCTACCTGGAGGCAGGATATATTTCCAGAGGTGGTAGAAAATATACCAGGTATTGGAAACAAAAACTGCCAGACTGAAAAAGAAAGGAGAAATACTACCCTAAGCTTCATATCGAAAAGCAACCCAAGCATGGACTGGACCCATGCATACACCGACGGTTCTGTAACAAACACTACACAGAACGGAGGGGCAGGAGCATTCCTGAACCTACCAAATGGCAGACAAATAACACTGTCATTCGCTACTGGTAAGTACACAAGCAATTTCAGAGCGGAGACAGAGGCACTGAGGGCGGCAGTGGAAGAAATGGTGACACACAATGAAAATGAAAGCCATATAGTCCTGCTTACAGATGCTCTCGCCGTAGTCACAGCGCTAAAAAGCCAAAAAAACACTGAGCTTAATGACTTAAGAGCAGCACTCTGCAAACTGTGCCAGCAGTCCGCACCAAAAAGGGTAGTGGTACAGTGGGTCCCATCACACTGCAACATCCAAGGCAACGAGGAGGCAGACAGACTGGCAAAAGAAGGTGCAAGACTACCACAAACAGATACTAGTATGACGTACGAAGAGTCAAAATGGCTTATCAAAGCCAGATACATGACCAAATGGGAAACCGAACATACTGGTTGCACCAAAAACGATGCCTATTACCAGTTGAACCGAAGAGAGCAGGTCGTTGTCTTCAGACTTCGCACTGGCCACAATAGACTGAGGTACCACCTATTCAACAAATTGAAGATAGGGTGTACCGACGAATGCCCGTGCGGTACGGGTAAAATGACCGCTGAACATCTGCTGCAGAACTGCCCGACATACGAGGATCAGAAAGAGCAGATGTGGCCATCACCAGTGGAACTGCAAGACAAGCTGTATGGCAGTGGCGACAGCCTCAGGATGACCGCCGCTTTTTTCGAAAAAATAATGGTTACTGTCTGACTGCGTACGAAGAAGAAGAAGAAGAAGAAGAAGAATACCACTGTGCTATTGTCATGACATTTGGTGCTGGCGTCATCCAAGTAACACAGTGATAGCGGGCACCAACACTCCTTTGTCAATTGAAACTTTGTTTTGCAAATGCAAACAGATAATGTTGCTATCCATCTAGTATATCTTAGGCGCCCTGACAGATGTTAAGTTGCACGTTTGCTGCATGTGAACGTATCTACCGCTTCATGTTCTGAAATATTTCGCACTACTGACTCAATCGAGGATTCCCCCGATGCCGGTCAGAGTCAGCGTCGTGTTGCATTATATGTACTGGAATTGATATAGCCCCAGTCCTCTTGAACGCTGAAATATTTATTTGAAAAGAACAAATTATTATCCTTGTCGAGCAGAAGATACAAAAAGATTCCAAATACTGCGAAGTGTTTATCTCAAATGGCTGTCTATGTTCGGGACAACCTACATGTGCGGAAAAGCTTTCTCACCTATGAAATACCTCAAGAACAAAGCAGTGCTGGTGCACGATCACGATTAACTGATTCACAAACGGTTTACGTGTGGCTACAAGCTACTTACCTTGGACATCACCAAACTTCCTACTTGTAGCTAGCTACAAGCGACCTCTCCTTGGATATCACCGAACTTCTGAGTGGCTTCAAGTTCAATGATGTCATTAACCCGGTAAGTGTTTTAACAGTGTATTGTTTAAAAAAATGAAACCCATTATATTGCATGGTGCTTGCGTACTTATTATTACACGTGAAAGATGCTCGGCAATCTTAAAAGGTTGAGAAGCCCTGGTATAGACTGTAATCATCATCATCATCATCATCGTGACGTCTCCGTTACGGAGGTTGACGGTAATGGATCTCCAGCTGTCTCTATCTCGCGTCAGGCTGGTTCACGCGGTCAAACTGTGTCCTGACCACATCCTGATGGCGTCTGTCCATCTGTACACTCCGCCAAACTGTGTCTCGACCACATCCTCGTGGTGTCTGTCCATCTGTACCTCCGTCGCCCTTTGACTCTCTTGCCCTCTACTCTGTCCTCCAAAATAACATTTAGCAGACTGCCATGGCGCTTGACATGACCAAAATATTTAATTTTTCTTATTTTTGTTCCTTTCAGAAGTGTCTTTTCCACCTGGAGTTGTCACAGAACCTCATTATTGGTTTTCCTATCTTTCCAAGAAACTCGTCCAAGTCTTCTGAATATTCCCATTTCAAACACGTCAATAGGCTTCTCCATTTTCTTTGTCAGGTTCCAGGTTTCTACTCCAAACAATAAAACTGAGTGCACATATACCGTAATGTAGTTGTCATTACACTCTGCGGGCGCCTTCATTACTTATTTATTTCTAGTGTTTATGCCTGTTGTTTTCCTATTTGCTCGCATCGTGTATTGCTCTCTGTACCTCTGATCTGAGAATGCTTAGACCGACATCATTAAATGTTGATGGATTGGTATGACTGTTGTTGTTAAACAGCTGACGCCAATATTCTAACCATCTCTCATCAACCAAGATGTCTCCATTTTTGTTCTCGATGCCTACTCATTCTTAAACAAAACATCTTGTTTGAAAGATGTTTTGATTCTGCATGTATAACTCTCGTGGTGTTTCTTTCCCATATTTAAAAAAAATCTAGCTCCACTTCCTTTTTCTTTTTTTTTCTTATCTGCGCATTGTTTTGTAGTCTATATTCTAAAGTGTTTATATTGCTTTTTTTCCTTTCAATTTTCAAAAGATGTCTGTCATGGATATTTGAGTTATCTTACTATTTTGTCAGTAGTTTTATTTGATTTTTGGATGCGTATTTTTAAAGTGATAAATATTGGCTGACAGTCTCTTCTATGCTTTCACAGTTTTATTGTTCCATGATCTCTGTTATTGTGATGTATATTTGTTTTTCATTTCTACAAGATATGTATTACATATAACTTAATGATTTACTTAACAAGGACACATCAGTCTATTTCATGTCTTTTTCCCAATCCGAATCACACTACCATACAATTCCATTTTCCGTATATTATTTTGAAGTTCATGTCTGTCCTTGCTATCGGTATATTTTATTGGGCTGAGAGTCTTGTTGTAAGTTCTAATATGCTTCATCACTGTGTTCTTGAGTTAGTTGCATTTATGTTTGAAATGGCAATGTTGAATAGTTTGGTCGTCAACATCCTCAGCCTCAGTTAACCAGTGTGTGTCAATTAACGGCACACATCACTGCCATGCTTGGTGTATATATAAGCAGAGAGAATACTGTTATACATCCATGAATTTCTTATAGTGCTAGACGCTAGTCCAATTTGTTCATGAACCTCCTCTAGTACTAGACGTTAGTTCAATTTGTTCATGAACCTCCTCTAGTACTAGACGCTGGTCTAATTTGTGCATGAATCGCCTCTAGTACTAGACGCTGGTCCAATTTGTTAATGAATCACCTCTAGTACTAGGCGCTGGTCCAATTTGTTAATGAATCACCTCTAGTACTAGACGCTGGTCCAATTTGTTAATGAATCACCTCTAGTACTAGGCGCTGGTCCAATTTGTTAATGAATCGCCTCTAGTACTAGACGCTGGTCCAATTTGTTAATGAATCACCTCTAGTACTAGGCGCTGGTCCCAACTCCCTAGAGACCAGGGGATGCGTGACATATGTGATATTCGAACCCCTACCGTTTCTTGCTTTGAGAGAAAAACACGAAACCTCTCATCGGTAGCGACCCTCACTTTGTTATTTTGTCCAAAATATATGAATGATTCTACAAAGGAACATGTCTGAGAACTGTGTCGCCAATTGTTGCGTTAATTTTCATAATATTAGTTGTTCTTGTGTCCAAGGTCCCAATTTTTATGTTACCTGTGATCAAGTAGACTTTATTTTATTTAGTATCTGACTACCGGCATGTGACAGAAAAGTCTCGTCAGTTTGGCAAAGTTCAGATCGCCGAGTTGTTTTGTTAAATTCCCCTCAATATCATTATTGTTTGTTGCTGTTGTTGTCTTTAAAATCCAGTCGATAGCCATCAAAAAAAGAAATGTAGAATTGATACATTCTTGTAGCCCACCAGTTCGTATCTCAAAAGGCTTAGACAGCTGATCCAAATGTTTAAGTCTTCGTTTCATATCTTCATACATTTTGTAATCATTTTAGTGAAGACAGGGGACAGTCCATAGTGCCTGATCAACTTTCATACGTTCTATTTCTAAACTATCCGATTCTTTTTTTATAGTGCATTACAAAGTTATGGATTGAAATAAACAACTAAAACACATATCGTATATGAATACAGATTGAATTCTCAACATAAACAGAAAGGCATACAATTGAATAATTTTTGACATATGATAAAAATGTCCCAAATTCTACCTGCGCCCTAACGAGCTTATAACACCAGACAGTATTTCATTATAGAAAGAGGAAAACAAAGAAAACAATGAATTGCTAGTGTCAAAGAAACATTACAATAACATTGACGACACAGATGTTATTTTAAAGATAATAAGACATCCTCGCACATACACATACACACATAATAATAGTTGCTCATCGCAAGCGAAGAGGGCAACAGTGACATGTGTATAAGAAGTGACAATATTATGACTGCTTATACAGTCATATCTAGGGACGATATATTTGACGATACGGGTCACGTATGAATGACGTCGGTAGATGGGCTGTTGTGCCTTCTGTCCTTTCGGTCAGTCTTCTTTTATTTAGTCGAAGTGATGTTTTTCTGTTCGACAAAACGAAATAATTGTATGATGACAGAGTGTCTAGCTTGACGGTCGGGAGCAACCATTATCCGGGTGATGACACCAAGAGGGGCAGTGTCCAGAGACACCTTGAAGTCTTTGCTTTCGTTTCTTCATTTCCAGGGGAATTGTACCCCAGGCAAGGAAAGACGCAATACTGGTACCAGTATCAAAAACAGGAAAGGACAAAACAGATCCAAATGGATACAGGCCCATCAGCCTACTGAGCTGTGTCGGCAAGCTGATGGAACGGATGATAACACCAGACTGATGTGGCATCTGGAAGAAAAACGAATACTAATTCCACAGCAAGCTGGCTTTAGACAGCACAGATCCACTGAGGACCAGGTCATCCTCATAGCCCAGGAGATAGAAGATGCCTACCAGGCACAGAAACACACAGTAGCTGTTTGGGTGGATCTGGAAAAGGCCTTTGACAAAGTCTGGAAAGATGGACTTAGAGTCAAGCTAAGGAGAAGTGATGTCTGTGGGAAGATGTACAAGTGGATCAACCACTACCTCAAACAAAGAACGGCCAGAGTCCAAGTACAAGGGCAGATGAGCAAAAGGTGACACTCGCGCAGGGAGTACCCCAAGGGGGAGTACTGTCACCCACACTCTTCCTGGTATATATAAACGATATTACAGAAAATATAACAAGAAGAGTCCATAGCTCAATGTTTGCAGACGATCTGGCTATGTGGACCTCTGAAAAGAATCTCACCATAGCAAGAAATCGAATGCAGACGGCCCTAACATCGCTGGAAGAGTGGGCAAACTCATGGCTGGTCAAAATAAACGAGGAGAAAACCACATGCACAATATTCTCGCTTTCATTTAAACCCCAAAATACCAAATTAAGTCTAAATGGCAAATTTCTGCAGCCAAACGACAACCCAACCTATCTGGGAGTCACATTTGATGGGGGCATGACATGGAAAAGTCAGATTGAGAGAAACCGAATGAAAGCCAGAGAAAGAATGGCAATCATGAGGAAACTTGCTGGAACAAGCTGGGGAGCAGACTAAGGCATACTAAAGAAACTGTACACTGGAAGAGTGAGACCAGTTCTCGAGTAAGACATTGCGGCATGGACAACAGCAGCGAAGGCGAACTTCGATAAAGTTAGCAAACTTCAAAACCAAGCCATGAGAATTATAACAGGTGGCATGAAGTCAACGCCAATTGTAGAACTCGAAAAGATTAAAAAAACTGCAATCTCTGACCGATAGAAGAGACTACAGTGCCCAGCTGCAGTCAGAGAAACTCCGAAGACTGACCGACCATCCAATGCACCAGAGACTAAACAATTTGGGAAATGGGAAACTAAAGCGGAGAAACTTTGCAGAAATAGCCAAAGCAAAGATGCACGAAGATCCCATAAACGCACTAACAACACCAAAACCCATCACTACTGTACGAAAACCTACCTGGAGGCAGGATATATTACCAGAGGTGGTAGAAAATATACCAGGTATTGCAAACAAAAACTGCCAGACTGAAAAAGAAAGGAGAGATACTACCCTAAGCTTCATAACGAAAAGCTACCCAGGCATGGACTGGACCCATGCATACACCGACGGTTCTGTAACAAACACAACACAGAACGGAGGGGCAGGAGCATTCCTGAACCTACCAAATGGCAGAAAAATAACACTGTCATTCGCTACTGGTAAGTACACAAGCAATTTCAGAGCGGAGGCAGAGGCACTGAGGGCGGCAGTGGAAGAAATGGTGACACACAGTGAAAATGAAAGCCATATAGTCCTGCTTACAGATGCTCTCGCCGTAGTCACAGCGCTAAAAAGCCAGAAAAATACTGAGCTTAATGACTTAAGAGCAGCACTCTGCAAACTGTGCCAGCAGTCCGCACCAAAAAGGGTAGTGGTACAGTGGGTCCCATCACACTGCAACATCCAAGGCAATGAGGAGGCAGACAGACTGGCAAAAGAAGGTGCAAGACTACCACAAACAGATACTAGTATGACGTACGAAGAGTCAAAACGGCTTATCAAAGCCAGATACATGACCAAATGGGAAACCGAACATACTGGTTACACAAAAATGATGCCTATTACCAGTTGAACCGAAGAGAGCAGGTCGTTGTCTCCAGACTTCGCACTGGCCACAATAGACTGAGGTACCACCTATTCAACAAATTGAAGATTGAGTGTACCGACGAATGCCCGTGCGGTACTGGTAAAATGACCGCTGAACATCTGCTGCAGAACTGCCCGACATACGAGGATCAGAGAGAGCAGATGTGGCCATCACCAGTGGAACTGCAAGACAAGCTCTATGGCAGTGGCGACAGCCTCAGGATGACCGCCGCTTTTTTCGAAAAAATAATGGTTACTGTCTGACTGCGTACGAAGAAGAAGAAGAAGTTTCTTCATTTCCACGAACCAGTGTTTAAATGTCCTGAGCTTAGAGTTCAGTAGCTGATTGTGGTGGCGATGATCAGGCATGCAAACAACTATGTATGTCCATCTGACCTGGACTGTGTGTAGCAGAGTGTAGATGCTTTAGAACTATTTGCAGCAGAGTGTAGATGCTTGAGAACTATTTGCAGCAGAGCGTAGATGCTTTAGAACGTTTTGCAGCAGAGTGTAGATGCTTGAGAACTATTTGCTGTAGAATGTAGATGCTTGAGAACTATTTGCAGCAGAGTGTAGATGCCTGAGAACTATTTGAAGCAGAGTGTAGATGATTGAGAACTATTTGCAGCAGAGTGTAGATGCTTGAGAACTATTTGCAGCAGAGTGTAGATGGTTGAGAACTATTTGCAGCAGGGTGTAGATGGTTGAGAACTATTTGCAGCAGAGTGTAGATACTTGAGAACTATTTGCAGCAGAGTGTAGAGGCTTGAGAGTCTTGTCACTTTGAGGAATTCAAAGAATATTACGTCATCTTGGCATCTGATGGTAAGCGGGTTGCGGAGACATCGCATGTGATAATCATGGAGTTTCCGGATGTCTACTATTGACTGTCTATGTTCCGCTTAAGTATAAGCGTGTATTAGAAACACATCAGGATAAACTATTGACGTTTTTGTCAACAGTGATTCCTTGTCGATTTAATAAAGTTGATTGTAGTTTTCCAAAAGCAGCAATAGCTCTGGCAATGCTTTTGTCGATGTCTGAGTCTATATTCTCTTATGTTTTGATGATTCTATCAAGACAAGTAAATTTATCTCCTACTTGGATACAAATATAGAACTAAATAAATTGTACATTAGACAAGAACGAATTGAATCCGTCTAGTTGCACGTTTATAACACCAGCCCAAAATGAAGATCACGGAAAAGATCATTTCACTATGTTAATGAAACACTCCAGTTGGAAGGATTAGAAACATCGCTACATGACAGATACTTTCTCTTACCCTGGACGCTTAACGACAAAATAAAACAGAAACGATAATATGACAGCAATCCTTTATTTATCCACAACATCCAACGCACATAAGACATGCACCTTACCTGCCAGAGCGCCTCTGAGTAAGATAGATTTTCTACCAGTGCCCAGTTATCAAGTTTATCCTTCTGATAAAGAATTCTAGCAGAATTTCCTCACTCGCGCTTTGATGTTCAGTCGATATTTCCGGTGTTCTGTAAACAGTGAAGATACGCCTATTTGTCATGAAACGCTTACTAATGCACGTATTGTCAAATCATTCTTTTTTCATGTATTATTAAGTAAAAGACAGCACTTGCCTGGTATCGACACGCTCATGACTACCAAGCTGAAAACCGACACATACACAGTTAGGGAAGGTAAGAGGAGAAGAAAGTAATTGGTATAGGAACAGCAGATACAGATAATACAATGTACACACCAGTACAGTACTGTGTCTGTTGTGGAAGAACCGTCATGTTTACCTAAACGGCCACGTTGGTGTTATTTGAAGCTACTCGTTCTGAGCTGAATTAACGTTTTAGTGGCAGGTTACAGTGGCACTTCTTACAGTGTGCTTTATGTTGTTGTATTAATTTATGCTACGTGTGGACGTGATTTCGAGTTCGTCTAAATATATGTGTGTTATGGATAGTGGTTCGCTCTTGTACAGACGATCCTGCTGACTAATATGTAGCTTTCCTTTCCCACAGCACAAACCAAAAATGTTGTGGCTTGTTCCCGACCACAAGAGTAGCACATAAAAGGCGCGTTGAGATGGGGGTCATGGTATTTCTGGCTGTAGAGCAATGTGAGGCTCCTCAGTAAGCTTGCCACTATGGGGATCACATTGTTGATCCCCATCTTATTGATCAGACTGCAATGAAACAGTTTGTTTCCAGGAGCACGAACGAGGCCGTAAAATGGTTCAACTTAATAGTCTCTCTTTAGTTGCCTACTTTCTGTTCTGGGTTGTAGAGATCATTTTATATACTGGGAATATGCAGTTGAGTGTGCATGCAAACAGATGATGTTGCAGGATGAAAGAGCCGGTTTTGACCGTTTTGGAAAATCGTTACGTTTATTGTTTTCTCGCGGACGGCGACTAACAGCCTTTTTTCGATTTTTAACTTCCATTGGTTTTTACACGTGCATAGCTTGAGCAGGAGACCTCGAAGTTGATCGTTTGTTTCCAATAGGATTAGGAGCCAGATCTCAAATAACTCGAGACCAGATGACGCTGAAACATGCATGAGCAGAAAACCCGCTGTTTAGTTTTTTTATTTTGGTCATTCAGAGTTCAGCATTTTACACCCCAGCTATGCAGAAATAGATAAAGCAAAGATGCACGAAAACCCCATGAACGCACTAACAACACCAAAGCCCATCCATACTGGACGAAAACCTACCTGGAAGCAGCATATATTTCCAGAGGTGGTAGAAAATATACCAGGTATTAGAAACAAAAACTGCCAGTCTGGAAAAGAAAGAAGAGATACTACCCTGAGTTACATTACGGAAAACTACCCAAGCATGGACTGGACCCATGCATAAACCGACGGTTCCATAACAAATACAACACAGTACGGAGGGGCAGGAGCATTCCTGAGCCTACCAAATGGCAGAAAAATAACACTGTCATTCGCTACTGGAAAATACACAAGCAATTTCAGAGCGGAGGCAGAGGCACTGAGGCCGGCAGTGAAAGAAATAGTGACAGGTAAAGGGAATGAAAGCCACATAGTCCTGCTTACAGATGCACTGGCCGTAGTCACAGCACTGAAAGCCAGAAAAATACTGAACATAATGATTTAAGAGCAGTACTCTGTCAACTATGACAGCAGGCCGCACCAAAGTAAGTAGTGGTGCAGTGGGTCCTATCTCACTGCAACATCGAAGGCAACGAGGAGGCAGACAGACTGGCAAAAGAAGGTGCAAAACTACCACAACCTGATACTAGTATGACATACGAAGAGTCAAAACGGCTTATTAGAGCTAGATACATGACCAAATGGGAAACCGAACATACTGGCTATACCAAAAACGATGCCTATTACCAGTTGAACAGAAAAGAGCAGGTCGTGGTCTTAAGACTTCGCACTGGCCACAATAGATTCAGGTACCACCTATTCAACAAATTGAAGATAGGTGGAACCGATGAATGCCCGTGTGGTACCGGGAAAATGACCGCTGAGCATTTGCTGCAAAACTGCCCGACATACGAGGATCAGAGAGAGCAGATGTGGCCACACCAGCGGCAACACTAGACAAGCTCTATGGCAGTGTCGACAGCCTCAGGATGACGGCTGCTTTTTTCGAAAAAAATAATAGTTAATGTCTGACTGCGTACGAAGAAGAAGAAGAAGACACCCCAGCTATAGCGATTCCTTCAGTTTATTATTCGAAAAATATTTTAACAATAATTAATCAGCTAGCTAGTGCACGTCGTCTTCATGTGTTAACCAGTTTTTTGCATGCCTGTGAAATTTTAACAGTGTAAAGTAGTCAAGCCAGACTGTTAAATCGTTTCCACAAGCTCCTTGAGCAGACTGCTCGGGATCAGATTGCAGAACATGGGACCGAGCTTTGAAATTCTCAACAAACAAAACATGCTGAACATCCATACGCTCCTTCACAAGTCTCCGAAAAGATGAAAGCCAGATGTTGTTCCTGTGATCGATGACCGCATTCCCAGGTAGCTGCTATAAGGGGACCTCAGACAGGACACACACATCCACACACACATCCACACACACATTCACACACACACACATCCATACACACATTCACAGACATGTATGCACACATTCACACACACATCCACACACACTTTCACACAAACACACACATACATTTATGCACATATTCACACACACACACTCACACACACACATCCACACACTCATTCACACACATACATTTACACACGCATCCACACACACATTCATACACACACATTTATGCACATATTCACATACACATTCACACACACACACACTTCCACACACTCATTCACACACACACACACACACACACACATTTATGCACACATCCATACACACATCCACACACACATTCACACACACTCACACACACTCACACACACATCCACACACACATTCACACACACATTCACACACACACATTCACACACACATATTTATGTAAACATTCACACACACACATTCACACACTAATTCACACACATATTCATATATTCACATTCGTACACACTCACACCCACCCCTACACATACATCCATTTGAATCCAAATGCACACATACGCATGTACGCACCCATTCACACACATCTTTACAGTCACATACATTCACACTGCCCATTAACATTCACACACATATACTAACATACCTAAATTCAAATTTACGCAGGTTAACAAATATATAAACATACACATAATCAAATGGTAACGTTAACGAACACGTAGTGGATAAGGCAAGGCAAGATAAGACACACATGCATAAATATATTCACAAACACACCATTACACTCAATAAAACTCTCGCATTTACACACATCACGCATGTATTCACTTTCTCAAACATGTAAAACTCTGAAGCAAGAAAGCCAACAACAAACAAACAAAAAACGTAGATACTTGCATAAATGAGTGTCTAAACAAATTAAAGGGATTGGAATAGTATGATAAGATCACCAATATGAAACTATTGAAAAGAGCCAAACAGAATATAAGGATTTGAATGGTATGATATGATCACAAACGAGAAACTGTTGGAAAGAACCAAAACGAATACAGACATTTGATTGGTATAAGATCACACATGGGAAACTGTTGGAAAGAACCATACAAATAAATGTATGGAACATGGGACATGACGTGAGGAGAAAACATGGGGGTTGGATAGGACGCACAATAAGGAAACCAACTTATATCATTACAGTTTATGTAATGGAATCCCCATGTCGAGAGAAGTAGAGACAGACACAAACACATACGGAGAGGAGAGCTGGCGAAAAACATAAAGGATACAGGAAAGGCATGGACATATGACATGAGACAGGAGAACTTTGCGTGTATTTGTTGAAGACATGTGCTTCACGGGCGGATTTGACTGATAGAACATTAACACACTAATATATAAACTAATTTACACTCAACCCACATACATATACACGCGAATAAACACACACACATTCACTACACACATCCATACACACATTCACTACACACGATTATTCAAACTCATGTCCCACCAACAACCACAAAAATCGTACACGTCTCTACTACAACTCGTTCGCTAGTACCATTAGAAATCAGTAGAGCATCCTGATGACAGACAGATTCACACTTGACATCCAGGAAGTCAATTACTCCTACATACGTATCTCCTGGAGTGGAGTCATTCAAGGGCGGAGCAATCACTCAAATAGCAACATTCACCAGAATCCGTAATTCGATAAAGTGCTGAACGAGTTACAGTGGTCAAGTGCTAGAAATACGGATGATACAGTACGGATGTAACAGTGAAGCCACGACTCGGGGGAATTGTCTTCTAGGACTATGACTAAGGATACACTCCTTATCTTGTCTGGACACGCGAACCAAATAACGGATACCGCAAAACCACTTAGAAATGAAGACGGCATTACAATAGTCCGTATGTCAGTACGTACTTCAGCACTTTTAAGAGTGAAAATCTGTTCATTTCTATTTAAGTATTGAGGCCTGGAAGATATTTATTTTGTGATGGTTCCTGCCGCCTGATAAAGCCAACATAACCGCGTTTAGGGTGGGGAAAGGTGATGAATCCTGTCGCCTGATATAGCCAACATGACTGCGTTTGGGGTGGGAAAAGGTGATGATTTCTACCGCCGATATAACCAACATGACTGCGTTTGTGTGGGGAAAAACGCGCACGTTGTCTCCAAAAAGACATTTGATCGAACATCAATTTTGAAAAGCATGAAGCATTACGGAATACCATATAAATGTTTAAGAACTTTCCAGATGTGTATAAAGATTCAACGTCTAGAATAACTCAGAAAGATAAATTGTCAGATCAATTTACAGTTGAAAATTCTACCTCTGATAACGATTGTATGGTCATGGACTGGGTGATATGGCAGATTACAGAAGGTAAACACACTGAAATACAGTAGATATTTGACACATTGGGCATTTAACAAAGTGAACATTTTACAGAGTGGAGATTTGACACAGTGGACACACTCTAACCAATATGATTGCGTTTGTGATTGTAAAGTGCGCACATTTTCCAAAATAAAGTAAACAAACAAATAAACAAACCAGCTGAGGTGGTCGTAAAACGAACAATTCCTCCGGGGTTGGTATAAGAGAGCAATATGATACAGCATAACAAGAATGAAGATATTAGAACAATTTGAAAGCCAACTTCAGATTAAAATGGGAAAGAAAGAGAGAATACTAGTGGTATATATCAAACAAAGCCATGAATTATCTCCAGTGAGCGATATGACTGTCGTCACCAACTTAAAGCTGACTCTGTCGTTCGGGGTCAAAAACCCTCGCTCTCCAAGACACTCAAAATAGTGGCGGTGGAAACTGGTATCGTCTGTGCAACCTGGCAGCTAGAAAAGATTTCGAAGGTGGGAGACAAACCCGGTCCCTCAAATGTGGTTGCTGAAATCGGAAGTGTTGGGTCAAACGGCACAGGCATACCAGCCTTCGTGTGAGCTTTGACACATTTCAACAAAACGTCCTTACCAGGACGAATGACGAATTTCAAGACATATCAAGACCACGTGATCGTCTCCATCAAAGATTCAAGATTGACACTTCGGAAAAATGTACCCGTGGCACTAACTTCATGACAGTTCAACGCCTACTCAGCGTGCATTGGTGAAATGAGTGACACTTGACAACACGCCTGCTTCCTTCCACGAAAACATGAATGATGCTAGCGGAAATAACTGGGTTGACTGTTGCAATTATTTAAGTTCTAATATTTAAAATTTTTTTAATGAATACAAAACACACTACAACAACAACAAAAAGAACAACAAAGAGGAAGAAGAAGAAGAAGAGAATTCATATTGCTATGGATCAATGTTCTTATACCCGTTCTCATTCTCGTTGCATTTCGTTTACTACCTATAGCCAGTTACCAATTTACAGTTAGGTAGATATGAGCTTCTCGGAAACGTCGATAAACCATGTAGATTTGTGACGAAAAGCAAGACCTCTAGACACTATGCTATACACATCCGCTTGTCGGTCTAAATTTAAGACAGTTGTCTATATGTAAAACGATAACAAGCGAATATATAGCAAGATTTGAAGACAGATGAAGCATCAAAAGATGCTCTACACCATCTGCTACTCTCGCGGTCATCAGTTCTAATTTTCATTAGCAGACAATGCTTTCTATTGTTCTTTCCTTCAGTTTTGTTGTGTGTATGTTTTCAGAATGTCAAAGTGTATATCTTTACTGTTGTTATCTGCACTAGCACACAGTACTGCCTCATGCTTCTCTGAATCCAGGTGTGCTCTAAGAATGATACGTGTATCTGGAAGTCATTAACTTGTATGTAAAACCGACTTTCACCTGAGTGGTTACCATGCATGGTAAGGAGAAAAGTACCATTGCTTTCTTCCTTTAATTTCGTAAGAGATGACTACAGAGGAATGTGCATGGAGCTAGCAACCTCATCATGATAAAAACCAAGGCTTTGAAATGACATTGGACTGAAATTAGGCTTTCCTAACAAACTGGTTCATCGTCGTCATTGACCTGTCAGTCCAGATAGCCAAGTATGAGCCTAACATGTGATTTGATTTACTTTACCAGTTTTTAACGGATTTAGGAATATATTTGCACGTAGTACGGTTTGATTAGCAATGGACAACACCAAAGCAAACAGAACCGAACGACGGACAGCACTGATCGCTAGGGAACTGGCTAGATACAACATCTGCATAGCTGCCCTGAGCGAGACACGACTGGCAGAGGAAGGGCAGATCACAGAAGAAGGCGCTGGTTATACTTTCTTCTGGAGTGGCCGCAGCAAAGAAGAACGCCGTGAAGCTGGAGTTGGCTTTGCCATCAAGACCAATATGGTCGACAAGCTCAAAAGCATGCCCAGAGGAATTAATGACCGCCAGATTACACTGCGTCTCCCCCTAATAGGAGGGCGCCATGCAACACTCATCAGTGCATACGCACCCACAATGACAAATCCTCAGGAAACAAAAGATAAGTTTTATGAGGACCATTGAGGCGCTTATCGCTGCAGTCCCCAAATCTGACAAACTGGTCATCCTAGGTGATTTTAACGCTAGGGTTGGCATAGACCATACAGCCTGGGAGGGGGCCATTGGCAGACATGGTATCGGAAAATGCAATAGTAACGGACTGCTCCTTCTCAGGACATGTGCCGCAAATGAACTACTCATTACAAACACAGCTTTCCGACTACCTGTCCGAAATAGAACCACATAGATGCACCCAAGGTCTCGCCACTGGCACCTCATTGACTATATTATCATCAGACGTAGGGATCGAGCGGATGCTATGGTAACGAAGAGCATGTGTGGTGCAGAATGTTGGACCGACCATCGACTTGTCATTGCCAAGCTAAACTTAAAGATCCAGCCCAAAATGCGCCCCCAGGGAAAGAAACGACCAAGGAGGCTAAATGTCTCTCAGCTGAAATACGAACCCATGAGAGGAGGCTTCCAGGAAGAGCTTGAGGGTAGACTGTCTGAGCTTCGTTTTGAAAAGAACGACATCGAAAAGAACTGGGCATCATTGAGAAACACACTCTTCGATACAGCTATTAAACACATTGGCCCACTCACGCGCAAGCATAAGGACTGGTTTGATGAGAACGATCTAGAAATACAGGGCCTTCTCGATGCAAAACATGAAGCGCACAGGGAATACCAGAGGGACACACCATCTCCGGCAGCAAAAGCTGCCTTCAATACTGCTCGCAAAGCTGTCCAGACCAGGCTTAGAGAGATGCAAGACTCCTGGCTCAGCAAAAGAGCTGACGAAATTGAGATGTTCGCCGAGCGTCATGACATCAAACGGTTTTACGAGGCACTGAAAGCTCTCTACGGCCCGCAGCCCTCTAGTAATACTCCAGTTCGCAGTGCGGATGGGGTACTGCTAACAGATAAGGTTCAGATTCTAGACAGATGGGCAGACCACCTCTGCAAAATACTAAACCACCCATCGTCCATAAATGAAGAGGCCAACCGGCGAATGCCGCAGGTGGAACTGAACCTGGCGTTGGATGAAGTAATTACTGAGGAGGAAGTCGACAGGGCAATCAGTTCACTATCTATAGGAAAAGCTCCAGGAGCTGATGCAATACCAGCAGAGGTATATAAGACAGCTGGCCCACCCCTCACCAGAAGGATCACTGAACTCTTCTGTCACATGTGGGCTGAAGGTAAAATTCCGCAGGAACTAAAGGACGCCTCAATCGTTCACCTATACAAAAGAAAAAGCAATCGTCAGGAATGCCACAATCATCGTGGAATATCGCTACTATCCGTAGCAGGCAAGATCCTAGCGCGCTTACTGCTAAACAGGCTCAACAAACACCTTGTACAAAGCCACCACCTCCCAGAAAGCCAATGTGGATTCAGAGCCGGAGAAGGAACAGTGGACATGATTTTTGCCGCTCGCCAAGTACAAGAGAAGTGTCGAGAGCAAAATCAGGCCTTGTACACCACATTTATTGATTTGACAAAGGCATTTGATACAGTAAACAGAGGAGGGCTGTGGGTGATAATGTCTAAGTTTGGCTGCCCCAACAAGTTCATAACAATGGTGAAACAGCTACACGAAGGCATGTGTGCTCGTGTACTGGACAGCGGTGCAATCTCTAAAACGTTTCTAGTATCAAACGGAGTAAAACAAGGATGTGTACTCGCCCCGACTTTGTTCAGCATGATGTTCGCGGCCACGATGACAGACGCCTTCAGATCCTTGGAGCTTGGAATACCCATAAAGTACCGCACAGATGGCAAATTACTCAATTCCAGAAGAATGAAGGCCAAAACCAAAGTGGCTGGAGACATAATCAGGGAACTTGTATTTGCTGACGACTGCGCTCTAATGAGCAACTCAGAACTGAACATGCAGGTTGGAATGGACCAGTTCTCTGCCGCATGCGCACATTTTGGCATGACCATAAAGGCCAAAAAAACAGAGGTCATGTACCAACCAGCACCAGGCATGCCGTACACAAAACCAGAGACTACAATCAGCGGGCAGACGTTGAATGCCGTAGACAAATTCACATATCTGGGCAGCACGCTGTCGAGATCTGTCAGCCTAGACGATGAGGTGGCAAGCAGAATAGCAAAGGCCAGCACAGCCTTTGGTAGAATGCGCTCGATGGTCTGGGCACGTCGTGGCATCAGCGTCAAGACCAAACTCAAAGTCTACCGTGCAACCATCATTCCAACCCTACTATACGCTTGCGAAAGCTGGACTGTATACTCTGGACATGCAAGGAGGTTAAACCACTTCCACACAGGTTGCCTGAGGCGAATATTCCACATCCGATGGCAAGATCGTGTCACTGACATCGAGGTTCTCTCGAGGGCTAACATGCCCAGCATCCATGCACTGCTAGAAAAAGCACGACTAGGATGGGCCGGACACCCCGTCCGTATGTCAGACGAGCGGCTCCCAAAGAAGCTTCTCTACGGCGAGCTGAGAGAGGGATGGCGCGAGAGAGGGCGCCCAAAGAAACGTTTTAAAGATGGTCTGAAGGACTCACTAAAAAGTTGCCAGATAGACATCGACACCTGGGAATGTCTTGCGAAAAACAGATCTGACTGGAGAAGCGCAGTCAAATCTGGTGTAGCTGCCGGTGAAGATGACCGTGTTGTGAATGCCCAGAACAGACGCGAGACGTGGAAATCCTGAGCAGCGGGAACACCATCCCCTTGTACAAATCTCGTGTGCCCGATATGTAACAGATGTTTTCGTGCTCGCATTGGTCTGTTCAGCCACATGCGCACCCACACCCAACAGGGAAATCTGTGACAAGGATGATGTCGGCGGTCCTCATCGACAACGATGGACAGCTATATTAGTATTAGTGGTGTTTATATCGTGAGATTGCCAGTCCTATATACGGCCTTTTCTAGTCGCCTGGCCCATCCTTCTTGGTAGGAAACAGTGGCCATATATGGGGACCATTGTGGCGTCTAAATGATTTCATTGAGTGACTAGTAGACCCATTAGAGATGTTCGTCGCCAGCTATGCGAGCAGTTCTCGCATTCCAAGACGGACATAACAGCCCCCAGCGATCGTTCGATCATATGACATTTTCTATCGCCACCAAAATGGGCGTCTGAGCAAATGACGCTCAGAACACTATAGTTTCTGGATTACTGGACGAACTGTTCTTCAGAGGACATTATGCCGTTGCGGGTCCTAACTTCGTTTACTTTGTCTTCTATCTTGGCCCAAGGTGGACTCATTTGTGATATTTTTTTCCGTCTGTATCATCGTGGATGTTGTTTCTGAATTCGAAGGAGTCGGACAAGCGCGATTGTTGTGTTCCCCGTGGTCGTTTTATGTCTCCTATGTACCAGACTGCTGTCGCTATGCTACAACGGTCATCCGTTCTCCGAAGCAAGTGACCAGCCCAGCGATGAATTACAGTGTCTGCGTGGGTAACTGCATCCTTTACCAATGACATCTGCCGTACTTCAGTGTTGTGTAGACCTTTCAAACATTGGTTGTGGGGAGTGAGGCCAATCAAACGCCTCTAGATGTCAATGGGGGTTCAGTGGAATTGATTGATACAGGATTACAAGCATGCAGAAAAGAGATTTGGTGAAAAGAAGAAAAAAAGAAGAAAGGAAAACAAAGAAGAATAAGCAGAAGAATAAGAAGAAGAAAAAGAAGAAGAAGAAGAAGAAGACCTTTCTGGGCGGATACTATTACTGGAATTTGGTGAAAGTGGAAGGTTGTCTTACAGTCTACCAAGCAGTTAGCAAGGATTGCTTCAAATAAGAGTGTCAGGGGACGGCGTGGGCTAGTAATTAAGTTATACGGCTCACAAGCTGAAGGTGCTGGGTTCGCTCCCCATCACAGCACCGACAGTTACCCCGGGGAAACAAACCCTTAGAAAATGCAGTAGGAAGCATACCCTCACATAAAATGCATCCAGATGTCGGATGCACTGGGCCGACAGGTGCAAAATAAAAACACAGTGCAACGCACACCACCTTGGGGAATAGAGAAATAAGGCGAACGCAACAAAGAAGTATTTTTTATTTAATGTTAGATGAAATGTTGCTCTATAGAGCCAAATGCTTTCAATAGTCGATAATTGTGAAGATTAAGGGGGTTTGGTACTCACGGGATGTTTCGGCATTCCAGTTTTCTCAATAATTATCCGACGAAGCGTTTTGCCCCATCTGGTCTAAAGTCTATAGAGAAATGATCAAAGCTCGAGCGGACGGTGGACATGGTGATGGATATCGTGCGAACAAACATCACAGTCCAGGTCAGTCTCAAAATCCTGCATCGACCGTTCAACAAGGCATCTTTCACAACCACTACGATCCGCCGCGGATTACTGAGGCGTTGAAATCTTTAATTTGACATCAGTACTCCCGGACCGCTGGTGTGGAAGATGTTCGTCTACTTTGCGAACAAACCTTTTGGTCCATTTGTTTGATCTGTCACTAACACGTTGATAGATATTCTTGAACAAATGGAGCGACGAGTATATTATCATTACATTAAAACTGATTATTAACTACGCGTGTATTTCAGACATAAGAGACTATTAGGTACCTTGACATTTGACTTTTCACTACTCGCTGACTTTTGATACCATTCTACTGAGTTCGAGCGATATGTCTAGTAACGTTAACAATAGTACACAATACTAGGAGTGCAGGAGTGAATAGGGAGGTTTTCATCGAAGGTTGCACAAGAAGATGAAAGTGAAGAGGAACACGTGCAAGAAAAAGAAGAATAATAACAAGAGGAAGAAGAGGTAGAAGAAGAACAATGAGAAGAGGACAAGAACACGAAAAAGATGATGAAGAAGAAGAAAAGGAAGAAGAGAAAGAAATAGTAGAAGGAAAGAAGAAGAGATGAAGAAGGTAAGATGAGGAGAAGAAGAAAGGAAGAAGAAGGACAGAAGAACAACAGAAGGACAAAAGAAGGACTGAAGAAAAACAGAAGAAGGCTAGAAGAAGGCAAAATCAAGGGAATAAGAAAGTAGGACAGAAGAAGTGATGAAGGAGAAAAGAAAAAAACACACATGCAGGGGGGATATAGTTCGTAAAACAATGAAAGAGAAGAAGGTTAATGGGCAAGACAGAAGGAAGAAAATGGAGTAAAAACGACGAAGAGAAATGGGGGGGGGGGGGGGGGTAGAGAAGAAGAGGAAATAAGGAGAATGAACGAGAATGCGATGAAAGAGGGACGACCGAAAAAGAATGAAGAGGAAAGATGAAGAAAGTATGGGGGCTGAAAGAGTTAGAAGATGGTAGAAGAGGAAAGAAAGGGAAATAAATGAATATAGAGGAAAATATAGGAAGAAGAAACGACGAAAGGGCAAGAAAGGAAAAGAAAGGAGATGCAGAAGACGGAAAGAAGGCAGACGGAAGATAGTTGAAAAAGTAAGAGGAAGAAGAAGGCAGAAAAGAAGATCCTCTGACAGCTAGCACCACTGAGCACGAGAAGAAACCCTTGGACAGCTAGCACTACTGAGCACGAGAAGAAACCCTTGGACAGCTAGCACTACTGAGCACGAGAAGAAACCCTTGGACAGCTAGCACTACTGAGCACGAGAAGAAACCCTTGGACAGCTAGCACCACTGAGCACGAGAAGAAACCCTTGGACAGCTAGCACTACTGAGCACGAGAAGAAACCCTTGGACAGCTAGCACTACTGAGCACGAGAAGAAACCCTTGGACAGCTAGCACTACTAAGCACGAGAAGAAACCCTTTGACAGCTAGCACTACTGAGCACGAGAAGAAACCCTTGGACAGCTAGCACTACTGAGCACGAGAAGAAACCCTTAGACAGCTAGCACTACTGAGCACGAGAAGAAACCCTTGGACAGCTAGCACTACTGAGCACGAGAAGAAACCCTTGGACAGCTAGCACTATTGAGCACGAGAAGAAACCCTTGGACAGCTAGCACTACTGAGCACGAGAAGAAACCCTTGGACAGCTAGCACTACTGAGCACGAGAAGAAACCCTTGGACAGCTAGCACTACTGAGCACGAGAAGAAACCCTTGGACAGCTAGCACTACTGAGCACGAGAAGAAACCCTTGGACAGCTAGCACTACTGAGCACGAGAAGAAACCCTTAGACTGCTAGTACGTCTACTGAGCACAAGAAGAAACCCTCAGACAGCTAGCACGTCTAATGAGCACAATAAGAAACCCTTGGACAGCTAGCACGTCTAATGAGCACAAGAAAACACCCTTGGACAGCTAGCAGGTCTAATGAGCACGATTAGAAACCCTTGGACAGCTAGCACGTCTAATGAGCACAAGAAGAAACCTTCAGACAGCTAGCACGTCTAATGAGCACGCCAAGAAACCCATTGACAGCTAGCATATCTAATGAGCACGAGAAGAAACCCTCAGACTGCTAGTGCGTCGACTGAGAACTAGAATTAACCCTAAGACTGCTAGCACGTCTACTGAGCACGACAAGAAACTCATTGACAGCTAGCACGTCTAATGAGCACGACAAGAAACCTTTGGACAGCTAGCACGTTTAATAGGCACGAGAAGAAATCCTCGGACAACTAGCACGTTTAATAAGCAAGTTCTCATCAAGGACAATGTATATGTGACAAATTAGATTAAGGAAGCCCTTAATTCTGGGTAGGATAAATTTTATTATTAAAACAGACATTACTACACTCAATGCAGACACAAAGGTATTCTTTCAAATAGGAAAGGTCATGATACTACGTTTTTTTTTGTTGTATCTGGCGGGTTTTCCACACTCCAGATCCTTGTACTCGGAGACTCATAATCTAGTTGTTCTTCTTTCTCTCTCTTTCTCTTTATTTCTCTCTATATTTCTCTCTCTCTATCCACACATGGATGTGGTTATCGATAATGATGGTTTATGTGGCTCGCTGGTTTTACACACTCCTCTAGATCCGTTATCGTAAATGCACTCAGCACCCTTCTATTAGCAGTCATCACACATTTACGTTGTCATTGTATGAGATCGTGCTACTGGCGTTTTCCGAACATATCCTCACTTCTCCGAGATGTATAACAATTTTAGTGAAAAAAATGAATAATTTAGTACTTCATTTTAATTTGTAATTTGTTGACAAATGTACTAATCTTGACCTTCTGGGGCCGTCCATGTATGATGGGGACCCAAAAGTGGAGCAAAGAATACGTACACGGAAACCTGTCAGACTTGACGTTTAAAACGAATAAGGCGTGTGCATGAAAATGGATACTCTTTCATTCAGGACTAAAACTGACAATTCAAAATAAAACAAGATGTCTACATCGAATTGTAGAAGAGAAAAATAAAAAAAATAAACAAAGTCTGTGGACCCAGCCTTAAATGGGTACCAGTTCAGTCCGGGAAATAAAGGCGGCCGGCGTGATGCTGACCACATCATCCACTAAGTGCCGTTTGTTACACAATAATTTGGGACTAACACTGTTTCTTTTAAAGTCTATTGACAGCGTTATTTCCACGATGAACCGGATTCTTCTTCTTCTTCTTCTTCGTACGCAGTCAGACAGTAACCATTATTTTTTCGAAAAAAGCGGCGGTCATCTTGAGGCTGTCGACACTGCCATAGAGCTTGTCTTGTGGTTCCACTGGTGATGGCCACATCTGCTCTCTCTGATCCTCGTATGTCGGGCAGTTCTGCAGCAGATGTTCAGCGGTCATTTTCCCGGTACCACACGGGCATTCGTCGGTTCCACCTATCTTCAATTTGTTGAATAGGTGGTACCTCAGTCTATTGTGGCCAGTGCGAAGTCTGAAGACAACGACCTGCTCTCTTCTGTTCAACTGGTAATATGCATCGTTTTTGGTGTAACCAGTATGTTCGGTTTCCTATTTGGTCATGTATCTGGCTTTAATAAGCCGTTTTGACTCTTCGTACGTAATACTAATATCTGTTTGTGGTAGTCTTGCACCTTCTTTTGCCAGTCTGTCTGCCTCCTCGATGCCTTGGATGTTGCAGTGTGATGGGACCCACTGTATCACTACCCTTTTTGGTGCGGACTGCTGGCATAGTTGACAGAGTACTGCTCTTAAATCATTAAGCTCAGCGTTTTTCTGGCTTTTTAGCGCTGTGACTACGACCAGAGCATCTGTAAGCAGGACTGTATGGCTTTCATTTTCTTTATGTGTCACCATTTCTTCCAATGCCGCCCTCAGTGCCTCTGCCTCCGCTCTGAAATTGCTTGTGTACTTACCAGTAGCGAATGACAGTGTTATTTTTCTGCCATTTGGTAGGTTCAGGAATGCTCCTGCCCCTCCGTTCTGTTTAATGTTTGTTACAGAACCGTCGGTGTATGCATGGGTCCAGTCCATGCTTGGATAGTTTTTCGATATAAAGCTTAGGGTAGTATCTCTCCTTTCTATTTCAGTCTATCAGTTTTTGTTTCCAATACCTGGTATATTTTCTACCACCTCTGGAAATATATGCTGCCTCCAGGTAGGTTTTCGTACAGTAGTGATGGGTTTTGGTGTTGTTAGTGCGTTTATGGGATCTTCGTGCATCTTTGCTTTGGCTATTTCTGCAAAGTTTCTCCGCTTTAGTTTCCCATTTCCCAAATTGTTTAGTTTCTGGTGCATTGTATGGTCAGTCAGTCTTCGGAGTTTCTCTGACTGCAGCTGGGTTCTGCAGTCTCTTCTATCGGTTATGGATTGCAGTTTTGTAATCTTTTCAAGTTCTACAATTGGCGTTGACTTCATGCCTCCTGTTATAACTCTCATGGATTGGTTTTGAAGTTTGCTAACTTTATCGAAGTTCGCCTTTGCTGCTGTTGTCCATGCCGCAATGCCATACTCGAGAACTGGTCTCACTCTTCCAGTGTACAGTTTCTTTAGTATGCTTTCGTCTGCTCGTCAGCTTGTGCCAGCAAGTTTCCTCATGATTGCCATTCTTTCTCTGGCTCTCATTCGGTTTCTCTGGATCTGACCTTTCCATGTCAAGCGCCGATCAAATGTCACTCCCAGATAGTTTGGGTTGTCATTTGGCTGCAGGAATTTGCCATTTAGGCTTAATTTGGTGCTTTGTGGTTTGATCGAAAGCGAGAATATTGTGCATGTGGTTTTCTCCTCGTTTATTTTGACCAGCCATGAGTTCTCCCACTCTTCCAGCGATTTTAGGGCCTGCTGTATCCGATTTCTTGCTATGGTGAGATTCTTTTCAGAGGTCCACATAGCCAGATCGTCTGCAAACATTGAGCTATGGACTCTTCTTGGTATATTCTCTGTAATGTCGTTTATATACACCAGGAAGAGTGTGGGTGACAGTACTCCCCCTTACGGTACTCCCTGCTCGAGTGTCACCTTTTTGCTCATCTGCCCTTGTACTTGGACTCTGGCCGTTCTTTGTTTGAGGTAGTGGTTGATCCACTTGTACATTCTCCCACAAACTTCACTTCTCCTTAGCTTGACTCTAAGTCCGTCTTTTCAGACTGAACCGGATTCATTTCCAGAATGTCTATTAGCGAACTTAGGAAAATAAAAGTCTCTCCTATTGTTCTTGCAACTCAGTTTCTAGCAAGAGACAACTCTGCCGAGAAAACATAACAGAAAACTAGAGATAGACAGAGAGAGAGAGAGAGAGAGAGAGAGAGAGAGAGAGAGCGAAAGAGACAAAGATATAAGAGAGAGAGAGAGAGAGAGAGAGAGAGAAAGAGAGAGAGGGAGTTGTTTCACAACTCGATATGCGTGACCCATCTACAATCTAATCTGGTTCCACAACTCGATGTGTGTTACCCGATTACAATCTACTCTGGTTCCACAACTCAATGTGTATTACCCGAATACAATCTACTCTGGTTCCACAACTCAATGTGTATTACCCGAATACAATCTACTCTGGTTCCACAACTCAATGTGTATTACCCGAATACAATCTACTCTGCTTCCACAACTCAATGTGTATTACCCGAATACAATCTACTCTGGTTCCACAACTCAATGTGTGTTACCCGAATACAATCTACTCTGGTTCCACAACTCAATGTGTGTTACCCGAATACAATCTACTCTGGTTCCACAACTCAATGTGTGTTACCCGAATACAATCTACTCTGGTTCCACAACTCAATGTGTGTTACCCGACTACAATATACTCTGGTTCCACAACTCAATGTGTGTTACCCGAATACAATCTACTCTGGTTACACAACTCGATGTGCGTGACTCGGCTACAATCTAGTTTACTCGTAATTAGACATTCAGCCACATTAGCCGAACTTGACAGCTCCCCATAGCAGATAAGGCAATAACCTTTGATATTGAAATTTCGTTCGTGGTTTTGTTCTATCCCAGACTAGTAAGCTAATCTATTTGCCACACAATATTACCTGAGATTATATGTCCTTCGCCTTTGTTCTACGACAGTATGGATTACCTGGATAAGATAGATTATCGAAGATCAAGTATGGCAAGCATAATATGTCATTTTATGTAGAAGAAGATCAAGTGTGTCAGGTATAATAGGACAAGTTATGCAGGAGAAGGTCAAATGTGGCAGGTACACTAGGTCAGGGTAAGTAGGAGAAGATCAAGTGTGGCAGGTACACTAGGTCAGGGTAAGTAGGAGAAGGTCAAGTGTGGCAGGTACACTAGGTCAGGGTAAGTAGGAGAAGAGCAAGTGTGGCAGGTAACTAGGTCAGGGTATGTAGGAGAAGATCAAGTGTGGCAGGTATAATAGGTCAGGGTAAGTAGGAGAAGATCAAGTGTGGCAGGTACACTAGGTCAGGGTATGTAGGAGAAGATCAAGTGTGGCAAGTATACTAGGTCAGGGTATGCAGGAGAAGATCAAGTGTGGCAAGTATACTAGGTCAGGGTATGCAGGAGAAGATCAAGTGTGGCAAGTATACTAGGTCAGGGTATGTAGGAGAAGATCAAGTGTGGCAAGTATACTAGGTCAGGGTATGCAGGAGAAGATCAAGTGTGGCAAGTATACTAGGTCAGGGTATGTAGGAGAAGATCAAGTGTGGCAAGTATACTAGGTCAGGGTATGCAGGAGAAGATCAAGTGTGGCAAGTATACTAGGTCAGGATATGCAGGAGAAGATCAAGTGTGGCAAGTATACTAGGTCAGGGTATGTAGGAGAAGATCAAGTGTGGCAGGTACACTAGGTCAGGGTAAGTAGGAGAAGATCAAGTGTGGCAGGTAACTAGGTCAGGGTATGTAGGAGAAGATCAAGTGTGGCAGGTATAATAGGTCAGGGTAAGTAGGAGAAGATCAAGTGTGGCAGGTATACTAGGTCAGGGTATGTAGGAGAAGATCAAGTGTGGCAGGTAACTAGGTCAGGGTATGTAGGAGAAGATCAAGTGTGGCAGGTACACTAGGTCAGGGTATGTAGGAGAAGATCAAGTGTGGCAAGTATACTAGGTCAGGGTAAGTAGGAGAAGATCAAGTGTGGCAGGTAACTAGGTCAGGGTAAGTAGGAGAAGATCAAGTGTGGCAGGTAACTAGGTCAGGGTATGCAGGAGAAGATCAAGTGTGGCAGGTATACTAGGTCAGGGTAAGTAGGAGAAGATCAAGTGTGGCAAGTATACTAGGTCAGGGTATGCAGAAGAAGATCAAGTGTGGCAGGTACAGTAGGTCAGGGTAAGTAGGAGAAGATCAAGTGTGGCAGGTATACTAGGTCAGGATATGCAGGAGAAGATCAAGTGTGGCAGGTATACTAGGTCAGGATATGCAGAAGAAGATCAAGTGTGGCAGGTTTAAAAGGTAATTTTATAAAGGGACGATCAAGTATGGCAGGTATGCTAGGTATGGTTAGGCAGAAAAAGATCAAGTATGTGGGTGTACACACAATATGTCAGTGTATACAGGTAAAATGCAGGTATGCCAGGTATAATAGTTCAGGTTGTGCAGGAGAAGCTCAAAGTGTGGAGGTGTACACACAATTTGTCAGTATATGCAGGTGAAGATCAGGTATGCTAGGTATAATAGGTCAATGTATATGCAGGAGAATATGTATCGACAATAAAACACAATGATGTAGGATGGAAAGTGAAATAGAAATGCCAATAGTAGAAAATGCTTTGAGTTGTGGGTGGTATAAAGAGAAACTATGTTTGAAGTAGTGGACAGGGACATTTGATTTCAGATGGCGAAAAGAGAAATTGGGTTTAACGATGTGGAAAGAGAATTGAATTTATTTAGTTGTAGATAAATTGAATTTAGTTAGTTCATCGAGAAATTGAGTTTGAAATAGCCGAAAGAGATATTATCTTTTAGGTAATGGAAAGAGAATTTGAGTCTAGGTAGTGAAATTGTAATTGAGTATTGGAAAGAGAATTTGAATCAAGGTAATGGTAATAGTAAATTGGTTTTGGGTAGTGGAAAGAGAAAATGAGTCTAGGTAGTGGAAACAGTAACTGGGTTTTGGGTAGTGGAAAGAGAATTTGAGTCTAGGTAGTGGAAACAGTAACTGGGTTTTGGGTAGTGGAAAGAGAAAATGAGTCTAGGTAGTGGAAACAGTAACTGGGTTTTGGGTAGTGGAAAGAGAATTTGAGTCTAGGCAGTGGAAACAGTAACTGGGTTTTGGGTAGTGGAAAGAGAAAATGAGTCTAGGTAGTGGAAACAGTAACTGGGTTTTGGGTAGTGGAAAGAGAATTTGAGTCTATGTAGTGGAAACAGTAACTGGATTTTGGGTAGTGGAAAGAGAATTTGAGTCTATGTAGTGGAAACAGTACAGTAACTGGATTTTGGGTAGTGGAAAGAGAATTTGAGTCTAGGTAGTGGAAAGAGTCATTGGGCTTTGGGTAGTAACAAGAAAAGGGATAATTTGTGTAGTTAAATAATATATTGTGTTTCTGGTAGTTGAAACAGAATAGAGATTGTGGCTAGTGGAAAAATAAGTTGGGTGTTGGATAGTGAAAGGAGAACTGAGATTTTACGTATTAGAAAGAGAAATTTGATTTTGCGTAGGTGAAAAGGAATTACATTTTAAGTAGCGGATTCAGAGATTCGGTTTTGAAAAGTAGCAATAGAAATTTGCTTTCAGACATATCTATAGCATTAATGGAAGGATGGCCCAGTATTTAATATATCGGCCTCATATTCAGAAAGACACAAATTCCGTCCCCGGTAAGCAACTGTTTTTTTCTTCAAAAACTGAGATTCAGACAAGAACAGCGATTACCATGGCTGCTCTGAGCAAACCGAGGCCCCTATGGAGGGACAAGAACATCAACCGGAAATCCAAGTTGAGTTCAATGTATGCACTTGACATTTCCGTGTACCTTGTCGCGTGCGAAACTTGGACTGTGACAGCATTAATAGAGCCGAGAATTAGTGTAATCGAGATGTCTACGTGGAATCCTCAGCCATTCGTATCTAGACCACCTCACGAATAAAGCCGTACGGGAAACCATTAAGAGAGTGGTCGGTCAATATAACGACATTTTGATTATGGTAAAAACAACATGCAAGTTCACATGGAAATGATATGTTTCAAGGTCTTCTGGGTAGACCAAGACGATGCTGCAAGGAACTGTGCTAAGAAAGCGTAAGAGAGACAGACAGAAAAACAGATGGTAAACAACATCAGAGAGTGGACGGGAAGGTACATAGCTAGAACAAATATCCTGAAACAAAACCGAGTGGTGTGGCGGTAACTGATCCAACAATCTGTAGTAGTGGTGCCCCAATAACCTGTCAGGTTACAGGACTGATGATGATGATGATGATGATAGGAAATCGAATATTAGAAACTATAGTTGGGGATGAAGTTGTAGAGATGTTATTATATGAGGGCTCAGATTGTGTGATATGGTATATAAAGGTTGTCCTATAGTTAATATTGTCGTTGGGGATGAAGTGTTAATTAATACGGTATAGCCATAAATCAGGGATCTATGTTAGCGTCTGTACTCGATAGTTCACGAACTATCATTTATTATTGTGCGGTCTCTGTCCTAAGTCGCATTCAGTAATTCACACATTCTTGGCCATTCACTGAATTCTACTACACATAACGTATTGTTTTGGTTTTCGAGAACACTGTATTGGATAATTATGTGATTTGTTGGGTGTTTTCGATTGTTCTTTGTCCAATAAAATATATTGTGGCTGTAAAATATGAATTGTATGGTTTCTATTTTAGCTCTGTATATTTTTACTTAGAATGTGAAGTGTGAAAGAGAATCAAGACAAACATATACATTAACTCGCGTTATTTGTGCGTCGGTCACAGTTCTGCTTGATTTGTTGATCGCTTTCGTCACACGTCAAGAATTTACATTTGACATTAGTCTTATTCGATCTGTACTTCTACAGGGGCGGATGTCTGTGTGCAGGTTCCAGCTATTGCGCGGGGGTAAATGTAGCCGGGTGGAGGATTTCCAGTTTAGCGGGCTAGGCTGGAGCAACTTATTATTCTGCTGCGTTTGGGACAAGTGCCGCGAAGAGCGGTTAATCGATGTAGGAGTCCACCTTAATAAAAGTAAACACTAGAGCAAAGTAGACCCGCAGTCTCTTGTGTCATCTATGGTGCTCTAAAAAAAAACACGTAACCTTGGCCGGTGTTATGCCACTCCATAGTCGATCTTACGACATGCTTTCTGTGGAGCAGGGGTGCTATTCTTGCCCTTGTCATGCACAAAATCCCCGGTAGACCACATCTGGCCAAGATATGTGAAGTCAAAGGCTGGTTGTATGGAAACCCCCGCTTATATTGTCACATATGTTGACCTTCGCATGCACTGTTATTTTTATACTGAGAGTAATGGGGCTATTGAAAGCCAACGCAAATTCACACAATTATGTTATTATCAAGGGGACTTTTAAATTGACTTTACATTATTTTCATATTTCACTAAGGTTATTTTATTAATGTCCATCAGTATTACATAATATTTCTTCATTATTACATAAAGTGAATTTGATTTCTCAATTTATAGGTACCTGACATGCAGTTAGATAAGACAATGTGAAAAAGAAGTGAACTCGCCACTTCGCCTACATAACATGCCTGGACTTTACACTATGGAGATTAACCCGTCACCCTGACGACAGTGTCTGACACGGGAAAACCTTTTCCTGTACGACGGAGACTTGTATAAACTGAGATAAAATCAAATCATTGCTGAGCATTACGTAAAAACAGAGAAAGGGACGTAATTTATCAGCGTCATGTGGAGAACTCTACACAGGGAGCGAACACTTTTGAGGTGAGACGAGAAAACAATAGCAAACGAGGCAACTATTCACTACATGACAGATACAACATTAACGGCTATCTCGTTCAACATTATCACAACAGCTCTTGACAACTCACTTCTAGAGCTTCAAACTTCATACTTTGATTCAGAAATTTAATGAACTACATCCTGTTGATCTTTACCCGATGCCTCGTCAATTATATTTGATTCTCATAATGTGCCTGCCTTTCACGTGCTCTTTTAAGTTTACTTTTAACAAAAAATAACGATCAATCTGAACTGACGCAAGAAGTATTAATTTGCGATATAGGTAATTATGTTATTGTTCTGTTTTCATTCCAAGTTATTCAAATAACAAGCACGTATTCTGTCAGGTTCTTAAAAAAAAACACATTCTTTTTGTTTATCATAATTCAATGCAAGATAGTATATGTCAGCGGTCGTTTAATGGGGAGAGATGTATCAGGTCATAGGAGGATGCTAGATACTTAACTCTTTCAGGACTTGATTCTTTTTAGGTTTGGACCAAATTAATTTTCAGCTGTAGAAAGATTTCACTGCATCCCTTTTATAACTAACTATTACACAACATATCATAAACAAATATAGTACTCATTATATATCATTGTAAAGAAAAATGGAATAAGACAATGAAAATAGCAGTAAATTGATGATATTTAATTATTTAAACGAATAAACATGTTGTACAAAAAAAATCATTTTAGGGGGAGGAAAAATGTATGAGTCAAAATATTGTAACTCACCATTCTTTTTCAATGGTCTGAATTGTTGATTTCAATTTGTCTAGTAATTTTGTAGAAAAGTATCCAAACTCCCTCAACTCAAAACACTGTTTATTTGATGCATTTATCTCCAAAATTTTTGAAATTAGGTACATTTCTCCTCAATGACCAAAATCAATTAAAATATTTACAAATTCACAACTTCCCTAATTTTTTTCCATTATTTCCATAAGTTTTTTGTTTTGTTCAGCACAGCTGTGCTTATCTTGTGTGGTATTATCTAAAACTTGATTTAGCACACATATGCGGCTTGTGCGAACAGCCTGTGCAGTAATAACTGCTTCGCTTTCTTTTCTTTTTTTTCTGAGCAGCACAATGTACGCATGACGAGTCTTTTCCATCATAGTCACTGAGATGGGCTGCATCCTGGTATCTATCAAGTTCCATGTTCATTGGTTTTCTCCTTGGCTTAGATAATAGAACAGCCTGAAGGCTGCTATGTGTCTCTGCTCCGACTAACTGACAGAGTTCCCCTATCAGGATATCCTTGAAGTCCGCAAAGGGCAAAGGCTTGTCGGTGTGAGGTCGGCTCACGGTGTACACAATGTGGGCATTGAGTTGAGTAATTTCCATCACCCACATAAACACTTTCTTCCACCACTTGACTATTTTTCTTGTGTGGTTTCTTTGCTCATATGTGGCACTTCCACATGTTGTAACCAGCTAGCAAGGCTTAGATTTCTTATCTCTCCAGCAGACACACATAACCTTTTCCTCATCGTTCATAAACCACTTTGTTTGATTCAGGAATATCTTCCTGTTCTTTATTTCTGATGGAAAACTTCGTCTGTTTACATTTAGAGTTCCAGTGTTGTGGTTGTTTCTCTGTCGTAAAAACTGAACAAGAGGCAGGGAAGAATAGTACCTGTCAGCAAACAAATGGTGATATCCTGTGATGCCTTCCAGTAATCTGTCAAAAACGTTAATAGCATGATAAGAATTTGAGTCCATTCCAGGTTGTAAGCTGCATCAGTCCATAGCAATCAGGACGGCCAGAAACTGTAACAAAGCATTCCTATCAAGTGGTGCCCATTTGCTGAACGTTAAATGTTTTCGTATTGGATGATAAAGAGATGCATCTCTGCTTTTTGGATTTGGAGAAAGCATTTGATAAAGTTCCTTGGAACAAACTCTGGGAGTGCCTGACAAGGAAGAACATCCCAGGACCCCTGATCTCTGCCATACAGAGTTTCTATAAAACATGCATAAATTATGTGCGGATATCAAATCAAAAGTCAGGAGAGTTCAAGACCACTAGCGGAGTAAGACAGGGGGACATTCTATAACCGTACCTTTTCATACTCCTCATGGATGAAGTCATCAAAGCCTGCAAGGAACTGACAAAAAAGTGTGAAGTAGGGTACTGGAAGATAAGACCAAGTTACATATCGGAACTAGCATTTGCAGACGATGTGGCTTTTATCACGAAAACCGAAGCACATCTCCAGATCAACTTGCAGGTCTGGGAAGAAGAGTTGAAGAAGAGAGGAATGCACATCAGCAACTCCAAAACAAAAACCATGGTGATCGCCAGAGATGAAAAGAGACATCAGATAACCTTGTGAACACGAGCACTGGAGCAGGTCAGCAACTTTAAATATCTAGGAGTGGTAATAGACAGCAGGGGAGAAATCAAAGAGGAGTTAACTGCACGAAGGGCAGCAGCAGGTAGACTGTTCCATGCAATAAACAGAGGTTTCCTCAGTAGAAGAGAAATAAGTAGGAAAACAAAGATGGATGTATACCGCTCGACCTATGTGCCTGTCCTGACATATGGATGTGAGTCATGGGCCATGACTACAGGCCAAGAAAAGCAATTACAAACTTCAGAAATGAGGTACCTAAGAAACGCGGTTCAGGTGAAGAAAAGAGACAAGATCCGTAACCAGACAATATGTAGCAATCTTGAAGTTCAACCCCTGCAGACACGAGTGGAGCAGTCCCAACTACAGTGGTTTGGCCATGTCTGTAAAATGGAAGAAGATCGGATTCCAAAGCGGTCATGGGAGATCAAAAGTCAAGGACGCAGACCTCGAGAACGTCCCAAAGTACGTTGGGAAGACAACATACGACAGTCCCTAAGTTATAGAGGGATGGATTGGAAAGAGGCCAGGAAAAAGACGGCGGATAGAGCAGTGTGGCGTTCTCTTTGGCAAACCTCTACACCTCACGGTAGAAGAGGAGCGACTAAGTAAGTAAGTAAGTATTCATGTCAAGTTTCTGCTGGGCATACTCATTATCATTTGTTATGAGGTTGTCAACAATTGGTTCTATCAACAAGGAGAGAAAGCATTGAAGAGGTGAGCACGTTTGCTCTTTTAGTCTGTTGTTTGCTAATCCTTGAATAGTGCCACCTTTAACACTGATATTAGGATGAATGTGAATTTCATCGATCTTTAATGAAACAAATTTTCTGTCGACCTCTAACTGTAAAGTATTGTTCCTCAAATACGCAAGATGGGAATATTAATCCAAAGCAAGATTGTCAAATAATGACAAACACGCAGTCAGTTTCCGAAGATATGACTTATTTGGTAGAACAAGGACACTGTCTCAAATAAAATCATATGCCTGAGATGATAACAGGTACAGTTGGTCACACCACAACAACATTTCAGAACTATCATGTTTTCGTTTTCCGTAAACTAACTTTAACTGTCCAAAGAAAAATTGTACACTGCGAACATGCCTTTCATTTGTATCATCACTGTGGTCTTGCAATAGAGATCTTCCTTTCCAAATGTTTTATTTCGAAACCCCTGAACAGTCATTAATATCTCTAAACTGACTCAAAAAGTTGTCCAGCTTAGTCCATTTGTCTACTTTAGATGTAGATGAAATTATGGAACAGAAGACTGAAGTTTTAATTTCTGTTTCATCACAATATATTTAGACAGTTAAATCAAAATTATTCTTCACTGCAATGATAATCTTTGGACATTCTGAAGCATCAATGATGTAGAATGTTACTGCATGCTGAGACTTAACAATAATGCAAGCAAGCTCGGCAGTATGTTTGTCAATTTTTTTGCACAAATATTTAAAAGACGGTATAAAATCATCTTCATGAAATTTCGTTAAAGCGTTATCATCTCGACAGCTAGCTCATTTTCTCTCTCTTTTTGGGTTTTTCTCTTTTTTACCTGAGGCTCTGACAAAAATGCTGGTAGATTTTGAAAAATCGAAGGGACTCCATCTTCACTGTGTTTTGGAGTGTGGAATTTTAACTACAGACCAATCATCACCATTTATACGTATCTTCGTGTAAAACATCATGTGAGGTAAATAGATTTATACACAGACCAGAATATCGGGTATACTTATAGTCCTTCCTTGGAATGGTACTAATCCATATAGCCTTTCGAACTTCATCACTTGGAAAGCGGAATACACTAGTATTTTACAACCTGGAACACAATATTCCCATGGCATTCTCAATTATTTCCACTGGTGACGTAAAATATCCACTGGTTGTATACAGACTCTGTAGAGCCTTCTACACAAGTATAATGAAATCAACTTAAGTTAAGAACACAATATATCCACAGTAATAGATATGAATACACGCTTTGAAATATCGATAGAACAGAAGTGCATTTCTACCGCCTCCTGACAGAGTTGTGTTTTCCTAATTTGATCCTTGTATTGGGCCTTATTAAGGGTGGTCGTGGTGTAACTCGCCTTACCGGCACGCCCCAGTCGAACCAACTGTAAATGTGTATTTCGCTTATCGTTAGGAAAGAAAGGACGGCAAGGAATGTATCAGGTTGTGGCCTTTCTCAATGAAATATCTAGCGCTTAATCTACGACAGGAGTCTATGTAATGGGACGACATTGATTCACTAGGTTCTCTCCATCATCTTCTCCTTGTTCTTCTTCTTCTGTTTCTTCTTCTTCACAATGTTCAGCTCGGGGTTAAAAAGGAATCAACCAACACTCTTCAAGAAGACCTGTGTTTTTTGTGATTTTTCTGTCTAATTTTCTCCGTTGTCTTTCACGAATCTGTCTCTTGGTCTCTTCTTCATCTGCTCGTTTACCTCCCTTTGCCTTTTCATACATGGACGTTCGGCAACAGAGACCGCCTGGCTACACTGGGTTGGGGGCTAACGCTATCCTACTACACCTTATTTTTAAGATTTATATTTTCACATGTCCTTGTCCTGTTCTCTTTCGTAAGTTGTGATTCTCACCCATGTAGAACCATTACAGGCCCAACATGCTCAGGGGTTTGTTGACCATGTCTAAACTTACAGGCCAACCATCTTTCTCGGGGATTTGTTGACCATGTCTAACCTTACAGACCCAACATTTTTCTCAGGGGTTTGTTGAACGTGTCTAACCTTACAGGCCGAACATGTTGAGGGGTTTGTTGACCATGTCTAGCCTACAGACCTAGCATGTTTCTCAAGGGTTTGTTGACCATGTCTAACCTACAGACCTAGCATGTTTCTCAAGTGTTTGTTGACCACGTCTAACCTTACAGACCTAATATGTTTCTACAGGGTTTGTTAACCATGTGTTACCCACAGACCTAGCATGTTTCTCAAGGGTTTGTTGACCATGTCTAACCTACAGACCTAGCATGTTTCTCAGGGGTTTGTTGACCATGTCTGACCTACAGACCTAGCATGTTTTTCATGGGTTTGTTGAACATGTCTTACCTTACAGGCCCAGCATGTTGAGGGGTTTGTTAACCATGTCTAACCTTACAGACCTAGCATGTTTCTCATGGGTTTGTTGACCTTGTCTAACCTTACAGACCTAGCATGTCTCTCAGAGGTTTGTTGACCATGTCTAACCTTACAGACCTAACATGTTTCTCAGGGGTTTGTTGACCATGTCTAACCTTAGAGACCCAACATGTTTCTCGGGGGTTTGTTGACCATGTCTAACCTACAGACCCAACATGTTTCTCGGGGGTTTGTTGACCATGTCTAACCTACAGACCCAACATGTTTCTTGGGGGTTTGTTGACCATGTCTAACCTACAGACCCAACATGTTTCTCGGGGGTTTGTTGACCATGTCTAACCTACAGACCCAACATGTTTCTTGGGGGTTTGTTGACCATGTCTAACCTACAGACCCAACATGTTTCTCAAGGGTTTGTTGACCATGTTTAACCTACAGACCCAGCATGTTGAGGGGTTTGTTGACCATGTCTAACCTACAGACCTACCATGTTTCTCAGGGGTTTGTTGACCATGTCTAACCTACAGACGTAGCTTCTTTCTCAGAGGTTTGTTGACCTTGTCTAACCTTGCAGACCTAGCATGTATCTCAGGGGTTTGTTGACCATGTCTAACCTTTCAGACCTAGCATGTTTCTCAGGGGTTTGTTGACCATGTCTAACCTTAGAGACCCAACATGTTTCTCGGGGGTTTGTTGACCATGTCTAACCTTAGAGACCCAACATGTTTCTCAGGGGTTTGTTGACCATGTCTAACCTACAGACCTACCATGTTTCTCAGGGGTTTGTTGACCATGTCTAACCTACAGACCTAGCTTCTTTCTCAGAGGTTTGTTGACCATGTCTAACCTACAGACCTAGCATTTATCTCAGGGGTTTGTTGACCATGTCTAACCTATAGACCTAGCTTATTTCTCAGGGGTTTGTTAACCATGTCTAACCTTCAGACCTAGCATTTATCTCAGGGGTTTGTTGACCATGTCTAACCTACAGACCTAGCATGTTTCTCAGGGGTTTGTTGGCCATGTCTAACCTTACAGACCTAGCATGTTTCTCAGGGGTTTGTTGACCATGTCTAACCTTGCAGACCTAGCATGTATCTCAGGGGTTTGTTGACCATGTCTAACCTTTCAGACCTAGCATGTTTCTCAGGGGTTTGTTGACCATGTCTAACCTTAGAGACCCAACATGTTTCTCGGGGGTTTGTTGACCATGTCTAACCTTACAGATCCAACATGTGTCTCGGGGGTTTGTTGACCATGTCTAACCTACAGACCCAACATGTTTCTCAAGCGATGACGCCATAAATTCTTTTCAAATTTCTTTTAACAATTTTGCCTCTTTTTTCTTAAAAAGTTTAACATCGCATTGCAGTTGAAGATCCTTTTCTTTGAACGTCTGTTTATCATGTTATAGTTTCAAATAGATTTTAGAATAACAAATATCACTCTTGCGTTGTGTGCACTGTATTATACAAGCATAGTCGAATGCGACGACGGTCTTCATGTATGATCTCCCTTAGGAATGTGAAGCTCTCAATATCATCCCATTGGTGCTCCCATTGTTGGGGGGAACGTGTTATTGGCTTCATTTAATTTTACAACTGTTTCACAACTAGCGTATCATACGTCTTCAGCAGTTGGAGCCTACTGTAAAATTATGAGAGTTATGTCATCTGCAAAGCGTAAGTCTTTCATCTGTTTAAAGACGGTCCACATAATTACTTTTCTCTCATGGGCTAAGTTTCTTTCATAATCCATTTTACTGCTAGCTGAAACAGAAACCATGATAGAAAACAGCTCTTAGGAACCCCAGATTTATTGTTCAGTGATAATGTGAATTGTTCCTGTTGCGGAACTGTGTACATCATGTCCCCGCTTTCCTTTATTTTATCATTGATCAATTTTTGCTGGATCCAGAAGTCGTTTCCAAAGTGTAATCCTATTCAAGCTATCTAAAGATTTGTCATAGTCAACACAGTTAATGTACAAACTTCTATTATAACTGTTTTCCAGTTATACGCAATATGGATATTTGTTCTACACATGGCTTGTTATATTTAGCACCTACTTGTTTGTCTCTTAACTTGGATACTACTCTCTTTTTCAGCCTTTAAAACATGTGTATAAATTTACCTAGCATTAACAAATTGAAAAATTCCTTCGTTATATTGACATTCTTGTAAATCACATTTCCTTGGCAGTTTGATCATGTAGCATTATCATCAGTTTTTGTTTGAACGTTTTCATTGCCCTCAGTTACTCCAATAGAAGTGTAAAGCTTTTTGAAAGATTTTCCCATGTCTACTTGAGCAAGTAGTCCATCCTGCTATGCATATGTTCCATTTTTTAGAAGCCTAATTGCTTCCTGGATTTCTTCTTCCAATTATTTCGTTCATCGTGTTTTCCTTACTGAAAAATGTGTTATTTTTCTTCTCAATTCTCTTCTACTGGAGCTCTTGCTGTTGATATTTTCCTGACAGTATTCTGAAAGTGTCAAACATGCCCTCAAGTTTCTTCTTCCATCCCTGTGTCCTACCCAGACTATCACTGGGGCATCTCGTGTTTATCTTAATGCTCTCGTCTAACTTAATGCTCTCGTCTGCCTTAATGTTCTTGTCTATCTTAATAAACGTCTTCATTCCCTTTCACCGAAAACTTCTTTGCTCCATCCCATCCAAAACTACTTTCCTCCATTCCACCCAAAACTTCTTCCCTCCATTTCACCCAAAACTTCTTCCCTACATTTCACACAAAACTACTTCGCTTCATTTAACCCAAAACTTCTTCGTTCCTTTTCACTCAAAATGTTTTTATTCCATTTCACCCAAAACATTTTCGCATACTGTTTTCCAGACCTGCTGGTACTGTTCACAATTTTAATTAATGCCAACTGTTATGTCTACTCGTTCTAGTGATTGAAATGTTTTACTGAATGTGATTTATCATATCCTTATCCCCCAACATGAAAGGATATGTTCACTGTCACCTTATAAGAACATTGCCAAGGGTGAGTATAGAGATTGTTCTTGGGGCTAACAACCACTTCATGATCAAATGTGCCATTATAACAAGCACCTTGAGGTTCAGATACAGACTTCCTGTAAAGCCTATACTTCATATCGGAACAAATGACTGCAAATTCTTAGAAAGGCTTCTTTTTAAAAGGGGCCAGCTGCGCGGTGGCCTACGGTACACATTGGAGCGAACAGGATAACTTAATTATAGGTATGTTGATTTGAATTGGTTTGTATCTTCGTAGTCTAGGGATAAACTTCGGCCAACACTAGGTTTTAATCTGAAGCCACGTCTGCTCCTTTGTATAGCCCAGCATTCTATGAAGAGTGTGTACTACATTTAATTTGATGATCATTCTAGTTTATCGTGCCATCCTCTGGATTATAGTCATGTTTCTGTTTGATATGTTTGAAGTTTCTTCAAAGAGAACATGTTTCCCCCAAATACTATGTGGTTCCCTGCTAAACACACATAACATTTTGTTTTTATATTTGCAATCATTATTCTATGACCTTTAATTGTTTCTTTACTCCATTTATTCTATCCTTTTTTAACATTAACATATGCCTTCCCTATCGATATATCTCTTGATGGTGTAAATCATCTAATACATATTACTGTTTCCCTATGGTTGTTAGAAATGTTGTTTTTTTTAAATTAACTGTTGGACGGTTAAATCGTATGATGTTTAGTTTTGATCTTGTATTTTATGTGGTCGTAAATGATTTCATGATAACTTTTGACCCATATGTATGCCACTCATTAAGAGTTCTCTGGACTTCTTGAGCTAGTATAAGGATTACTCTTTCACTGTCTGATACTTTCTCATCTTCGTGATTTGCATACATAATTGTTTCTCCTGGTGTGAGCTGTATTGTACATGGTTGTACCAATCTTATTACACTAAGTACTATGATGTTAATGTTATATTTTACCAGTGCACTTACAATTTAAGATATTTTGTCCGCCTACCGCATTGTTCTTACATTCCAGGCATCCAGCCTGACGGACCTTCGTTTTAAAAGTGAGGTTCACCTCAAACCATTTCTCTTTCGTGTTAGGCGTATCTGCCATATTGACAAGATTGAAGGACCTTTCTTTTTTAAGGACAGCTCGTTATATAAATTGATATGCGTGATGTATATCAATAAAGTATTTAACTGGTGATGGACTTGTCTTATCGATTCAACCCTCATGAAGGCTATAAACAAGCCATAGCGGAATTACTCACGGAATGGTTCTCACATAATTTGATCTGTAAAGCAATAGTCCCCTTTGTCGCTGAAGAGGATAGGGATGATAAAATCTATTTTCACCAACTGCTATCAGACATTGACATCCAAAAGATAAACACACAAATTATAAATGAGAGTGATCAGATGTTATATCTACACGTCTTTACTGTATGCCGTAGAAAGGCAGACGAGTAACACAATTGGAGATTGGCCTATTTCATTTGATACGTGTATATATATAATAATAGTGCTAGTCTCACAGAAGCAAAGCAAAACAATTAAGGAAACCTTGGAGAAATTATAGACACAAAGAGGATTAGTTCTTAATATCAGAGTCATACAGTTATGATGTTTACTCATTTCAAAATTAATAACGCAATATTGAAAAACAATACTGGAAAAAAAGTTGTGATTGCAAATGTGTCACAGAAAACAACGCAGAAATGATAACAATATCAGGAGCTGGAACAGAAAAAGCCTGATAGATTGCACCAGGAAGAGATCAGAACATAGTATTCGTAAACTGTGATAAATATATCATAAAAGTACCGTAATATTATAATAAAAGCTCTCTTAACACTGTCATACAACTATCTTAGATATCGCAACATTTTATTAAAAACTATCCTAAAACTGTCATAAAATATATCATAAACCTATTGTAAAGACTGTCTTAACACCGTTATAAAAACTATAATAAAACTATCGTAATATTAATGTAGAAAATATCGGAAACAACAAATAAAACTATCACATACATTTTCACAAACTTATTTTTTAACTATCATAAAACTACAATAACAACTTTCCTTAAAATATCATAAAAACCATTTTACAGAATTTAAAATTGCCATAACAACTATCATTACAATTATTATAAAAGCTTTATAAAAAATCATTGTTAAAACTATAATAACAACTGAAAACAGAAAACATCTTTAAAACATCATATATCACCATTAAGAAAAGATACGTAAAACTGTCATAACAGCTATCCGTGTACTCTCCTGGTTGGTTTGTCTCTCCTGGATAGTGGTAATGGATAAGGTCAGCGCGTCGCTGCAGTCACCTCGAAGTGCGCAGGCTAAGTGTCTAATGTTTACCTCCAAGAGAAAATAACGCACAAGCCCTTCCGGAGTTTTGAACCCGTGTACTCCATTAAATTTGTAAATGGCGATTACAGAGGGTTGTGAATGGCACTAGCAATCTCATCATGTAAAACAGAAAGTGTGTCAAGAGCACATTGTTCTCATCCGGTTTCAAAGGCTAGCCAGTGTACCCTAAGCTAAGAACCTCTGGATTGGCTCATGTACCCTTTCTGGCGTTTTTGTACGTGCATTCAATTTCATCTTCGCTTGTACCGGTTTGATTGTCTGGGTCAGGGAAAGATAAATTGAGTTTCATCTCTGCCTGGGTTTCCATTATTCAGCTCCTAATTGTGACCTCAGATCATGCTAAACGTGATGTACTTCTTCGTCCCCCCCGATAATATCTGCTAGTTTCCTTCCTTCCCTCCCTTGGTCTATGCAAAGCTCACTCACTTTATATTATAGGAAAGTTGGAGTTCAGTCCCCTGATATTGGGTGATAGTCTGTATCACCCAATACCTCACTCTCGATTTACGTGATACTTAGAGTTTGGTGCCCTGACCTAACATGATAATTTGCACCTGATCTAGAGTGATAGATTGTTTCAGCCAGTACCCCACCCTTGATATACATGATACCCTGAGTTCGGTCAACTGATCTAGGGTGATAGATTGGTTCAGCCAGTATCCCACCCTTAATATACACGATACCCTGAGTTCGGGCCCTAGACATAACCTGATTAATTTGTCCCCCCACCCCACCCCAACACCAACACCCTACCCTTGATTTACGTGGGACTTGAAGTTCAGTCCCCTGTTCTTCAGTCCCCTTCCTCTCTCTCCTCCATTACACCCCACCCTTGATTTACGCAATACTTGAGTTCAGTCCCCTGAACTTATCAGATAGTATGTTTTTCCAATTTGATTTAGGACACAGACGTGTTCATTACTCGTATCTTATGTTAAACCTAACGTCACTCCGCCCTTGTTAATCGATAGATGACCGTCTTCCTTGATCGTACGCAATAACTGGGTTTTTACACATCTTCTTCTTTGATGGATTCATTCCCCCGGTTGTAAGTGGTAGTTGGTTCCCTTGTCATGATCCTGTGTGATATATTGGTTACTTCTCCTGATTGTATGTGATAGTTCGGTTGCGTGTCCTGATCTTATGTGATACATGTGCTCTTTGTTTTGATCCTATGTGATATATTGGTTACTTCTCCTGATTGTATGTGATAGTTGGGTGTCGTGTCCTGATCTTATGTGAAAATTTAGTTCATTGTCCTGACCATATGGGATAGATCAGTTTTGTCTACTGACCTTATGTGATAGATTGGTTCTGTCTACTGACCATATGTGATAGAATGGTTTTGTCTAGTGACCTTGTGTGATAGATTGGTTCTGTCTACTGACCATATGTGATACAATTTGTTCTGTCTACTGACCATATGTGATAGATTGGTTCTGTCTACTGACCATATGGGATAGAATGAATCTGTCTACTGACCATATGTGATAGATTGGTTCTGTCTACTGACCATATGTGATAGATTGGTTCTGTCTACTGACCATATGTGATATATGGGCTCTTTTTGAATTGCTTTCTCTGATGATTTTCAATATTTGGGTTTCGTCTTCTCTTCTATTTAACAGTTGAGCTCTTTCTCCAGATGTTAAGTGATAGTTGGGCTCTTTCTTTAGATGTTCAGTGATAGTTGGGCTCTTTCTCCAGATGGTAAGTGATAGTCTAGCTCCTTCTCCAAAAGTTAAGTGAAAGTCTAGCTCCTTCTCCAGATGTTAAGTGAAAGTCTAGCTCCTTATCCAGATGTTAAGTGATAGCTGGGCTCTTTCTCCAGATGTTAAGTGATAGTTGGGCTCTTTCTCCAGGTGTTAAGTGATAGTCTAGCTCCTTCTCCAGGTGTTGTGATAGTCTAGCTCCTTCTCCAGAAGTTTAGTGATAGTTGAACTCTTTCTCCAGATGTTAAGTGATAGTCTAGCTCATTTTTCACATGTTAAGTGATAGTCTAGCTCCTTCTCCTGATGTTAAGTGATAGTCCAGCTCCTTCTCCAGATGTTAAGTGATAGTCTAGCTCCTTCTCCAGATGTTAAGTGATAATTGGGTTCCTTCTCCAGATGTTAAGTGATAGTTGGATTCCTTTTCCAGATGTTAAGTGATAGATGGGTTCCTTCTTCAGATGTTAAGTGATAGTTTGGCTCCTTCTCCAGATGTTAAGTGATAGTCTAGTTCCTTCTCCAGATGTTAAGTGATAGTCTAGTTCCTTCTCCAGATGTTAAGTGATAGTTGGGCTCCTTCTCCAGATGTTAAGTGATAGTCTAGCTCCTTCTTCAGATGTTAAGTGATAGTTGGGTTCTTTCTCCAGATGTTAAGTGATAGTTGGGTTCCATGTCCTAACCATATATGGTAATTAGGTTCCTTCCCCTGATCGCAAGTGCTAGTCAGAAACCGTGAACCGATTGATTGTGATTTTTATGTTCCCTCTCCATGTTTTCTGCTCCCATGCTTCGTGTATCATAGACAGCTTAGAAATCAAATGAAGTTATTACATGACCACCATCAATGTATACAGATAACTGCAAACAATATTGGCAGATAGACAGGCAAGGTTCTTCCTTAACTTATCTTAACTTAGCGTCTTTATACTGGTTTAGAAGACTCTGCAGAGTATGTGTACAACCAGTTTCCTGTACAATTCATTGCTCTAAAATCTATGCGCATCCAATCTATTCTTCAGTACATTAATTGTCCATGTTTCCACTACTTCGTGTGGCAATGCTTTCGAAGCATTTACTGCCCTCTGACTATAAAAATATTTCCTCACATATAATCTGGACCTTTCTTTAGTTGTAACTTTGGCCTCTTGTTCTTGCAGGTGGTTATATTTTGAAAATAACTTGTTATAGTCTATTTTATCCTTTGCTTTGTTTATCTTATAAACATATATTAAGTCAGCTGGAATTCTCTATTTGCTAGATAATGTAGGCGATGGAATTATTCAGGAAAGGGTCTGACAAACATTTTGAAAATGTCAAGGACAAAGATAACCCCCTCCAAATACATGACTAAAATGTAAATTTAAGAAACAAATGATATCGACTTTTCAAAGTAATAATTGTCATTTAGGACTGGACACACGAAAAACATCGTTTAAGAAAGTCCCTAACAAAACTATACAGTTACATTCATCTCTCAAATCAGTCCTCGTTATAGAGCAATGATCTACAAGAATTTCAGGACGGATGTCCAGTTAATAGATAGCAGAAAGAGAAATGCTGATAAGAGACATTCCTATCGAACATCAGCTTTTTTGCAAAAAGTTATTAGAAAGCTTACTTTCATGAAGAACTCTGCATATCTCATACGTTTACTAAATTGCATTAGTGATATTCAGAGACACACCAAAGAACCTAGACAAGTTTCATAATTATTTCTGTCTAAGCTGTCAAATATCATTTCAGTCCACAAGTCTGGTTTTCTGTTGTCAAGACGACACGGCCGAGCAAAGTTCCGTTAAAATTTTAATCGTGCTCTTGTCCCCTGATTTACTCAACTGTTTTAATTTATTTTCACTTGTTTTGTTCTTTTACTTCAATAAATACATTTGTCTCGTACTATTATCTGAGCAATACTTGTCCGTGTTTATACACTCCAACTTATTATCTGAGCAATACTTGTCCGTGTTTATACACTCCAACTTATTATCTGAGCAATACTTGTCCGTGTTTATACACACTGACTTATTATCCGAGCAATACTGCCGGATGATTCAGTTCTAGTGACCAATAATCGGGAGGCCTTGCAGAGACTGGGAGACAAGTTTGACGAGGAGAGCAAGCAGTTTGGGCTCACTATAAGCCTGGAACAGACAAAGGTCTGCGCACATGGCGTTACCACTACGCTCTCCGTGAAGATTGATGGCGTCAGTCGGGAGGTCGTCAACAGTTTCACTTATCTGGGGTCTGCCATCAGCAACAGTCTCTCGCTCGATAATGAGATAGACAGCCGGCTTCGCCGCCAAGTACCGTAATGGCCCACATGGTGAAAGAAAGTCTTGGAGAACACTGTGCTGCCTCACTACACCAAGGTCTGGGTCTATCAGACCTTCGTTCTTGGTACTCTCATTATTGGAAGCGAGACTTGGAGCACCTTCACTAAACAGGAACGGTCGTTCAACACCTTTCACATGAGGTGTCTACTGCGTATATTGGGGATTGAGTGGCAAGAGAGAGTGTGACATACTACGGTCTTACAGAAAGCAAACACTCACAGCACGTACTCGATATTGAGCCAGCGAAGCCTACGATAGTTGGGGCATATTTATCGCATCGAAGATGACAGGCTGCCAAAGGATATCCTTTATGGACAGTTAGCCATTGGAGTTAGAAGAATTGGTCGTACCATACTGCAATTCAAGGACTAAGTCATATCACATGCCGTCTGAGGGCTGGGAAGAAATTACTCAGGATCGAGCTATCTGGAGACAGTCAGTTGGCGGGAACATATTGACTGTGCGCCCGTAGAAAACTTCTGGCTGCAGAGAAAAGGGAAAGACTGAAGAGATCAAGGAACAGCCAGGCAAGCCAGCCTCCTCAATATTGTTGTACGATCTGTGGCAGGGACTGTCACTCGCGGATAGGCCTTTACAGTCATAGAAGACATGGGGTAAATACAGGAGACTGATATGGATAAAACTTACAGGGCGCCACGCTCATGGTCTATGGAGACTGAGACGCCTATGATCATATACGTGTAAATGTTTATGTACTTCAACCTATTATCTGAGCAATACTTATCTCGGTTTATGTACTTCAACCTATTATCTGAGCAATACTTATCTCTGTTTATGTACTTCAACCTATTATCTGAGCAATACTTATCTCTGTTTATGTACTCCAACCTATTATCTGAAGCAATATTTGTCTCTCTTTATGTACTCCAACTTATTATCTGAGCAATATTTGTCCATGTTTATAAACTCAACAACTATTATCATCTGCGCAATCATCTGATCTGTAGATAATCTATTTTGTCGCCAGCCTTGCTGTACATCTCCCAGCTGTTTGTCTGCTAATCTCTTTACGATGATCATATTCAATATTTGTCCAGACACTGATAATACCATTATGCATCTGTAATGTGTGCACTCTGCCAATTTGGACCTGTTGGGCAACTTAGCCAGATATCATTTAATCCAGTCAGTTGGTATGTGTGCTGGTTGGTGGTGCCTTCATAATCTGATCAAAGGTCAGTAAGAAAAGCAAAACAAAAAAACAGACGTCCTAACAGAGGTGGAAAGTGAAAAAAGAAATGGACTTGTGAATAACATTACTTCCAGGAAACTAAAATATTTGGCCACTCCAAAACCCACAATGATTTAAAAACGACCATACCAGAGTCAATTATATGTAAATACGATGCAGAGACAGGTTGAAGAGAAGATAACATACAGCATAAAATGTGTTCTCAAAATGAGAATTGAAGAGACGAGAGAACTTGTCAAAGATCGAGTCTTACAGAGCGACTGTGACATTTATTCAATAGAGCACATGCTACATGATGATGCATGGGCTTCAAGAGAAATGGTGAGGTTATACACATTTTAGAAAAATGGTGAGGGAAGACATTTTGAAAAGAAATGACGATGAGCCAGCTTGCAGAGAAATAATGAAGGGCCAGCTTGAAGAGAAATGATGATGAGCCAGCTTGAAGAGAAATGATGAAGGGCCATCTTGAAGAGATATGATGATGAGCCAGCTTGAAGAGATATGATGATGAGCCAGCTTGAAGAGAATGATGGGCCAGCTTGAAGAGGATGATGAGCCAGCTTGAAGAGAATGATGGGCCAGCTTGAAGAGGATGATGAGCCAGCTTGAAGAGAAATGATAATGAGCCAGCTTGAAGAGAAATGATGATGAGCCAGCTTGAAGAGAAAAGTTGATGAACCAGATTGAAGAGAAATGATGATGAGCCAGCTTGAAGAGAAATGATGATGAGCCAGATTGAAGAGAAATGATGATAAACCAGCTTAAATACGATGAGCCAGCTTGAAGGCAAATGATGATGAGCCAGCTTAAAGAGAAATGATGATGAGCCAGCTTGAAGAGATATGATGATGAGCCAGCTTGAAGAGGATGATGGGCCAGCTTGAAGAGGATAATGAGCCAGCTTAAATAAATGATGATGAGCCAGCTTGAAGAGGATGATGAGCCAGCTTGAATACGATGATGAGCCCGATTGAAGAGAAATGATGATGACTCAGATTGAAGAGAAATTATGATGAGCCAGCTTGAAGAGAAATGATGATGAGCTAGATTGAAGAGAAATGATGATGAGCCAGCTTGAAGAGGATGATGAGCCAGCTTGAAGAGGATGATGAGCCAGCTTGAAGAGAAATGATGATGAGCCAGCTTAAATACGATGAGCCAGCTTGAAGGCAAATGATGATGAGCCAGCTTAAAGAGAAATGATGATGAGCCAGCTTGAAGAGATATGATGATGAGCCAGCTTGAAGAGGATGATGGGCCAGCTTGAAGAGGATAATGAGCCAGCTTAAATAAATGATGATGAGCCAGCTTGAAGAGGATGATGAGCCAGCTTGAAGAGGATGATAAGCTAGCTTGAAGAGGATGATGAGCCAGCTTGAAGAGGATGATGAGCCAGCTTGAAGAGGATGATGAGCAGGCTTGAAGAGAAATGACGATGAGCCAACTTGAAGAGGATGATGAGCCAGCTTGAAAAGAAATGATGATGAGCCAGCTTGAAGAGAAATGATGATAAACCAGCTTGAAGAGAAATGATGATGAGCCAGCTTGAAGAGAAATGATGATGAGCCAGATTGAAGAGAAATGATGATGAGCCAGCTTGAAGAGAAATGATGATGAGCCAGATTGAAGATGATGATGAGCCAGATTTAAGAGAATGATGAGCCAGATTGAAGAGAAATGATGATGAGCCAGCTTGAAGATAAATGATGATGAACCAAATTGAAGAGAAATGATGAAGAGCCAGCTTGAAGAGAAATGACAAAGGGCCAGCTTGAAGAGAAATGATTGTGAGCCAGCTTGAAGAGAAATGATGATGAGCCAGCTTGAAGAGATATACTGATGAGCCAGCTTGTAGAGAAATGATGATGAACCAGATTGAAGAGAAATGATGATGAGCCAGCTTGAAGAGAAATGATGATGAGCCAGCTTGAATATGATGATGAGCCAGATTGAAGAGAAATGATGATGAGCCAGATTGAAGAGAAATGATGATGAGCCAGCTTGAAGAGGATGATGAGCCAGATTGAAGAGAAATGATGATGAGCCAGCTTGAAGAGAAATGATGATGAGCCAGCTTGAAGAGAAATGATGACTAGCCAGCATGAAGAGAAATGATGATAAGCCAGCGTAAAGAGGATTTTGAGCCAGCTTGAAGAGGATGATGAGCCAGCTTGAAAAGAAATGATGATGAGCCAGCTTGAAGAGGATGATTAGCCAGCTTGAAGAGGATGATGAGCCAGCTTGAAAAGAAATGAAAATGAGCCAGCTTGAAGAGAAATGATGATGAGCCAGCTTGAAGAGGATGATGGGCCAGCTTGAAGAGAAATGATGATAATCCAGCTTGAAGAGGATGATTAGCCAGCTTGAAGAGGATGATGAGCCAGCTTGAAAAGAAATGATGATGAGCCAGCTTGAAGAGAAATGATGATGAGCCAGCATGAAGAGAAATGATGATAAGCCAGCTTAAAGAGGATTATGAGCCAGCTTGAAGAGGATGATTAGCCAGCTTGAAGAGGATGATGAGCCAGCTTGAAAAGAAATGATGATGAGCCAGCTTGAAGAGAAATGATGATGAGCCAGCTTTAAGAGAAATGATGATGAGCCAGCTTGAAGAGAAATGGTGATGAGAGATAACCGGTTCGCACTGCGTATTGTTTCAGAAGTCTCAGAATGTTGACACTAAAGTACATATATTTTTCTCTTACAGATTCATTGGAACATGTTCTTCATTAAGTATGAGTTCAGTTCGTCCCACCGGAAAACTAGCATTTCCGAGCATGTTCTAGGACGGTTTAACTGTCTATCCACTTCTACTTTGTTGACCACAGAACATCTTAAGACTGTTTTCTCCTAACATTTGTGGTTGTATCTAACTTTTCAAATCCAAATGTGTGAAACCATCAACACACGGAATAACAATATGAAACCTATGGTGGAAAGCCTAAGCAAAGCAATAATGCAAGCAGCCACCGAAACCATCCCAAGAGGGGCAAGAAAAAACTACAAGCCATATTGAAATGATGAATTGCAGAAAGCGGAAGACGAAGTCTCAAATGCTACGAACATGGCAGTGAGAGAACAATCTAGGGAGGCAAATATCGCCCTCAAGGCTATCATGCCGAAATACAAAAGAACACTAAACCAAATAACAAGAGACAGCTGGAAAAATAAAATAGAAAGCCTCAATTTAGATAAAGAAGGGATCTTCTTCTTCTTCTTCTTCTGCGTACACAGTCAGACAGTAACCATTATTTTTTCGAAAAAAGCGGCGGTCATCCTGAGGCTCTCGCCACTGCCATAGAGCTTGTCTTGCAGTTCCACTGGTAATGGCCACATCTGCTCTCTCTGATCCTTGTATGTCGGGCAGTTTTGCAGCAGATGTTCAGTGGTCATTTTACCAGTACCGCACGGGCATTCGTCGGTACACCCTATCTTCAATTTGTTGAATAGGTGGTACCTCAGTCTGTTGTGGCCAGTGCGAAGTCTGAAGACAACGACCTGCTCTCTTCGGTTCAACTGGTAATAGGCATCGTTTTTGGTGTAACCAGTATGTTCGGTTTCCCATTTGGTCATGTATCTGGCTTTGATAAGCCGTTTTGACTCTTCGTACGTCATACTGGTGTCTGTTTGTGGTAGTCTTGCACCTTCTTTTGCCAGTCTGTCTGCCTCCTCGATGCCTTGGATGTTGCAGTGTGACGGAACCCACTGTACCACTACCCTTTTTGGTGCGGACTGCTGGCACAGTTTGCAGAGTGCTGCTCTTAAGTCATTAAGCTCAGTGTTTTTCTGGCTTTTTAGCGCTGTGACTACGGCGAGAGCATCTGTCAGCAGGACTATATGGCTCTCATTTTCACTGTGTGTCACCATTTCTTCCACTGCCGCCCTCAGTGCCTCTGCCTCCGCTCTGAAATTGCTTGTGTACTTACCAGTAGCGAATGACAGTGTTATTTGTCTGCCATTTGGTAGGTTCAGGAATGCTCCTGCCCCTCCGTTCTGTGTAGTGTTTGTTACAGAACCGTCGGTGTATGCATGGGTCCAGTCCATGCTTGGGTAGCTTTTCGTTATGAAGCTTAGGGTAGTGTCTCTCCTTTCTTTTTCAGTCTGGCAGTTTTTGTTTGCAATACCTGGTATATTTTCTACCACCTCTGGAAATATATCCTGCCTCCAGGTAGGTTTTCGTACAGTAGTGATGGGTTTTGGTGTTGTTAGTGCGTTTATGGAATCTTCGTGCATCTTTGCTTTGGCTTTTTCTGCAAAGTTTCTCCGCTTTAGTTTCCCATTTCCCAAATTGTTTAGTCTCTGGTACATTGGATGGTCCGTCAGTCTTCGGAGTTTCTCTGACTGCAGCTGGGCTCTGCAGTCTCCTCTATCGGTCATGGATTTGCAGTTTTGTAATCTTTTCAAGTTCAACAATTGGCGTTGACTTCATGCCACCTGTTATAATTCTCATGGCTTGGTTTTGAAGTTTGTTAACCTTATCGAAGTTCGCCTTCGCTGCTGTTGTCCATGCCGCAATGCCATACTCGAATACTGGTCTCACTCTTCCAGTGTACAGTTTCTTTAGTATGCCTTCGTCTGCTCCCCAGCTTGTGCCAGCAAGTTTCCTCATGATTGCCATTCTTTCTCTGGCTTTCATTCGGTTTCTCTCAATCTGACTTTTCCATGTCATGCGCCGATCAAATGTGACTCCCAGATAGGTTGGGTTGTCGTTTGGCTGCAGGATTTTGCCATTTAGACTTAATTTGGTACTTTGGGGTTTTAATGAAAGCGAGAATATTGTGCACGTGGTTTTCTCCTCGTTTATTTTGACCAGCCATGAGTTCGCCCACTCTTCCAGCGATGTTAGGGCCGTCTGCATCCGATTTCTTGCTATGGTGAGATTCTTTTCAGAGGTCCACATAGCCAGATCGTCTGCAAACATTGAGCTATGGACTCTTCTTGGTATATTCTCTGTAATATCGTTTATATATACCAGGAAGAGTATGGGTGACAATACTCCCCCTTGGGGTACTCCCTGCTCGAGTGTCACCTTTTTGCTCATCTGCCCTTGTACTTGGACTCTGGCCGTTCTTTTTTTGAGGTAGTGGTTGATCCACTTGTACATCTTCCCACAGACATCACTTCTTCTTAGCTTGACTCTAAGTCCGTCCTTCCAGACTTTGTCAAATGCCTTTTCCAGATCCACCCAAACAGCTACTGTGTGTTTCTGTGGCTGGTAGGCATCTTCTAACTCCTGGGCTATGAGGATGACCTGGTCCTCAGTGGATCTGTGCTGTCTAAAGCCGGCTTGCTGTGGAATTAGTATTCGTTATTCTTCCAGATGCCACATCAGTCTGGTGTTTATCATCCGTTCCATCAGCTTGCCGACACAGCTCAGTAGGCTGATGGGCCTGTATCCATTTGGATCTGTTTTATCCTTTCCTGTTTTTGGTACTGGTACCAGTATTGCGTCTTTCCACGCCTGGGGTACAATACCCCTTTTCCAGCTTTGGTTCAGGACTGATAGTAGTTTCCTCTTCGCTGTTTGGCCCAGCCCCATCAGCATTTCGTTTGTTATCCCGTCTTTTCCGGGAGATTTCCTTTTCTTTAGCGTTCTCATAGCCTTTTCCATTTCGCGCATTGTTAGTTTGGCCATCATGTGCTCTTCGGGAGCCGTATTTATGTTTTCGTGTCCCTTTAGCTCTTCGCTAATTTATGTATGCTTATCTGCAGGGACCTCGATGTGGTTTGCTCTGGCATAGTGGTCGACAAAGGCGTTTGCGGCTTTCTTACCTGTGATCAAGTTCTCGCCCTGCTTGATAGTAATTTGTTTATTTGACGGGGTTTCGTCGTTCATGGCTCTGACTAGCTTCCATAGCTTGTTCCCGTCTTTGTCCAGGTTTAGACTTTCCGTTTTATTTTTCCAGCTTTCTCTTGCTGTTTGCTTGAGAGTGTGTTTGTACTTCGCTGCTGCGGCTTTGAGGGCGATGTTTGCCTCCATGGATTTTTCTCGCTCTGCCATGTTCCTAGCATTTCTTACTGCATCTTCCACTTTCTGCAACTCATCATTCCAGTAGGGCTTATAGTTTTTCCTAGCTCCTCTTGGGATGGTTTCAGTGGCGGCTTGCATTATTGCCTTGCTTAGGCGCTCTACCATGGGCTTCATTTTGGTGTTTCGTGTGTTGATGGTTTCACACAGCCCATCTGTCAGGATTGCAAATCTGTCCCAGTCGGCTCGTTTGTAATTCCAACGTGGGAGCGGTTTTGTTTCCTGTGGGCCTACTTCCATGTCAATGGTTAGCCTGATCGGCCTGTGGTCGCTACCTGCCAGTTGGTTTAGCACCTGGCGGTCTATTTTATGGTGTATGTCCTGTGTGGAGAAGGCCAAATCTGGAGTCGAGGTGGTGTGCCATGTTCTTGAGTAGAAGCTAGGGCTATCCTCCGGCCTATTGATTAGGGAGAGATTTGTATCTATCTCCCAATCTTCCACTTCGTCACCTCTGCTGTCTGTGTCAGAGTGTCCCCATCTCTCCGAGTGGCTGTTGAAATCTCCTACTACTATGCAGTTGGAGTCTCTGACCTCCATACTCGAGAGCGATAGGTCTCTGTTTGGTGGTCCGTACAGATTGAAAATGCGGAGCTTCGTCTCTTGAGCCATTATGTCCACTCCTACAATTTCTGCTTGTCCGGTGTGATTGACAGATACCGCGCTACTCGGTATGCAGTTTCTGGTCAGTATCAGGACCCTCCTTTGTGGCCTTCTCTATCTAGACGGAAGGTCTGATATCCTCTGATTGAGAATTTATGGTTATTGTTGAGGTGCGTTTCCTGGATACATGCCACGTCAATCTTACCTTCATGCAGGTGGTGTGTTAGGGAAAGTTTTTTGTTAATGACTCCCTCCGCATTCCACTGTAGTATTTTGAGGGTCTTGAGGTTTTGGCCAATAGAGGTTGCCCCATAGCCATGTGCCTTGACTCCACGACACATGGGTGGGTGACCACCAGTAGTCAAGGGTGGGCCCCTTCGAGGCGTGGGGCCCGGCACTATCGCTGCCTGGCGGGACTCCGCAGGATGAGCGCCATGCGTTTTTCGAATAGGTTGTACTGCCATCATACTGTGATTTACGTTGCACTGTTTTGTTAGGCTTGCGGCCCCGTGCATCCGATTTCAACAGGCGTTTCTGTAGGGATGCCCTCCTTAGCCTTTGGCTGTCCCCAGCCTATCTGCAAGGCAGCAGTTGTTTATGATCAGAGTTTTCTCTCTTATGGAAGTTGTCTTACCAGACTATCGAGTCTTCACTACTCGTGTCTATAGGGTGCAATGATGATATGTGATGATATATGAGATGGACTGGTTTACCCGGAAGAGAGGCAGTCCAGTGTGTCTGTATCCCAGGATCGTCACGTCCTGCCAGAAACGTAGCATTTGCATGTGAGTGGGGTATCTCTTTTTCCCTTTATTTTCTTGGCTTCTATGCAGGGATGGTACACCTAGCATTCCCCGCCACCTGGGGTGTTGACACAGTGGGGCAGGTGTGCAATGTCCGCTGGTCTGCATCTCTTCTGCGTCCAGTATGATAGTTATATGGCTGATAACGTACATAGGTAGATATCGTAGCCGGAGTGCATTCAGCCAGAGGACAAGCCTGGTAGTGTCACGGAGATGTTGTTCGCCTGATGTGCGGACAACTCTCATAGTCAGTGGTTGAGTCTTAACAGTTCACAGTGAGGTGGCTGCTCTACTGTTTTCGACACCCCGACCAGGTACTAAGTCTTTTGTTAGTGTTTTCGCACCCCGTCGCCGTATAGGGGGAGTATCAAGCAGTTTTCCGCCCGCTTTGATTGGCGGACGGCAAGGACCTCTTACTGTGGCTCTACCTGATAGGGCTGGGGCGCAAGCCCCAGGTCCCGAGCATGTAGAAGCCTCCCATTGCAGTGGTGCTGAGATTTTGGGCGGGATTGCGGCTTACAAGGGTTCGCCCGTAATCCCCCACATGGTAGCCTCGCGCCCTTGGCTTATCAGCCTGGTACGTGAACCAAAGTGTCTGCGGCTCCTCTCGATTTGAGCTGGTTTTCCGTAGCAACGCCCTGTCATTTGTAGGGTAAAACTGACCTGTCTTCAGATGATCTATTTCCAGCACCCGTTCACTATTTGTTCAGACGAATTTATTGAGGGTTTTTGTTTGTCAATGACCAGGTATTTGAAATCTGCGGTTTCTGCGGAGTTAAACACGATTTCCGTAGCGTTCTTTCATTTGAGTGTTTGAGAGTTGACTTGTCATCCGTGAGTCTAATACCAGCGTACGTTCATTATTAGACCCAAACGGCAGTGCTCTCGATTTGTCAGTTGTTCTACAGTATTGGCGTGTTCAGTCAAATTAAGCCGCAGGTTCCACACCTGGTGGTGCCCTTCCGTCAATTCCCTTAGCGAGACAATCAAGTTTCTTAGAGGGTAGCCCCAGATTTTCGAGGGTCTAATTCCAGCACATGTTCCCTATTAGACCCCACGAAGGTGTACTTTTGGTAGTCATTCTGCAGTATTGGCGTGTTAAGTTAATTTAGGTCTCAGGCTCCACTCCTGATAGTGCTCTTCCGTCAATTCCTTTTTCAGAACACTGGATGCAGACCTAACCGGGCCACAGGGGGCATAACCCCAGATTTCTGGGGGTCTAAATCCAGCACCAGTTCCATATTAGACCCCAGAAGAGTGGTCTCGGCATGTCCATCATTTCAGTGTTGGCCGTGTTGAGTCAAATTAAGCCGCAGGCTCCACTCCTGGTGGTGCCCTTCCGTCAATTCCTTTAAGTTTCAGCTTTGCAACCATACTTCCCCCGGAACCCAAACACTTTGGTTTCCCGGAAGCTGCCCGCAGAGTCATCGAAGCAACTCCTGCGGATCGCTAGTCGGCATCGTTTATGGTCAGAACTACGACGGTATCTGATCGTCTTCGCGCCTCTGACTTTCGTTCTTGATTAATGAAAACATTCTTGACAAATGCTTTCGCAGTAGCTCGTCTTGCGGCGATCCAAGAATTTCACCTCTAACGCCGCAATACGAATGCCCCCGTTTGTGCCTGTTAATCATTACCTCCAGTTCCGAAAACCAACAAAATAGAACCGAGGTCCTATTCCATTATTCCATGCACCATTATTCAGGCAGCCGAGGCCTGCTTTAAACACTCTAATTTTTTCAAAGTAAACGCGCCGGCCACCCAGGACGCTCAGCGAAGAGCACCCGTGGGAGAGAGCCGGCAGACGGTAGGGCAGCAGACAACGGGCAGTGAACCGGCGCGAGCCGGACCGCCCGCCTGCGCCTGAGATCCAACTACGAGCTTTTTAACTGCAACAACTTTAATATACGCTATTGGAGCTGGAATTACCGCGGCTGCTGGCACCAGACTTGCCCTCCAATAGATCCTCGTTAAAGGGTTTAAAGTATACTCATTCCAATTACGGGGCCTCGAAAGAGTCCCGTATTGTTATTTTTCGTCACTACCTCCCCGTGCCGGGAGTGAGTAAGTTGCGCGCCTGCTGCCTTCCTTGGATGTGGTAGCCGTTTCTCATGCTCTTTCTCCGGAATCGAACCCTGATTCCCCGTTACCCGTTACAAACATGGTAGGCATGTCACGTACCATCGACATTTGATAGGGCAGACATTTGAAAGATGCGTCGCCGGCACATGAGGCCATGCGATCAGCACAAAGTTATCCAGAGTCACCAGTGGGGACGCCGCAACCCCGCGAGGGGAAACGACGATTGGTTTTGAACTAATAAAAGCGCTCTTTCCGCAGGCTTCCACGCTCACCCCGACGGCCCTCCTACTCGTCTCGGCCTCGGTATCGTCGTTGCCGAGACGGCCCGGTATGGGTCCGACGCTTTAGCGCCATCCATTTTCAGGGCTGGTTGATTCGGCAGGTGAGTTGTTACACACTCCTTAGCGGGTTCCGACTTCCATGGCCACCGTCCTGCTGTCTATATCAACCAACACCTTTTATGGTGTCTGATGAGCGTCAGCGTTTGGCACCTTAACCGGGCGTTTGGTTCATCCCACAACGCCAGTTCTGCTTACCAAAAGTGGCCCACTTGGCACACGCATTCGACACGCGCCCGGCTCCAGTCGAGCGAGCCGGACTTCTTACCCATTTAAAGTTTGAGAATAGGTTGAGGTCGTTTCGTTCCCAAGACCTCTAATCATTCGCTTTACCGGATAAAACTGCGATCGAGCGCCAGCTATCCTGAGGGAAACTTCGGAGGGAACCAGCTACTAGATGGTTCGATTAGTCTTTCGCCCACAATATGAAACCTATGGTGGAAAGCCTAAGCAAAGCAATAATGCAAGCAGCCACCGAAACCATCCCAAGAGGGGCAAGAAAAAACTACAAGCCATATTGAAATGATGAATTGCAGAAAGCGGAAGACGAAGTCTCAAATGCTACGAACATGGCAGTGAGAGAACAATCTAGGGAGGCAAATATCGCCCTCAAGGCTATCATGGCGAAATACAAAAGAACACTAAACCAAATAACAAGAGACAGCTGGAAAAATAAAATAGAAAGCCTCAATTTAGATAAAGAAGGGATCAAACTATGGAAGTTAGTCTGAGCAATGAATGACCAAACACCATCAAATAAACAAATTGTACCGCAGGCATGGAAAGACGCTGTACTTATACCAGTACTAAAGAAAGAAAAAGATAGAACAGATCAAAATAGATACAGGCCTATCACTCTAATGCGGTGTATAGGAAAACTGATGGAGCGTATGATAAACACCAGACTGATGTGGTATCTGGAAGAAAAACACATACTAATTCCACAGCAAGCAGGCTTTAGGCAGCACAGATCCACTGAGGACCAGATCACTCTCATAGCCCAGGAAATAGAGGATGCTTACCAGGAGAAAAAAAACACAGTAGCGGTTTGGGTGGATTTAGAGAAGGCATTTGACAAGGTGTGGAAAGAGGGACTTAAAGTCAAGCTACGAATAAGTGAAGTTTGTGGAAAATGTACAGATGGATCAGCCACTACCTCGAAAACAGAACAGCCAGAGTTCAAGTACAAGGGCAGATGAGCAAAAAGGTGAAACTTGAGCAGGGAGTACCCAAAGGGGGAGTACTGTCACCCACAATCTTCCTGGTGTATATAAACAATATAACAGAGAATTTACCATGTTTGCAGACGATCTGGCTATGTGGACCTCTGAAAAAATCTCACCGTAGCAAGCAATCAGATGCAGCAGGCCCTAACATCGTTGGAGGAGTGGGCGAACTCATGGCTGGTCAAAATAAATGAGGATAAAACAACATGTACGATATTCTCGCTTTCAAAAAAAACACAGAACACTAAAATAAGTCTTAACGGCAAATATTTGCGGCAAAACGACAACCAAAACTACCTGGCAGTCACATTTGATCGGCGCATGACATGGAAAAGTCAGATCGAAAGAAACCGAATGAGAGCCAGAGAAAGAATGGCAATCATGAGGAAACTTGCTGGCACAAGCTGGGGAACAGACGAAAGTATACTAAAGAAACTATACACTGGAAGAGTGAGACCAGTTCTCGAGTATGACATTGCGGCATGGACAACAGCAGCAAAGGCAAACTTTGATAAAATTAGCAAACTCCAAAACCAAGCCATGAGAGTTATAACAGGAGGCATGAAGTCAACGCCAATTGTAGAACTTGAAAAGATTACAAATCTGCAATCCATGACCGACAGAAGAGACTGCAGAGCCCAGCAGCAAGCAGAGAAACTCAGAAGACTGAAAGACCATCCAATGCATCAGAGAATAAATAGATTTAGAAATGGGAAACTAAAGCGGAGAAATTTTGCAGAAATAGCCAAAGCAAAGATGAGCGAAGACCCTATAATCACATTAACAACACCAAAGCCCATCCCTATTGTACGCAAACCTACGTGGAAGCAGCATATCATGCCAGAGGTGGTAGAAAATATACCAGGTATTGGTAACAAGAACAGCCAGACTGAAAACGAAAGAAGAGACATAACCCTGAGGTACATAACGAAAAACTACAAAAGCATGAACTGGACCTATGCATACACCGACGGTTCGGTAACAAACAAAACACAGAACGGAAGGGCGGGGGTATTCCTGAGCCTACCAAATGGTAGAAAAATAACACTGTCAGTGGCAACTGGAAAATACTCAAGCAATTTCAGAGCGGAGGCAGAGGCACTGAGGGCTGCAGTAGAAGAAATGCTGACAGGCAAAAGAAATGAAAGCCAGATAACCCTGTTTACAGATGCCCTGGTCGTAGTCACATAACTAAAAAGCCAGAAAAATACTGAACTTAATGATTTAAGAGAAGTACTCTGTCAACTATGCCAGCAGTCCGCACCAAAAAGAGTAGTGGCACAGTGGGTTCCATCCCACTGTAACATCCAAGGCAACGAGGAGGCAGACAGACTGGCAAAAGAAGGTGCAAGACTACAATAACCAGATTCTAGTGTGACCTACGAAGAGTCTAAAAGGCTTATTAGAGCCAGATACATGGTCAAATTGGAAACTGAACATACTGGCTACACAAAAAATGATGCCTATTACCAGTTGAACAGAAGAGAGCAGGTCGTGGTCTTCAGACTCCCCACAGGGCACAACAGACTGAGGTACCACCTATTCAATAAGTTGAAGATGGGTGCTACTGACGAATGAACTTGTGGTACTGGAAAAATGACCGCTGAACATCTGCTGCAAAAACTACCCGACATACGAGGACCAGAGAAAGCACATGTGGCAATCACCAGTGGCAACACTAGACAAGCTCTACGGCAGTGTCGACAGCCTCAGAATGACCGCTGTTTTTTTTCTAAAAAATACAGGTTGACGTTTGACAGCGTACGAAGAAGAAGAAGAAGAAATCCAAATGCATGTGTTGTAACAGATCTTAGCCTCATAGCCAAGAAAGTATGTATTTTAAAATATATATTTCAGTGTTAACTATTAGTAAGATGTAGAAAGCCATCTGTTTTTACTTTTATTCTTCGCATTGTTGAGGGTTCTGGTGGTGGGAATATTATTCACAAACGCTTGTCCGAAAAAAAAAGCGACGGCTTTTGAGTCAATACAGCTGAATATAGACAAGAATAAATTATATTGGTTAAAACGTAGCTGGTACGTAAGTTATTTCAAACTATTCGACTAATCCCACGCAAAAAATTGGCACAGAAGGATTGATTAAAACGTAGCGAGTACGTAAGTTATTTCAAACTATTCGACTAATCCCACGCAAAAATTGGCGCAGAAGGCTGGTACCTGAGCACACGTTACGCGATGACACACAACGAACCTCGAGCAAGCTGATACCAGTAAAATCCTGGAAAGCGTAGGACATTTTTGCGGGACTGACAAATGAGCTGTGATAGAGTTTAGCTCGACTATCGCAGCAATGAGCGTCAGAGTGGCAGTTATTTGATTTTAGTTTAGAGACGAGGGAGCGAGCAGATCGTAAGCTCTGCACGGAAGGAGACGCTGACAAGACGGACAGATTCGACAAGACAAGAAATCCATGTGGCAGCCACGGAAACATTGACAAATATGTTATACCATGGTTTATTAACTCATAGTCGCTTGAAGTTAATAGACAATCAAATCTATAATTTAAAAAAAACATCTTCACGAATTCAGTCTGTTAGTGGACACATTCCTTGACACGTCTAGTAGCTATAGATAGTAATTATCCCACTCTGACTTAGACATAGGAGGAGTGTTACAGTGATCAGCGTCGTTGTTCCAACAATGACTATCCACGAGGATATCAAGGATACATTTTTTGAAGAGCTAAACTCTTTCATCTTGTCGATTTCAAAGTCGTAAGCGCTTGTTATATATGATAGCTTCAAACTCAGAGTAGAGGCTGCCTATCAGTCAGTCCTTGGAAAGTGTACTTGGAGTACATGACACGGTTAAGTCCAGCAGAAATGGGCTTCTACTACTGCGCATCTGTACTAATCATGATCTCTCCATCACCAACACCATGTTTCCGCTGTCCATTCGCAGCAATACGTCGTCTTGGATGCATCCATGCTCTAGAAAGTGCCATCTTTTTGACTATGTCCTCACCAGAAAGATGGGCAGACGAGATATCCCACCTGATAAAGGCTATGTGTTGCGCCGAGTGTTGGACAATCACAGGCTCATTGGGTCAAAAGTGTAACTTCCAATTAGAGCCCAGGCGACGTCACCGGGGTCAGAAACATGTAAGAAGATTTGGGAGATTGTGTCAATCGGTATTCTGGAGTGATGGTCTGAGCACGTCAGTGTTATCATGAACTGCCCATTCACCATCAGTGAACTAGCTATAATACGCATATCCTTAGTTGCAATCGACGGGCTCCCAGCCAAGTACAGGTGAGGTCGAGAAAGTAATCATCCTAATGTCCAGAGGCGTAGCCCCCGGGTCAGATGCTATTCCTGCTGAATTTTACAAAGCAGGAGGCCCTGTTCTGCTACACATGCGAACATATCATGTCGCTCAATGTTGGATACAGGTCATGTGCCACATGAACCAAAATATTATACAATTGTTCACATGTAGAAACACAAGGGCAATTTTCAATCGTATGACAACCACAGTGAAATCTCTCTTCTGTCGATCAAGTTAGAAATTCTATCCCGAGTCCTGCTCACTCGCTTAACTCCTGCCCAGAAGCTACTCCCAAACAGTCAATATAGATACCGATCTGATGGCGGGATGGCTGACATGACATTTGTAGCTTTTCAAACGCCATTTTTTGTGAACGTGTTTATGCAGTATATGTTAAAGTCAAGGTAGTGGACATTACTGTCTGTGGGGAAGTGTTAACATTTTCAATTGACGAGGATCACATCTTGTTTATGAGGTGGATTAGTCAGATCCCTTCCTCGCTGCCTTTTCTTTACTAACAGTAAGGCAGATACCATTTCTAGCTGGGTCGATTGGAGCGTACCTGTAACATGAGGTAAACCCCTACCGTCACCTTGGAAAACGAGCGCTCTACCAGTACATGAATCAGACGATCCTAATACCTGTACTTAGAGTAATTATAATTCTTCAGTGATAAGATCTGAACATGAAATAAGAACCGAGATCTGCTGTCCTTTGATCTTTGTTTTCAGGAAGAAAGCGATCAAAGATCTTGAAAAACGACATAATAATTGAAAATAAAATCCGTGTTCCGATTCTTTCAGAGCAGTAGAGTTAATTTAACGAAACGTATTTTGTCGGTGATAAATTTAACTGCGAATGTTTATTGGTGTTTTTGTTCAGCATTGCACCTCACACAATGATACACTTTATTAGGGTGATGGTGGTAACGACATGTAGTAAACCCTCACACAATGATACACTTCGTTGGGGTGGTGGTGGGTAACGACCTGTAGCAAGCCCTCATTCAATGATACACTTCGTTGGGGTGGTGGTGGGAACGACATGTAGCAAGCCATCATACAATGATACACTTCGTTAGGGTGATGGTCTGAAACCTGTAGCAAACCCTCACACAGTGATACACCTCATTTGGGTGATGGTGGAAAACCTGTAGCAAGCCGTCACACAATAATACACTTCATTGAGATGACATTTGGTACCCAAACATTAACTGACTGAGAAACCGAAAATGAACCGAATGGTCACGTTGTCGCCCTGATAAAGCGATGAGATAAGTTTACAGGTTGATAGAAGTTATGGTGGGAAATAAAGGACAATTTACGTGCAATGATAAATAGTTTACAAATTCGTATTTCGTTTTATGTTTTTCAATATACATTTGTGCCTCACCCAGAGAGACAAGACAAAGTGAGGAATCTTAGAAATCCGCCACAGATTCTGTAGATAGATCATGTTCTTCATCCTGTTCATTTCACACCAGTTATCGACTGAGTGATTCAACTCTGCGTTTTGCCCCATACCTTATCACCTTTGAAAGTTAAACTGTATCCAATTGATTGTAGAGCAGTCTCCGAATAAATGATTTTACATGATTGAGAAGGGGAGAGGGAAGGGGGGGGGGCGGTGTGGATTGATGACGAAGGTTATATCTCGTTTATAGCCGACTTCTTACATCAGGGCCAACAAACAGGTATTGTGCAAGGCCATATTTCGCCTTAACACGGAAACAAGCTGCAGCCATGCAGACTGGCTAAGAGAATAGGGAACTTCTTCTTCTTCTTCTGCGTACACAGTCAGACAGTAACCATTATTTTTTCGAAAAAAGCGGCGGTCGTCCTGAGACTCTCGCCACTACCATAGAGCTTGTCTTGCAGTTCCACTGGCAATGGCCACATCTGCTCTCTCTGATCCTCGTATGTCGGGCAGTTCTGCAGCAGATGTTCAGTGGTCATTTTACCAGTACCGCACGGGCATTCGTCGGTACACCCTATCTTCAATTTGTTGAATAGGTGGTACCTCAGTCTGTTGTGGCCAGTGCGAAGTCTGAAGACAACGACCTGCTCTCTTCGGTTCAACTGGCATCGTTTTTGGTGTAACCAGTATGTTCGGTTTCCCATTTGGTCATGTATCTGGCTTTGATAAGCCGTTTTGACTCTTCGTACGTCATACTGGTATCTGTTTGTGGTAGCCTTGCACCTTCTTTTGCCAGTCTGTCTGCCTCCTCGTTGCCTTGGATGTTGCAGTGTGACGGAACCCACTGTACCACTACCCTTTTTGGTGCGGACTGCTGGCACAGTTTGCAGAGTGCTGCTCTTAAGTCATTAAGCTCAGTGTTTTTCTGGCTTTTTAGCGCTGTGACTACGGCGAGAGCATCTGTCAGCAGGACTATATGGCTCTCATTTTCACTGTGTGTTACCATTTCTTCCACTGCCGCCCTCAGTGCCTCTGCCTCCGCTCTGAAATTGCTTGTGTACTTACCAGTAGCGAATGACAGTGTTATTTGTCTGCCATTTGGTAGGTTCAGGAATGCTCCTGCCACTCCGTTCTGTGTAGTGTTTGTTACAGAACCGTCGGTGTATGTATGGGTCCAGTCCATGCTTGGGTAGCTTTTCGTTATGAAGCTTAGGGTAGTGTCTCTCCTTACTTTTTCAGTCTGGCAGTTTTTGTTTGCAATACCTGGTATATTTTCTACCACCTCTGGAAATATATCCTGCCTCCAGGTAGGTTTTCGTACAGTAGTGATGGGTTTTGGTGTTGTTAGTGCGTTTATGGGATCTTCGTGCATCTTTGCTTTGGCTATTTCTGCAAAGTTTCTCCGCTTTAGTTTCCCATTTCCCAAATTGTTTAGTCTCTGGTACATTGGATGGTCCGTCAGTCTTCGGAGTTTCTCTGACTGCAGCTGGGCTCTGCAGTCTCTTCTATCGGTCATGGATTGCAGTTTTGTAATCTTTTCAAGTTCTACAATTGGCGTTGACTTCATGCCACCTGTTATAATTCTCATGGCTTGGTTTTGAAGTTTGTTAACTTTATCGAAGTTCGCCTTCGCTGCTGTTGTCCATGCCGCAATGCCATACTCGAGAACTGGTCTCACTCTTCCAGTGTACAGTTTCTTTAGTAGAATAGGGAACGAAAAGGGAAGTATTCATGATTTTAAAAAGAGACCGTGCTGAAACCGGCTGTGCCTTGCGGAAAGACGAAGATATCGCAGCCTCGCTGTAAACTATGACACAACGTTACACACCATTCTTTTCAGGATGAACGAGGAAAAAGAAAATGACAACATGAGGTTGCCGTCATAATGCACACATCTTTTAGTCACCTTTCATAGCTTGCTTGGAAGGTGACAGTGGTTCTTTTCTTTTCATCCTTTGTGCCACTCGGCTGTTAATGGCGTCTCCTTGTCAGCTAATTCTAAACTTGTGAATTTCTTCAGTAGCTCTACCAACGTGAGCCTCGAACCCAAGACAAATAATGACAAGAGCTATATTGATCTATGACATGGCAGAAACGTGTCAACACTGTCAAACACCATTGTTCTTGGGCACACAGAGGTTAGGATCGATTCTACCTTTCTGTCAAACTGCGTCAGCCTTTCAGTGCCAACAAAACTTCGTCCCTACCAATTTTGGAAACATAACATGCAGCTGGTTTCTTGTAGAGCAATGACGTCACTTCATTGATTCATTTTGGGGTCTTTTTTATTAATGCTTAATCTAAAATGTGCACAGAATGGTTGAATTGGCAGATTTTATTTTTTTTTCTCTGATGCCGTGAACTCTATTCCTTACTTTATATACAACATTGATCATTCCTAAAAGCTAGCAGCTTTGTTATTGTTGCTCTATATTATTAGAGGTTTTCAGAGTAGTATTCGAGAAAAGCACTTCGGAAGTTTGTGAAGCGGTCAGTGGAGGTTTATGAAGAGTACTGTAAGCGTTCATAAAGGGTACCGTGAGGGTTCATGTAGAGTAATTTTAAGGTTCATGAAGAGTACTGTGGGGGTTCATGTAGAGTACTGTTAAGGATCATAAAGAGTACTGTGTGGGTTCATGTAGAGTACTGTTAAGGATCATGAGGAGTATTGTGGGGGTTCATGTAGAGTACTGTTAAGGATCATGATGAGTACTGTGGGGGTTCATAAAGGGTACTGTGGGGGTTCATGTAGAGTACTGTTAAGGATCATGAAGAGTACTGTGGGGGCTCATGTAGAGTACTGTTAAAGATCATGAGGAGTACTGTGGGGGTTCATGTAGAGTACTGTTAAGGATCATGATGAGTACTGTGGGGGTTCATAAAGGACATTCTGAGCACAAACTGACTTTTGCTGCAGAGGACATTCTGAGAAAAGACTGACATTTGCTGCAGAGGACATTCTGAGCACAGACTGACATATGCTGCAGAGGACATTCTGAGCACATACTGACATTTGCTGCAGAGGACATTCTGAGCACAGACTGACATTTGCTGCAGATGACATTCTGAGCAAAGACTGACATTTGCTGCAGAAGACATTCTGAGAACAAACTGACATATGCTGCAGAGGACATTCTGAGCACAGACTGACATTTGCTGCAGAGGACATTCTGAGCACAGACTGACATTTGCTGCAGAGGACATTCTGAGCACAGACTGACATTTGCTGCAGAGGACATTCTGAGCACAGACTGACATTTGCTGCAGAGGACATTCTAAGCACAGACTGACATATGCTGCAGAGGACATTCTGAGCACAGACTGACATTTGCTGCAGAGGACATTCTGAGCACAGACTGACATTTGCTGCAGAGGACATTCTGAGCACAGACTGACATTTGCTGCAGACGACATTCTGAGCACAGACTGACATTTGCTGCAGAGGACATTCTGAGAACAGACTGACATTTACTGCAGACGACATATATATATATATGGGGACGGCGTGGGCTAGTGGTTAAGTGACACGGCTCACAATCCGAAGGTGTTAGGTTCGATCTCCATCAAACAACCAGCCGTTACCCCGGGGAAGTAAACCTTTAGATCAAAGCAGGAGGAAGCAGACACATCTACTTATGTATGCCAGTGAGCCAGTGCCAACTTAGACATGTATGGCAAATTCTTTGATGCAATCAGACGAGGACTGGCAGAATCAAGCAGACAGATGTCAGGACAGGTTAGGCGGACAGACCTTGCATTTGCTGGCTTGCTAGTCAGTAGAGGGAAGAGGATCAAGTAGGGGGAAGGGCGTGATTATCAGCGTTTTATGTTGAACTGAAGCTTTCTACCTTTGCGCATTGCAAGATATGAGTATAGTTGCTACATGTCTGCCGTCAAGACATACGCTGCGCAGGGCAGGTAAGGGCTTCAGAAATGATACTATATTTTGATTTGCCAGTCAGAAAATCGCAGATAAAGAGAAAGAGAGATGGATATATCCACCTTATACCGAACTATTATCGAGCCTTACTATATTCTCTGCTTCCAGTTCACCGCACGACTGATAACTTTTCGATTCAGAAACAAACACATAGACACAGAAATGAAAGTCTGGCTCGCTTGCATGAAGTTACGGCATGTCATCAGTCCAGCGCATTCACATTTACGCACATGAAGAACACATTCTCAAACTCTCCAAACGATTATCCAAAGGAGGGCTACATATGTATAGTCTGACATGTACATTAACAAGAGTTGTCGCAGAGTACGCCACTTCGTAGTTCGGAACCCTGTCCTGCCTGCTCAGTATGTAAGTATTTCGAAGAATGTCAGTTAGGCACTTTGTCCAGCCATTTGATTCTAGGCTGTATACACAAACATCTCAGTTAAAAACGATTTAGCTGTCTGGCATGTCTGTTATACGCTGCTCGTGTCTCACAATCATGTATTGTAATGGATAACACTACAGCACAACATACATTTATTTTGATGGCGACACCGATGCCCTATAGTTTCCAGACGTTTACTTGAAGCCTCCCAAACGCAGAGCTCGTTGTAGCAATCCTGTTATTAACCTTACATTCTACATTTGCCTCTCTATGGAGGTGAAGCCAGCGAATCCCTCAATATGTTGGTTCTGGACAGTAACGTTTGTTTCGATAAACACTTTCCATTGAAGTATGGATAAATAGAACAGCAACATATGCTGTCAAGAATGAAGGCGCAGGTTTCTTTGTTGCATATTCCGAAAACTATGGCTATCTATAGAGTATGTATGTATTCTGTTAAAATATGTTCTAGCTATACAACTGTGGTTCAGTAACTTGAAAAAGCTACCCATATGATTATAACTTTAATTGTGACTGCTAGGGGATAGCCATCCTCACAGATGAGTCATCTGTACAGCAAGTTTTCAAGGGAACAAACTCTCGCACCTAATGACTCAACAGAGCAAGGTAGCTGACAGAAAGGGGACAGAGGTCAGGACTTTCTGCAAGGGTCTCACCCTGGGGCCACTCTTCCCCTTCTCTCTCTTCTCACCTCACTCTGTTTCATTTGACTCTGTCCTACAGTCACACCCTTGCACAACTTTCACACGCGCCCTCGTGGTAAAGCTCTTCCATTGCACTTTAGTTGGGCTAGCTTCTGAGGGCGCACAAACCTAGCATAGGTACATACAGACGCACACATGCATCCAAGCACTGGCTTATGCGTCCTGATATCGCCCAATTGACTACGGTCTGGGGTGGAAAATGGCGCGCCTCCGCCAGTAGAAACTAGTGAGGCAAACATCTAAGCAAAAAAAAAAAAAAAAAACCGAAAGGGAACCATGCTTCAGTGTCTGCTATTCTAATGTGCCATGCCGAGGATCGAGAATGCATTTAAGCAATGGGGAGGATAATGTGAAGAACAAGACACTGAAATCAGATATTTCATTAAAAAGAGAGCTATCGAGGCCGGCAGAAGAGAAACATAATCAATCAAACGGAGATTGACGCGCCTTTGACAGACAGGTACAGACCACCACTGCTCACATCAAGACATCACATAACAGACTGAGCAGACACAACATACAAGCTTCGACTGACTGCTACACAAATGTGCACATGTGAAATTAACCTATCAACTGCTTGATTTACTTACGTTCCGTGTCCTGGACACTACGCCATACATCATGTTTCACTAGCTGAACCATGTGTCAGCACTATACTCAAAACTGTACGAAGCTAATGAGGAACCTAAAAACAACGATCAAATTTATCACGGGAACTCGTCTGACAGTGTTAACATACAAGATGCGATCATAAGAATTCATTTTGTTACCCAACCGATGTTCTGATGATTATGAATTATGTGGGCTATGTAGTGGTCACAGGCAATAAGTCACTGTATATGCCTTTTTGAGGGGAATCTGTGGTTTCGAAGTAAGGTTTTCGCCCCAGGTGCTGGTTGTTGCGGGTTCAACTCAGAGTGGAGACTGGCATTTTTTCACGTGAATCACCCGGTAAACATTTCCCCTGATCTCTGAGTAGTGAGATCAGACACCCGTGTTCAATGGTGTGCACATTAATAATCCCTTGGCAATTGTAAACCAAAATGAGTAGGCCTACTGGCCGCTGCTCGGGATTAATTCAAATTACAAATCTACTCAAATTATTCTAGGGATTCTCGCCCCACCGAGAATATGTCGCAAAAAGGGGACTGCGTAGCTATACCATTAGGTCTTGGTTATGTGGTTAGCAGAGTGGTATACATGGTGTCTGACATGCTGCAAGTCTCAATTGCTCTAATGTACTCTTCCCCCACCACCAGTTCAAAAATAACCAATCATATATTCCAGGGGCTAACAACCTAACGGAGCATGTTGGTAACATATTTTGGGATTGACCTGGCAAGTCATCAGTGAATCTTCACCTGCCAATGAATATGAAAGAAAGGAGGTTACACCTCCCCACGTGGTCAAACGGCACAAATGAACTGATGATAGACAGACAGACAGACAGATAGATAGATAGATAGATAGATAGATAGATAGATAGATAGATAGATAGATAGATAGATAGATAGATAGATAGATAGATGGATGGATGGATGAATGCTGGATGGATTCTGGGTGGATTGAGGGATGCATAGACGTTTTGTCGTCATGTTTATCAACAAAATGACTGTAGCACAACCAACGGGTCTACCGGGGACGCAATGATGTCGATTTTTGTATCACTAATCATTAAAAAACATCCTTTTTTGCAGGAAGGGGGATGGTTAAAACAGGTTGCAATTCCCGAAGTCGTCATGCAGTCGCCTAGCTGGCATTAGTAATGTCAGTCTTTGGCGCCCTCGGTAAACAGACAATTATTCTAACTAACCATATGACCTTCACTTGGGCTGGCTTGTGTCTGGTATATGCAAATATGTCGGGAACAGAGTCTGTAAGTGTTGATGACCTAGTCAAGTTCTTAAAAAGGAATACATTTCTGGAAGTTGGTTATAAAAACTGATTTATATCAACCTAGAAACAGTTGTGAAACATTCATGAGTTGCAGGGTATTTCAAATTACAGCATCTGATGAGAGCATAGCGTGAGAGCACTCGTTTTTCCCGGCAAATCTAGGGTTACTTGCAAGCAGCAGTTGACCCGATTGTTAATGGAAACCAGTCATAACATTGGAAAAGGACATGCGGCCAGGAATGGAATTGGCCACACCACATCATAAATATGCAGTGGTTTCGTTCAGTAAAGCCTCTATAACTTCATCCCCAACATCAGTGTCTGAAAATTGGCTACATGTACCGTATCAAGATTCTGAAGTACAGGCCTCATTGTCAGTCGTCTTATACGATGTGCTTACACTGTGGCAGAGAACTATCTGGGTAACTTCTTTTTCTGCGTTCGTTTTCAATCTCCCTGAACCAAGCCCTTAACGGGACTTTGTAAAGCAGCAGGATGTAGTCATAAGAACTGAATGCGTTGTGTCGCTAGTTTACAGCTTGACTGCGATATTCGGCAGCAGGTAGTTTTTTTAGTACAGATTAGCCTTCAGTCTTCGATACATTCCCATTAGCCAGCCTGCTCTGTTGTAGCCTGTGATCCAGAATCACAGAATGGAGGTATAGAATAGTTTTGGCAGCTCTAGCTTGCTGGCCCGGACGCTAGCAGTCAGATATGGGTCGCTGACCACTACATCTCATGTGCTCCTAAACTCTTGATCACATCCAAGTAACTAATTCCCGTGTAGACTGGTTAGTCCAATGCTTCCGAAAGTGATTGTCTGCGGACTGGTGCTGGTCAGCGAACTCTCAGAATCCCGTCCTCAAAGCAAATCAAGAAACTGGACATAACCTTTAGTGTTTTCATACCTGGGTCTCATCTTCGAAATATCTTAAAGAAACACAATCACCGGCCAAATGCTTCATATCAAAACGGATGACGCATTCAATAGATAAATTGCTGACTTTCAATTGGCGAATTTTGTGAGATTTTCATAAATGATTAAATTTCAAGAGGCGAATATCGTGAGATGTTCATAAATGATTAAACTTCAAGAGCGAATATCGTGAGATGTTCATAAATGATTAAACTTCCAGAGGCGAATATCGTGAGATGTTCATAAATTATTCTATTTTTCATTTGCAAGAAACTACCACCATCAATTTGCGGGACATTACGGTTTTTTCTTAACCGGCAATAGAAACTGGCTGTGACGTAGCTCTCTCATCTACATCATTTCCTTTAAGGGTTAAACACTTCTTGTATATTCCTTTTTAATGTGTCTTATTAACACCTTTTAAATAACGATTAAGAAATTAATAAACAGACCTAAATAAAAGGTTTATAACTGCTATAACTAAACTATAATAGAGTCATATTATTTGTAAGGAATGCATTTAATCACATTTGTATACAGATAAACAATATCCTCGCACAGACTTCTGAACACAATTAAGTGGTCCTTGTCGGCGACTTCCTAAAAACCGAAATAATCTACACTGATAGCTTCGTTATACCGGGCAGCGATTTCCAGGCTCTGGTAGATCCCTTAGAGGCACTAGATCGGTCGGATATTCAGTTTGGCTTGTATATTTTCTGGACGAAGACAAAGTTAATTCGCTCATCTCAGGGTTAGTTGGAACATGCTTACCAAGACTGCACTTCCCATCCCATTGTCCATTAAGAATTAAGCTGAGTTACAGCAGCCCAGCCAACGAGAGGGGATTGCCAGTGTGATCGAAGAGCCGCTGTCCACCCCTACATTAACAGATTAGCTTCAATGCCAACATTATCAGTCTCAATATTTAAACCATAATCAGTCTAAATAATTAAACCATTAACCATCAAAATAGTTCAATCATTGACTTTTTTTTTGCAACAGTTCAACCATTATCAGTCTCACTAGTTCAACCATTATCAGTCTCACTAGTTCAACCATTATCAGTCTCACTAGTTCAACCATTATCAGTCTCACTAGTTCAACCATTATCAGTCTCTCTAGTTCAACCATTATCAGTCTCACTAGTTCAACCATTATCAGTCTCACTAGTTCAACCATTATCAGTCTCACTAGTTCAACCATTATCAGTCTCACTAGTTCAACCATTATCAGTCTCACTAGTTCAACCATTTCCAGTCTCTCCCTCTCTAGTTCTACCATTATCAGTCTAAAGTTCAGAAAAGCCATGCAAGGAGGTTAATACAAAACAGCCAGAACAAAAAGAACAGATAGAGACTAGCTGAGGAATAAATACTTGCAGAGTTATGTCCTCAATGCATACACGCATTAATGATCAATTAATGGGACTGTTCTCCTTTCTAAAAATGTATTATTCCATTTTGTTTTCTAACATTATGTTAGATTGACCAGCTTTCTAGTCAATCATCGGTCACTCTGACATGGCCGAGTCCCAGAGGATCACCACTGATGTTTGACATCTGGCCCCATTTGTGTCTGAAATACCCGATTTATAATTCTTCTTGTCATTCTTGATTTGACAGCAAATATGTTTTTTAAACTGGCTGTCATTTTCAGCCTTCTGTAATTACTTTACTGCGTTCACTACAAACACTCAAACCCATTTTATCATTAACCTGGCTGTCTGGGCTTCTATAATGGCCATATTGTTTATCCATCAAACAATCACATCATTTGCCATTGATGGAATTCCGTGGCGAAGTGGTTAAGCCGTCGGCTTCGTGATCAGGTGGTGTGGGTCCGACTCCGGACTCCTCCGTCTTTCGTCTTTTTTACGGGTGCTTGATGCGGAGTCCCCTGCATCTCGTAGTCGCCTCCTAGTCGTCTTGTCCGTGACTTGCCACTGGGGTCCGGCGGCTCGAGACGAGAGAGTGAGGATAAAAATTAGCGTAGTTAATTTTTACTAAAAATAGCACTAGAAAAATTAATTATGTCATCGTCTACGATGGCAGTCGGCCTTTTGTCTTTTTACCATTGATGTTGACATACCTCCTAAAGGTCATGGTAGAAACGTCATGTAGCAAGATTTCCCACAATGACATACCTCCTGGAGGGAATGGTGGGAAAAGTCCTGTAGAAAGACCTTATACAATGACAAACCACCTAGAGGTGCTGGCAGAAAACGTCCTGTAGCAAGGTCTTACACAATGACATACATCATGGAGGGAATGGTGGAAAACGTCCTGAAGCAAGACCTCACACAATGACAGCTTATCCTTGTCAGCAGCGTCAAAGGCTATTTATTGCTTGGTAAGCTGGTTGACACCAAGGGACATCCGTGTTACTGTACTCTCTAGAAGTAAACTTTCGTCAGATTTAGTAAGCTGTAAAAAGGAAATCACCTACACACCTACTACTAATATTCAAATGCGTGTCAGAAAGACAAACGGGAGACATGAAACAAGACCGCCCAACTGCCAACCAGATCGATTTGCAGAGAAAAGGATGCTATCTAGCTACTTTGTATCAGACAACGATATGCTTGATCGAATAAAAGGATTCAAGTATTCCTGTATGTTTTAACCTCAATCGACATTCATCATGGCATTAATTCCACTCAACTTCTCCCTCCCATCCTCGCCAAATCATATATGAATCACCAGTATCGAAATATAATCTTAACTCACAGACTTCGGGCAAAATCGGATATGACAACCCGCCATGAACTCTATAAATATGTTGACTATTACAAGAACTTATGTTGTGATTCAATTCGACTGTTAAACACTATCTATGTTTACACTGTATTTATCGCAAAAACAGCAGTTTACAAAAGACCATTGATATACATGGACACGGTTCTTGTTACGTTCAGTGACAACAAACAGTTATTCATCACCGTTAAAATAACAGGAGCTTATGGCTAAATGGTTCCAATGCCTGCCTGTTGACAATTAGGGGATCGAATCCTCAGTATATTTGTTGTTTTTCTGACAGGGATGAAATAAACAACTACAGCCAGCACATGACGTATCGGCAGATATAGCTATATAGTCTACTGTCCTCAGCCTTTCAAACCAAGAAATTGGTTTATATTTCATCTTCTTCTTCCTCGTTTTTCATACCTCGACGCCAATGACTCTAACGAAGTCAGCAGTCGAAGCTCCGTGTATTTCCGTACAGCTTTTCGTGAAGCAGCACTGACTGTTGCCAAATGCTACTTCTTTTGTCCGTATATGATTGTCAGGACTGCAAAATGTGCTCTGTCTTTAAAGGAGCTGAGCCGCAGACACAACGGTCTGTAGTGGCAATCTTGAACTTTTTGTACAGATGCCATCTCAGTATGTTGTGACCTGTGCGCAGCCGAGGAATGATAACCTGGTCTCGCCTGGAGAGTTGATGGTAGGCAACATTTTCTTTGTGGGCATGGTGGTCTTTTTTCCTCTTTGCAGAGTACGTAGTCCTGATAGCTACTTTTGCCTAATTGTATGTGATTGTTGTATCACTCTGCTGCAGCATTCCTCTCTCTTGAGCGAGTCTGTCCGCCTCCTCGTTACCTGGAATGTTACGGTGGGCTGGTATCCCCTAGACTGCTTTTTTCTTTAAGCACTGAGACAGACGTTCGCGTGTGTCTGCCAGAGCGCCGAGTTAATTTTGTGTGCTGGTATTTTGAGAGCCGTTAACACTGAGAAGTGTCTGTGAGAATGACCACTTGCTTTTCTTTCTGCTCCTTATGGTTAATAATTGTTTTAGCTGCTTGTCTCAGAGCACTGGTTTGGGGACTTAAGTTGTTGTAGTATCTCTCAGTAGCAAATGCTGCTGAGTATACTTGTATTTTTTAGTTTTATAATGATGTCTCCTTCCTTTTGACTGAGCCATCCGCAATGGCATGTGTCCAGGCTGTTTTTTGGAAAGTTTGGTTGATGCAATTTGCAACCACCTGTTTTTTCTGTTCCTCTGTTTGTGACATTTTGTCTTCTATTTTGGGTTACGGATAAATCAATCAATCAATTCCCATTGCTCCTGTCGGTGCATAGACCATTGACAACACGCCACCAGCATACACGGTCATGTACTGTTATTTCTGTTCCTTTCCAGGTATAGTTATATCGTCTTAGCTTCTTCTCACATTCTCTTTCCAGGTATTTTATTATCTACTTCTGTTTCTTACCTTGAGGATTCCATGTAAGATATTGTCTGGCTCAGTTCGACAGTGGCTTCCGTTGACTAAGTCCTCTTCAGCCCATTTTTCTACCCTTTACTTGTTGCTACAATAACTGTTGCTGGTTCCTTTCCCACAAGTCTTCATTCATGTCCTGACACTTAATGAACACAAGTCTTCATTCCTCAACATGTCCTGACACTTTATGACCACAAGTCTTCATTCCTCAACATGTCCTGCCGCTTTATGAACACAAGTCTTCATTCCTCAACATGTCCTGCCGCTTTATGAACACAAGTCTTCATTCCTCAACATGTCCTGCCACTTTATGAACACAAGTCTTCATTCCTCAACATGTCCTGCCGCTTTATGAACACAAGTCTTCATTCCTCAACATGTCCTGCCACTTTATGAACACACGTCTTCATTCCTCAACATGTCCTGCCGCTTTATGAACACAAGTCTTCATTCCTCAACATGTCCTGACACTTTATGAACACAAGTCTTCATTCCTCAACATGTCCTGCCACTTTATGAACACAAGTCTTCATTCCTCAACATGTCCTGCCACTTTATGCCAATTATCTTTTGAAGGAATCTGTTGATGAAGAAATGCAGTTAGTTTTGTATAGCCTTTGTCGTTCTCAATGTCTCCGCTCCATGCAGCACCACCGACTTGACACTGGCGATGAATATTATAACTTTGGTATGACTCTTGATCTCTCTGGATCTTAATATGCTGTCCAGTATCAGGAAAGCCGATCTTGCATTTTCAATTCAAATCCGTAAATCTGCAGTTGTGAAGCAGAGTCCAGGTGTCCACTATCTAAAATGTTACCACACTCATCCACATTATTCACGACCACACACAGAAAATAACATAGCACACATCAGGTGGCATATTTATTATATCAATACTCTTACAACAACTAATAAAGTGAGTGCAATGTGATTACAACAATATAAGAAATACAATCTTATCTAAATAGATACTCGCAGTTTATAAGCTATTGATGTTGCTCCCAATTAATCCAACCCAGTTCTAGCCGCACACCCCCCCCCCCTCCCCTTATCTGCACCCTCAACACACTCTGAAGAACTCGTCCTCACGTTCGTATTCTGTGACACTCAGATCCCCTCAGGCGGGTGATCTGGACATAATACATTCAATATATTCAACTCATACTCACATATTATCACATACTCAATCTATCTGCGTATACCCACGCTCTGTAACATACATCGTTCCATCACTGTCTACACACACCACACATACATCTAGATCTCTCTTAGACACAGGGCGCCCAACACATACCTTATAGAGCGACTGGCCAAGACTCAAAGGTTTATGCTGGTTCAACGACCCTGTTCTCACACAATCGTAAAAACAGCCTAATCAATAACTCTCCTATTGTTGGTGAGCTAAACACGCTCCTAGCTTTATTCTCTGTCTCTTTCTCTCTCTCTCTCTCTCTCTCTCTCTCTGTCTCTCTCTCTGCCTCTCTCTCTCCATGGCCAGTCTCTTGAGTTAAACTTTGTCTAGTATTATATAGTCTCAAGCAGTATCAGAGCTGCCCAATGGCCAGTCTGTGGGATGTCCTCTGTCTGTCACTCATCCCACACTACACAAATCAGAACGCCAGTGGTCAGCACCTAGCCTCTTACCTGTCTAGACACCGTCTTTCCCCCAAACCCGTTTTCCTTTGTTGACTGAGTATCGAGACGTTGAGTGACCTTGGCAAAGTGTCGAGACGTAGAGTGACCTTGGCACCTATTCAGGTATCTTTGTTCCCAGAGTCGCCGACCACATCATCCCTGCCCTAACCGCTCATGCTCCGGCTGGAACTGTTACAGCTGTACCACCTGATGTGTAGATATAGGTATCCACTTCTTCCAACTCCTTCTCCTCGAGCATGATTTTTTTTGTTGCTGATAGTGTTGCATTTACGGAGCATGGTTTTCTTTATGTTGATGTTCAATCCGACTTTGGCTGAATGTATTTTCAACTATCGAGTTCTTTTGCATTTGACTATGATTGTGACCACAAAAAAAATAGATCCTGCGTATAGTCCAGGTCCTCCAGTTGTAATACTAGTGTCCACTGAATATCAGTCATTTTTTCCCTCGATTGCTATCTCCATTATCTAATCTAAAGCCAACAAAAACAGGAAAGGTGAGAGCAGGCAACCTTGTCTCACCCCTGTTTGACCCCCGAAGCTGCCAGTCAGTGCTCGTTTGTGTATCACTCTACTAACTCTATCTTTGTACATATTGTTATGAAGGTTATGAACCTCTCTGGTATCCCATAGATCCTCAACAGTTGCGATAGTGTACATTGATCCATTCTGTCAAATGTCTTTTCAAAGTCAGTTAAATGTGTGTATATGGATGATTCCCAGCCAATACTTTTTTCATACTCTGATGCATAGCGTAGCTATATGATCTGTGCATGATCTTCCCTGAATTGAAGAAATCCTGCATGTTCCCTTTTGAGCTTTTTGTCTACTTCCGCTTTTACTCTGTCCAAGAGGAGTCTGTTGAATATTTTCCCAGGCATTGACAGCAATGTAATCCCCCTATAACTACTGTAATCTGACAGGTTTTTAGGCAGTTTGATCAGAAATCATTATTTCCATTCTGTGTGCACTATCCCCTGTTCCCGGTTATTCTGGAATAATCCTTGCAATGTATCAGAGGCCTTATCTGAGGATTTCAGGATAAGGTTTATCAATTCTAAAAAAATCCTCCCAAAGTAATTGCAACACATATCCAATGATGGGAATACATGTAGTATTTAAAATGGAACTCGTACTTATAACGGGACGAGGCGAGGAGAGAATCGTTAGTATCTTAACACTATAACGAAAGTGAAATATACTGATCTAGGTGGAGGCTAAGGGTAACATCAGTGTCAGGTGAAAGATACTGATCTAGGTGGAGGTGAAGGGTCACATCAGTGTCAGGTGAAAGATACTGATCTAGGTGGAGGTGAAGGATCACTTCAGTGTCAGGTGAAAGATACTGATCTAGATGGAGGGGAAGGGTCACATCAGTGTCAGGTGAAAGATACTGATATAGGTGGAGGTGAAGGGTAACATCAGTGTCAGGTGAAACATACTGATCTAGATGGAGGTGAAGGGTCACAGCAGTGTCAGGTGAAAGATACTGATCTAGATGGAGGTGAAGGGTAACATCAGTGTCAGGTGGAATATATTGATCTGGGTGGAGGCGAAAGGTAACATTAGGTTCAGGTGAAATATACTGATCTAGATGGAGGCGAAAGGTAACATTAGGTTCAGGTGAAATATACTGATCTAGGTGGGAGCCAATGGTAACATCAGAGCCAGGAGAAGATGTTTCATCAGGATCACCGCGGACGTCATTGTCTTTGCCATCATCATCATGATCATGATCATATGTCTGCCTGTGTCGCTTAGTGACGCGAATAGACATTATCTTTCGTATGTTATTAATCTGATCATTCGTGGAGCATAGAGCAACATCAGGGCTAGATTAAACCTACTGATCAAGAATCCACCTGATTTCCCAGGTATTCTTCCTAGAAATATTCTAAGTCACAATGCGATGGGGAAAGACACTGTGATACCTATAAGGGTGAGCCTGCTTATGATACCGATATTGCACTACAACCAGGAGGACACATAACTACCTTCTAAAATACGCATTAGAATGTAAGAGGGGCCACTGTAACGTACTACAAAGACGCATCATCAAGATTTAACTCAGCTCATAAAAATTAGCTTCCAATCACTACATCTTGCCGTTTCTATTTCGATGGCTGTTCTAACATTTTTGCTTGTCAATCGACCACTTATCTATCGTTTGCTAATCTCTAACACGAGCATTGCCAGCTATGAGAAATGAAAGCTATAACTCGCAGTAATATGTGGAGTACTTATTATATTGCAATTGATGATATTACGATGTTTATTAACTTTACTTTCCCACTTGTCTTTATATTCATATCAGCTGAAAAGACTCTCCAGCGTCGTCTGACTTATGCATTCTCTGACTATTATGACGAGGGTTTTATACACTGTTTTCCTGACAATAGCTTCATAAAACTTTTTCTGACAAGGGTTTTACACGTCCTATTCTGACATTAGAGTTTTACACTCTTTTCTCACATAGAGTTTTTACACACCCTTAACTGACATAGAGGTTTACACACTCTTTACTGACATAGAGTTTTCCACACCCTTTACTGACAGAGTTTTACACACCTTTTTCTGACATAGTGTTTTCCCGCCCTTTTCTGACAGAGTTTTTTCCGCCCCTTTCTGACATAGGGTTTTATACGTTCCTTTCTGACATAGGGTTTTATACGTTCCTTTCTGACATGGTTTTATACGTTCCTTTCTGACATAGTGTATTATACGTCGATTTGTTACATAGTGTTTTATGCGTCCCTTTCTGACATAGGATTTTATACGTTCCTTTCTGACATAGGGTTTTATACGTCCCTTTCTGACATAATAGTTGTCCATCACAAGTGATGAAGACCACTCTCTTTGTTCAGCCGTGTGGACAGTCGTATCACTTGCTGTGTCCGCTGAAATGGGTGACTTGCGCGGTGATTTGGATTAAAGTGAGGAAGAAACTGCGCCTTTTGTCAACCTCACTTACAGAGCCTAAGCTACCTTTTGCCAGTGGCAAGACATTCATCGAGACGACTGGAGATAGCATAGGATGCAGATATTGCCTCAGGGTTACCACCGAAGCCTTTCCGTAAACATGTAACCCGCAGGGTAGAAAAGTGGGAAGGCATCTAACGCAGTTTGTCGTGTCTTTTTGATAACCACAAGAGGTCGTATGGACAACACTCAGCGTGTGAGTGAGTCTGGCATCTCTCCCCAGCTGTATTCAGCTCATTATAGTAGCATCTAAAATTCCCACACGCCAAATTCGTAAAGGTGAACCGGCAGAACTAACCCGTGAAATACGTCACAGGTATAAGCGTAGTGCCATTCAGCCGACGTCCAGACCAGGACAAACGGATGGAAGAAATCACAAAAAAAAGAGCGAAATAACAAGTCCAAACGGATAACAACTCCACGTATCCGTGAACACTAGTTGTCGACTAGTGTGTATTTCAGGCATATGCGTGGTCTGGCGGCATCCACAATGATCCAAAACAGTAAAGAAATGCAGACTCGCAGCCAGTTATGGCGCCATCTTTGCCAGATTTCTGACATAGAGCTAGCTATACACACCTTTTTCTGACATAGGGTTTTATACGTCCCTTTCTGACATAAAGTACCGATACTTCGATTAGACTGAGATACCCTGGCGTTCAACAGATTCTTACTGGAGTCGGACCAATCAGTTATACGTGATTTATTACAAACCTGACCTTCGTCGATATCCAAACCTTACTATAAGTTCTGTCAGGCTTGCCAAAAAGATCACCCATAGAGTTAACGCAACGAACTCTACAAGCACTTTGTGTCTACCTTATTGTTGTATTTGATGTTCAATTTGTGCAACATCAATTTGTATCGGCCTGTTAAGCTCCGTTCTCCTTTCATGGCTTTTGCTGTGAACTAATCACGTGATCCAAAATGTTCTCCTCTGTGTACAATTCGTATGACATCATTCGTAACCTGGAAAAAAAATCACCGCAAAAGGTCAATTTCTGGGTTCCCACTTTCATTCAAAAACACCCCCACCAAATTTCTCTGAACAAATCTCAATTGTAGTGTTCATGGATTTGGATTAGCTATTTCCCCCACCATCCTTCTAACGTACGCATCATCTCACAATTTCAGCTAGTCAGTTTGGAATAATTCCCAATGTTGATACGTAAGGTTTACTTGTCCATCATTTTTATAATAATGGTAATATACATTGCATAATATAAGAGTCGATAGTAAAATACAGTAATTTATGTCCATTATCTAGTCAACTTTCTCTTAACGTGGTTTAAGAAAATAAAAAGTGACATCAGAAATAAGGCCAGGCTTTGTTTGAAATGACAAATACAGTTAAACTCTGATTGAACTGTGGGTTAGTCACTGTTTTTAAGCCATCTCCTTGCTACCTATCTGGTTTAGAGTGTCTTATTTAAATCTTAATAAAGACAGTTACAATGTTCTTCCAATGACACCTTTGTTCAGGAAACATGATCGGGATCATCTCTGTGACCCTATAAGGATTCTTGACTCATTCACATAGACCCGTTGCTATAATTGGCTGAGCATAGTTCCGGCACTATATTTAGATTGGCCCTATCCAGCTTATAAGAAATCCTGATCTTTTTGTATGCAATGAGCTTTTATTGTCATTACTTTGCACGTGAGGTTGTAGCTTCATCACAACCTTCCTTAATAGCCTGAATTGACCTTCCAGAAAGAGAAAAACTGTGACTTCTATGAGAGACAGCAGAGCGGGCGGAACAACTGAGATATTGATCATCTGTTTTGGGACAGAAGCTCTATGTCCCTACAGACTCTCATCCACACGCTTCGACTAAGTCCTTACACGACATTTATTGAGTTGCTTTGATTTTAATATGGCAATTGGACTTCCCAGATCCGTATCGGCCTTGAGTTGGCTGCGAAATGCTAGCCAACGCGGATATTTCCACAGAACAAAACCGCCGCATTGCCGGGGTGTAAAAATAATAAAGATCACAATTTCACGCCAGTGTGACAGATTGGAAATATGGTGTTAAGCCTATATGTTTTGTTGACCAGCAAAACATTAGTGGTGATATGGTCAACATCGCGCCGACCGCCTTTACTTTCCCAGATTATTCTGGCAACCAATGTATGATGTCAAGGTGAACCCTAGGAACCGTTTTACGATCGGAATAAATCTCGCACCAACTCTGGACCGAACCCCGTTTGTTCACCTGTGAAATCAGTGAACTAACCACTTCACAACCTGGACGTACATACCATTTAATCCTTCTAATTTTTGTTTCGTGAGTTTGGCTGGATGTCCCTTTTTGTCTTGTATTAATACAAGTACATTTTGGGCATACTTAGTTCGCCTTTTGACTTCAAGTACATCATAGGGCACAGCTAGATCTAACCCGTTTTACATAAAGCATGTTTCCGAGTACTTGCACTGTTCGCTTTACGTGAATAATCTGGCATGACGAAATGACTAAACCTGTGAGCAAACCTTTACAATCTACTTTTACAAAACGCTGCGGAGGCCCATTTGTCATATTCTTTCAGCATTGGGCACCACTCTTGTGTTGGTCACACATCTAACGAGATTGCTCGTTGAATGATTGTTCCGATCGTTAGAGCATTCACTATTCTTTTGTCTGTGTCGTGTAGTGGGGTACACATGTTGTCTAAGCTGTTGTTTGCCTCCTTGCAGAGTGTTGGTGCTGAAAGGGGCTGGTGGTTGTAGTTGCTATCACAAATCTGAAAATGGTAGACAGTCCAGAACATGGTGTTGTACTGCTTCCTCTTGTTCGTCGCAGTGCTTGCGGTATGGTATATGGTCTGTGTTTGCATTAAGGCGTGCGGTCTGGTATATGGTCTGTGTTTGCATTAAGGCGTGCGGTCTGTGCTTGCAGTATGCTGTATGGTCTGTGCTTACAGTATGGTGTATGGTCTGTGCTTACATTACGTTGTATTGTCTGTACTTGCATTACGTTATATGGTCTGTGCATACAGTATGGTGTATGGTATGTGTTTGCAGTATGATGTATGGCTTGCAGTATACTGTATGGTCTGTGGTCACTTTGCGTAGTTGTTTGCCCAAAAAGGCCCATATCTTGTTTGCAACTAGAAAAGAAAGTTGTGTATGGGACTAGAAACCGTATCATGTAAAACATAGCTACATTATCAATTACTGCAGCTGGTGCACATTTGTTATTGGTGGCATTGCAAGACAGTATTTGTTCTGGAATCCCCAAGGCAAGATATATAAAGGCCAACAAATAAAGCTGAAGAGGAGACATTGAGACAAACATTAAAAAAACATGATGCGCTATAGATAATCAAGATCCGATTGACGGATCTCAAGATCATGGGATGCGATGTAGACAATCCACATTTGATCCACTGATCTTGAGATGATGGCATTCACTATAGACAGTCAAGATTCGATTCATGGATCTCAAGATGGTGGTATGCCCTATAGACAACCCGGATCTCTTCCACTAGCCTAAAGATGAAGAGCTGCGCTATAGACAGTCCAGATTCGATCAATGTATCTCAAGTTGGGATGTCCTATAGACAGTCCAGATTCGATCAATGTATCTCAAGTTGGGATGTCCTATTGACAGTCTAGATTCAATCGATTTATCTCAAGATAGGATGTGCTATATACAGTCTAGATTCAATCAGTTAGTCTCAAGATGGGATGTCATATATGTCATACAGACAGTCCAGATTCAATCAATTGGTCTCAAGATGGGATGCACTATAGACAATCCAGATTTTATCCACAGAAAGATCTGCAGAAAGATACATCGTCTAGTGTAATAGACAACCTAGACGCCCCTAGTACTATATATTATGTCTCCCTTGATCGTACGATTGTTTATTTCGATAAAACATGTCAAGTTTATCTTGTTTTTACTGTCCTCGTAATTACCATATGTTAGTTTCTGATGCAGAAATAAATTATATGATCTAATGATCCGAATGTCAAGTCCGACTGTGTTGTGGAATATAACCATACAGGATTGAGACTCATTCATAGTTATATAGACACACTTGGTGGTATCGACAGCACGTAAACAAATGCGCGAGAGGCGTTCCTTGTGTTGGGAAACTTGTTAAAATCGAAGAAAGTGTCCAACCCGTTCTATTGCATGGCTCTGTAACCGGAGGCACCATGACAGTTTCTAAAAAACAAAATCGTATTTGAATTAGTGAAGGTTTAGGCAGTGTGGTCTAGGGATGAAACGTCTGTTCCCCAATCCCCTCGCAACGGTTTCGAACACCGCCGTGTCTATTTTGACAGACACGGGACATATTTCTCTATGCCATCGCTCCATCGCGTACAAAAAGTCATGACAATCTACCTTACTGTATACCTACCAGTAAACTTATAAGAGCCAAATAGATTGACAGTTGCAAGAAGTAACGTTCTGCACAAGTCATGTTATTTACGTTACATTATGTCGAAAATAAAGTTTGAAATTGTAGGATTTGGTCTCTAATGTGGACCTATGGTCGCGTGGTACTTGCGTTGAGTCGAACACATTAAAGAAGCCCGTTTAAAGTATTGCCAGACAGTTCTTGCTTTAGAATTGACATGTAAAAAGATCTATGGCACACCATGGTGAACATGGAGAAGAAAGCTTGTGGCAAAAATGAAAGAAAGGTGATGACTGTCGTGTTTTCACTAGATAGCCAAGGGTGACGAAAATTTGTTAAAGGCCTGTGTGCCGAAGGAAGCTCACAGGTATGTATTGATGTATTTGATTGATTTATTTGAATGATTTAAGCAAAGCTAAATTCAGTTTTATCAGAAAACCGGAATACACGACGCACACGTCGGGAAGGAAAGAGGACGAAGAAGGGATTTGGACATATCAGTTTAGAAACAGCTGAGACCTTGTGGATTGAAATCTAACGCTGAATCCTGACACGATAGTGCTCGATAGTTTCAACTGCGTTGTTCAATGTTACTGATGAATATCTATTTGTCGAATCAACGGTTGTTGCTATGTACTTCTTCTGCATTTCGCAGTCTATACAGCGTAGGATCATCTTGAGATTCATGGATCCAATCTCGTTTGTCTATATTGCATCTCATCACTTTTAGGTCCGTGGATCGAATCTGGATTGTTTAAAGTGCATCCCTTCATCTTGAGATCTTTGGATCGAATCTGGATTGTTTAAAGTGCATCCCCTCATCTTGAGATCTGTGGATTGAGTCTGGACTGTTTAAAGTGCATCCCTTCATCTTGAGATCTGTGGATCGAATCTGGGGTATCTTCGATTTTATCGTCAATCACAATATACTGAAGAAGACCACAATCTCTCTTCAACGTAGCGTTTGCTAGAAACAGGTTCCTGTGAGGCCGTAGGACTAGTGAGGTTTGGATAGACGTGACCTCCGTGCTATTGAGCGCTACGCAGATGAAGCCAAGAATTGCACAACAACCTGGAGAGTCCCGGTCCATCGACATCAGCACGCTATTTGAGGAAAACTACTTAAAATTGCCACTTAACGCGTTGTTCAGCGCGCATAAAAGAGTAAACCTATTCAATGTAAGCATTTAGCCAGTGACGTGAGCAGAGCTGTAACACTCTACCTCTTGAAACACAAAAGTAAACAAAATGATTGTAGGCATTACACAACAACTATTTTTTAGTTGGCCTTTGTAAATGTTGTCCGAGTGCATATAATAGAAGAGGCGGCAGAGAAATCCATGACCAAGAAATATTTTTTTTTTGTAACTCGGTCAACAATGGCAATGATGAGAAAATTGGCAACTACAGTTTGCATATGTCAGTCTGTGCTCAGAATGTCCTCTGCAGCAAATGTCAGCCTGTGCTCAGAATGTCCTCTGAAGAAAATGTCAGTCTGTGCTCAGAATGTCCTCTGCAGCAAATGTCAGTCTGTGCTCAGAATGTCCTCTGCAGCAAATGTCAGTCTGTGCTCAGAATATCCTCTGCAGCAAATGTCAGTCTGTGCTCAGAATGTCGTCTGCAGCAAATGTCAGTATGTACTCAGAATATCCTCTGCAGCAAATGTCAGTCTGTGCTCAGAATGTCCTCTGCAGCAAATGTCAGTCTGTGCTCAGAATGTCCTCTGCAGCAAATGTCAGTCTGTGCTCAGAATGTCCTCTGCAGCAAATGTCAGTCTGTGCTCAGAATGTCCTCTGCAGCAAATGTCAGTCTGTGCTCAGAATGTCCTCTGCAGCAAATGTCAGTCTGTGCTCAGAATTTCCTCTGCAGCAAATGTCAGTCTGTGCTCAGAATGTCCTCTGCAGCATATGTCAGTTTGTTCTCAGAATGTCTTCTGCAGCAAATGTCAGTCTTTCCTCAGAATGTCGTCTGCAGCAAATGTCAGTCTGTGCTCAGAATGTCCTTTGCAGCAAATGTCAGTCTGTGCTCAGAATGTCCTCTGCAGCATATGTCAGTCTGTGCTCAGAATTTCCTCTGCAGCAAATGTCAGTCTTTTCTCAGAATGTCCTCTGCAGCAAAAGTCAGTTTGTGCTCAGAATGTCCTCTGCAGCAAATGTCAGCCTGTGCTCAGAATGTCCTCTGAAGAGAATGTCAGTCTGTGCTCAGAATGTCCTCTGCAGCAAATGTCAGTCTGTGCTCAGAATGTCCTCTGCAGCAAATGTCAGCCTGTGCTCAGAATGTCCTCTGAAGAAAATGTCAGTCTGTGCTCAGAATGTCCTCTGCAGCAAATGTCAGTATGTACTCAGAATATCCTCTGCAGCAAATGTCAGTCTGTGCTCAGAATGTCGTCTGCAGCAAATGTCAGTCTGTGCTCAGAATGTCCTCTGCAGCAAATGTCAGTCTGTGCTCAGAATGTGCTCTGCAGCAAATGTCAGTATGTGCTCAGAATGTCGTCTGCAGCAAATGTCAGTCTGTGCTCAGAATGTCCTCTGCATCAAATAACAGTCTGTGCTCATAATGTCCTCTGCAGCAAATGTCAGTCTGTGCTCAGAATGTTCTCTGCAGCAAATGTCAGTCTGTGCTCAGAATGTCGTCTGCAGCAAATGTCAGTATTTGCTCAGAATGTCCTCTGCACCAAATGTCAGTCTGTGCTCAGAATGTCCTCTGCAGCAAATGTCAGTCTTTTCTCATAATGTCCTCTGCAGAAAATGTCAGTCTTTGCTAAGAATTTCCTCTGCAGCATATATAAGTCTGTTCTCAGAATCTCGTCTTCAGAAAATGTCAGTCTGTTCTAAGAATGTCCTCTGCAGCAAATGTCAGTCTGTTCTCAGAATGTCCTCTGCAGAAAATGTCAGTCTGTGCTCAGAATGTCCTCTGCAGCATATGTAAGTCTGTTCTCAGAATCTCGTCTTCAGAAAATGTCAGACTGTGCTCAGAATGTCCTCTGCAGCAAATGTCAGTCTGTGCTCAGAATGTCCTCTGCAGCAAATGTCAGTCTGTGCTCAGAATGTCCTCTGCAGCAAATGTCAGTCTGTGCTCAGAATGTCCTCTGCAGCAAATGTCAGTCTGTGCTCAGAATGTCCTCTGCAGCATATGTCAGTCTGTGCTCAGAATGTCCTCTGCAGCAAATGCCAGTCTTTTCTCAGAATGTCCTCTGCAGCAAAAGTCAGTTTGTGCTCAGAATGTCCTCTGCAGCAAATGTCAGCCTGTGCTCAGAATGTCCTCTGAAGAAAATGTCAGTCTGTGCTCAGAATGTCCTCTGCAGCAAATGTCATTCTGTGCTCAGAATGTCCTGTGCAGCAAATGTCAGTCTGTGCTCAGAATATCCTCTGCAGCAAATGTCAGTCTGTGCTCAGAATGTCCTCTGCAGCAAATGTCAGTATGTACTCAGAATATCCTCTGCAGCAAATGTCAGTCTGTGCTCAGATTGTCGTCTGCAGCAAATGTCAGTCTGTGCTCAGAATGTCCTCTGCAGCAAATGTCAGTCTGTGCTCAGAATGTGCTCTGCAGCAAATGTCAGTCTGTGCTCAGAATGTCGTCTGCAGCAAATGTCAGTCTGTGCTCAGAATGTCCTCTGCAGCAAATATCAGTCTGTGCTCAGAATGCCCTCTGCAGAAAATGTCAGTCTGTGCTCAGAATGTCCTCTGCAGCAAATGTCAGTCTGTGCTCAGAATGTCCTCTGCAGCAAATGTCAGTCTATGCTCCGATTGTCCTCTGCAGCAAATGTCAGTCTGTGCTCAGAATGTCCTCTGCAGCAAATGTCGGTCTGTGCTCAAAATGTCCACTGCAGGAAATGTCAGTCTGTGCTCATAATGTCCTCTGCAGCAAATGTCAGTCTATGCTCAGAATGTCCTCTGCAGCAAATGTCAGTCGGTGCTCAGAATGTCCTCTGCAGCAAATGTCAGTCTGTTCTGAGAATGTTCTCTGCAGCAAATGTCAGTCTGTGCTCAGAATGTCGTCTGCAGCAAATGTCAGTCTGTGCTCAGAATGTCCTTTGCAGCAAATGTCATTCTGTGCTCAGAATGTCCTCTGCAGCAAATGTCAGTCTGTGCTCAAAATGTCCTCTGCAGCAAATGTCAGCCTGTGCTCATAATGTCCTCTGCAGCAAATGTCAGTCTATGCTCAGAATGTCTTCTGCAGCAAATGTCAGTCTGTGCTCAGAATGTCCTCTGCAGCAAATGTCAGTCTGTGCTCAGAATGTTCTCTGCAGCAAATGTCAGTCTGTGCTCAGAATGTCGTCTGCAGCAAATGTCAGTCTGTGCTCAGAATGTCCTCTGCAGCAAATGTCAGTCTGTGCTCAGAATGTCCTCTGCAGCAAATGTCAGTCTGTGCTCAGAATGTCCTCTGCAGCAAATGTCAGTCTATGCTCAGAATGTCCTCTGCAGCAAATGTCAGTCTGTGCTCAGAATGTCCTCTGCAGCAAATGTCAGTCTGTGCTCAGAATGTTCTCTGCAGCAAATGTCAGTCTGTGCTCAGAATGTCCTCTGCAGCAAATGTCAGTCTGTGCTCAGAATGTCCTCTGCAGCAAATGTCAGTCTGTGCTCAGAATGTCCTCTGCAGCAAATGTCAGTCTGTGCTCAGAATGTCCTCTGCAGCAAATGTAAGTCTGTGCTCAGAATGTCGTCTGCAGCAAATGTCAGTCTGTGCTCAGAATGTCCTCTGCAGCAAATGTCAGTCTGTGCTCAGAATTTCCTCTGCAGCAAATGTCAGTCTGTGCTCAGAATGTCCTCTGCAGCAAATGTCAGTCTGTGCTCAGAATGTCCTCTGCAGCATATGTCAGTTTGTTCTCAGAATGTCTTCTGCAGCAAATGTCAGTCTTTGCACAGAATGTCCTCTGCAGCAAATGTCAGTCTGTGCTCAGAATGTCCTCTGCAGCAAATGTCAGTATGTGCTCAGAATGTCATGTGCAGCATATTGCAGTCTGTGCTCAGAATGTCTTCTGCAGCAAATGTCAGTCTTTTCTCAGAATGTCCTCTGCAGCAAAAGTCAGTTTGTGCTTAGAATGTCCTCTGCAGCAAATGTCAGCCTGTGCTCAGAATGTCCTCTGAAGAAAATGTCAGTCTGTGCTCAGAATGTCCTCTGCAGCAAATGTCAGTCTGTGCTCAGAATGTCCTCTGCAGCAAATGTCAGTCTGTGCTCAGAATGTCCTCTGCAGCAAATGTCAGTATGTACTTAGAATATCCTCTGCAGCAAATGTCAGTCTGTGCTCAGAATGTCGTCTGCAGCAAATGTCAGTCTGTGCTCAGAATGTCCTCTGCAGCAAATGTCAGTCTGTGCTCAGAATGTCCTCTGCAGCAAATGTCAGTCTGTGCTCAGAATGTCGTCTGCAGCAAATGTCAGTCTGTGCTCAGAATGTCCTCTGCAGCAAATATCAGTCTGTGCTCAGAATATCCTCTGCAGAAAATGTCAGTCTGTGCTCAGAATGTCTTCTGCAGCAAATGTCAGTCTGTGCTCAGAATGTCCTCTGCAGCAAATGTCAGTCTGTGCTCAGAATGTCCTCTGCAGCAAATGTCAGTCTGTGCTCAGAATGTCCTCTGCAGCAAATGTCAGTCTGTGCTCAAAATGTCCTCTGCAGCAAATGTCAGTCTGTGCTCATAATGTCCTCTGCAGCATATGTCAGTCTATGCTCAGAATGTCCTCTGCAGCAAATGTCAGTCTGTGCTCAGAATTTCCTCTGCAGCAAATGTCAGTCTGTGCTCAGAATGTTCTCTGCAGCAAATGTCAGTCTGTGCTCAGAATGTCGTCTGCAGCAAATTTCAGTCTGTTCTCAGAATGTCCTCTGCAGGAAATGTCAGTCTGTGCTCAGAATGTCCTCTGCAGCAAATGTCAGTCTATGCTCAGAATGTCCTCTGCAGTAAATGTCAGTCTGTGCTCAGAATGTCCTCTGCAGCAAATATCAGTCTGTGCTCAGAATGTCCTCTACAGCATATGTCAGTTTGTTCTCAGAATGTCTTCTGCAGCAAATGTCAGTCTTTGCTCAGAATGTCCTCTGCAGCAAATGTCAGTCTGTGCTCAGAATGTCCTCTGCAGCAAATGTCAGTATGTGCTCAGAATGTCCTCTGCAGCATATGTCAGTCTGTGCTCAGAATGTCCTCTGCAGCAAATGTCAGTCTTTTCTCAGAATGTTCTCTGCAGCAAAAGTCAGTTTGTGCTTAGAATGTCCTCTGCAGCAAATGTCAGCCTGTGCTCAGAATGTCCTCTGAAGAAAATGTCAGTCTGTGCTCAGAATGTCCTCTGCAGCAAATGTCAGTCTGTGCTCAGAATGTCCTCTGCAGCAAATGTCAGTCTGTGCTCAGAATGTCCTCTGCAGCAAATGTCAGTATGTACTCAGAATATCCTCTGCAGCAAATGTCAGTCTGTGCTCAGAATGTCGTCTGCAGCAAATGTCAGTCTGTGCTCAGAATGTCCTCTGCAGAAAAGGTCAGTCTGTGCTCAGAATGTCCTCTGCAGCAAATGTCAGTATGTACTCAGAATATCCTCTGCAGCAAATGTCAGTCTGTGCTCAGAATGTCGTCTGCAGAAATGTCAGTCTGTGCTCAGAATGTCATCTGCAGCAAATGTCAGTCTGTGCTCAGAATGTCCTCTGCAGCAAATGTCAGTCTGTGCTCAGAATGTCGTCTGCAGCAAATGTCAGTCTGTGCTCAGAATGTCCTCTGCAGCAAATATCAGTCTGTGCTCAGAATGTCCTCTGCAGAAAATGTCAGTCTGTGCTCAGAATGTCCTCTGCAGCAAATTTCAGTCTGTGCTCAGAATGTCCTCTGCAGCAAATGTCAGTCTGTGCTCAGAATGTCGTCTGCAGCAAATGTCAGTCTGTGCTCATAATGTTCTCTGCAGCATATGTCAGTCTATGCTCAGAATGTCCTCTGCAGCAAATGTCAGTATGTGCTCAGAATGTCCTCTGCAGCAAATGTCAGTCTGTTTTCAGAATGTTCTCTGCAGCAAATGTCAGTCTGTGCTCAGAATGTCGTCTGCAGCAAATGTCAGTCTGTGCTCAGAATGTCCTCTGCAGCAAATGTCAGTCTGTGCTCAGAATGTCCTCTGCAGCAAATGTCAGTCTGTGCTCAGAATGTCCTCTGCAGCATATTTCAGTCTGTGCTCAGAATGTCGTCTGCAGCAAATGTCAGTCTGTGCTCAGAATGTTCTCTGCAGCAATTGTCAGTCTGTGCTCAGAATGTCGTCTGCAGCAAATGTCAGTCTGTGCTCAGAATGTCCTCTGCAGCAAATGTCAGTCTGTGCTCAGAATGTCCTCTGCAGCAAATGTCAGTCTGTGCTCAGAATGGCCTCTGCAGCATATGTCAGTCTGTGCTCAGAATCTCCTCTGCAGCAAATGTCAGTCTGTGCTCAGAATGTCCTCTGCAGCAAATGTCAGTCTGTGCTCAGAATGTCCTCTGCAGCAAATGTCAGTCTGTGCTCAGAATGTCCTCTGCAGCAAATGTCAGTCTGTGCTCAGAATGTCCTCTGCAGCAAATGTCAGTCTGTGCTCAGAATGGCCTCTGCAGCATATGTCAGTCTGTGCTCAGAATCTCCTCTGCAGCAAATGTCAGTCTGTGCTCAGAATGTCCTCTGCAGCAAATGTCAGTCTGTGCTCAGAATGTCCTCTGCAGCAAATGTCATTCTGTGCTCAGAATGTCCTCTGCAGCAAATGTCAGTCTGTGCTCAGAATGTCCTCTGCAGCATATGTCAGTTTGTTCACAGAATGTCTTCTGCAGCAAATGTCAGTCTTTGCTCAGAATGTCCTCTGCAGAAAATGTCTGTCTGTGCTCAGAATGTCCTCTGCAGCAAATGTCAGTATGTGCTCAGAATGTCCTCTGCAGCAAATGTCAGTCTTTTCTCAGAATGTCCTCTGCAGCAAAAGTCAGTTTGTGCTCAGAATGTCCTCTGCAGCAAATGTCAGTCTGTGCTCAGAATTTCCTCTGCAGCATATAAAAGTCTGTTCTCAGAATCTCATCTTCAGAAAATGTCAGTCTGTTCTAAGAATGTCCTCTGCAGCAAACGTCAGTCTGTTCTCAGAATGTCATCTGCAACAAATGTCAGTCTGTGCTCAGAATGTCCTCTGCAGCATATGTAAGTCTGTTCTCAGAATGTAGTCTTCAGAAAATATCAGTCAGATATCAGAATGTCCTCTGCAGCAAATGTCAGTCTGTGCTCAGAATGTCGTCTGCAGCAAATGTCAGTCTGGGCTCAGAATGTCCTCTGCAGCATATGTCAGTTTGTTCTTAGAATGTCTTCTGCAGCAAATGTCAGTCTGTGCTCAGAATGTCCTCTGCAGCAAATGTCAGTCTGTGCTCAGAATGTCGTCTGCAGGAAATGTCAGTCTGTGCTCAGAATGTCCTCTGCAGCAAATATCAGTCTGTGCTCAGAATGTCCTCGGCAGCAAATGTCAGTCTGTGCTCAGAATGTCGTCTGCAGCAAATGTCAGTCTGTTTTCAAAATGTCCTCTGCAGCAAATGTCAGTCGGTGCTCAGAATGTCCTCTGCAGCAAATGTCAGTCTGTGCTGAGAATGTTCTCTGCAGCAAATGTCAGTCTGTGCTCAGAATGTCGTCTGCAGCAATTGTCAGTCTGTGCTCAGAATGTCCTTTGCAGCAAATGTCATTCTGTGCTGAGAATGTCCTCTGCAGCAAATGTCAGTCTGTGCTCAAAATGTCCTCTGCAGCAAATGTCAGTCTGTGCTCATAATGTCCTCTGCAGCAAATGTCAGTCTATGCTCAGAATGTCCTCTGCAGCAAATGTCAGTCTGTGCTCAGAATGTCCTCTGCAGCAAATGTCAATCTGTGCTCAGAATGTTCTCTGCAGCAAATGTCAGTCTGTGCTCAGAATGTCGTCTGCAGCAAATGTCAGTCTGTGCTCAGAATGTCCTCTGCAGCAAATGTCAGTCTGTGCTCAGAATGTCCTCTGCAGCAAATGTCAGTCTGTGCTCAGAATGTCCTCTGCAGCAAATGTCAGTCTATGCTCAGAATGTCCTCTGCAGCAAATGTCAGTCTGTGCTCAGAATGTCCTCTGCAGCAAATGTCAGTCTGTGCTCAGAATGTTCTCTGCAGCAAATGTCAGTCTGTGCTCAGAATGTCCTCTGCAGCAAATGTCAGTCTGTGCTCAGAATGTCCTCTGCAGCAAATGTCAGTCTGTGCTCAGAATGTCCTCTGCAGCAAATGTCAGTCTGTGCTCAGAATGTCCTCTGCAGCAAATGTCAGTCTGTGCTCAGAATGTCGTCTGCAGCAAATGTCAGTCTGTGCTCAAAATGTCCTCTGCAGAAAATGTCAGTCTGTGCTCATAATGTCCTCTGCAGCATATGTCAGTCTATGCTCAGAATGTCCTCTGCAGCAAATGTCAGTCTGTGCTCAGAATGTCCTCTGCAGCAAATGTCAGTCTGTGCTCAGAATGTTCTCTGCAGCAAATGTCAGTCTGTGCTCAGAATGTCGTCTGCAGCAAATTTCAGTCTGTTCTCAGAATGTCCTCTGCAGGAAATGTCAGTCTGTGCTCAGAATGTCCTCTGCAGCAAATGTCAGTCTATGCTCAGAATGTCCTCTGCAGTAAATGTCAGTCTGTGCTCAGAATGTCCTCTGCAGCAAATATCAGTCTGTGCTCAGAATGTCCTCTGCAGATTATGTCAGTTTGTTCTCAGAATGTCTTCTGCAGCAAATGTCAGTCTTTGCTCAGAATGTCCTCTGCAGCAAATGTCAGTCTGTGCTCAGAATGTCCTCTGCAGCAAATGTCAGTATGTGCTCAGAATGTCCTCTGCAGCAAATGTCAGTCTTTTCTCAGAATGTCCTCTGCAGCAAAAGTCAGTTTGTGCTTAGAATGTCCTCTGCAGCAAATGTCAGCCTGTGCTCAGAATGTCCTCTGAAGAAAATGTCAGTCTGTGCTCAGAATGTCCTCTGCAGCAAATGTCAGTCTGTGCTCAGAATGTCCTCTGCAGCAAATGTCAGTCTTTTCTCAGAATGTGCTCTGCAGCAAAAGTCAGTTTGTGCTTAGAATGTCCTCTGCAGCAAATGTCAGCCTGTGCTCAGAATGTCATCTGAAGAAAATGTCAGTCTGTGCTCAGAATGTCCTCTGCAGCAAATGTCAGTCTGTGCTCAGAATGTCCTCTGCAGCAAATGTCAGTCTGTGCTCAGAATGTCCTCTGCAGCAAATGTCAGTATGTACTCAGAATATCCTCTGCAGCAAATGTCAGTCTGTGCTCAGAATGTCGTCTGCAGCAAATGTCAGTCTGTGCTCAGAATGTCCTCTGCAGAAAAGGTCAGTCTGTGCTCAGAATGTCCTCTGCAGCAAATGTCAGTATGTACTCAGAATATCCTCTGCAGCAAATGTCAGTCTGTGCTCAGAATGTCGTCTGCAGAAATGTCAGTCTGTGCTCAGAATGTCCTCTGCAGCAAATGTCAGTCTGTGCTCAGAATGTCCTCTGCAGCAAATGTCAGTCTGTGCTCAGAATGTCGTCTGCAGCAAATGTCAGTCTGTGCTCAGAATGTCCTCTGCAGCAAATATCAGTCTGTGCTCAGAATGTCCTCTGCAGAAAATGTCAGTCTGTGCTCAGAATGTCGTCTGCAGAAATGTCAGTCTGTGCTCAGAATGTCATCTGCAGCAAATGTCAGTCTGTGCTCAGAATGTCCTCTGCAGCAAATGTCAGTCTGTGCTCAGAATGTCGTCTGCAGCAAATGTCAGTCTGTGCTCAGAATGTCCTCTGCAGCAAATATCAGTCTGTGCTCAGAATGTCCTCTGCAGAAAATGTCAGTCTGTGCTCAGAATGTCCTCTGCAGCAAATTTCAGTCTGTGCTCAGAATGTCCTCTGCAGCTAATGTCAGTCTGTGCTCAGAATGTCGTCTGCAGCAAATGTCAGTCTGTGCTCATAATGTTCTCTGCAGCATATGTCAGTCTATGCTCAGAATGTCCTCTGCAGCAAATGTCAGTATGTGCTCAGAATGTCCTCTGCAGCAAATGTCAGTCTGTTTTCAGAATGTTCTCTGCAACAAATGTCAGTCTGTGCTCAGAATGTCGTCTGCAGCAAATGTCAGTCTGTGCTCAGAATGTCCTCTGCAGCAAATGTCAGTCTGTGCTCAGAATGTCCTCTGCAGCAAATGTCAGTCTGTGCTCAGAATGTCCTCTGCAGCATATTTCAGTCTGTGCTCAGAATGTCGTCTGCAGCAAATGTCAGTCTGTGCTCAGAATGTTCTCTGCAGCAATTGTCAGTCTGTGCTCAGAATGTCGTCTGCAGCAAATGTCAGTCTGTGCTCAGAATGTCCTCTGCAGCAAATGTCAGTCTGTGCTCAGAATGTCCTCTGCAGCAAATGTCAGTCTGTGCTCAGAATGGCCTCTGCAGCATATGTCAGTCTGTGCTCAGAATCTCCTCTGCAGCAAATGTCAGTCTGTGCTCAGAATGTCCTCTGCAGCAAATGTCAGTCTGTGCTCAGAATGTCCTCTGCAGCAAATGTCATTCTGTGCTCAGAATGTCCTCTGCAGCAAATGTCAGTCTGTGCTCAGAATGTCCTCTGCAGCATATGTCAGTTTGTTCACAGAATGTCTTCTGCAGCAAATGTCAGTCTTTGCTCAGAATGTCCTCTGCAGCAAATGTCAGTCTGTGCTCAGAATGTCCTCTGCAGCAAATGTCAGTATGTGCTCAGAATGTCCTCTGCAGCAAATGTCAGTCTTTTCTCAGAATGTCCTCTGCAGCAAAAGTCAGTTTGTGCTCAGAATGTCCTCTGCAGCAAATGTCAGTCTGTGCTCAGAATTTCCTCTGCAGCATATAAAAGTCTGTTCTCAGAAGCTCATCTTCAGAAAATGTCAGTCTGTTCTAAGAATGTCCTCTGCAGCAAACGTCACTCTGTTCTCAGAATGTCATCTGCAACAAATGTCAGTCTGTGCTCAGAATGTCCTCTGCAGCATATGTAAGTCTGTTCTCAGAATGTAGTCTTCAGAAAATATCAGTCAGATATCAGAATGTCCTCTGCAGCAAATGTCAGTCTGTGCTCAGAATGTCGTCTGCAGCAAATGTCAGTCTGGGCTCAGAATGTCCTCTGCAGCATATGTCAGTTTGTTCTTAGAATGTCTTCTGCAGCAAATGTCAGTCTGTGCTCAGAATGTCCTCTGCAGCAAATGTCAGTCTGTGCTCAGAATGTCGTCTGCAGGAAATGTCAGTCTGTGCTCAGAATGTCCTCTGCAGCAAATATCAGTCTGTGCTCAGAATGTCCTCGGCAGCAAATGTCAGTCTGTGCTCAGAATGTCGTCTGCAGGAAATGTCAGTCTGTGCTCAGAATGTCCTCTGCAGCAAATATCAGTCTGTGCTCAGAATGTCGTCTGCAGCAAATGTCAGTCTGTTTTCAAAATGTCCTCTGCAGCAAATGTCAGTCGGTGCTCAGAATGTCCTCTGCAGCAAATGTCAGTCTGTGCTGAGAATGTTCTCTCCAGCAAATGTCAGTCTGTGCTCAGAATGTCGTCTGCAGCAATTGTCAGTCTGTGCTCAGAATGTCCTTTGCAGCAAATGTCATTCTGTGCTGAGAATGTCCTCTGCAGCAAATGTCAGTCTGTGCTCAAAATGTCCTCTGCAGCAAATGTCAGTCTGTGCTCATAATGTCCTCTGCAGCAAATGTCAGTCTATGCTCAGAATGTCCTCTGCAGCAAATGTCAGTCTGTGCTCAGAATGTCCTCTGCAGCAAATGTCAATCTGTGCTCAGAATGTTCTCTGCAGCAAATGTCAGTCTGTGCTCAGAATGTCGTCTGCAGCAAATGTCAGTCTGTGCTCAGAATGTCCTCTGCAGCAAATGTCAGTCTGTGCTCAGAATGTCCTCTGCAGCAAATGTCAGTCTGTGCTCAGAATGTCCTCTGCAGCAAATGTCAGTCTATGCTCAGAATGTCCTCTGCAGCAAATGTCAGTCTGTGCTCAGAATGTCCTCTGCAGCAAATGTCAGTCTGTGCTCAGAATGTTCTCTGCAGCAAATGTCAGTCTGTGCTCAGAATGTCCTCTGCAGCAAATGTCAGTCTGTGCTCAGAATGTCCTCTGCAGCAAATGTCAGTCTGTGCTCAGAATGTCCTCTGCAGCAAATGTCAGTCTGTGCTCAGAATGTCCTCTGCAGCAAATGTCAGTCTGTGCTCAGAATGTCGTCTGCAGCAAATGTCAGTCTGTGCTCAAAATGTCCTCTGCAGAAAATGTCAGTCTGTGCTCATAATGTCCTCTGCAGCATATGTCAGTCTATGCTCAGAATGTCCTCTGCAGCAAATGTCAGTCTGTGCTCAGAATGTCCTCTGCAGCAAATGTCAGTCTGTGCTCAGAATGTTCTCTGCAGCAAATGTCAGTCTGTGCTCAGAATGTCGTCTGCAGCAAATTTTAGTCTGTTCTCAGAATGTCCTCTGCAGGAAATGTCAGTCTGTGCTCAGAATGTCCTCTGCAGCTAATGTCAGTCTGTGCTCAGAATGTCGTCTACAGCAAATGTCAGTCTGTGCTCAGAATGTCCTCTGCAGCAAATATCAGTCTGTGCTCAGAATGTCCTCTGCAGAAAATGTCAGTCTGTGCTCAGAATGTCTTCTGCCGCAAATGTCAGTCTGTGCTCAGAATGTCCTCTGCAGCAAATGTCAGTCTGTGCTCAGAATGTCCTCTGCAGCAAATGTCAGTCTGTGCTCAGAATGTCCTCTGCAGCAAATGTCAGTCTGTGCTCAAAATGACCTCTGCAGCAAATGTCAGTCTGTGCTCAGAATGTCCTCTGCAGCAAATGTCAGTCTGTGCTCAGAATGTTCTCTGCAGCAAATGTCAGTCTGTGCTCAGAATGTCCTCTGCAGCAAATGTCAGTCTGTGCTCAGAATGTCCTCTGCAGCAAATGTCAGTCTGTGCTCAGAATGTCCTCTGCAGCAAATGTCAGTCTGTGCTCAAAATGTCCTCTGCAGCAAATGTCAGTCTGTGCTCAGAATGTCCTCTGCAGCAAATGTCAGTTTGTTCTCAGAATGTCTTCTGCAGCAAATGTCAGTCTTTGCTCAGAATGTCCTCTGCAGCAAATGTCAGTCTGTGCTCAGAATGTCCTCTGCAGCAAATGTCAGTATGTGCTCAGAATGTCCTCTGCAGCATATGTCAGTCTGTGCTCAGAATGTCCTCTGCAGCAAATGTCAGTCTTTTCTCAGAATGTCCTCTGCAGCAAAAGTCAGTTTGTGCTTAGAATGTCCTCTGCAGCAAATGTCAGCCTGTGCTCAGAATGTCCTCTGAAGAAAATGTCAGTCTGTGCTCAGAATGTCCTCTGCAGCAAATGTCAGTCGGTGCTCAGAATGTCCTCTGCAGCAAATGTCAGTCTGTGCTCAGAATGTCCTCTGCAGCAAATGTCAGTATGTACTCAGAATATCCTCTGCAGCAAATGTCAGTCTGTGCTCAGAATGTCGTCTGCAGCAAATGTCAGTCTGTGCTCAGAATGTCCTCTGCAGAAAAGGTCAGTCTGTGCTCAGAATGTCCTCTGCAGCAAATGTCAGTATGTACTCAGAATATCCTCTGCAGCAAATGTCAGTCTGTGCTCAGAATGTCGTCTGCAGAAATGTCAGTCTGTGCTCAGAATGTCGTCTGCAGCAAATGTCAGTCTGTGCTCAGAATGTCCTCTGCAGCAAATGTCAGTCTGTGCTCAGAATGTCGTCTCCAGCAAATGTCAGTCTGTGCTCAGAATGTCCTCTGCAGCAAATATCAGTCTGTGCTCAGAATGTCCTCTGCAGAAAATGTCAGTCTGTGCTCAGAATGTCCTCTGCAGCAAATGTCAGTCTGTGCTCAGAATGTCCTCTGCAGCAAATGTCAGTCTGTGCTCAGAATGTCGTCTGCAGCAAATGTCAGTCTGTGCACATAATGTCCTCTGCAGCATATGTCAGTCTATGCTCAGAATGTCCTCTGCAGCAAATGTCAGTATGTGCTCAGAATGTCCTCTGCAGCAAATATCAGTCTGTGCTCAGAATGTTCTCTGCAGCAAATGTCAGTCTGTGCTCAGAATGTCGTCTGCAGCAAATGTCAGTCTGTGCTCAGAATGTCCTCTGCAGCAAATGTCAGTCTGTGCTCAGAATGTCCTCTGCAGCAAATGTCAGTCTGTGCTCAGAATGTCCTCTGCAGCAAATGTCAGTCTATGCTCAGAATGTCCTCTGCAGCAAATGTCAGTCTGTGCTCAGAATGTCCTCTGCAGCAAATGTCAGTCTGTGCTCAGAATGTTCTCTGCAGCAAATGTCAGTCTGTGCTCAGAATGTCCTCTGCAGCAAATGTCAGTCTGTGCTCAGAATGTCCTCTGCAGCAAATGTCAGTCTGTGCTCAGAATGTCCTCTGCAGCAAATGTCAGTCTGTGCTCAGAATGTCCTCTGCAGCAAATGTCAGTCTGTGCTCAGAATGTCGTCTGCAGCAAATGTCAGTCTGTGCTCAAAATGTCCTCTGCAGAAAATGTCAGTCTGTGCTCATAATGTCCTCTGCAGCATATGTCAGTCTATGCTCAGAATGTCCTCTGCAGCAAATGTCAGTCTGTGCTCAGAATGTCCTCTGCAGCAAATGTCAGTCTGTGCTCAGAATGTTCTCTGCAGCAAATGTCAGTCTGTGCTCAGAATGTCGTCTGCAGCAAATTTTAGTCTGTTCTCAGAATGTCCTCTGCAGGAAATGTCAGTCTGTGCTCAGAATGTCCTCTGCAGCTAATGTCAGTCTGTGCTCAGAATGTCGTCTACAGCAAATGTCAGTCTGTGCTCAGAATGTCCTCTGCAGCAAATATCAGTCTGTGCTCAGAATGTCCTCTGCAGAAAATGTCAGTCTGTGCTCAGAATGTCTTCTGCCGCAAATGTCAGTCTGTGCTCAGAATGTCCTCTGCAGCAAATGTCAGTCTGTGCTCAGAATGTCCTCTGCAGCAAATGTCAGTCTGTGCTCAGAATGTCCTCTGCAGCAAATGTCAGTCTGTGCTCAAAATGACCTCTGCAGCAAATGTCAGTCTGTGCTCAGAATGTCCTCTGCAGCAAATGTCAGTCTGTGCTCAGAATGTTCTCTGCAGCAAATGTCAGTCTGTGCTCAGAATGTCCTCTGCAGCAAATGTCAGTCTGTGCTCAGAATGTCCTCTGCAGCAAATGTCAGTCTGTGCTCAGAATGTCCTCTGCAGCAAATGTCAGTCTGTGCTCAAAATGTCCTCTGCAGCAAATGTCAGTCTGTGCTCAGAATGTCCTCTGCAGCAAATGTCAGTTTGTTCTCAGAATGTCTTCTGCAGCAAATGTCAGTCTTTGCTCAGAATGTCCTCTGCAGCAAATGTCAGTCTGTGCTCAGAATGTCCTCTGCAGCAAATGTCAGTATGTGCTCAGAATGTCCTCTGCAGCATATGTCAGTCTGTGCTCAGAATGTCCTCTGCAGCAAATGTCAGTCTTTTCTCAGAATGTCCTCTGCAGCAAAAGTCAGTTTGTGCTTAGAATGTCCTCTGCAGCAAATGTCAGCCTGTGCTCAGAATGTCCTCTGAAGAAAATGTCAGTCTGTGCTCAGAATGTCCTCTGCAGCAAATGTCAGTCGGTGCTCAGAATGTCCTCTGCAGCAAATGTCAGTCTGTGCTCAGAATGTCCTCTGCAGCAAATGTCAGTATGTACTCAGAATATCCTCTGCAGCAAATGTCAGTCTGTGCTCAGAATGTCGTCTGCAGCAAATGTCAGTCTGTGCTCAGAATGTCCTCTGCAGAAAAGGTCAGTCTGTGCTCAGAATGTCCTCTGCAGCAAATGTCAGTATGTACTCAGAATATCCTCTGCAGCAAATGTCAGTCTGTGCTCAGAATGTCGTCTGCAGCAAATGTCAGTCTGTGCTCAGAATGTCCTCTGCAGAAAAGGTCAGTCTGTGCTCAGAATGTCCTCTGCAGCAAATGTCAGTATGTACTCAGAATATCCTCTGCAGCAAATGTCAGTCTGTGCTCAGAATGTCGTCTGCAGAAATGTCAGTCTGTGCTCAGAATGTCGTCTGCAGCAAATGTCAGTCTGTGCTCAGAATGTCCTCTGCAGCAAATGTCAGTCTGTGCTCAGAATGTCGTCTCCAGCAAATGTCAGTCTGTGCTCAGAATGTCCTCTGCAGCAAATATCAGTCTGTGCTCAGAATGTCCTCTGCAGAAAATGTCAGTCTGTGCTCAGAATGTCCTCTGCAGCAAATGTCAGTCTGTGCTCAGAATGTCCTCTGCAGCAAATGTCAGTCTGTGCTCAGAATGTCGTCTGCAGCAAATGTCAGTCTGTGCACATAATGTCCTCTGCAGCATATGTCAGTCTATGCTCAGAATGTCCTCTGCAGCAAATGTCAGTATGTGCTCAGAATGTCCTCTGCAGCAAATATCAGTCTGTGCTCAGAATGTTCTCTGCAGCAAATGTCAGTCTGTGCTCAGAATGTCGTCTGCAGCAAATGTCAGTCTGTGCTCAGAATGTCCTCTGCAGCAAATGTCAGTCTGTGCTCAGAATGTCCTCTGCAGCAAATGTCAGTCTGTGCTCAGAATGTCCTCTGCAGCAAATGTCAGTCTATGCTCAGAATGTCCTCTGCAGCAAATGTCAGTCTGTGCTCAGAATGTCCTCTGCAGCAAATGTCAGTCTGTGCTCAGAATGTTCTCTGCAGCAAATGTCAGTCTGTGCTCAGAATGTCCTCTGCAGCAAATGTCAGTCTGTGCTCAGAATGTCCTCTGCAGCAAATGTCAGTCTGTGCTCAGAATGTCCTCTGCAGCAAATGTCAGTCTGTGCTCAGAATGTCCTCTGCAGCAAATGTCAGTCTGTGCTCAGAATGTCGTCTGCAGCAAATGTCAGTCTGTGCTCAAAATGTCCTCTGCAGAAAATGTCAGTCTGTGCTCATAATGTCCTCTGCAGCATATGTCAGTCTATGCTCAGAATGTCCTCTGCAGCAAATGTCAGTCTGTGCTCAGAATGTCCTCTGCAGCAAATGTCAGTCTGTGCTCAGAATGTTCTCTGCAGCAAATGTCAGTCTGTGCTCAGAATGTCGTCTGCAGCAAATTTTAGTCTGTTCTCAGAATGTCCTCTGCAGGAAATGTCAGTCTGTGCTCAGAATGTCCTCTGCAGCTAATGTCAGTCTGTGCTCAGAATGTCGTCTACAGCAAATGTCAGTCTGTGCTCAGAATGTCCTCTGCAGCAAATATCAGTCTGTGCTCAGAATGTCCTCTGCAGAAAATGTCAGTCTGTGCTCAGAATGTCTTCTGCCGCAAATGTCAGTCTGTGCTCAGAATGTCCTCTGCAGCAAATGTCAGTCTGTGCTCAGAATGTCCTCTGCAGCAAATGTCAGTCTGTGCTCAGAATGTCCTCTGCAGCAAATGTCAGTCTGTGCTCAAAATGACCTCTGCAGCAAATGTCAGTCTGTGCTCAGAATGTCCTCTGCAGCAAATGTCAGTCTGTGCTCAGAATGTTCTCTGCAGCAAATGTCAGTCTGTGCTCAGAATGTCCTCTGCAGCAAATGTCAGTCTGTGCTCAGAATGTCCTCTGCAGCAAATGTCAGTCTGTGCTCAGAATGTCCTCTGCAGCAAATGTCAGTCTGTGCTCAAAATGTCCTCTGCAGCAAATGTCAGTCTGTGCTCAGAATGTCCTCTGCAGCAAATGTCAGTTTGTTCTCAGAATGTCTTCTGCAGCAAATGTCAGTCTTTGCTCAGAATGTCCTCTGCAGCAAATGTCAGTCTGTGCTCAGAATGTCCTCTGCAGCAAATGTCAGTATGTGCTCAGAATGTCCTCTGCAGCATATGTCAGTCTGTGCTCAGAATGTCCTCTGCAGCAAATGTCAGTCTTTTCTCAGAATGTCCTCTGCAGCAAAAGTCAGTTTGTGCTTAGAATGTCCTCTGCAGCAAATGTCAGCCTGTGCTCAGAATGTCCTCTGAAGAAAATGTCAGTCTGTGCTCAGAATGTCCTCTGCAGCAAATGTCAGTCGGTGCTCAGAATGTCCTCTGCAGCAAATGTCAGTCTGTGCTCAGAATGTCCTCTGCAGCAAATGTCAGTATGTACTCAGAATATCCTCTGCAGCAAATGTCAGTCTGTGCTCAGAATGTCGTCTGCAGCAAATGTCAGTCTGTGCTCAGAATGTCCTCTGCAGAAAAGGTCAGTCTGTGCTCAGAATGTCCTCTGCAGCAAATGTCAGTATGTACTCAGAATATCCTCTGCAGCAAATGTCAGTCTGTGCTCAGAATGTCGTCTGCAGAAATGTCAGTCTGTGCTCAGAATGTCCTCTGCAGCAAATGTCAGTCTGTGCTCAGAATGTCCTCTGCAGCAAATGTCAGTCTGTGCTCAGAATGTCGTCTCCAGCAAATGTCAGTCTGTGCTCAGAATGTCCTCTGCAGCAAATATCAGTCTGTGCTCAGAATGTCCTCTGCAGAAAATGTCAGTCTGTGCTCAGAATGTCCTCTGCAGCAAATGTCAGTCTGTGCTCAGAATGTCCTCTGCAGAAAATGTCAGTCTGTGCTCAGAATGTCGTCTGCAGCAAATGTCAGTCTGTGCACATAATGTCCTCTGCAGCATATGTCAGTCTATGCTCAGAATGTCCTCTGCAGCAAATGTCAGTATGTGCTCAGAATGTCCTCTGCAGCAAATATCAGTCTGTGCTCAGAATGTTCTCTGCAGCAAATGTCAGTCTGTGCTCAGAATGTCGTCTGCAGCAAATGTCAGTCTGTGCTCAGAATGTCCTCTGCAGCAAATGTCAGTCTGTGCTCAGAATGTCCTCTGCAGCAAATGTCAGTCTGTGCTCAGAATGTCCTCTGCAGCATATTTCAGTCTGTGCTCAGAATGTCCTCTGCAGCAAATGTCAGTCTGTGCTCAGAATGTTCTCTGCAGCAAATGTCAGTCTGTGCTCAGAATGTCGTCTGCAGCAAATGTCAGTCTGTGCTCAGAATGTCCTCTGCAGCAAATGTCAGTCTGTGCTCAGAATGTCCTCTGCAGCAAATGTCAGTCTGTGCTCAGAATGGCCTCTGCAGCATATGTCAGTCTGTGCTCAGAATCTCCTCTGCAGCAAATGTCAGTCTGTGCTCAGAATGTCCTCTGCAGCAAATGTCAGTCTGTGCTCAGAATGTCCTCTGCAGCATATGTCAGTTTGTTCTCAGAATGTTTTCTGCAGCAAATGTCAGTCTTTGCTCAGAATGTCCTCTGCAGCAAATGTCAGTCTGTGCTCAGAATGTCCTCTGCAGCAAATGTCAGTATGTGCTCAGAATGTCCTCTGCAGCAAATGTCAGTCTTTTCTCAGAATGTCCTCTGCAGCAAAAGTCAGTTTGTGCTCAGAATGTCCTCTGCAGCAAATGTCAGTCTGTGCTCAGAATTTCCTCTGCAGCATATAAAAGTCTGTTCTCAGAATCTCGTCTTCAGAAAATGTCAGTCTGTTCTAAGAATGTCCTCTGCAGCAAACGTCAGTCTGTTCTTAGAATGTCATCTGCAACAAATGTCAGTCTGTGCTCAGAATGTCCTCTGCAGCATATGTAAGTCTGTTCTCAGAATGTAGTCTTCAGAAAATATCAGTCAGATATCAGAATGTCCTCTGCAGCAAATGTCAGTCTGTGCTCAGAATGTCGTCTGCAGCAAATGTCAGTCTGTGCTCAGAATGTCCTCTGCAGCAAATGTCAGTCTGTGCACAGAATGTCGTCTGCAGGAAATGTCAGTCTGTGCTCAGAATGTCCTCTGCAGCAAATATCAGTCTGTGCTCAGAATGTCCTCGGGAGCAAATGTCAGTCTGTGCTCAGAATGTCCTCTGCAGCAAATGTCAGTATGTGCTTAGAATGTCCTCTGCAGCATATGTAAGTCTGTTCTCAGAACCTCGTCTTCAGAAAATGTCAGTCTGTTCTCAGAATGTCGTCTGCAGCAAATGTCAGTCTGTTCTCAGAATGTCCTCTGCAGCAAATGTCATTATGTGCTCAGAATGTCGTCTGCAGCAAATGTCAGTCTGTTTTCAAAATGTCCTCTGCAGCAAATGTCAGTCTGTGCTCAGAATGTCGTCTGCAGCAAATGTCAGTCTGTGCTCAGAATGTCCTCTGCAGCAAATGTCAGTCTGTGCTCAGAATGTCCTCTGCAGCAAATGTCAGTCTGTGCTCAGAATGTCGTCTACAGCAAATGTCAGTCTGTGCTCAGAATGTCCTCTGCAGCAAATATCAGTCTGTGCTCAGAATGTCCTCTGCAGAAAATGTCAGTCTGTGCTCAGAATGTCTTCTGCCGCAAATGTCAGTCTGTGCTCATAATGTCCTCTGCAGCAAATGTCAGTCTGTGCTCAGAATGTCCTCTGCAGCAAATGTCAGTCTGTGCTCAGAATGTCCTCTGCAGCAAATGTCAGTCTGTGCTCAAAATGTCCTCTGCAGCAAATGTCAGTCTGTGCTCAGAATGTCCTCTGCAGCAAATGTCAGTCTGTGCTCAGAATGTTCTCTGCAGCAAATGTCAGTCTGTGCTCAGAATGTCGTCTGCAGCAAATTTCAGTCTGTTCTCAGAATGTCCTCTGCAGGAAATGTCAGTCTGTGCTCAGAATGTCCTCTGCAGCAAATGTCAGTCTATGCTCAGAATGTCCTCTGCAGTAAATGTCAGTCTGTGCTCAGAATGTCCTCTGCAGCAAATTTCAGTCTGTGCTCAGAATGTCCTCTGCAGCATATGTCAGTTTGTTCTCAGAATGTCTTCTGCAGCAAATGTCAGTCTTTGCTCAGAATGTCCTCTGCAGCAAATGTCAGTCTGTGCTCAGAATGTCCTCTGCAGCAAATGTCAGTATGTGCTCAGAATGTCCTCTGCAGCATATGTCAGTCTGTGCTCAGAATGTCCTCTGCAGCAAATGTCAGTCTTTTCTCAGAATGTCCTCTGCAGCAAAAGTCAGTTTGTGCTTAGAATGTCCTCTGCAGCAAATGTCAGCCTGTGCTCAGAATGTCCTCTGAAGAAAATGTCAGTCTGTGCTCAGAATGTCCTCTGCAGCAAATGTCAGTCTGTGCTCAGAATGTCCTCTGCAGCAAATGTCAGTCTGTGCTCAGAATGTCCTCTGCAGCAAATGTCAGTATGTACTCAGAATATCCTCTGCAGCAAATGTCAGTCTGTGCTCAGAATGTCGTCTGCAGCAAATGTCAGTCTGTGCTCAGAATGTCCTCTGCAGAAAAGGTCAGTCTGTGCTCAGAATGTCCTCTGCAGCAAATGTCAGTATGTACTCAGAATATCCTCTGCAGCAAATGTCAGTCTGTGCTCAGAATGTCGTCTGCAGAAATGTCAGTCTGTGCTCAGAATGTCCTCTGCAGCAAATGTCAGTCTGTGCTCAGAATGTCCTCTGCAGCAAATGTCAGTCTGTGCTCAGAATGTCGTCTGCAGCAAATGTCAGTCTGTGCTCAGAATGTCCTCTGCAGCAAATATCAGTCTGTGCTCAGAATGTCCTCTGCAGAAAATGTCAGTCTGTGCTCAGAATGTCCTCTGCAGCAAATGTCAGTCTGTGCTCAGAATGTCCTCTGCAGCAAATGTCAGTCTGTGCTCAGAATGTCGTCTGCAGCAAATGTCAGTCTGTGCTCATAATGTCCTCTGCAGCATATGTCAGTCTATGCTCAGAATGTCCTCTGCAGCAAATGTCAGTATGTGCTCAGAATGTCCTCTGCAGCAAATATCAGTCTGTGCTCAGAATGTTCTCTGCAGCAAATGTCAGTCTGTGCTCAGAATGTCGTCTGCAGCAAATGTCAGTCTGTGCTCAGAATGTCCTCTGCAGCAAATGTCAGTCTGTGCTCAGAATGTCCTCTGCAGCAAATGTCAGTCTGTGCTCAGAATGTCCTCTGCAGCATATTTCAGTCTGTGCTCAGAATGTCCTCTGCAGCAAATGTCAGTCTGTGCTCAGAATGTTCTCTGCAGCAAATGTCAGTCTGTGCTCAGAATGTCGTCTGCAGCAAATGTCAGTCTGTGCTCAGAATGTCCTCTGCAGCAAATGTCAGTCTGTGCTCAGAATGTCCTCTGCAGCAAATGTCAGTCTGTGCTCAGAATGGCCTCTGCAGCATATGTCAGTCTGTGCTCAGAATCTCCTCTGCAGCAAATGTCAGTCTGTGCTCAGAATGTCCTCTGCAGCAAATGTCAGTCTGTGCTCAGAATGTCCTCTGCAGCATATGTCAGTTTGTTCTCAGAATGTTTTCTGCAGCAAATGTCAGTCTTTGCTCAGAATGTCCTCTGCAGCAAATGTCAGTCTGTGCTCAGAATGTCCTCTGCAGCAAATGTCAGTATGTGCTCAGAATGTCCTCTGCAGCAAATGTCAGTCTTTTCTCAGAATGTCCTCTGCAGCAAAAGTCAGTTTGTGCTCAGAATGTCCTCTGCAGCAAATGTCAGTCTGTGCTCAGAATTTCCTCTGCAGCATATAAAAGTCTGTTCTCAGAATCTCGTCTTCAGAAAATGTCAGTCTGTTCTAAGAATGTCCTCTGCAGCAAACGTCAGTCTGTTCTTAGAATGTCATCTGCAACAAATGTCAGTCTGTGCTCAGAATGTCCTCTGCAGCATATGTAAGTCTGTTCTCAGAATGTAGTCTTCAGAAAATATCAGTCAGATATCAGAATGTCCTCTGCAGCAAATGTCAGTCTGTGCTCAGAATGTCGTCTGCAGCAAATGTCAGTCTGTGCTCAGAATGTCCTCTGCAGCAAATGTCAGTCTGTGCTCAGAATGTCGTCTGCAGGAAATGTCAGTCTGTGCTCAGAATGTCCTCTGCAGCAAATATCAGTCTGTGCTCAGAATGTCCTCGGCAGCAAATGTCAGTCTGTGCTCAGAATGTCCTCTGCAGCAAATGTCAGTATGTGCTTAGAATGTCCTCTGCAGCATATGTAAGTCTGTTCTCAGAACCTCGTCTTCAGAAAATGTCAGTCTGTTCTCAGAATGTCGTCTGCAGCAAATGTCAGTCTGTTCTCAGAATGTCCTCTGCAGCAAATGTCATTATGTGCTCAGAATGTCGTCTGCAGCAAATGTCAGTCTGTTTTCAAAATGTCCTCTGCAGCAAATGTCAGTCGGTGCTCAGAATGTCCTCTGCAGCAAATGTCAGTCTGTGCTCAGAATGTCCTCTGCAGCAAATGTCAGTCTGTTCTCAGAATGTCGTCTGCAGTAAATGTCAGTCTGTTCTCAGAATGTCCTCTGCAGCAAATGTCAGTCTGTGCTCAGAATGTCCTATGCAGCATATGTAAGTCTGTTCTCAGAATCTCGTCTTCAGAAAATGTCAGACTGTGCTCAGAATGTCCTCTGCAGCAAATTTCAGTCTGTGCTCAGAATGTCATCTGCAGCAAATTTCAATCTTTGCTCAGAATGTCTTCTGCAGCATATGTCAGTCTGTTCTCAGAATGTCCTTTGCAGCAAATACGAAAAAATCGGATGTAGCCATTTTTTAACTGATGCGTCAATTGTAAGTTTCAATACTTTATCCACATTGCCAATTTAGACAATATTTTGCAAAATATCCCACAAATTATCTTAACCAAATTTCTTAATAATCTGGTCACACTAGGCAGAGGTGTAACCAAAATATTTGAAGATCATGGATTTCTCTGTGTCGTCGAGCCCTTCAATTCCAGTTATTATTTATATTGAGCAGTATATCAAACCTTTGGAAGAGAAAACTAACATCAGTCAGGCGAAACAAACTGATTAAGATCCACACCTCTCGTATACTTCGTGTTTCTGGAAACAGGATGTGTCACATCAATCTGGATATCGAGGTGGGGATACACACTATGATCCCTATAGGGGTTATCCTACTGAAAGTGTTTTCCCTTCCCCTAGAGTCAGTAGGACCCAGAATCACCTTTTTAAGTATACTTTGTGAACTAAGAAGAGCCACTGCAAAAAGATATAAGAAAATTCTCCAAAGTACAACACTAATCCTTGAATTTATGTAATCCACTGGACACTTAAAAGCATGTGTCTTTTGATGCATTTATCTTACAGTTTGTCTATCAATTATTGAATGTCATATATACAACAGGACGCATATAATCCCAGCAGCACCCCTGTATCTCTAGTTTGATAAAGACCTATCAGCCTAGCATATCAACTAGTCTAATGTGAATCAGACATTAAATGAAACATAACTATCAGAGTAGGTCCCACGTAGCCCGGGTAGACCACGGAAGTTCACAAAGTCATTCACAAAATATAATTATTGAACAACAGAAAAGTCGTTGTTCCTGTTGAAGTCAGCTCTATCAATTCTTCCAGGAGCCTCAACAAGGAAAACAAGGTAGGTAGGTTAGCTAGCTTAGCCAACAAGGGTTCGTCGTGCCAACTGGCCTAACCACAATAAATCGTTGAGATCTATGATGCATGCAGTGAGGACGATGTCATTCCGAAATGTCTCAGTTATGTGTCGAGTGGTTGGTCAAGAGATGTTAGAATATGAAGGAGTGGGTCGTCAGAATGAATCGTTTAGACTCATGCTACATGTAGTGAGGATGATCTCATTCCCATTTGTTGTCTCGCCGCCGCGATTCTTCTTCTTCTTCTTCGTACGCAGTCAGACAGTAACCATTGTTTTTTTCGAAAAAAGCGGCGGTCATCCTGAGGCTGTCGCCACTGCCATACAGCTTGTCTTGCAGTTCCACTGGTGATGGCCACATCTGCTCTCTCTGATCCTCGTATGTCAGGCAGTTCTGCAGCAGATGTTCAGCGGTCATTTTACCAGTACCGCACGGGCATTCGTCGGTACCACCTATCTTCAATTTGTTGAATAGGTGGTACCTCAGTCTATTGAGGCCAGTGCGAAGTCTGAAGACAACGACCTGCTCTCTTCGGTTCAACTGGTAATAGGCATCGTTTTTGGTGTAACCAGTATGTTCGGTTTCCCATTTGGTCATGTATCTGGCTTTCAAAAGCCGTTTTGACTCTTCGTACGTCATACTAGTATCTGTTTGTGGTAGTCTTGCACCTTTTTTTGCCAGTCTGTCTTCCTCCTCGTTGCCTTGGATGTTGCAGTGTGATGGAACCCACTGTACCACTACCCTTTTTGGTGCGGACTGCTGGCACAGTTTGCAGAGTGCTGCTCTTAAGTCATTAAGCTCAGTGTTTTTCTGGCTTTTTAGCGCTGTGACTACGGCGAGAGCATCTGTAAGCAGGACTATATGGCTTTCATTTTCATTGTCTGTCATTTCTTCCACTGCCGCCCTCAGTGCCTCTGCCTCCGCTCTGAAATTGCTTGTGTACTTACCAGTAGCGAATGACAGTGTTATTTTTCTGCCATTTGGTAGGTTCAGTAATGCTCCTGCCCCTCCGTTCTGTGTAGTGTTTGTTACAGAACCGTCGGTGTATGCATGGGTCCAGTCCATGCTTGGGTAGCTTTTCGATATGAAGCTTAGGGTAGTATCTCTCCTTTCTTTTTCAGTCTCTCAGTTTTTGTTTCCAATACCTGGTATATTTTCTACCACCTCTAAAAATATATCCTGCCTCCAGGTAGGTTTTCGTACAGTAGTGATGGGTTTTGGTGTTGTTAGTGCGTTTATGGGATCTTCGTGCATTTTTGCTTTGGCTATTTCTGCAAAGTTTCTCCGCTTTAGTTTCCCATTTCCCAAATTGTTTCGTCTATGGTGCATTGGATGGTCAGTCAGTCTTCGGAGTTTCTCTGACTGCAGCTGGGCTCTGCAGTCTCTTCTATCGGTCATGGATTGCAGTTTTGGAATCTTTTCAAGTTCTACAATTGGCGTTGACTTCATGCCTCCTGTTATAACTCTCATGGCTTGGTTTTGAAGTTTGCTAACTTTATCGAAGTTCGCCTTTGCTGCTGTTGTCCATGCCGCAATGTCATACTCGAGAACTGGTCTCACTCTTCCAGTGTACAGTTTCTTTAGTACGCCTTCGTCTGCTCCCCAGCTTGTGCCAGCAAGGTTCCTCATGATTACCATTCTTTCTCTGGCTGTCATTCGGTTTCTCTCGATCTGACTTTTCCATGTCATGCGCCGATCAAATGTGACTCCCAGTTAGGTTGGGTTGTCGTTTGGCTGCAGGAATTTGCCATTTAAGCTTAATTTGGTATTTTGGGGTTTGATTTAAAGCGAGAATATTGTGCATGTGGTTTTCTCCTCGTTTAGTTTTGACCAGCCATGAGTTCGCCCACTCTTCCAGCGATATTAAAGCCTGCTGCATCCGATTTCTTGCTATGGTGAGATTCTTTTCAGAGGTTCACATAGCCAGATCGTCTGCAAACATTGAGCTATGGACTCTCCTTGGTATATTCTCTGTAATGTCGTTTATATATACCAGGAAGAGTGTGGGTGACAGTACTCCCCCTTGGGGTACTCCCTGCTCGAGTGTCACCTTTTTGCTCATCTGCCCTTGTACTTGGACTCTGGCCGTTCTTTGTTTGAGGTAGTGGTTGATCCACTTGTACATTTTCCCACAAACATCACTTCTCCTTAGCTTGACTCTAAGTCCGTCTTTCCAGACTTTGTCAAATGCCTTTTCCAGATCCACCCAAACAGCTACTGTGTGTTTCTGTGCCTGGTAGGCATCTTCTATTTCCTGGGCTATGAGGATGACCTGGTCCTCAGTGGATCTGTGCTGTCTAAAGCCGGCTTGCTGTGTAATTAGTATTCGTTTTTCTTCCAGATGCCACATCAGTCTGGTGTTTATCATACGTTCCATCAGCTTGCCGACACAGCTCAGTAGGCTGATGGGCCTGTATCCAAATGGATCTTTTTTGTCCTTTCCTGTTTTTGGTACTGGTACCAGTATTGCGTCTTTCCATGCCTGGGGTTCTATTCCCCTTTTCCAGCTTTGGTTCAGGACCGATAGCAGTTTCCTCGTCGCTGTTTGGCCCAGCCCCATCAGCATTTCGTTTGTTATCCCGTCTTTTCCGGGAGATTTCCTTTTCTTTAATGTTCTCATGGCCTCTTCCATTTCGCTTATTGTTAATTTGGCCATCATGTGCTCTTCAGGTATTGATGTTGTCGTGCCCCTTTTGCTCTTCACTAATGTATGTATGCTTATCTGCAGGGACCTCGATGTGGTTTGCTCTTTCATAGTGATCGACAAAAGCGTTTGCGGCTTTCTTACCTGTGAGCAAGTTTTCGCCCTGCTTGATGGTAATTTGTTTGTTTGACGGGGTTTCTTCGTTCATGGCCCTGGCTAGCTTTCATTGCTTGTTCCCGTCTTTGTCCAGGTTTAGGCTTTCCGTTTTGTTTTTCCAGCTTTATCTTGCTGTTTGCTTGAGAGTGTATTTGTATTTCGCCGTGGCGGCTTTGAGGGCGATGTTTGCCTCCATAGATTGTTCTCGCTCTACCATGTTCCTAGCATTTGTTACTGCATCTTCCGCTTTCTGCAACTCATCATTCCAGTAGGGCTTATAGTTTTTCCTAGCTCCTCTTGGGATGGTTTCAGTGGCGGCTTGCATTATTGCCTTGCTTAGGCTTTCCACCATGGGCTTCATTTTGTTGTTTCGTGTGTTTATGGTTCTCACAGCCCATCTGTCAGGATTGCAAATCTGTCCCAGTCGGCTCGTTTATAATTCCAACGTGGGAGCGGTTTTGTTTCCTGTGGGCCTACTTCCATATCGATGTCTAGCCTGATCGGCCTGTGGTCGCTACCTGCCAGTTGGTTTAGCACCTGGCTGTAAATTTTGTGGTGTATGTCCTGTGTGGAGAAGGCCAAATCTGGAGTCGAGGTGGTATGCCATGTTCTTGAATAGAAGCTAGGGCTATCCTCCGGCCTATTGATTAGGGAGAGATTTGTATCTATCTCCCAATCTTCCACTTCGTCACCTCTGCTGTCTGTGTCAGAGTATCCCCATCTCTCTGAGTGTCATACTTTTTTCTGATCCTTTGTACTGTCATTATACTGCGATTTACGTTGCACTGTTTCGTTAAGCCTGTGGCCCAGTGCATCCGATTTCAACACGCGTTTCTGTATGGATGCCCTCCTTAGTATGTGGCTGTCCCCAGCCTATCTGCAAGGCAGCAGTTGTCTGTGATCAGAGTTGTCTCTCTTATGGAAGTTGTCTTACAGGACTAACGAGTCTTCACTACTCGTGTCTATAGGGTGCGGTGATGATATATGAGATATGATATGGACTATGTACTGGTTTGTACTAACCCGGAAGAGAGGCAGTCCAGTGTGTCTGTGTCCCAGGATCGTCACGTCCTGCCAGAAACATAGCATATGCATGTGAGTGGGGTATCTCTTTGCTCCCTTTATTTTCTCGGCACATCTGCAGTGATGGTACGCCTAGCATTCCACGCCACCTGGGAGTTTGACACAATAGGGCACATGTGCAATGTCCGCTAGCCTGCATATATTGTGCGTCCATTCGTATGGCTGATAGCATACAGAGGTAGAGATCGAAGCAGGAGTGCATTTTGCCAGGGGACAAGCCTGGTAATGTCACGGAGATGTTGTTCGCCTGGTGTGCGGACATATCTCGTGGTCAGGGGCTGAGTCTCGACAGTTCACAGTGAGGTGGCTGCTCTACTGTTTACGACACCCCGACCAAGAATAAAGTCTTATGTTGGTGGTTTCGCATCTCATCGCCGTATGGTGTGAATATCGAGCAGCTGCCCGGCCGCTTTGTTCGGCGGTCGGCAGAGACCTCTTTCTGCGGCTCGACCGGGTGGGGCTGAGGCGCGAGCCCCAGGTACCGACCATATCGAAGCCTCCCATCGCAGTGGTGCTGAGATTTAGGGCGGGATTCCTGCTTAGAGGCGTTCAGCCGTAATCCGTCACATGGTGGCCTCGCGCCATTGGCTTATCAGCCTGGTACGTGAACCAAAATGTCTGCGGCTCCTCTCGAATTGAGCAGGATTACTGTAGCAACGCCCTGTCATTAGTAGAGTAAAACTGACCTGTCTTCCGAGGGTCTATTACCAGCACCCGTTCACTATTAGACCGTTAAAGGGTTCAATGTGCCCCTAGCAGCGTATGTTTAAGGGTTCAATGTGCCCCTACTAGCGTATGTCACAAGGGTTCAATGTGCCCCTAGCAGCGTATGTTAAAGGGTTCAATGTGCCCCTACCAGCGTATGTTAAAGGGTTCAATGTGCCCCTAGCAGCGTATGTTAAAGGGTTCAATGTGCCCCTAGCAGCGTATGTCACAAGGGTTCAATGTGCCCCTAGCAGCGTATGTTAAAGGGTTCAATGTGCATCTAGCAGCGTATGTCACAAGCAAGGGTTCAATGCTCCTGTGGCAGCGTATGTTAAATGGTTCAATGTGCCCCTAGCAGCGTATATTAAATGGTTCAATGCGCCCATAGCAGCGTATGTCACAAGGGTTCAATGCGCCTGTGGCTGCGTATGTGAAAGGGTTCAATGCGCTGCGGCAGCGTATGTGAAAGGGTTCAATGTGCCCCTTACAGGGTATGTCCCAAGGGTTCAATGTGCCTTTTTTCAGTGCATGTTAAAAGGTTCAATGCGTATCTCTTCTGTTTGATGAACAGTTCCCGTTTCGGAGTCGTTTAGTAGGTTTTGTAAATCGTAGCTTGGTTTCCAGTGAAGGCCTTTGCTGGGTCCAGACATTACACAACGCTCATAGAGGCGAGAAATAGGTCCGGATGACTACATGAATCGAAATTTGTGGAGATGTAGAGGTTGAATCGAGTGTGGAGATGTAGAGGTTGAATCGAGTGTGGAGATGTAGAGGTTGAATCGAGTGTGGAGATGTAGAGGTTGAATCGAGTGTGGAGATGTAGAGGTTGAATCGAGTGTGGAGATGTAGAGGTTGAATCGAGTGTGGAGATTTAGAGGTTGAATCGAGAATAAACACCTCAAACACAGTTTGTGGAGATATAGAGGTTGAATCGAGAATAAACACCTCAACAACAGTTTGTGGAGATGTAGAGGTTGAATCGAGAATAAACACATCAACAACAGTTTGTGGAGATGTAGAGGTTGAATCGAGAATAAACACCTCAACAACAGTTTGTGGAGATGTAGAGGTTGAATCGAGAATAAACACCTCAACAACAGTTTGTGGAGATGTAGAGGTTTAATCGAGAATAAACACCTCAACAACAGTCTGAAGATTTATATGTACTGGAAGTGGTTACCCGATTTAAATATCTTTGGTCGATTGTCAGTGATGAAAGATCAAAATGTGAAGTGTTGGCCAGAATAGCACAGACAATAGCGGCGCTTGCACGGCTTAACAAAATCTCGCAAGATAAACGGTTAGCACTATGCACGAAAATCAGATTAATGCGTACACTGGTCCTGTCTATATTATTCTATGCTTGTGAGACATGGACAGTTACAGCTGACCTTCAACGAAGGATACAGGCCTTGCAGATGAGATGTTTTCGAAGACTTTTAAACGTCACGTAAAAAGATCGATTTACAAATGAGGAAATAAGAGATAGAATTACAACAGCAAAAGGGCTTTTTGAAGACCTCTAGGCAACTGCAAAAAGAAGGAAACTCGCTTGGTACGGTCACATATCGAGATCAAATGGTCTTGCAAATACAATCCTACACGGAAAGGTGCATGGCAGACGACGAAGAGGCCGTCCCAAAAAGAGATTGGAGGACAACATAAAGGAATGGACCAATTTCCGACCAGAATATTCACAGGCAGCGGCAGCTGACAGAGAGGGGTGGTTAGGTGTTGTGAGGATGTCTTCATGTGTGCCACAACGACCTCGCCGGTTACGGGATGACGTGACGTGACCTGACTGTCTGATGTAAATATAATATCTCTCGTGAAGACCAAAAGCTTTCACCTCACTGTGTAGCACATTCCCTCATCAAATGCACACCAAGTCCTCTTGTACTGAGCCTTCCTTTCAAGCTCTGCCTGTTTCCAATCATTTGACTCGAGCTCTGTGTGTTCTGGTTTGCTTCTATCGCTCTGGCCATGAAGATTCCCCAACAGAAAATCCCAGATAATGTTATCAGATGGTTTCACTAATGTGTGATTATCCAAAGCCAGTGTCTTTCCCACGCCACATGTTTCACTGCTATTTGTATAATTGTTTCCAACAATTTTATATTGTGATCTTATCAAACCATTTCAATCCCCGAGATCTGCAAATTTATTCAAATATTATTCCTGAGGAAAAAAGTTGAGAAAGGTTCATTTAAGTATAAACCATCAATTACTTTTGGGGTCGGGAATCTATCGAATCATAGAAGCAGCTATTTCAGGCAATCGTGTTCAGAAACACATCTTATAGCACTTGACCCCATATCCGTAATGAAAATCTATTTGCGTTGGTATATTCCATGGTCTCAACTATAGATTAACGTTAGACAGCCTTGCGATAAAACGTGAATTGTTTGAGCGCTCGCAGACATTAGATAAGCACTACACACGTGTGTACTATTTCAAGCCCATGTGTACACCATGTGCATCATATATATATATATATATATATTGCTGAAAGAAAGTAGGGGATCCCTGAATTAAAATTATTATCCCAAATAATTCATTTAAATCAGCAGTTCTTTCGTATGTGCAAGTAAACCGGAACTCCACAGCGAAACGTTTATGGTAAAAACAGTGATTTACATTTAGTCACGTGATGGTAGCAGAGCATGTCAGAACTCCATTTTCAAAAGTTCCCAATGTTCCTAGCACCGCTTAGGTCTCCCGTTCGCCGATAAACACTCCAGTGCAAGCAGTGGCGTCTCATGCTGTAAACAAGGCTTTTTGGTGTGTTTTTTGGGACAATTCTCTGTCACTCCTGCTGAAGAGTGTGGGATAACTGCAGAAGGGTCTGAGGATCGGCTGGACGTTCTAGAACACGTCTGCTGAGGAGGCTCCACAAATGCTCAATTGAAAAATGATCGAGAGACATCGCTGACCATGGTAACGTCCGGACATCTTGCCTCTGAAGACGCTCATGGCACCAAAGGAACGATAAGGATGAGCATTGTCATCCTGAAAGATGCAATCACGTCCGCTCCATTGAGCAAATGACACAACGATACACATGATGGTGTTTTCGCTGTAGTAGAGCCCTGTAATGTTGGTCTGGCATATATGAAAGTCGGTCCTGCCATTCATAGAACTGGGTCCAGACCATTACACTCCCACCTCTATAACAGTTGTGTGCAAGCTTTGCAGGAGGCTGGTAACGATTAACAGACACGTATTTGGCCATCTTAGAAATTCAGATGGTAGAAGGACATCTGGCAACATTTTAGATCTCCATTGTTGATTGGTCCATCTCAGATGACGTTCGCACCAATCCACTCTTGCGTGTTTGTGCGGTAGTGACATGGCAAAACAACTTCCGGTCGGCAAGACGTCAGTTGCATCTTGTGCAAGCGGTTTCGTACTGTCTGACTCGAGACATTGATTTCAGTGGTCTGTTAAAGATACTGCAGCAGTACCATTTCGAGTCCGAGTTGTGGAGGTCTCAGTAATGTGAAGTTGGTAATGACGGCGAGTAGTGACTCTTGCTCGACCAGTCCCAGGCAAATCAGACACTGTGTCGTGATTGTGGTACTTGTTGTGTAGTCTACAGACAGCTGACTGAAACACTGAAGTTATGAGGAACATTCATTTATCGACTTCCGTGCATGTCTTTGCCTATCCAACTTTGCTGTCCTGGCAAACGTTGCATGGCGAGAAAAAGAAATGTTCTCTCCTGCCGAGTCGTTTTAAACCTGTACGTGGTGTGTAGTACTCAACGAACACGAGTTGCACTCATTTGGATGACAACAAGCAGTGTGATATCTTGCAATGGACCCTACCCTTTGCTTATCGAATTGGCTTATTCAGCACGTGCCACCCAGACAGCATCAAATTGCACATACAAGTGTAAAATAGTAACACAAAATAATTGTTTTGAGTTTTATTTTCAATGACAGTGCAGAAATAACTACATACGTTACGACCGCGAAGTCTTTGTCGGGGTCTAAGCCTAATATAACAACATATTTACAACAATGTATCAAAGAATAACATCATGGCTAGGAGAAACATTATGATGAAAACTCTTCCTCTCGTAAACGTCGGACTTACTGGAAACAGGCTGTGCCTCAGCAGTCTGGCCATCGAGATGGGGATCGACAGAAAGATTCTCATTACTCTGAGCATCAAAATGAGTCCTGCATTGCACTACAGCTAGAATGGACCTGCCCAAATTTTAAAGACTGCATTTTGATTGAAAACTTGATCTGGGGTAGTTGTCTCGCCGCCGCGATTCAATCTCAACCAGTGTTCGTAGAACGATCTCAGTCCCGCCAGACGGAGCGATAGCGCGAGCTTGCCGAAAACGCTTGCTCGCCTTTCCCAGTAGAGGTATCGGGATGCCGTTTTTTGTGTCATCGCCTCCGCCGAGATGCCCTGCTCTGGTCCGTATCGAGAAACGTTGTCAGTCGGTGGTGATTTTTCTAAGGCTTATAGCAGAGCTCGACAGTTCGTCTCGCTGGTGGTCAGACTCTCGCAAAGAGCTTGTGACCGGCAAATGGAAAGCAGGAATACAGCCTGAAGGCCCTGTCCCAGCCCGACTAACCCTCGAGAGAAGGGCAGGCCGGCAGGCGAAAGTTGTCTCCAGTCCCAGTGAAATTCATCGCCTGGGCAGTTGGGATCCGTTCTGCACAGAGCGCTGCCATCCCTCCCCGAGCGAGCCCGGTCGGTCGGTCTTCTGGTGTGTGTAGAGGCCCCTGTCAGGCGGTCCTAGGTCGACGGACTGAGGCACGGGGGGAACAACCGTCCGTCCGTCCGTCAGTCGGTCCCTGCGGCCGTCCTAGTGAGGCTTTTTACACAACCGTCCTCCGCCGACCGGTGTGTGTGATTCGTACGTCTCCGACAGATATCTGGTTGATTCTGCCAGTAGTCATTTCCTTGTCTCAAAGATTAAGCCATGCATGTCTAAGTTCACACTGTCTAATGGTGAAACCGCGAATGGCTCATTAAATCAGTCGAGGTTCCTTAGATGACACGATCCTACTTGGATAACTGTGACAAGTCTAGAGCTGATATATGCTTACCAAGATCCGACCCTCGCGGAAAGAGCGCTTTTATTAGTTCAAAACCAATCGTCGTTTCCCCCTCGCGGGGTTGCGGCGTCCCCATTGGTGACTCTGGATAACTTTGTGCTGATCGCATGGCCTCATGTGCCGGCGACGCATCTTTCAAATGTCTGCCCTATCAAATGTCGATGGTACGTGAAATGCCTACCATGTTTGTAACGGGTAAAGGGGAATCAGGGTTCGATTCCGGAGAGGGAGCATGAGAAACGGCTACCACATCCAAGGAAGGCAGCAGGCGCGAAACTTACCCACTCCCGGCACCGGCAGATAGTGACGAAAAATAACAATACGGGACTCTTTCGAGGCCCCGTAATTGGAATGACTACACGTTAAACCCTTTAACGAGGATCTATTGGAGGGCAAGTCTGGTGCCAGCAGCCGCGGTAATTCCAGCTCCAATAGCGTATATTATAGTTTTTGCAGTTAAAAAGCTCGTAGTTCGATCTCAGGCGCCGGCGGGCGGTCTGGCTCGCGCCGGTTCACTGCCCGCTGTCTCCTGCCCTACCGTCTGCCGGCTCTCTCCCACGGGTGCTCTTCGCTGAGCGTCCTGGGTGGCCGGCGGGTTTACTTTGAAAAAATTAAAGTGTTCAAAGCAGGCCTCGGCTGCCTGAACAAAGGTGCATGGAATAATGGAATAGGACCTCGGTTCTATTTTGTTGGTTTTCGGAACTGGAGGTAATGATTAACAGGGACAAACGGGGGCTACTGCGAAAGCATTTGTCAAGAATGTTTTCATTAATCAAGAACGAAAGTCAGAGGCGCGAAGACGATCAGATACCGTCGTAGTTCTGACCATAAACGATGCCGACTAGCGATCCGCAGGAGTTGCTTCGATGACTCTGCGGGCAGCTTCCGGGAAACCAAAGTTATTGGGTTCCGGGGGAAGTATGGTTGCAAAGCTGAAACTTAAAGGAATTGACGTAAAGGCACCACCAGGAGTGGAGCCTGCGGCTTAATTTGACTCAACACGGCCAAACACTGAAATGATTGACATGCCGAGAGCACTTTCGTTGGGTCTCATATGGAACGGGTGCTGGAATTAGACCCTCTAAAATCTGGGGCTATCCTCTCGGTAGCTTGATTGTCTCGCATCTAGTGTTCGCTAAAGGAATTGACGGAAGGGCACCACCAGGAGTGGAGTCTGCGGCTGAATTTGACTCAACACGCCAATACTGTAGAACGACTGACAAAACCAGAGCACTTTCGTTGGGTCTAATAATGAACGTGTGCTGGTATTAGACTCACGGAAGACAAGTCAGCTCTTTAACCTTCTAATGAAAGAACGCTACGGAAATCGTGTTTAACCCGCATATTGCAGATACCTGGTCATTGACAAACACAAGTCCTCTATTAATTCGTCTGGTCTAATAGTGAACGGGTGCTGGAAATAGACCATCGGAAGACAGCTCAGTTTTACCCTACTAATGACAGGGCGTTGCTACGGTAATCCTGCTCAATTCGAGAGGAGCCGCGGACATTTTGGTTCACGTACCAGGATGATAAGCCAATGGCGCGAGGCTACCATGTGAGGGATTACCGCCGAATGCCTGTAAGCCGGAATCTCGCCCAAAATCTCAGCACCACTGCAATGGGAGGCTTCGACATGGTCGGGACCTGGGACTCGCACCTCAGCCCTATCAGGTAGAGCCGCAGAAAGAGGTCTCTGTCGTCCGCCGATCACAGCGGGCGGATAGCTGCTTGATATTCACCCTAAACGGCGATGGTGTGCGAAACCACCAACAAAAGACGTAGTTCTTGGTCAGGGTGTCGAAAACAGTAGAGCAGCCACCTCACTGTGAACTGTCGAGAATCAACCAATGACCATGAGATTTGTCCCCACACTAGGCGAACAACATCTCCGTGACATTACCCGGCTTGTCCCCTGGTTAAATGCACTCCTGCTTCGATCTCTACCTCTGTATGCTATCAGCCATACCAATGGACGCAGAAGAGATGCAGACTAGCGGACATTGCACATCTGCCCTATTGTGTCTACCTCCCAGGTGGCGGGAAATGCTAGGAGTACCATCACTGCAGAGAAGCCGAGAAAATAAAGGAAGCAACTAGATACCCCACTCACATGCAAATGCTACGTTCTGGTAGGACGTGACGATCCTGGGATACAGACACACTGGATTGCCTCTCTTCCGGGTCAGTACAAATCAGTACATAGTCTAAATCATATATCATATCTCATATATCATCACCGCACCCTGCATACACGAGAAGTGAAGACTCGTTAGTCCTGTAAGACAACTTCCATTAGAGAGACATCTCTTATCACAAACAACTGCTGCCTGCAGATAGGCTGGGGACAGCCAAAAGCTAAGGAGGGCATCCCTACAGAAACAACTGTTGAAATCGGATGCACTGGGCCACAGGCTTAACGAAACAGTGCAAAGTAAATCGCAGAATGATGACAGTACAACTTATCAGAAAAACGTATAGTGCTCATCCTGCGGAGTCCCGCCATGCAGCGAGTGTGCCGGGTCTCATGCCTCGAAGGGCCCACCCTTGACTACTGGTGGTCACCCACCCATGTGTTGTGGAGTCAAGGCACATGGCTATGGGGCAATTTCTATTGACCAAAAACTCAAGACCCTCAAAATACTACAATGGAATGCGGAGGGAGTCATTAACAAAAAGCTATCCCTAACACATCACTTGCATCAAGGTAAGATTGCCGTGGCATGTATCCAAGAAACGCACCTCAACAGCAACCATAAATTCTCAATCAGAGGATACCAGGCCTTCCGCGTGGACAGCGAAGGTCACAAAGGAGGGGTTCTGATACTGACCCGTAACTGCATACCGAGTAGCGCGGTAGCTGTCAATCACACCGGACAAGTAGAAATTGTAGGAGTTGACATAATGGCTCAAGAGACGAAGATCCGCATCTTCAACCTGTACGGACTACCAAATAAAGACCTATCGCTCTCGAGTATGGAAGTCAAAGACTCCAACTGCATAGTAGTTGGAGACTTCAACAGCCACTCGGAGAGATGGAGATACTCGGACACAGACAGCAGAGGTGACGAAGTGGAAGATTGGGAGATAGACTAAAATCTCCATCTAATCAATAGACCGGAGGATAGCCCTAGCTTCTATTCTAGAACATGGCATACCACCTTGACTCCAGATTTGGCCTTCTCCACAATGGACATTCACCATAAAATAGACCGCCAGGTGCTAAACCAATTGGCAGGTAGCGACTACAGGCCAATTAGGCTAGAAATCAATATGGAAGTAGGCCCACAGGAAACAAAACCGCTCCCACGTTGGAATTACAAACGAGCCGACTGGGACAGATTTGCCCTCCTGGCAGATGGGCTGTGTGAAACCATCAACACACGGAACAACAAAATGAAGCCCATGGTGGAAAGCCTAAGCAAAGCAATAATGCAAGCTGTCACTGAAACCATCCCAAGAGGGGCAAGGAAAAATTATAAGCCCTATTGGAATGATGAGTTGCAGAAAGTGGAAGACGCAGTCACAAATGCGAGGAACATGGCAGAGCGAGAACAATCAATAGAGGCAAATATCGCCCTCAAAGCCGCCACGACGAAATACAAATACACTCTAAACCAAACAGCAAGAGAAAGCTGGAAAAACAAAACAGAAAGTCTCAACTTAGAAAAAGAAGGGAACAAACTCTGGAAGTTAGTCAGAGCCATGAATGACGAAACCCGGTTAAACAAACAAATTACCATCGAGCAGGGTGAAAACTTGCTCACTGGAAAAAAAGAAGCAAACGCTTTCGTCGAACACTATTCCAAAGCGAACCACATAGATGTCCCTACAGATAGGCATACGGACATTAATGAAGAGCAAAAGGGGCACGACAACATCAATATGGCACCAGAAGATCATATGATGGCAAAACTAACAATGAGCGAAATGGAAGAGGCCATGAGAACATTAAAGAAAAGGAAATCTCCCGGAAATGACGGGATAACAAACGAAATGCTGATGAGGCTGGGCCAAACAGCAAAGAGGACACTGCTATCTGTCCTGAACCAAAGCAGGAAAAGGGGTATTGTACCCCAGGCATGGAAAGACGCAGTACTTGTACCAGTACCAAAGAAAGGAAAAGACAAAACCGATCCAAATGGATACAGGCATATCAGCCTACTGAGCTGTGTCGGCAAACTGTTGGAACGTATGATAAACACCAGACTGATGTGGCATTTGGAAGAAAAACGGATACTAATTCGACATCAAGCAGGATTTAGACAGCACAGATGCACTGAGGACCAGGTCATCCTCATAGCCCAGGAAATAGAAGATGCCTACCAGGAGCAAAAGCATACAGTAGCGGTTTGGGTGGACCGGGAAAAGGCATTTGACAAAGTCTGGAAAGATGGACTTAGAGTCAAGCTAAAAAGAAGTGAAGTTTGTGGGAAAATGTACAAGTGGATCAACCACTACCTCAAAAACAGAACGGCCAGAGTTCAAGTACAAGGGCAGATGAGCAAAAAGGTGACACTTAAGCAGGGAGTACCCCAAGGGGAAATACTGTCACCCACACTCTTCCTGGTGTATATAAATGACATTACAGAGAATATACCAAGAAGAGTTCATAGCTCAATGTTAGCAGACGATCTGGCTATGTGGACCTCTGAAAAGAATCTCATCATAGCAAGAAATCGGATGCAGCAGGCCCTAACATCGCTGGAAGAGTGGGCGAACTTATGGCTGGTCAATATAAACGAGGACAAAACCACATGTACAATATTCTCGCTATCAATCAAACTCCAAAACACCAAATTAAGTCTAAACGGCAAATACCTCCAGCCAAACGACATCCCAAACTATATGGGAGTCACATTTTATCGGCGCATGACATGGAAAAGTCAGATCGAGAAAAACCGAATGAGAGCCAGAGAAAGAATGGCAATCATGAGGAAACTTGCTGGCACAAGCTGGGGAGCAGACGAAAGCATACTAAAGAAACTGTACACTGGAAGAGTGAGAAGAGTTCTCGAGTATGGCATTGCGGAATGGACAACAGCAGGAAAGGCGAACTTCGATAAAGTTAGCAAACTCCAAAACCAAGCCATGAGAGTTATAACAGGAGGCATGAAGTCAACGCCAATTGTAGAACTTGAAAAGATTACAAAACTGCAATCCATGGCCGACAGAAGAGACTGCAGAGCCCAGCTGCAATCAGAGAAACTCAAAAGACTGACTGACCATCCAATGCACCATAGACTAAACAATTTCGGAAATGGGAAGCTAAAGCGAAGAAACTTTGCAGAAATAGCCAAAGCAAAGATGCACGAAGACACTATGAACGCACTAACGACACCAAAGCCCATCCCTACTGTACGAAAACCTACCTGGAGTCAGCATATATTTCCACAGGTAGTAGAAATTATACCAGGTATTAGATACTTCTTCTTCTTCTTCTGCGTACGCAGTCAAACAGTAACCATTATTTTTTCGAAAAAAGCGGCGGTCATCCTGATGCTGTCGCCACTGCCATAGAGATTGTCTTGCAGTTCCACTGGTAATGGCCACATCTGCTCTCTCTGATCCTCGTATGTCGGGCAGTTCTGCAGCAGATGTTCAGCGGTCATTTTACCAGTACCGCACGGGCATTCGTCGGTACACCCTATCTTCAAATTGTTGAATAGGTGGTACCTCAGTCTGTCTTGGCCAGTGCGAAGTCTGAAGACAACGACCTGCTCTCTTCGGTTCAACTGGTAATAGGCATTGTTTTTGGTGTAACCAGTATGTTCGGTTTCCCATTTGGTCATGTATCTGGCTTTGATAAGCCGTTTTGACTCTTCGTACGTCATACTGGTATCTGTTTGTGGTAGTCTTGCACCTTCTTTTGCCAGTCTGTCTGCCTCCTCGTTGCCTTGGATGTTGCAGTGTGACGGAACCCACTGTACCACTACCCTTTTTGGTGCGGACTGCTGGCACAGTTTGCAGAGTGCTGCTCTTAAGTCAATAAGCTCAGTGTTTTTCTGGCTTTTTAGCGCTGTGACTACGGCGAGAGCATCTGTCAGCAGGACTATATGGCTCTCATTTTCACTGTGTGTCACCATTTCTTCCACTGCCGCCCTCAGTGCCTCTGCCTCCGCTCTGAAATTGCTTGTGTACTTACCAGTAGCGAATGACAGTGTTATTTTTCTGCCATTTGGTAGGTTCAGGAATGCTCCTGCCCCTTCGTTCTGTGTTGTGTTTGTTACAGAACCGTCGGTGTATGCATGGGTCCAGTCCATGCTTGGGTAGCTTTTCGTTATGAAGCTTAGGGTAGTATCTCTCCTTTCTTTTTCAGTCTGGCAGTTTTTGTTTGCAATACCTGGTATATTTTCTACCACCTCTGGAAATATATCCTGCCTCCAGGTAGGTTTTCGTACAGTAGTGATGGGTTTTGGTGTTGTTAGTGCGTTTATGGGATCTTCGTGCATCTTTGCTTTGGCTATTTCTGCAAAGTTTCTCCGCTTTAGTTTCCCATTTCCCAAATTGTTTAGTCTCTGGTGCATTGGATGGTCGGTCAGTCTTCGGAGTTTCTCTGACTGCAGCTGGGCTCTGCAGTCTCTTCTATCGGTCATGGATTGCAGTTTTGTAATCTTTTCAAGTTCTACAATTGGCGTTGACTTCATGCCACCTGTTATAATTCTCATGGCTTGGTTTTGAAGTTTGTTAACTGTATCGAAGTTCGCCTTCGCTGCTGTTGTCCATGCCGCAATGCCATACTCGAGAACTGGTCTCACTCTTCCAGTGTACAGTTTCTTTAGTATGCCTTCGTCTGCTCCCCAGCTTGTGCCAGCAAGTTTCCTCATGATTGCCATTCTTTCTCTGGCTTTCATTCGGTTTCTCTCAATCTGACTTTTCCATGTCATGCGCCGATCAAATGTCACTCCCAGATAGGTTCGGTTGTCGTTTGGCTGCAGGATTTTGCTATTCAGACCTAATTTGGTACTTTGGGGTTTTAATGAAAGCGAGAATATTGTGCATGTGGTTTTCTCCTCGTTTATTTTGACCAGCCATGAGTTCGCCCACTCTTCCAGAGATGTTAGGGCCATCTGCATCCGATTTCTTGCTATGGTGAGATTCTTTTCAGAGGTCCACATAGCCAGATCGTCTGCAAACATTGAGCTATGGACTCTTCTTGGTATATTCTCTGTAATATCGTTTATATATACCAGGAAGAGTGTGGGTGACAATACTCCCCCTTGGGGTACTCCCTGCTCGAGTGTCAGCTTTTTGCTCATCTGCCCTTGTACTTGGACTCTGGCCGTTCTTTGTTTAAGGTAGTGGTTGATCCACTTGTACATCTTCCCACAGACATCACTTCTTCTTATCTTTTACTCTAAGTCCGTCTTTCCAGACTTTGTCAAATGCCTTTTCCAGATCCACCCAAACAGCTACTGTGTGTTTCTGTGCCTGGTAGGCATCTTCTATCTCCTGGGCTATGAGGATGACCTGATCCTCAGTGGATCTGTGCTGTCTAAAGCCGGCTTGCTGTGGAATTAGTATTCGTTTTTCTTCCAGATGCCACATCAGTCTGGTGTTTATCATCCGTTCCATCAGCTTGCCGACACAGCTCAGTAGGCTTATGGGCCTGTATCCATTTGGATCTGTTTTGTCCTTTCCTGTTTTTGGTACTGGTACCAGTATTGCATCTTTCCATGCCTGTGGTACAATTTCCCTTTTCCAGCTTTGGTTCAGGACCGATAGCAGTTTCTTCTTCGCTGTTTGGCCCAGCCCCATCAGCATTTCGTTTGTTATCCCGTCTTTTCCGGGAGATTTCCTTTTCTTTAGTGTTCTCATAGCCTCTTCCATTTCGCGCATTGTTAGTTTGGCCATCATGTGCTCTTCAGGAGCCGTATTCATGTTTTCGTGTCCCTTTTGCTCTTCGCTAATGTCTGTATGCTTATCTGCAGGGACCTCGATGTGGTTTGCTCTGGCATAGTGATCGACAAAGGCGTTTGCGGCTTTCTTACCTGTGATCAAGTTCTCGCCCTGCTTGATAGTAATTTGTTTTTTTGGCGGGGTTTCGTCGTTCAGTATTAGATACAAAAACTGCCAGTCTGAAAAAGAAAGAAGAGATACTACCCTGAGTTTCATTACGGAAAACTACCCAAGCATGGACTGGACCCATGCATACACCGACGGTTTCGTAACAAATACAACACAGAACGAAGGGGAAGGAGCATTTCTGAGCCTACCGAATGGCAGAAAAATAACACTGTCATTCGCTACTGGAAAATACACAAGCAATTTCAGAGCGGAGGCAGAGGCACTGAGGGCGGCAGTGGAAGAAATGGTGACAGGTAAGAGGAATGAAAGCAATATAGTCCTGCTTACAGATGCCTTTGCCGTAGTCACAGCACTGAAAAGCCATAAAAATACTGAACTTAATGATTTAAGAGAAGTACTGTTTCAACTATGCCAGCAGTCCGCACCAAAAAGAGCAGTGGTGCAGTGGGTTCCATCTCACTGCAACATCCAAGGCAACGAGGAGGCAGACAGACTGGCAAAAGAAGGTGCAAAACTACCACAACCCGATACTAGTGTGACATACGAAGAGTCAAAACGGCTTATTAGAGCTAGATACATGACCAAATGGGAAACTGAACATACTGGCTACACAAAAAACGATGCCTATTACCAGTTGAACAGAAGAGAGCAGATCGTGGTCTTTAGACTTCGCACTGGCCACAATAGACTGAGGTACCACCTATTCAACAAATTGAAGATAGGTGGCACCGACGAATGTTCGTGTGATACCGGGAAAATGACCGCTGAGCATTTGCTGCAAAACTGCTCGACATCCGAGGACCAGAGAAAGCACATATGGCCATCACCAGTGGCAACACTAGACAAGCTCTATGGCAGTGTCGACAGCCTCAGGATGACGGCTGCTTTTTTCGAAAAAATAATGGTTACTGTCTGACTGCGTACGATGTAGAAGAAGAAGAAGAACAAGATTGAAAACTTGTAACTGTAACTTACCACTAAAGAAACGTAGTCATGAATTAAAATGAACTAAATAAGAGTGGCCCTAAGAACACTAACAGCCTGAGTAGATCTTTATAAAAAAGATATAAAGCTGAACTCTCTATGAGAGCTAACTCTCTCAAATGTTGAACTCTGTATGAGAGCTAACTCTGTCAAAGGTTGAACTCTGTATGAGGGCTAACTCTATCAAAGGTTGAACTCTGTATGAGGGCTGACTCTATCAAAAGTTTAACTCTGTATGAGGGCTAACTCTATCAAAAGTTGAACTCTGTATGAGGGCTAACGGTATCAAAAGTTGAACTCTGTATGAGAGCTAACGGTATCAAAAGTTGAACTCTGTATAAGGGAAAACTCTAACACAAGTTGAAATCTGTATGAGGGCTAACACTGTCAAAAGTTGAATTCTGTATGAGGGCTAACTCTATAAAAAGTTGAACTCTGTATGAGGGCTAACTCTATCAAAACCTGAACGGTTGTGTCTAGGTGATGTAACTTGAGCTGTATTTGGTTTATAGTGAGGAAGAAAATGCATTAGTTAAAAGCCTCATTATCTGGTCCCGAGCTACACTGGACCGGTGATAAGACTTAAGGCAATACTAGAGGCAGCTCGAGATGCAGGCGCTCTGGACCCCACCTCCCTTGAGAACAGGGGTCGCTTGAAACTTGCGGGATTCGATCGCCCACCGTTTCTGTTCATCGTTAATGATAAACTGTCACAGCTTACAAAGGCTTATGCAAACTAGAACCCGACAAACAGCAGTGGATACCATCACACTGCGGCGTACCAAGAAAAGAGAACATTCAAGTTACCTAGAGAGAGAGAGAGAGAGAGAGAGAGAGAGAGGGAGAGAGAGAGAGATACATAGAGAGACAGAAATAAAGAGAGCCAGAGACAAAGAGAAAGAAAGAGAGAGAGAGAGAGAGAGAGAGAGAGAGAGAGAGGAACACGAATATAACAACAAACAATCACCTTCCAGGAAGAGGAAACGTTTACACAAGTCAGAAGGAAAGTCGACCAAACGAGAGAAAACTATCGAGGGCAGCTGGTGGTCATGTTGCCATTGAGAGTAAGACTTACCAGATAGAACATGGACACACTACTTACGCATCCTGAAATTGACCCTATCAGCTTCATGTACATGGGGACAAGCAAAACAGTTGGTCCAATATCTCCTACACGACCATTAGTATATGTTTAGACAACTAAATACTGAACATTGACCCGTGGAGACAAACGTTCAAATAACACTTTCTGGCACCACAACCTTTATCAAGTGAACGTGCCTTCGCGTCTATAGATTATATCAAGCATTGTGAAGAGGTAAAGAAAACGAAGTAAAAAAAAGAAAAAGTAGGAGGAGAAGAAAAAGAAAAAACAATTTAGGAAGAATAGAAAAAGAAGAAAAAGGAGGATGGAGGAGGAGAAGAAGAATAAGGAAAAAGAGGAGGAGGAGAAAGAGAAAAAGAAGAAGAGGAAGAGGAAGAAAAAAAAGGTGAAAAAGAAGAAGAAATTCAAAATGCAGAAGAAGAAGAAGAAGAAAAAGAAGAAAGAAGAATAAAGGAATAACAACGGAATGAAAACGAAAACAATCAGCCATAATTAAGAAAAGTCGTACAGTTTTTTCTTTTATCTGTCCGTTCTGTTAGTTACGTTTCGTTTTGTAACTCCTATTCTTCTTCTTCTTCTTCTTCTTCTGCGTACACAGTCAGACAGTAACCATTATTTTCTCGAAAAAAGCGGCGGTCATCCTGAGACTCTCGCCACTACCATAGAGCTTGTCTTGCAGTTCCACTGGCAATGGCCACATCTGCTCTCTCTGATCCTCGTATGTCGGGCAGTTCTGCAGCAGATGTTCAGTGGTCATTTTACCAGTACCGCACGGGCATTCGTCGGTACACCCTATCTTCAGTTTGTTGAATAGGTGGTACCTCAGTCTGTTGTGGCCAGTGCGAAGTCTGAAGACAACGACCTGTTCTCTTCGGTTCAACTGGTAATAGGCATCGTTTTTAGTGTAACCAGTATGTTCGGTTTCCCATTTGGTCATGTACCTGGCTTTGATAAGCCGTTTTGACTCTTCGTGCGTCATACAGGTATCTGTTTGTGGTAGCCTTGCACCTTCTTTTGCCAGTCTGTCTGCCTCCTCGTTGCCTTGGATGTTGCAGTGTGACGGAACCCACTGTACCACTACCCTTTTTGGTGCGGACTGCTGGCACAGTTTGCAGAGTGCTGCTCTTAATTCATTAAGCTCAGTGTTTTTCTGGCTTTTTAGCGCTGTGACTACGGCGAGAGCATCTGTCAGCAGGACTATATGGCTCTCATTTTCACTGTGTGTTACCATTTCTTCCCCTGCCGCCCTCAGTGCCTCTGCCTCCGCTCTGAAATTGCTTGTGTACTTACCAGTAGCGAATGACAGTGTTATTTTTCTGCCATTTGGTAGGTTCAGGAATGCTCCTGCCCCTCCGTTCTGTGTAGTGTTTGTTACAGAACCGTCGGTGTATGCATGGGTCCAGTCCATGCTTGGGTAGCTTTTCGTTATAAAGCTTAGGGTAGTGTCTCTCCTTTCTTTTTCAGTCTGGCAGTTTTTGTTTGCAATACCTGGTATATTTTCTACCACCTCTGGAAATATATCCTGCCTCCAAGTAGGTTTTCGTACAGTAGTGATGGGTTTTGGTGTTGTTAGTGCGTTTATGGGATCTTCGTGCATCTTTGCTTTGGCTATTTCTGCAAAGTTTCTCCGCTTTAGTTTCCCAGTTCCCAAATTGTTTAGTCTCTGGTACATTGGGTGGTCCGTCAGTCTTCGGAGTTTCTCTGACTGCAGCTGGGCTCTGCAGTCTCTTCTGTCGGTCATGGATTGCAGTTTTGTAATCTTTTCAAGTTCTACAATTGGCGTTGACTTCATGCCACCTGTTATAATTCTCATCGCTTGGTTTTGAAGTTTGTTAACTTTATCGAAGTTCGCCTTTGCTGCTGTTGTCCATGCCGCAATGCCATACTCGAGAACTGGTCTCACTCTTCCAGTGTACAGTTTCTTTAGTATGCCTTCGTCTGCTCCCCAGCTTGTGCCAGCAAGTTTCCTCATGATCGCCATTCTTTCTCTGGCTTTCATTCGGTTTCTCTCAATCTGACTTTTCCATGTCATGCGCCGATCAAATGTGACTCCCAGATAGGTTGGGTTGTCGTTTGGCTGCAGGATTTTGCCATTTAGGCTTAATTTGGTACTTTGGGGTTTTAATGAGAGCGAGAATATTGTGCACGTGGTTTTCTCCTCGTTTATTTTGACCAGCCATGAGTTCGCCCACTCTTCCAGCGATTTTAGGGCCGTCTGCATCCGATTTCTTGCTATGGTGAGATTCTTTTCAGAGGTCCACATAGCCAGATCGTCTGCAAACATTGAGCTATGGACTCTTCTTGGTATATTCTCTGTAATATCGTTTATATATACCAGGAAGAGTGTGGGTGACAATACTCCCCCTTGGGGTACTCCCTGCTCGAGTGTCACCTTTTTGCTCATCTGCCCTTGTACTTGGACTCTGGCCGTTCTTTGTTTGAGGTAGTGGTTGATCCACTTGTACATCTTCCCACAGACATCACTTCTTCTTAGCTTGACTCTAAGTCCATCCTTCCAGACTTTGTCAAATGCCTTTTCCAGATCCACCCAAACAGCTACTGTGTGTTTCTGTGCCTGGTAGGCATCTTCTATCTCCTGGGCTATGAGGATGACCTGATCCTCAGTGGATCTGTGCTGTCTAAAGCCGGCTTGCTGTGGAATTAGTATTCGTTTTTCTTCCAGATGCCACATCAGTCTGGTGTTTATCATCCGTTCCATCAGCTTGCCGACACAGCTCAGTAGGCTTATGGGCCTGTATCCATTTGGATCTGTTTTGTCCTTTCCTGTTTTTGGTACTGGTACCAGTATTGCATCTTTCCATGCCTGGGGTACAATACCCCTTTTCCAGCTTTGGTTCAGGACTGATAGTAGTTTTTTCTTCGCTGTTTGGCCCAGCCCCATCAGCATTTCGTTTGTTATCCCGTCTTTTCCGGGAGATTTCCTTTTCTTTAGTGTTCTCATAGCCTCTTCCATTTCGCGCATTGTTAGTTTGGCCATCATGTGCTCTTCAGGAGCCGTATTTATGTTTTCGTGTCCCTTTAGCTCTTCGCTAATGTCTGTATGCTTATCTGCAGGGACCTCGATGTGGTTTGCTCTGGCATAGTGATCGACAAAGGCGTTTGTGGCTTTCTTACCTGTGATCAAGTTCTCGCCCTGCTTGATAGTAATTTGTTTATTTGACGGGGTTTCGTCATTCATGGCTCTGACTAGCTTCCATAGCTTGTTCCCTTCTTTGTCCAGGTTTAAGCTTTCCGTTTTATTTTTCCAACGTTCTCTTGCTGTTTGCTTGAGAGTGTGTTTGTACTTCGCCGAGGCGGCTTTGAGGGCGATGTTTGCCTCCATGGATTTTTCTCGTTCTGCCATGTTCCTAGCATTTGTTACTGCATCTTCCACTTTCTGTAACTCATCATTCCAGTAGGGCTTATAGTTTTTCCTAGCTCCTCTTGGGATGGTTTCAGTGGCGGCTTGCATTATTGCCTTGCTTAGGCTCTCTACCATGGGCTTCATTTTGGTGTTTCGTGTGTTGATGGTTTCACACAGCCCATCTGTCAGGATTGCAAATCTGTCCCAGTCGGCTCGTTTGTAATTCCAACGTGGGAGCGGTTTTGTTTCCTGTGGGCCTACTTCCATGTCAATGGTTAGCCTGATCGGCCTGTGGTCGCTACCTGCCAGTTGGTTTAGCACCTGGCGGTCTATTTTATAGTGTATGTCCTGTGTGGAGAAGGCAAAATCTGGAGTCGAGGTAGTATGCCATGTTCTTGAATAGAAGCTAGGGATATCCTCCGGCCTATTGATTAGGGAGAGATTTGCATCTATCTCCCAATCTTCCACTTCGTCACCTCTGCTGTCTGTGTCAGAGTATCCCCATCTCTCCGAGTGGCTGTTGAAATCTCCAACTACTATGCAGTTGGAGTCTCTGACCTCCATACTCGAGAGCGATAGGTCTCTGTTTGGTGGTCCGTACAGATTGAAAATGCGGAGCTTCGTCTCTTGAGCCATTATGTCAACTCCTATAATTTCTGCTTGTCCGGTGTGATTGACAGGTACCGCGCTACTCGGTATGCTGTTTCTGGTCAGTATCAGGACCCCTCCTTTGTGGCCTTCTCTATCTAGACGGAAGGTCTGGTATCCTCTGATTGAGAATTGATGGTTATTGTTGAGGTGCGTTTCCTGGATACATGCCACGTCAATCTTACCTTCATGCAGGTGGTGTGTTAGGGAAAGTTTTTTGTTAATGACTCCCTCCGCATTCCACTGTAGTATTTTGAGGGTCTTGAGGTTTTGGCCAATAGACGTTGCCCCATAGCCATGTGCCTTGACTCCACGACACATGGGTGGGTGACCACCAGTAGTCAAGGGTGGGCCCCTTCGAGGCGTGGGGCCCGGCGCTATCGCTGCCTGGCGGGACTCCTCAGGATGAGCGCCATACGTTTTTCTAATAGGTTGTACTGCCATCATACTGTGATTTACGTTGCACTGTTTTGTTAGGCTTGCGGCCCCGTGCATCCGATTTCAACAGGCGTTTCTGTAGGGATGCCCTCCTTAGCCTTTGGCTGTCCCCAGCCTATCTGCAAGGCAGCAGTTGTTTACGATCAGAGTTTTCTCTCTTATGGAAGTTGTCTTACCAGACTATCGAGTCTTCACTACTCGTGTCTATAGGGTGCAATGATGATATGTGATGATATATGAGATGGACTGGTTTACCCGGAAGAGAGGCATTCCAGTGTGTCTGTATCCCAGGATCGTCACGTCCTGTCAGAAACGTAGCATTTGCATGTGAGTGGGGTATCTCTTTTTCCCTTTATTTTCTTGGCTTCTATGCAGGGATGGTACGCCTAGCATTCCCCGCCACCTGGGGTGTTGACACAGTGGGGCAGGTGTGCAATGTCCGCTGGTCTGCATCTCTTCTGCGTGCAGCATGATAGTTATGGCTGATAACGTACAGAGGTAGATATCGTAGCCGGAGTGCATTCAGCAAGAGGACAAGCCTAGTAATGTCACAGAGATGTTGATCGCCTGGTGTGCGGACAACTCTCATGGTCAGTGGTTGAGTCTTGACAGTTCACAGTGAGGTGGCTGCTCTACTGTTTTCGACACCCCGACCAGGTTCTAAGTCTGTGGTTGGTGTTTTTCTCACCACATCGCCGTATAGGGTAAGTATCAAGCAGTTGTCCGCCCGCTTTGATTGGCGGGCGGCAAGGACCTCTTACTGTGGCTCTACCTGATAGGGCTGGGGCGCAAGCCCCAGGTCCCGAGCATGTAGGAGCCTCCCATTGCAGTGGTGCTGAGATTTTGGGCGGGATTGCGGCTTACAAGGGTTCGGCCGTAATCCCCCACATGGTAGCCTCGCGCCCTTGGCTTATCAGCCTGGTACGTGAACCAAAGTGTCTGCGGCTCCTCTCGATTTGAGCTGGTTTTCCGTAGCAACGCCCTGTCATTTGTAGGGTAAAACTGACCTGTCTTCAGATGATCTATTTCCAGCACCCGTTCACTATTTGGTCAGACGAATTTATTGAGGGCTTTTGTTTGTCAATGACCAGGTATTTGAAATCTGCGGTTTCTGCGGAGTTAAACACGATTTCCGTAGCGTTCTTTCATTTGAGTTTTTGAGAGCTGACTTGTCATCCGTGAGTCTAATACCAGCGTACGTTCATTATTAGACCCAAACGGCAGTGCTCTCGATTTGTCAGTTGTTCTACAGTATTGGCGTGTTCAGTCAAATTAAGCCGCAGGTTCCACACCTGGTGGTGCCCTTCCGTCAATTCCCTTAGCGAGACAATCAAGTTTCTTAGAGGGTAGCCCCAAAATTTTCGAGGGTCTAATTCCAGCACATGTTCTCTATTAGACCCCACGAAGGTGTACTTTTTGATAGTCATTCTGCAGTATTGGCGTGGTAAGTTAACTAAGGTCTCAGGCTCCACTCCTGATAGTGCTCTTCCGTCAATTCCATTATCAAACACTGGATGCAGACAAAACCGAGCCACAGGGGGCATAACCCCAGATTTCTGGGGGTCTAAGTCCAGCACCAGTTCCATATTAGACCCCATGAGAGTGGTCTCGGCATGTCAATCATTTCAGTGTTGGCCGTGTTGAGTCAAATTAAGCCGCAGGCTCCACTCCTGGTGGTGCCCTTCCGTCAATTCCTTTAAGTTTCAGCTTTGCAACCATACTTCCCCCGGAACCCAAACACTTTGGTTTCCCGGAAGCTGCCCGCAGAGTCATCGAAGCAACTCCTGCGGATCGCTAGTCGGCATCGTTTATGGTCAGAACTACGACGGTATCTGATCGTCTTCGCGTAACTCCTATTCAATATCCGTCCGGAATTTCCATATAAAAATATGTTTATCTTAAATATTTGTTCCTCAGTTCTACTTTCTCGCTGTCTAGAAAAGTCGGTATGAATTAACTGACTGCTGCTTTTGTTACATTCATTGGTGCTGATGCCTCATGGCGAACGAGGGAGTTGAAATTCCTGAGTCGAGTATAAATTCTGTATTCAGTTCCTATTTTTAAATTAGTCGACGACCGTGGAACAACAAACAAACGTCTAGCAACTAGGAAAAGATCATTACGAATTGATTTGGAACAAAATGAATGTTGTCCAATACATGTATTCATCTGAAAGAAATCCATGAGTGGATCCCTGGGTTCTTACTGGGGAAGGACGATTAGGATCACCTAACGTCGTTAAAAACGACTAACGAGAGTTGTACATCAGGCTAGGAACCGCTAGTGTAATAAAATTAATTCCCAAAGAAACCAAAACTGAAAAAGCGTGCAAAGTTCTTTAGCGCCTGTTTTCCAGAAGTAGTGACGGTTCACTGGAAATAGAGTGTAAGACTAACAAACGAAGACTACAAAATATGAAAGGTACATCAATTCATGTGAATCGTTTAAGGTGAATTGGCTCAAGTACAATTACAAAATTGGCTACTACTAATGGTCTGCTAACTTTACTGATATTCTATGTCTGATTTAGTACGAGAACAACTACAGCATTGGCTTGTACTAATGGTCTGCTAACTTTACTGATAGTCTTATGTCTGATTTAGTGCAAGCACAACTACAACATTGGCTTGTACTAATGGTCTGCTAACTTTACTGACAGTATATGTCCGATTTAGTGCAAGTACAACTTCAAAATTGGCTTCTAATAATTGTCTGCTAACTTTTCTGAGTCTCGGTTTGATTTGGTGCAAATACAGCTATACCATCCACTGGCGTCTGCTAATGGTCTGCTAACGTAACTAATAGTCTGTCTGATTTGGTACAACCAACAACCATACAATGAAAGTCAGACATAATAACAATTGAAGCAGTCAATATATAATTGTAGATCTATGCCAAAAAAAACATGGGAAAAGATAGTGAATATGAAGAGGACCAATTAAAGATTAATGGTTAAATAATTGAAAAAATGCCAAGGTCGTTATAATTGTCAAATAACATTGGCACAAAAGATGGATCAAAGATGTTGGCGCCAAGACCAATAAAGCCTGATTTGCTTTCAACTCTCTTATCCCAATCTGGAATCAAAAGAGAACAGAATCGTATCTGACTTATTCGTTACTCAGTTAATATTAATTCTCAATGCATTCCAATTTGTTCACTCGTAGATGTGTCTGGAGCTATCTCAAAACAGACAAACGCCCAGACAGTGTAGGGAGAGGGAAGGTGGATGGGCGTTGATTCGAACAGAATAATTTCCAGACAATAAATATTGATTCATAAATGATTCATAATAGATATAAAATAAATAAATCAGTCTGATCCATTCGTTGTCAGCCAAGGATATGCAATGTTATAGGGCTGGGGTAGTGGGGGTACTATGATCAGGCCTCTCTGCACAACCAAGACAACGGTTTCTCGGCGAGAATCTCAATCTGTTTAAGATGTAATCTGTGTCTGGCTTTATGTTTGATTAGGTTATCTTCTACTTCAGGAGCCCCCAAACTAAGGACCCACAAGCCACATGGGGCCTCAGGATATCCGTGTGAAATGGCTACTGTTGACATTTTCTAGCAGTCATATTTACAAAACAATATTTGTTCTACATAGCACTGCATGAATCACACACTCTCTGTCTCTCTCTCTCTCTCTCTCTCTCCATATCTCTCTCTCTCTCTCTCTCTGTCTCTCATTCTTGTTTAAGGCTTCAGAATAATATATCACAGAGGTGTAGTTTCATCGAAACATTTTCAGAATCGAACAAACCGCTTAAAATGATTATTAAAGAGAGGAGAGTAGATATTAGTATTAAAAAATTCTGATGTTATCATATTGGCGTATTCTGTGCTCTTTGTCAGTCTAAGATTTCAGAGATGTCTTCTTCTTTATCTTCTTCTTCGTACGCAGGCAGACAGTAACCATTATTTTTTCGAAAAAAGAGGCGGTCATCCTGAGATTGTCGACACTGCCATAGAGCTTGTCTTGTTGTTCCACTGGTGATGGCCACATCTGCTCTCTCTGATCCTCGTATGTCGGGCAGTTCTACAGCAGATGTTCAGCGGTCATTTTACGGGTACCACACGGGCATTCGTCGGTACCACCTATCTTCAATTTGTTGAATAGGTGGTACACAGCAAGCCGGCTTTAGACAGCACAGATCCACTGAGGACCAGGTCATCCTCATAGCCCAGGAAATAGAAGATGCCTACCAGGCACAGAAGCACACAGTAGCGGTTTGGGTGGACCTGGAAAAGGCATTTGACAAAGTCTGGAAAGATGGACTTAGAGTCAAGCTAAGAAGAAGTGATGTCTGTGGGACAATGTACAAGTTAATCAACCACTACCTCAAAAACAGAACGGCCAGAGTCCAAGTACAAGAGCAGATGAGCAGAAAGGTGACACTCGAGCAGGGAGTACCGCAAGGGGGAGTACTGTCACCCACACTCTTCCTGGTGTATATAAACGACATTACAGAGAATATACCAAGAAGAGTCCATAGATCAATGTTTGCAGACGATCTGTCTATGTGGACCTCTGAAAAGAATCTCACCATAGCAAGAAATCGCTGGAAGATTGGGCGAACTCATTGCTGGTCAAAATAAACGAGGAGAAAACCACATGCACAATATTCTCGCTTTCAATCAAACCCCAAAATACCAAGTTAAGTTTAAATGGCAAATTCCTGCAGCCAAACGACAACCGAAACTATCTGGGAGTCACATTTGATCGGCGCATGACATGGAAAATTCAGATCGAGAGAAACCGAATGAGAGCCAGAGAAAGAATGGCAATCATGAGGAAACTTGCTGGCACAAGCTGGGGAGCAGACGAAAGCATACTAAAGAAACTGTACACTGGAAGAGTGAGACCAGTTCTCGAGTATGGCATTGCAGCAAAGGCGAACTTTGATAAAGTTAGCAAACTTGAAAACTAAGCCATGAGAGTTATAACAGGAGGCATGAAGTCAACGCCAATTGTAGAACTTGAAAAGATTACAAAACTGCAATCCATGACCGATAGAAGAGACTGCAGAGCCCAGCTGCAGTCAGAGAAACTCCGAAGACTGACCGACCATCCAATGCTCCAGAGACTAAACAATTTGGGAAATGGGAAACTAAAGCGGAGAAACTTTGCAGAAATAGCCAAAGCAAAGATGCACGAAGATCCCATAAACGCACTAATAACACCAAAACCCATCACTACTGTACGAAAACCTACCTGGAGGCAGAATATATTTCCAGAGGTGGTAGAAAATATATCAGGTATTGGAAACAAAAACGGCCAGACTGAAAAAGAAAGGAGAGATACTACACTAAGCTTTATATCGGAAAACTACCCAAGCATGGACTGGACCCATGCATACACCGACGGTTCTTTAACAAACACTACACAGAACGGAGGGGCAGGAGCATTCCTGAATCTACCAAATGGCAGAAAAATAACACTGTCATTCGCTACTGGTAAGTACACAAGCAATTTCAGAGCGGATGCAGAGGCACTGAGGGTGGCAGTGGAAGAAATGGTGACACATAAAGAAAATGAAAGCCATATAGTCCTGCTTACAGAAGCTCTGGCCGTAGTCACAGCGCTAAAAAGCCAGAAAAACACTGAGCTTAATGACTTAAGAGCAGCACTTTGCGAACTGTGCCAGCAGTCCGCACCAAAAAGGGTAGTGGTACAGTGGGTCCCATCACACTGCAACATCCAAGGCAACGAGGAGGCAGACAGACTGGCAAAAGAAGGTACAAGACTACCACAAACAGATACTAGTATGACGTACGAAGAGTCAAAACGGCTTTTCAAAGACTGAGGTACCGCCTATTCAACAAATTGAAGATAGGTGGTACCGACGAATGCCTGTGCGGTACCGGTAAAATGACCGCTGAACATCTGCTGCAGAACTGCCCGACATACGAGGATCAGAGAGAGCAGATGTGGCCATCACCACTGGAACTGCAAGACAAGCTCTATGGCAGTGGCGACAGCCTCAGGATGACCGCCGCTTTTTTCGAAAAAATAATGGTTACTGTCTGACTGCGTACGAAGAAGAAGAAGAAGAATAATAGGTGGTACCTCAGTCTGTTGTGGTCTGTGCGAAGTCTTAAGACCACGACCTGCTCTCTTCTGTTCAACTGGTAATAGGCATCGTTTTTGGTGTAACCAGTATGTTCGGTTTCCCATTTGGTCATGTATCTGGTTTTAATAAGCCGTTTTGACTCTTCGTACGTCATACTAGTATCTGTTTGTGGTAGTCTTGCACCTTCTTTTGCCAGTCTGTCTGCCTCCTCGTTGCATTGGATGTTGCAGTGTGATGGGACCCACTGTACCACTAACTTTTTTGGTGCGGACTGCTGGCATAGTTGACAGAGTACTGCTCTTAAGTCATTAAACTCAGTGTTTTTCTGGCTTTCATAGATGTAAAACGGTATTCTTCTATAATTATCTGACTATTACTCCAGGTACAATATAAGTAGTTCCTTAGCCGACACTGATGTCAGGGATGAAGTGTTAGAGACGTTATTGTACGTGGCCACAGTTTGTTTATTAGGTAAGGTGGCCAGTTCCCTTTCTCACTGCATTTTCTTCCCTAACAGTAAACCATATTACATGTTGAAGATGGGTTGACTAGAACGTACCTGGTAGCAAGGCTTGAATCCCTTTCTTTGTAGAGAAATGCTAGTTGAGCACCACTACGTTAATCTGTCGCTCCATAATAAATGAGGGTCATATTAATATTTGTATATAAATCATCTTCATCTGGTTGATCAGTCAAACTATGTGTACGGTTGTGCGAGTATAGCTTTCTATTTGACACCAACCCTTGGTTGATCAGTCCTAAAGCTGACTATAAGGTTATCTGAGCATGTCTCTCCATTTGACACCATCCCCTGGTTGATCAGTCCTAAAGTTGACTATAAGGTTATCTTACATGTCTCTACATTTGACACCATCCCCTGGTTGATCAGTCCTAAAGCTGACTATAAGGTTATATTAGCATGTCTCTCCATTTGACTCCATTCCCTGGTTATTCAGTCATAAAGCTGACTGTAAGGCTGTTTGAGCACTTCTTTTCTATTTGAACCCATCCCCTGGCTGTTCAGTCCTAAAGCTAACTGTAAGGTTATCTGAGCATGTCTCTCCATTTGACCCCATCCTCTGTAGCTCTGTTCATTTCATCATTGGTTCGCCTTTGAATGTTTCTGCCTGCCACTGAAGAAAAGGTTGGTTTTCGTCCAGCTATTCCACTTTTCCCTTGCATGTTTGGTATCTTCTAAAGAACAATTTCATCTCGCATCCTGTATCACATCCAACTTAAATGTTGTTTATATTATCATGATTAGCATTTGTGCGTCTCCATAAGTAAGAACACTGTCATTTATCTTCTTTCTGTCCAACTCACTCGTTCCATTCTCGGTGGCATCACATGTCAAACGCTTCCAAGCTGTTTCATCCTTCTTTGTTAGAGTTCATATTTCAGCCGCACACAATGCATTTGGCAATACATGTGTAGCAAATCTTTTTTTTCTCAGTCATATCCTGATTTTTTTAAGGCTAGCAATTTATGTTTTTATCTGAAGACTTTTGTTTTGCCAATGCAGTCCTTGAATTAACTTGCGTCTCATTAGGGGCATCTTCTTTATATGGTTTGACTTAAATATGTAAACTTCTGTACCTGTTTGCCTATTACGTCATTGATGATTAAATATATTTGCCTGTGTGTTGCGTAGCTATTACCAAATTAATTTTCTTCAAAGTGTATATATTCATGACACACTCTGGTTGTGCTGTAATTTTGTTTAAGGAGCATGTATAACGTTAACTAATATAAGCTAATGAAGTGTAATATGCACAGACGTGCAATATGTCAAACTCAATACAGATTGAGATTAGAGATGGACAGTAGACATGGATAGGACACACCCGAGTACATGTTTGCCACATTCGTCAATAACATTTACTCTGAGAAATGGAGGTATCAGTATAATAAATAAGGTATGTCGTACAATATATTGACGTTTTTGTGATGATAACAGAGTCTGTTCTGTTAAATGTCTGTTCTATTTCAGTTTGCCCGTTTGACAGAAAACTCGACGACGGTGTATATTTTTTACAAGACATTCTGTCTGGAATCCCAAGTCAAAGCAACTATTTTCAGTTTTCTGTGAAGTTCCCTTTCTTTTTTTTTAATAATTAAAGCCCTCCAATAGTGAGCTATAGCAATGTGAAAATTGTACACCTCATTCTGTCTCCAAATTTCCTGAAGGACGCACTATTTTCTGCTCAGTGCGTCAATATTTTCCATTCCGAGTCTTCGACGTCAGAATGTAGCAAGTCGTGGCTAACTTGATCGAGAGAAGCGAGTGGCCCTGTTCCACACGAGAACGGGACAAAACAGATTGAATAGCCACGTACAACGGCTAAAATTGTCTCCATTATCCATGTGTATGTGTAGGCAAGCAGCACAGACAGACGAATATATTCTGCAAGACAGGTACATGCTTAGCCAATTGGGTACTGAGCACTAGTCCAAGAAGACGAATCTCAACACACAACTATTTGCAAGTCTTGAAGAACTCTTAACTTCAGCAACCGTTATCCAAAGAACTTGGATTTAACGTGCAGACGTAGTAAAAATAATTACGAGAAGACTAGAGTAAAAGTAATCTAGCGTTGTGCTTCCGTGTTGTGCATTCTAGGGTGCACACCTTAACGCTAACTACCTCATGTGTTGTTCTGTGTCGTCAAATAGTCGTTACAATGGTGTTATCTCAAGACAGTCAAAGTGTTGAAGCGCTGGCTTGCTCATCGTGTTTTCTGTGGTAAGTCGACTTATACGGTGTTAGTATTATTTTGTTATTATGTTATTAATCTACTTCTTATTACTATTTTTATTATTATGATTATTATTTTCTTCTCTCTCTTCTTATTCTGCTTATTATTATTAGTACTACTACAATTACTATTATTATTACTATTCTTCTTCTTTTTCTTATCTTTCTCTGTATTATTATTGTTACTATTATTTTTATTATTATTATTATTATTATTATCAATACTTTAATTATTTTTTCATGCCAGGGAAGAACATCTAAATTCCGAACGAAGCCGGTCAGTAAAGCTAGTTATGTAAAGCTCACATATATTAATCATCAATGTACACTCTGTGACCTCCCTGTGAAATATAGGTCCTCAATAAGTATACACCACGTCCTCCATCCTAAGCTATCTGCGTCAGTTCTATCAGCGTCTAAAATGTTTCCTCTATATCTGTCTCGAGCTCCCATCTCTTTTCTTCAGTGAGAGAGCGGTGTGGCGTACTGTAATTGGCACGACTAGAAGTAAAAATTAGCTTGTGTTTGGATTCATGGAACCGTAAGATCGTGCTCCTGTGGGAACTAAACCCATTCAATTAATTTGTTCTGAAGTTGGATGCACTATGCCGTTAAGGCGCAAAATACAGAACAAAGCGATCCGCCAAAGGTTACATGAAATGAGCTTAATGAAAATGGCTTGACAAATTTTACCAGTTAGCATGATCGGACTACAGTCATGCAATTTATGTTAACATATTTAAACTAGGCACTAATTCACCTTTATTTCTAAACACCAATGCGCACCAAACCAACATAGGTTGTATTACTTACACAGTATTAGCATATTTCTTCTGAAGAAAAAATGCACTGCTGTCAGAGGCATGATGTTTGTGTCCTTGAATATACCTGGTAGTTTTAGCACTGAAGTACCATTTATCGATGGCTTTAGTAGGTTTAAATTGTGACAGTAGAGGTCCATTTAGATTCACCATCATAAGCTAGCTTATGTACAATATATTCCAAATGTAATATCATTAATAATCGTGCGAGAGTCGTTATGTAAAAATTAAAACGAAATTAACAATTAAAAACGGATATTTTTTTTACTCGTCCAGCAAACATTTTTACTAGTCACAGACGAGTATATCAGAGCTTTTTTATCAAGCCTTATAGATGAACTATACTTCAGTGGTTACAATCCAATTTTGATGTACCAGAAATTAAATGGAAGACTGATTTTCAAAACGAGAAGACGAATATGAACGGCAACACACTGAAATCACATACTTTCAGAAAAAGGGAACTACCCAGGTTGTTGGAAGACATCACAACAGACCTGGTCAAATGACTCATTAGATATTTTCAAAGTTTCAAAGTTAAAAGGAGCAAAACAGGAGCGTAAGACAGCAGTCAAGCTCATCAGAGAAACTAGTCCGATAGTGGGAAAATCAATGAGCAAACACAAGAAATAGCAGAAGAAGAAGAAGAAGAAGAAGAAGAGGAGGAGGAGGAGGAAGAAGAAAACTGAAACGGCCAGACAGACACATACACGAAACCTAATTTCTAGAACATTCTTATAAACGTTGTTCAATTACCTTAACGAATTCATTTATGATGGTAACATTCACCTCAGGATATATACTTCTGAGATTTACCAAATTGCCACATTGTGTCGGCCACGTGTCATTACAAACTACAAAGTCACATGTTCCTATCTCTAAATGGCTCCGTGCTGGTCCCAGCTGAGCTATCTTTAGATATCCGACCAGGCTATTCGGGTTTTCGGGAACAATAATTGAACGGTACGGTGTTTTCCCGTCAATATAGTGCCAGATCAGTGAAAGTCTATTAGCGCTATTGCTATTTGCTGCAAAAAAGGCATGTTAGGTTGCACTGTACACCCATGCTGTCAATGTCTACCCCACCGGGTTTCGGTTAGAGAAGACACAGCAATGAACCCACCCGTGTACACATCATTCTCGACAATAGTGTTGATTAACGCAATCTTGATCGTTGGAATGTATGTATGTATGTGTGTGAATGGATGTGCATGTGTGTATATGTGTGTATGAGTATGTATGTGTATATATATGTGTGGGTCTATGTGTGTGTGATTGCATGTGTGTGAATGTGCGAATGTCTGCGTGTGAATATAAATATTTGTAATATACACTGTTTCATTTTCTGTATGTTTTTGTACGCCTACCTAAGTGAGGACATTGTCATTAAATCCTCTTTTCTGTTCGCATGAGTTGTTCCATTCTACGATTGCACAAGATTTCAAACGCTGCCAAATTTGTTCATCCTTCTCTGAGTTCACTTTTCAGTCTGATACAGTGAAATTGACCATATATGAGTAGTGATTAAACTTTACCTTTGTTCTATCTCGATATTATTTGAAGTTCGCTATTTCTGTTTTTCTTTGAAGTTCTTTTTGCCAGTGCAATCCTTGTGTGTTAATGTCCGTCTTATTGTAAGCATAAAAGGTTTTGTTTGCCACCAAATATGTAAATTTATATTCTTGTCCAATTTTTTTCTCCATTGAAGTTTATATTCATTTATACCATAGTGTCTGTTTTTGATGTGTTTATTTTCATGCCAAAAGTGTTTGCTGTGGTGTTAATTATTTCAAGCAGCCTTTGTATCGTTGCTATTGATCCTCGCACCTTCGCTTGATAACCGGCAAATTTGATGGCATTAACGTTCAAACCATTGACTTTGAATCTGGAAAGACAATTGTTCAACATCATCGCAGAATATGCATTACAGATACTTGTGAAACCAACCTTATTATAACTCCTGTCCTACTGAAACTGGATCTGTTAGTCTGTCTTTGATTGAAAATATCGTCTCTTGATTTTCATACAAATTCTTGATTAATATAATGACTGGTCTCTATACCTGTTTGTTATAACATCCGAGAAAGTTTGTTCCAGAGGATTTGATTAAAGACTTTCTCTCAGTTAATAAATCCGACAAATAGTGTTCGTCCTTGATCGATCATTCTTTCTGAGAGAAGCCGCAATGTTCCGATGGAATCTCGTATACTTCTGGCCTTGCAGGGGAACAAAAACTCATTATCTTTATGCACCTATATCGTGCCATCGAGTATCTCCTTAATAATTTTCAATAGAATGTTAGATGTATGTTGGACCAAGTTTATCATTCGGAACTGGCCGCATTCTACTGCAATATATTTTTATGGCCAAGGAAATATTATTATTTGTCTTTATTCCACTGCTGTCAATTGCATTAATATGCTTAAAAATTAAATTGTTTAAAGTCTCTCCCTCTGTTTTGAGGAATTGGTATATTGACTTTCCCATGTGTTTTTTTCGAGATTGAGTCAAATGTCATTTACAATTCTTCTCTGGTTCTGGCAATATCTCTTATGTCAAAGGCATGTTTATTAGCCAAAAACAAGCTCCCATCCTCGTACAGTTTCATAACAATGTTGTCTCCGTCTCTCGTTCTTTCCCGCTGAGTTTGTTATTGGTTTCGTATTCTTTTCCTTACTCATCCTCGATTTTACTAAATGATTATTTCTTATGTACTTGTTTGAATGTGCCTGGTCTTTCCGGGTCTTCAATTTCCTCGCATCGGTGTATTCACCATTTTTCTCGTGCCAGCTAACAATCTCGATCTAATTAATTATTTATATGATATACTTAACAGTGGGACGGCGTGGCCTAGTGGTAAAGTGGCACGGCTCACAGCCCGAAGGTGCTGGGTTCGATCCCCATTACAGCACCGGCCGTTACCCCGGGTAAGCAAACCCTTAGAAAATGCAGGAGGAAGCAGACCATTACATAAAATGAATGCTGAAGTCGGATGCACTGGGCCGAAAGGCGCAAAATAAAAACCATAGTTCAACGCACACCGCCTTGTGGGTCAGAGAAATAAGGCGAACGCAAGAAAAATAAAAAAAATAAAAAATAAAATATATACTTAACAATGACTTGCTCAGTATTACTGTTCTTTCATTTGTGTTGTTCCTTCGTTTAACGTAGTATATCAGTAGTTGCAAATGGTTTCATGCTTTATACTTTTTCTTACAGTTTTTTTCTGCTTACTCTTTTATCGCATCTGTAATATTCTGTCTGTGTAATTTTTGTCTTCACTGACTAAGTGCACTATATATAAATATAGTCTTAGTGTAGGTCGACCTGTAGTTAGTTTTACAGGGGTGGATGCCCCTGTGCAGGTCCCAGCTCTAGCATGAGCTAGATGTAGCCGAGATAAGGATGTTCTGCTTAGCTGGCTAGGCTCGATCAGCGTATTACTCTGCTGTGTTGGGACAAGTGCCGCAGAGGGTGGTTAACCGATGTGCCAAGTCCATCTTAAAAGACTAAAACACTAAAGCAAAGTAGACCCGTAGTCTGTTTGGTTCCATCTATGCTGCTCTTGACAAAACGTGACAGTGTTATGCCATGTCACACAGTTAGTCGCCTCTTACGACATGATCTCTGTGAGATAAATGTGCTATTCTTGTTCGTGTCATACACAAAGATCCCGACCGACCACTCGGACACGCACGCACACACACACACACACACACACGCACACGCACGCACACGCACGCACGCACACACACACACACGCACGCACGCACGCACGCGCACGCACGCACGCACACGCACGCGCACGCGCGCACACGCACGCACACGCACGCACACGCACGCACACGCACGCACACGCACGCACACGCACACACGCGCACGCGCACTGGCACGCGCGCACGCACCCACCCACCCACGCACGCTCGCACGCACGCACGCGCACGCACGCGCACACACACGCACACGCACAAGGTATCTTAAAAAATTATCCAACCTATGGGCGGGAAAAATACAATGAATCATCTGGAGTTTTGAAATCCTTATCCCATTTAAAGTACTTCCATTGAGAATCCACACACTTCTCTCGCCATTGTTGGAATGATTTAGCTTGGCTTGGCTTCGTTCGTTCTCAATCTCCCGCTACTAAACCCTGAAAGGGCTTAAGTAGCAGAATGTAGTACAGAGAACGGAATGCGTTGTGTCGTAGTTTACAGCTTGACTGCGATATTTGCACGTTTCGGTCCAACACATCCGACTTCAGCAAGCATTTTTTTAGTACAGGGTTAGCATTCCCTCTTCGATCCCTTTTCCTTAGCCAGTCTGCCCTGCTGCAGCCTGTTATCCAGGATCACCTCGTGGAGGTGTAGTAGGGTCTTGGCAGCTCTGGTTTTCTGGCCGTGACGCTAGCAGTCAGCTGTCGGTCACTGACCACTGCAGCTCATACGCTGCTCAGCGCCTTGATCCCGGAATGATTTCAGGAAAGACTCTTTCGCAATGGTGTACAGCAAGGTCGTAGAATAATAAAATAATATCGTCTCATGACTCGGGTCGCTTTCAGCATTACTTTTAGCTTGGGAAACAGCCAGAAATCGTAAGGAGCCCTGACTGGAGAATAGAGAGCCCGGCGAACCAACGGAATGTTGTGTTTGGCCAAGAAAGTCTCAATTAAATGCCAAGAATGGATCGGTACGTTGTCTTAACGGAGCTGTTAAGCTACCGCTGTCCACAAGTCCGATCGTTTGCGTCAAGCAGCATCACCAAGGCGACGGATGACCTTCAGGTAATACTATTTGGAAATGTGTTGATCTAGTGGTGCGTTTTCGTGATGCACAATTCCAAGGGAGTAAAAGAACACGGTCAACATGACTTTAACATTGATGCCGATTTGCCTCGCTTTTTTCGATCTTGGGGATGATAAATGTTATGACTGTGACGATTACAACTTGGTTACTGGAACGTACCCATAAATCCACGACTCATCACCAATGATCACGGTGTTCGGGAAGTCAGGTTCGCCCTTGGCGTAGTCCAGCATGTCCTGTCAGATTTCCAAATGGAGTTTCTTCAGCTCCATCGAGAGCAGATTCGGCACAATTCTCTCTCTTCTAAATGGAGAGTTCCAAACCAATACTTCGTCCCACCTGATCTTCAAGTTCTCGGACGGTGACACGACGGTTCTGTAAGACCAATGTGATGATTTCGGCTTATCTAGGACATATCCGGATGTGATCCGCTCTCACCGATGTGAAACCATCTTTGAAACAATTGTATCATACACTTGATGCAAGAACATTGCTCTGTTCTTTCCGTCATTTCGTGGTGAAGGAAAACTGGACTGATGCTGATTACAATCAAAACACCGAAATTCTGATTTCCAGCGAATGACAATCTGAGAGCGGAAAAAAAATCCACGTATGTGCACGGCGGTCCCCTATACCTCCCTGCCGAGGACAACACCCAGGCTTCATTTGACACCGCGAAAATAAACTTAAGATCGGATAATGTGTTAACACACCTTGTAAATATATATATATATATATATATATATATATATATATATATATATATATATATATATATATATATATATATATATAATAATTTATTTTGTCACGTTCCTTGAATATATAATGTATGCAACCAGGTCAGAGGAAAACTATTAACTTGTAAATGACTAGACATAGAGACGGGACTTGAGTTGAACAAATCTCCCATATCAATGCTAAGTGACAATTTCATTTCGATATTTTTTTTAATGTTCACTTGTTATGACGTCTTCAAAATCACACATACACACACACACACACACACAAACACACACACACCCACACACACACGCTCGCACACACACACGCACAAACGCACGCACACATGCAATTTTGCACAGAGGCACGCACGCACACGCTCACTTACATATATATGAACAAATCTGCATTCTAGTATCTTGAGCGGCTTTGGTAAAGAAGATGGAGTTCGTGCATTGTCTAGGGTCAAAGGACTGATCTTCCCTTACGCTAATCATCTCCTAACACGGACTGGTCTTGGAACTTTGAATATCTGATTATGAGGCTACACTCTAAATCAAGAACTGATTTACCCTTACGCTAATCAATTCCTAACACGGACTGGTCTTGAGACTTAGAGTATCTGACCGTGAGTCTACACTCTAAAGCAAGGACTGATTTCCCATTATGATGATCACTTTTAAACATGGACTGGTCTAGGTAACTGGCCCAACACGCTAGCAAAAATGTTGCTTTACGGTATTCCATAAACGTCATGAAGGAAATATTTCGTTAACATTAATTGACTCGGGAATGCTGAGACGCAGTGAGCAGAAAATAACTGCTGATTTTGAAATTTGAGACAGGAGTGATCAGTGCAAATTTCACAGCGCTAGTTCTCATCGTTCGAGAGTTTTTGCAAGACAGACAAAAAAGAAGACAAAGACGTCGGCACAGACGAAGAAAACTGCATTCATCAGGTATTGTTGACATAGTCATCTACATTTTCAGAGAAGCAGAGTACTGCATTCATAAGCTTGGCGGAGAATGTCTAGTATTTGGCCTTTAAATTAATAAAAGTAAAATCCAATACTTTTTCTTCTATGTGTCAAACTGTAAAGCATTAGTTAGACCTAGATTGGAATATACAGCACAGGTGTGAGGTCCTTGTAGTAGATGGGATTTCTTCTTCTTCTTCTTCTTCGTACGCAGTCAGACAGTAACCATTATTTTTTCGAAAAAAGCGGCGGTCATCATGAGGCTGTCGACACTGCCATAGAGCTTGTCTTGTGGTTCCCCTGGTGATGGCCACAACTGTTCTCTCTGATCCTCGTATGTCAGGCAATTTTGCAGCAGATGTTCAGCGGTCATTTTTCCGGTACCACAACTGCATTCGTCAGTGCCACCTATCTTCAGTTTATTGAATAGGTGGTACCTCAGTCTATTGTGGCCAGTGCGGAGTCTGAAGACAACGACCTGCTCTCTTCTGTTCAACTGGTAATATGCATCATTTTTTGTGTAGCGAGTATGTTCTGTTTCCTAATTGGCCATGTATCTGGCCTTAATAAACCTTTTGGACACTTCGTAGGTCAAACTAGTATCTGGTTGTGGTAATCGTGCACCTTCTTTTGCCAGTCTGTCTGCCTCCTCGTTGTCTTGAATGTTACAATGGGATGGAACCCACTGTACCTCTATTCTTTTTTTGGTGCTGACTGCTGGCATAGTTGACTTTGTATTGCTGTAACCACGGACAGGTCATCTGTAAACAGGATTATCTGGCTTTCATTGCTTTCGCGTGTCAGCATTGCTTTTACTGCAGCCGTCAGTGCCTCTGCCTCCGCTCTGAAAATGCTTTAGAATTTTCCAGTTGCCACTGACAGTATTATTTTTCTACCATTTGGTAGGCTCAGGAATAACCCTCGCCCTCCATTCTGTGTTGTGTTTGTTACAGAACCGTCAGTGTATGCATGGATCCAGTCCATGCTTGGGTAGTTTTTCGCTAAGTACCTCAGGGTTATGTCTTTTCTTTCTTTTTCAGTCTGGCTGTTCTTGTTTCCAATACCTGGTATATTTTCTACCACCTCTGGAATGATATGCTGCTTCCAGGTAGGTTTGCGTACAGTAGGGATGGGCTTTGGTGTTGTCATGGTGTTCATATGGTCTTCGCTCATCTTTGCTTTGGCTATTTCTGCAAAGTTTCTCCGCTGTAGTTTCCCTTTTCCAAATCTATTTAGTCTGATGCATTGGATGGTCTGTCAGTCTTCTGAGTTTCTCTGCTTGCTGCTGGGTTCTGCTGTCTCTTCTATCGGTCATGGATTGCAGATTTGTAATCGTTTCAAGTTGTACAATTGGCGTTGACTTCATGCCTTCTGTTATAACTCTCGTGGCTTTGTTTTGAAGTTTACTAATTTTATCAAAATTCGCCTTTGCTGTTTTTGCCCATGTCAGAATGCCATACTCGAGAACTGTTCTCACTCTTCCAGTGTACAGCTTATTCAGTATTCTTTCGTCTTCTCCCCAGCTTGTGCAAGCAAGTTTCCTCATTATTGCCATTCTATGCCTTGCTCTCATTCGGTTTCTCTAGATCTGACCTTTCCTTGTCATGCGCCGATCAAATGTGAAAGCTCATTGTTAAAATAAAAATACATGTTTATCAGGACTGTGTCAACAGCATCATTCTTATGGCAGTGAGACATGGTCTACCTACCAGTACAGGAGAGGCGGCTAAACAGCTATCACATGAGGTGCCTGCGCAGAATCTTGGGCATTGGGTGGCAAGACAAGATCACCAACGCAGAGGTGTTGGAGAGAACAGGTACTGGCACTGTAGAAGGTTCTAACGGCTGGGACACATTCGGAGAATGGATGATGGCATAATACCAACCGATCTTCTCTATGGAAAATTACAGTTGGCGAAAAGGTCTCGAGGCCGGCCATTACTTCGGTACAAGGGTGTATGCAAGGGGATATGAGAGATTCAGGTATCGATTTGGAATCATTGAAACAGGACGCCATGGATCGTGTTACATGGAGGGTCTGCATTAAGCATGGAATACAGACAAAGGAGATACTGATTGCGGATAGGCTAAGAACTCAGCGTTTGAGAGGACACGCCACGCCATGCAAAGCTGCACATGGTCGTGGTATGCGTGCGTGCCTGAGTGTGTGCGTGCGTGCGTGTGTGTATGCATGCGTGCGCGCATGTGTGTGTGTGTGTGTGTGAATGTGTGTGTGAATGTATGTGAAGGACGCTTCTCTGCTCGGATTGGTCTTACGAGTCATATGCGTTATTGTCAGGAATTGTAATTACATCCTCTTTTCAAATACAATTACTATCGTCTGAAAAGATGGAAAGAGTCAATGAATGAATATTTGTAATATAACGGACCATTGAAAAACAAATTGAAGTAATAGCAATAGATCTGATAGACAATAATAAGGACCGGCTTTTTTGTGGCTTATTTGGTCTTCTCCATCTGTACGTTTGATACTGAAAATGCACATCAAACTGAGGATACTTAACTCTAAGTCATCCCAGTACTAACGTATGGCTATGCTGGGCGGGGTGGGCGAGATGACGGCTGGGAGGAGGAAGGGCTGGGAGGGATGTGGAGAGGGCGTAGTGAGCGGTGGGCGGCAAATAGTGTCCTTCAATGTTATTGTTTGCGGAATTAGTTATGAATAAAAAACATACGTTTATTCAATTTTTAAAATTCATAAAAATTTTCTATTGCTACTAAATACGTAAAACATAAAATTAATCTAAGTACCAATTTGGATTAAGTAATAGATTGTCGATATTGCATGCATATAATTTCAAATGTACCTTTCGAGGCAAAGAAACTTGGAAAAAGGGGGGGGGGGGCATTTTGACATATAGAGGAAAGAGTAAGTAGAGCAGATGAGGCTGAAGACTCCTGGTCTACACTAAGTAAAGAGTAAACATACAGTGCCATCATTTAACAGTAATAAATGAGGATAGACGTGCTTAAAACTAGCTAAGAAGTAACGGTTCAAATCAACGTATTGAAGATATGAAAAAGCAATCTAGGCTCCGTTCTCGATTGAAACCTTCGTGTTTCTATTAAGAATGCCCGTACCTTATTCACTAAGCATAGTCTCGTTTCAGAGATATCATTCATCTTCTTGGTCGTTCGCTCTCAAAAAGTCGTATTCATCCCTCATAAACTCGGCTAGGAGAAGTATCAATGACAACCATTTACTCAGCGAGGAGAAATAACAATAGAGACAACCATTAACTCGGCTAGGAGAAGTACCAATGACAACCATTAACTCGGTGAGGAGTGATATCAGCGATGACCATAAACTAGGCGAGAAGTGATTTCAGTGATGACCATAAACTAGGCGAGGAGAGATATCAGTGATGACCATAAACTCGGCGAGGAGAGATATCAGTGATGACCATAAACTCTGCGAGGAGAGATATCAGTGATGACCATAAACTCGGCGAGGAGTGATTTCAGTTATGACCATAAACTCGGCGAGGAGAGATATTAGTGATGACCATAAACTCGGCGAGAAGTGATTTCAGTGATGACCATAAACTCGGCGAGAAGTGATTTCAGTGATGACCATAAACTCGGCGAGAAGTGATTTCAGTGATGACCATAAACTCGGCGAGAAGTGATATTTCGGGTGATGACTATAAACTCGGCGAGGAGAAGTATCAATGACAACCATAAATTCGGCGAGGAGAGATATCAGTGATGACCATAAACTCGGCGAGGAGAAATATAAGTGATAACAATACTTTTGATGGACAAATGACTCATTTCTGCATTGCAAGTTCAGGTACTCCCTTTAGATGAATTATATATCCGAGCATTTGCCCGGGCGATTTTTTTTTTTTTTTTTTTTTTTTTTTTTGCGTTCGCCTTATTTCTCTAATCCCCAAGGCGGTGTGCGTTGCACTGTGGTTTTTATATTGCGCCTGTCGGCCCAATGCATCCGACTTCAGCATGCATTTTATGTAAGGGTCTGCTTCCTCCTGCATTTTCTAAGGGTTTGCTTCCCCGGGGTAACGGCCGGTGCTGTGATGGGGATCGAACCCAGCACCTTCGGATTGTGAGCCGTGCCACTTATCCACTAGGCCACGCCGTCCCCGCCCGGGCGATTTGAAAGCAATGAAATGCATAACTCTCTTTAATCGTCTCTTATTTATGCATGCAAAGTTTCAGTTGACCTATTCTTTTCAACCATTGCACACCTTCGGGCGGGATAATGTAAGTATTTGTCTCTATTGATCCTCACTTTGGAAGGCGCAGAAGGCATATCTGTGTCACGCGTGGATGAATTTTTAGAATTGTGCATAGATTCACAGTCCTGGTCATGCTTACTTTGTTACTTTCCGTATCCATAGGGGATCAAGACGCTGAGCAGCGCATGAGCTGCAGTGGTCAGCGACCCATAGCTGACTGCTAGCGTCAGGACCAGCGAACCAGATGTGTCAAGACTCTTCTACATCTCCACGCGGTGATCCTGGATAACAGGCTGCAGCAGGCCAGACTGGCTAAGGAGAAGGGATCGAAGAGGAAATGTTAACCCGGTACTCAAAAAATGCTTGTTCAAGTCGGATGTGTTGGACCGAAAGGTGCAAATATCGCAGTCAAACTGTAAACTACGACACAACGCATTCCGTTCTCTGGACTACATTCAGCATCTTAAGCCCTTTCAGGGTTTGGTAGCGGGAGATTGAGAACGAACGCAGAAGAAGAAGAATAAGTATCCATAGCACCACGTCGTGCGGCAGTAAGTACTATGTTCAGCCACCCTGACTCTAGTGTGGTTTCCCTCGAGTATATCTTCAATTGTACATGCTTGTGTTTTATTTGGGCATGTCATGAAGTTTTCTTGATCCGGAACAACACCACATTCAGACGTATCGTCGACGCTGTATCTCCAACGCTTCAGTTTTTTGGTCTGCATTGGATGGTCCCAGAACTAATTCTATTTAAGGTTCTTCAAATTGGATATATTAGGTACACGCCTGGTATAGCTTACTCCTGCAGTTTTACGCATGGGGGTCTATTGTCTGTCGCACCATTTCTAGCTATGATGCTTGCACGTGATTCCTTGGAGAGCTTGTATTTTTAAAGGAAACATCTAGACTCATTTTCAGCAATTGGTGTCCGAACATCAGATGTCTTGAGTTGATAGTCTGTTTGCCTTTCTCTCTAAACTTCAACTGCAAAGCTTGTTCTACTCCATTGGGGGCGGGGGTTGGGGGTGGGCGGTTAGTTTGGTCAGGTTCAGTATTTGACCCGAGCATAATTGTCCAGGTCTGAATCTAGCTTGATCTTGGATTAGTTTGGTCAAAGCTCAGTGTTTGACCCCAGCATGATTTTTCTAGCCTGAACCCATATTGATTTTGTATAAATTGTGTCACGTTCAGTATTTGACCTCAGCATAGTTGCCCAGGTCTTGACCCAGCTCGATCTTGGATTAGTTGTGTCACGTTCAGTATTTGATCTCAGCATAGTTGCCCAGGTCTTGACCCAGTTCGATCTTGGATTAGTTGTGTCACGTTCAGTATTTGACCTCAGCATAGTTGCCCAGGTTTGAATCCAGATTGATTTTGTATTATTTGTGTCACGTTCAGTATTTGACACCAGCATGGTTGTCCTGGTCTGATCCCAGCTTGATCTTAGATTATTTTTTCCTCCTTCAGGATTAGACTTTCCTGGACATGGTATAGGTGGCAGAGTAGAGAGATGGATCGGCAGCTCTTGGGGTTGGTTGGGTCTTCCATGGTTTTAGTAGTGCAACTTCGCTAGTCTTTCTTCATATTTTCGGGATTTACGTTGTTGTTATGCAAATATTTATAAGCGTTATTTACCATTATCAAGTTTTTAAACTTTTTTTTCTGATCTTGGTTCGACTATAACAGCTGCTGTTGGTTTTCATTAGTTAAGTTGCGTCATTAAGTTTTCGTTATGGAAAAGAGTGGTGCCAATGGATCATGATGGTTGTTGTACTCCCGCTGGATCATGTTGAGGTGTACTTTATTGGCTATTTTCTCATTTAGTAGGCGGTGAGCTATTTACTTTGGTTTACCTGGATTGCCATCCCAGCTGCTATCTCTGGTTCATGTTCATGGTTCTTGGTTAGTTTCCAGTCTAGACAGCTGTTCGGTTGCATGTCTAAAGTCTTTCACTAGTTTTCACTGTTTGTTTTGGATTTCGAGATACGGAGGTCCTTTGAGAAAGGTTAATTTTCGTATGGCTGTTGGGATTGTGAGGTATGGCGTTTCTGATTTAATTTAAGGCGAGGATTGCAAGTTTTTCTACAGTCCGTTGAGATGTGATGTCTAAATATATGTTTGAGTTTAATGGATGAACTCTTAGTGTATTGTATGTTTTCGTTCTATCTTTAGAATGTTTTTCTCCAAGTCACTTGTGAGCAGGTTACATTTAGCTTTATGGAAATTAAAGCGTCTTTTACACAGCGCTGTCCCGGGTCTTAAGATTGACGGGATGCTTTATGTAATACGCATGTGTTGTGTTCATGGTGTTCTTCATCTGCCACTAATGATAATACGCATGTGTTGTGTTCATGGTGTTCTTCATCTGCCACTAATGATAATACGCATGTGTTGTGTTCATGGTGTTCTTCATCTGCCACTAATAATAATACGCATGTGTTGTGTTCATGGTATTCTTCATCTGCCACTAATGATAATACGCATGTGTTGTGTTCAGGGTATTCTTCATCTGCCACTAATGATAATACGCATGTGTTGTGTTCATTGTGTTCTTCATCTCCCACTAATGATAGATCCTGATCCTGTTGGCGTTTGCAGGGAATAAACGATGTGACATCCTGCCATCAGTGGCACCTATAGTGATCACATCAGCATTGGAAAGAGGTGAACTTTTAAAGTTTATCTACGACATTTTCTTTTATGACGACAGTGCATAGATTGCGCAAGTTTTAAAATCATGCACGCGCCCAGCAGAGAGGTGGCTGAGAGCACTGCACACGAGTATGTACAACCAGCGAGCTACAAGAACGATCTACGCCATGTGTCATTTACTGAGAAAGTCTGAGCACTTAAGTGTCTGCCCAGAGTGTAATAATGTTTATCCTTAACAGAGCTGAACAGTGGTAACAATTTAGGTGTTTTCTTCTGTTGCTGATGTTTAAAGTTAGTATGTATAGGGTTTAAAGGCCGCGTACCCCTTGAGTCGCCACGCAGTGTACTGATTAGGTTTTTAGTTTACATCCAATATAAACAAATGTCTTATACATATGTTCTTCTTCTTCTGTGTTTGTCCCGAAAAGTACGTCGCGTTGTAGTTTACAGCACAGCTGAGATATCTGCGCATTCGGCCCAACACATCCGAATTCAGTCGTCTTTCTAGGTATCGAGTTAGTCTTCCAACTGCTATCACTATTCCTTTAACTTGACTACACTAGAGCAGCGTGTGTCCATTGCCGAAGCATTGAGGGGGAATAGTACCATTGTTCTGCATTGATTGGCTAACCCTAACCCAAGCACTCTCCTATGTGTCGATGGCTGTTTTCAGCTTATTCACTTTGCTGCATTTCGGCCCCTTATTTGAACTCTTATTTCCTTGACTAGAAAACTGGCGTCCGCAACTTTCAGTCAACAAACCATTTGGTAGTGACCACCCTCACCATCATCATATTTTAGTGCACACACACACACACACACACAATAACACAAAATTCAATAACATTTAACAAACAAAAAAAACAATCATTAACAGAAAAATAACTTGACACAACGTACCTCGAAATTGAAATACAAATCACAAATTAGAAACAGTTGTAAGTTTTGCTTGAAACTTGGCAGCGGTTAAAACACTGTTGGGCGATCAAGTCTGAAGATTGGCTCAAAGCAGAAAAGGAAATGCCGGTGTGAGTGTGTTTGAGGGTCAGCCATCTCGCAAGACGCAAAACTGCGAACAGAAGTTGCGCCGCTCCTGTGCGTCGGTGACAATGGTTTGACCAGCACATGGCAGAGTGGAATGCAGGGTTTGGACCAATATGTCGATGAGTGGGTAACAGGTTTATGTCCAAAGGTTTCTGTATGGAGTAATGTGAAATACATGTTTAACCAGAGAAGTATGGGGAAATGTGTAATACTGGTTTAACCAGATAAGTATGGGGAAATGGGTAAAACTGGTTTAACCAGAGAAGTATGGCGAAATGGGTAATACTGGTTTAACCAGATAAGTATGAAGAAATGGGTAACACTGGTTTAACCAGAGAAGTATGAAGAAATGGGTAATACTGGTTTAACCAGAGAAGTATGAAGAAATGGGTAACACTGGTTTAACCAGAGTATAAAAGTGGGGGTAACAGGGGTTCTACCAGAGTTATAGGTGTGGGTAACTGGTGTAGAGAAGTGGGTTGTTGGAGTTTGACCAGTTTATAGAGAAGTGGCTAATTTTAGTTTGACCAGAGTATATAGGTTGGTTATTGGTGTTTGACCAGAGTATACAGAAGTGGGTTTTTTGGACTTTGACTAGAGTATAGAGAAGTGGGTTGTTGGAGTTTGACCAGAGTATAGAGATGTGACTAATTTTAGTTTGATCAGAGTGTAGAGAAGTTGGTTGTTGGTGTTTAACCAGAGTATAGTGAAGTGGATTGTATGAATTTGACCAGAGTATAGAGAAGTGGGTTTTTGGAGTTTGACTAGAGTATAGAGAAGTGGCTAATTTTAGGTTGACCTGAGTATATAGAAGTGCATTTTTTGGAGTTTTACCAGAGTATAGAGAAGTGGGTTGTTGGAGTTTTACCAGAGGAATGGGTAATTTGAGTTGGATCAAAGTAAAGAGGAGTTGATTCATTTATTTGTACTAGAGCAAGAAGAGATGACTTCTTTGTTTTCCTCGCTTTCAATCATTATCCACATCTAGAACAACGACTGCAGTCAGCTCAAGGTTTCCACAATTGATGAACTGCTTCTCATGAAGAGAGACATGTTGTAGCCACAAACCTTTAGTTTTAGGAATGAATAGGCTACAAGTGTTTGGTTGTAATTGAGATGGTCTCAGAAGTAGCAGTTATTCACATTTTGGCTTGCATGCAGCACGAAATATTGTTTCTATTAAATGTTTTTTTCGAAAACTGTGCTCGTGTTGTTTGCTCAGAATAACTTTTTTTTCGGTGAGAAATCAACAGATTTCAAGACTTAGATGTTCAACAATTATGCAAAAGTGATTAAACTGCTATGTTTTTAGTGGTATAGATGGGAACTGGGGTGGCGGACTGTGGGAAGATACCAACTCTTAATTGGATTCCAGTACCCTAGTACCCCACATGACATTCGCAGTACCACAACTTACAATGAGCAGTACCACAACTTACAATGATCAGTACCACAACGGACAATGAACAGTACCATAACAGACAATGAACAGTACCACAACTGTCAATGAACAGTACCACAACTGTCAATGAACAGTACCCCAACTGTCAATGAACAGTACCCCAACTGTCAATGAACAGTACCACAACTGTCAATGAACAGTACCCCAACTGTCAATGAACAGTACCACAACTGTCAATGAATAGTACCACAACTGTCAATGAACAGAACCCCAAATGTCAATGAACAGTACCACAACTGTCAATGAACAGTACCCCAACTGTCAATGAACAGTACCACAACTGTCAATGAACAGTACCACAACTGTCAATGAACAGTACCCCAACTGTCAATGAACAGTACCCCAACTGTCAATGAACAGTACCATAATTGACGATAAGCAGTGTCACACCAGACAATGAGATGACAGCCAACATGGAGCCAGCTAGCAACATCATCTCGTAAAATGAACTACTAACTTAACTTCTTTATACTGGTTTAGAAGGCTCTACAGACACTGTATACAATCAGTTTATTTCACTCCACAGATACCAAAAATACTGCGAGAATCCAATATATTTTTGAATGCATTATACGCACCTGCTTCCACTACATCCTGCGGCAATGCATTTCAAGAATTCATCACTCTCTGACTAAAAAAAATATTTCCTAATATATAATCTAGACCTGTCTTTCAACAATCTGTAGATGTGCTCTCTTGTTCTTGTAGCCGGTTGTACTTTGAAAAACTTGATATACTCTAATCTATATTTTCTATTTAGTAATTTATACACTTGTATTAAGTCATCTCGAATTCTTCTTTGTTTGAGACATTGAAGACCAGTTTTTTTTAGTCTTTCCTCCTAACTATAATTCTGAAACCCCGCGATCATTTGTGTATCTCTTCTTTGTACCCTTTCCAGCATGTTTATATCCACTCTATTATATTGACTCCACACATGAACACAGTACTCACATTTATGTTTCACTAATGATAAATATAACCTGACTATTACTTCGCTGCTCTTATGTGAAATGTTTCATTTTATCATACCTAACATGGCATTAGCCTTTTTCACTGCCTATGGACTTGCTCCCGCACCTTTCCTGTATAATCTATTATAACTCCTAGGTCTCTTTCCTTTTTTATTGTTCTAATATTGTTCTCTCCCATCCTGTAATTATATTTATTATTGGATCTTCCCATTTGGATGACTATACAATTTTCTACATTAAACTCCATCTGCCAGCTCTCAGACCATTTTTGAATCGTATCTAAATCCGATCTCAATAGATCCACCTCTTCCGGAGAACAGACCCTGTCGCATAATTTTGTGTCATCCGTGAACTTTGCAATCTTGGATTCGATATCAATGTCCAAATCATTGATATATTTTAAGAACAAAATTGGTCCCAATACCGATCCCTGGGGCACACCACTTATTACATCGCACCAGTCAGAGTTCTCATATTTATGTCCACTCTCTGCCTTCTGCCCGTCAACCAATTTTCTATCCAATTGGCAACTTCACCACCTATTCCATGTTATATCAACTTTCGAAACAATTGTTGATGAGGTACTCTATTAAAAGCCTTTACAAAATCCAGATAAATAACATCCACCTGCCCTCCACTATCTAGCATTGCGGTAACCTCCTTCATGAATACTAATACATTGGTTAAATACAAACTCCCTTTAGTAAACTCTCACGCTGACTATTTTTGTTTAAATGAAACCTGTCCAAGTGCAGTACTATGTTGTCCTTGATAATGGACTCAACAATTTTGCAGAGTATTCTCGTCAAACTCACTGGTCTATAATTTACTGGATCTGATGTTTTGCCCTTTTTGAACCAACGCTCCATGGCCGTAAATTAATGCACATACGGGCTTCCTGAATGGTGGCTCAAATATTTGTATCGAACAAAAACGGAATGAGGGCAAATCATTTTCAAGGTTAATTTTTTTTCAATTTAAAACTTTCAAAACTTCAAAGTCGACTAAATTGACGGTGATATTATTTTAGAGCCACTGGGTTGCAGAATACGTTTCTTAATCGTGCATTACTTATCGTATGGCTGGCTAGACAAATCACTGTTATTAGGCGTGGCTATAGACTAGGTTATAACGTTACGCCCCAACATACAGTTGAGCAGCAGGTGGGCAGACGATACACAACTACATGACCTAGATTTCACAGATGATTTAGCATTCCCGATCTCAAATGTAGAAGAACCACAGGAAAAGATAGGCCAACTATACAATCCAGTTAAAAAGACAGGGCTTCAGATAGATGCCTCGGAAAACCTTCTTTTTATTCTTTTCTCTTACCATGGTTTGCCATTCATCGTCAGGCTAAGAAGAGATATCTAAAACGAATCCTACTGTGTGCCTCATGGACAGTGGCATTCACCGCCTCAGATATTTCCGTAAGCCACCTTTCTCGTGGTCGAACTTTGGTATTGAATCTGTCGCATCTCCTCCAAAATCGAAACCACGAATTTCACACGTACAGAGAGCAATCATAGGTTTTATGCTCAACCTATGAATACCATACACACAGTGAGATCTGATATGCCCAATGGTCAACTGATACAAGTAGTTGAGAATTCCCCAGTTTCGATGTCTGTGTTGAAAAAAAGGACAGCTGATCGAAACTCTGGTGAGGCATTTGTCGCTTTTCTGTTAGGGTGAAATAAACAAAAATGTACAACACACGTCATGGCGACAGCTGACAGACAGACATACATAAAAGACATACAAGACAGACACACAGACAAGATAGACGGACAGACGGAGGGTGAGCGGTTGGTTTAGCGGGGGGCGGACGGACATGCGGACGGAAGACAGTAATGACAGACGGTCAGATGGACGGAAGGACGGGCGAGCGTTTGGTTGGGCGGGCGGGCGGACGAACGGACGAACAGGCAGCCAGACAGACATGTAGATAGATAGATAGATAGGTATATAGATAGATAGATAGATAGATAGATAGATAGATAGATAGATAGATAGATAGATAGATAGATAGATAGATAGATAGATAGATAGATAGATAGATAGATAGATAGATAGATAAATAGATAGATAGATAGATAGATATATAGATATTGGTACACGCTGGATTCTCAACAGCGTTTTGCGGAAAATAATATCTAAGATGTCTACCTCGTGTGTCTTCCTCGTGACGCACTACCATATCTGTTTCTATCACACGCTATGAGAAACATCAATATCATTACTATTTACCTCTCCTTGATATGCTGCTGAACATCTAGACTCTCATGGTGAAAGATTGTCTGTCAAAACCTCCCTCTCTGGGCTCCAACATATATCTTTATCTTCACCATTATCAAGACGGTCCTGTTTCCTAGTCGCTCACTGTCGACTTGGTTTCTCCGCGGCTCGCACTCGAATCATCTGATTTGGCTTCTCCTAGCCATATCCGCGGCTTTTTCCAGATGTCGTTTCAAACTTTATTTTTTCCCCGAGATTTCAGAAATTCCAGTTAATAGCATATCCAATCTCAGTGTTCACTACTGACCATGATGTAACAGGCGTATATACGTCTAAGAGTTACGAGGCTACGTAGTGTTAACATCTGGGGGAGTCGGAAACCAACGCTATGCACTCCAAGCATTCCTATGTCCAGATTTGAGTACATCTATACTGGATAGCTTTGTTAGTTTAATTCATTAAGAAATAATGAATGGCTACTGACTACCCATGCTCTACTCCCACATTTTTCTAACTGTAATAAAACATGTATAAAATCTTATTCCTAATAAATTTACACAGCTAAGATCTGTTACACTGCCAACCGATCCTGAGCAGTCTGCGGGGACAGTTTACATGGAAATGATTATATTTCTGAGATAACTGCTATAGAATGTCCATGTTTCGCATGCGTACAGAAGAGTGGTTAACAAAACAGAAGGATACACACTAATCTCGGTGACAACACTGATTCCCTGCCGGTCCCAAAAATTTGCTCATGGTCTTCCGAAAGCAGCACTCGCCTTGGAAATCCCGTTATTGACCTCAGAGTCAATATTTCCCTCTCTGGTGAGGGTATTGCCAAGGTAGGTAAAGCTATCAACTGCTTTGAGGCGATATTCCTGTACTGTAACGTTTGGTTCGTGGTAGGGTTCCACGGGTGCATGTAGAAACATTGCCTCGGTTTTCTTAGTGTTTACAGTAAGACCGTAATTAATGCACGCAGTTGAGAACTCATTCATGATTGCCTGCATGCCCTGTTCTGAGCACGTGTTAATTGCGCAGTCGTCGGCAAATAGGAGATCTAAGACGGTCGCTTCTTTCACCTTTGTGAGAATGTTTCTCATGAACCTGTCGACTCTTTGTTTCTATTAATCAGAATTGTTCTCATGAACCTGTCGACTCTTTGTTTCTATTAATCAGAATGTTTCTCATGATTCTGTCGACTCTTTGTTTTTATTAATCAGAATTTTTCTCATGATTCTGTCGACTCTTTGTTTCTATTAATCAGAATTTTTCTCCTGAACCTGTCTACTCGTCTCTTTTATTATACAGCATGTGTCACCTGACCCCTGATTACCAATCCCTTCAACCTTAATCAGTATTATTCCCTTGAACTTTAATACTTTTCGCCCCCACCTGTATTAGTACTTTACACCTGACCCTGATTAATCTTGGCTCCCACATTGATTAGTTTGATTCTCCTGATTCCGATGACACTTCGCTTCTACCTTGATCGGTGTGTTTCACTTAATCCGGATTGCCTTTCGCTTCCACATTGATGCTTATGTCTCACCTGTCCCTGATTACTCACCGCGCTCGGTCATTAGTGTCCAATGCTTCAAAACCCTGATACGGATCTTGATAGAAGTAGAAAAACGCGTCATCATCGATAGACCGCTGTTAGCTATTGATACGCAACCTGAACTGTGAGATTTGAGGTACATCAGACGAGCAACATCTTCTACGCCATAATCGTACCTCAGCGAATTTGCCTCGAATGGGTCCTAAGTTAAACACAATAAGGCTATTGTTTCTACCCGTACATCCTAGACGATGATTGGTGAAAGTTGTTCATGGGGCTAGCAACCTCAAACACGTTAATTCATTACTACTGAAACGGCAAAGAAAACAATTGGATTCTGGACCCTATGAAGGTTGAACCTACACTCTACCCTCTGGAATGGACAGATAAATGGTGATAATAATCATGGGCAATCATTGACTGAATTCGTTTTGTATTTTTAATTTAACTTAACTTAAATTTACGTCTTTATACTGGTTTAGAAGACTCTGCAGAGCCTGTATACAGCCAGTTTCATTTACATTTCCTTGTTCTAAAAGCTATGCGCATCCAATCTATTCTGTATGCATCGACTTTCTCTACCTAATATAAATAGTGCACATAGATTGGTTTATGGATGTATTGATGGTTGGATGGATGAATAGGTAAATTAATGTGTGGATATATGGATGGATGGATGGATGGGTAGATAAATATATGGATGATTTGGTGGATGGTTACGTAAATATATTTAATTTTTTCATAGCTGGTTATGGGAATAGATTAATAATTGGATGGATATTGATAAGTGAATGAATTAATGGATATATGCATGGTTAGATGTTTGGTTGAATGGATGTATACGTGAATGGAGGAAGGTTTACTGTATGGTTTTATGGACGAATATGTGGATGGATGAGGGTATAGGCGAAAGGTTGGGATGGGTGGAATGATGAACATGCACATAGTTGGGATGGATGTCTACGTGATGGATGATTAGGAATATGAGTAGGTGGAGTATGTAAATGGATGAGTGGATACAGTATGATTGGATGAATGGATAACGAGAGGATGGTTGAGTGAATATATAGAGGGTTGGCTTTATGACCAGATGGATGGAATGGTGGATGTATGGATAGGTTGATGGATGCGCAATATTACTAAAAAGGTGTTAATTCCCACGTTTGGATCCACTCAGGACGTACATGGTTAATGCATAATGACCGCTTGTCTCGTCTGTCGCCATGTACCGAGAAAGAGTTTTATTTGACCACACATAGAAAAACAACCATTACCCTTAACACGACTTTGAACCAGTGTCCATTTACTCAGAAAACATGTGTCCAAACCATTCGACCAAACGCTGTTCGCCCCTCATTAATATCAGTTCGAGTGTGGTTGTTTGGGTGTTATCATAGACGTATAAAACACATATGCAGCTGCGTAGGCTGTATCGTGTCCATACATTATTCAAACCATATTCCCTTTGTTCCGAGAGACAACCATTCCTATTGCTCTGTCACTCACACGTTCAGAATAATATAGGCGAGCGTGTGTTGGTAGAAGTCCCCGGAGACCAGAAGAATGATGAGGGCGGTGAGTAATAGAATAACAATTTAAAGCATATCATACAAGAAGGATTAACGTGGGAGATGAAACTCGTTTGCTATCCTTAACGATTTTGATTGTTTACAATGGGGGAACCCATTTTATCGCGTGGATTATCCGGTAAATATTTCCCTAGATCTCTGAGTAGTGAGATCAGACACCCGTGTGCAGTGGCGCGCACGTTAAAAATACATTAGCAGTTGGAAATCGAAAAGATTAGGCCAAATGCTCGGACAAAATTCAAGTTAAAAATGTAATAAAATTATTCTAAGGATTCTCGTCCCACAGAGAATGTCACCAAAAAAAGGTGGGGGGAGGGGAGTCTACTGTGTGGCCATAATAACAAGTCTTAGTTATGTGGTTAGCGGAGCAGCTTAGATGTCCCTGACAAGTTGTGGGTCTACCTTGCTCTAATTTACGCTTCCATCTTCTCCAGTCTCAAAAATAAACGATGGTGTGTTCCAGGGGCTATCGGATGCTAGGATTGACCTGGCAAGTCACCAGTGGATTTTCACCTGCCAAAAAATATGAAACAAAGGAGGTTGCACCTTCCCACGACGTCTAACGACATAAGTGGACTGAAGATAGATATATTGTTTACAATAAGTATTTACTGTAACTCTTGTTGTTGTTGTTGTCTCTGACGATGAACTTTATGTCGAAACGTAGTTTTATGTTTGTGCTTTGGCGTGCTTGCGTGACCAAACCGAATTGCGTCGCACTTGGCTATTTAGGACAGGTGTTTTTTTGTCCAGGCGCAGCCTCTTCCTTGAGCTCTATCCATGGATACTGCATTGTTTCGCGCCACCTCTCGATGCGTCGACCTTCCGGGCTTATCTGGATGGTCTCTGTCGAATTTAAGAAACTGTGTCTTGATTTAAGTCTTGTGACTTGTTCCTGATAGCCAAATATCGGGTGTCTAGGGTTGTTTTCCTGTTTCCCTCGTTCGATTTCCGCAGCTACACATCTTCTTATATCAGGTGGTGCAATGCCATTTAAGGGATATATTTTGTTTGTGGGGGTGGGTTTAAGGCATCCTGACACTATCCTGCCCATCTCGTTCACTGCTGTATCAACTTGTTTTGCATGGGCGGAGTTTTTCCAGACTGGGGCGGCATATTCCGCTACGGAAATGCACAGGGCATTCGCTGATGCGCGTAAGACTGATGGCTGAGTACCCCATGTTGTGCCAGTCAATTTTCGGATAATGTTGTTTCTCGCTTTGTCCTCTGACAGTGTGTCATATAGGATAATGTGCGATCCGACTTTACACCCAGGTATTTGGGAGCCGGCCAGTGTTCAAGATCCTGTCCTTGCCATCTGATCCGTAGTTCTCTGTTTGCCTCTTTGTTCTTGAGATGATAGGCGCATACCTGATCTTCGCTGTAAACACTATGATACAAAAGAACGTTTTTGTCAGGACTAATGTTGAAACATAAGAAGAAGAAGACGAAGAAGTAGAAGAAGAAGAAGAAGAAGAAGAAGAAGAAAAATAAAAGGAAAGTGGCATGTGCAGAACTGAAGACGACGGCAGAAAATAACAATGGTGCGATTAATATATACATAACGACGCACTGAGCCAAACTAAACAGGATACAAGCAGAACAAATATATGTTTTTATTTTTTCGTTCATTCTTTGTTTCTCAAGAGCTAACAACTCCAGCAAAGGTTATGTACATTAGACATTAGAGAGCAATGAAAGTTAAGGATCTAAAGAATTTTATACAGTTCTACATGCTGATATAATCCTGTGTGTAATCCGCTTGAGTGAAATATAATCTGATTAGTTAAAAAAGATGATCTTATGGTTTTGCAGTGATAATTTCAATAATTCTTTTGCGGCAGAAAATTAGTTTTTTTAAATGTTAAATGTGTTCTAAAAATAAGAATATGTGACGCTTATTCTGAACGAGAAATAAGACTGTGTTTCTAATGTAACATTGTGTTTGTAATGTAACATTCTGTATGTAATGTAACATTGTGTTTGTAAAGTAATGTTCTGTTTCTAATGTGACGTTTTCTTTGTAATGTTACATTGTGTTTGTAACTTGACATACTATTTGTAATGTAACATTCTGTTTCGCTTGGATTAGTTTCGTTCGTTCTCAATCCCCCACTACCAAACCCTGAAATGGTCTCAAGTAGCAAAATGTAGCCTAAAGAACGGAATGCGTTGTGTTGTAGTTTACAGCTTGACTGCGGAATTTGCACCTTTCGGTCCAACACATCCGACTTTAGCAAGCATTTTTGTAGTACTGGGTTAGCATTCCCTCTTTATCCCTTCTCCTTAGCCAGCCTGCTCTAGTGCAGCCTGTTATTCAGAATCACCGCGTGGGAGTGTAGATGAGTCGTGGCAGCTCTGTTAGGCTGGCCCTGGCGCTAGCAGTCAGCTATGGGTCGCTGAATGTAACGCTTTGTTTTTAATGTATCATTATGTTTGTAATGTGATGTACTATTTGTAATGTAAAATTATGTTTGTAATGTAACATACTGTTTTTAATGTAACGTTTTGTTTGTAATGTACCATTGTTTGTAATGTAGCATGTTTGTAATGTAACGTGTTTGTTGTGCAACGTTGTTTTAAATGCAACATTATGTTTGTAATTTAACGTTCTGTTTGTATTGCAACAGTATGTTTCGCATTGACCTTTGATGTTGATTTAGAGTGTAACAGTGCCATCCCGAGCATAAGCGTTAAGGGCAGGGGTGATGTGGTTGGCGACGCTGAGAACAAAGGTACCTGAATGTGTGCCAAGGACACTCACCGTCTCAACGAAGGAAAGCGGGATGGGGGAAAGAATGCTTAGTCCAGGTAGACGCTGACCTCTGGTGTTCCGATTTGGGTAGTGGGGGATGAGTGACAGACAAGAGGGCAGCAGAGCTTGCTGCGATATTTGAGTGACAGGTAATCAGAGTAATTCGTTCTAATAACGACTGAATAGAGCCATCCCTCAGAAATCCATTGGATAGCGCTGATACTGCTTGAGAGTATAAAATACTAGACAAAGTTTAGCTCAAGCAGGCTGGCCATAGAGAGCTAGAGAGAGAATTTAAATAGGAGTCTGTTTAGCTCACCGATTTGATAGAAGCGCGATTGACAGACTGTTGTGCGAATGTTAGAGATAGAACAGGGTAGTTCAAACAGCATACGCCATTGAGTTGGGACCAGTCGCTCAAATAGGTGGGCATCTTGAATCTAGAGGTAATCTTAATGTATTTTGTACACAGGACACCTTGTGAACTAGGTATGTCCTGACGAGTTAAGCGAGTGTGTAGATCGACTAGGTAAGATCTAGATATGTGAGTGGTGTGTATAGACACCGAGGAAACGAGGTATGTTCTAGAGTTGTGCCAGTGTACATCTGTGTCTAGAGATAATCTGAGCGTGTGTTGTACGCAGGACACCTTTAGAACGAGGTATATTCTGAGTGTACAGCTGTGTCTAAAAGAGATCGAGGTGTGGATGTGCGTGTGTAGACACCGAGGGAACGATGTATGTTTCAGAGAGTGTGTATTCGCGGATCGACTGAGTTGAGAGATCATATGTGAGTATACGTGGAATATATTGAATGCGTTATGTCCAGATAGCCCGCCTGAGAGGATTTGAGTGAGGAAGAGTTTTTGAGAGTGTGTTGAGGATGCAGATAAGGTGAGGGGTGTGTGATGTGTTTATGGCAATAGAACTGGGTTTTGATAGTTGGGAATTCCATCAATAGCTATTGCTTATAATTTCTGCTTTAGTTAATATTTGTATTAACATATATTTACTTATGAATATTTAGTTCAGATGATATATATATTGTATTGTGTTGTAATTTGATTGCACTCACTTTAATAGTGTTGTAAGATTATGATATAATAAATATGCCACCTACTGTGTGCTATGTCATTTGTTGTGTGAGGTCATGAATGTTGTGGTTGAGTGTGGTAACGTTTTAGTTAGAATAACCTTAGTGCAAACAGTGGGCTCTGCTACAAGAGAGACTGAAAAAGTTATGTTTGGTTCAGTGTTTCACATCAAAGGTCAGCTGTTGGGTCTACATTGCAAATAAGCTTGTACAATGGAAAGAAGATTGGAACAGGAATGCATTTAAATCACATACTTTAAGAAAAATTAAACTATCCAGACTGTGGGGAAGTGAACAACCAACGCAACGACAAACAGGGACAGTTCCTCATTCACCGATTCAAGGCAGGTACAAACTGAACAGAGACATATACAAGCTTCGGCTGTCTGCTTCAAAACTATGCACATGTGCAGTAAACGTAGACAAGCTGATGACCATGTGATACATGACTGTCCCCTGTACGACCAGTTAAGAAAGATACACTTTTCCAATGATTCAAAACTAAATCCAGAACTGAACGGGCCAAAAATAATCTCCAAAGAACGGCTTATTTCACCACGGAAATTTGTCTGACGGTGCAAACATCAAAGATGGGATAACAAGAGGAAGGAGAAGAAATGACTCAATTCTCATTTGCTCGTTGTCCAGGTTTTAACGTCATACAGTAATGACAAGTATATGCTTATATAACACTCGATCACTGACATTTTGAATTGGAGATTTCATTATTTGTTTTGATTTTGTGAAAACAGCAGATTGCTTTGTGCAAGAGCCGATTGTTCTGTCTGATAAAGGTGACCTGGTACAGGAACAGACCATCCCGTCTAAGATAAATGTGACCTGGTAAATCAACAGATTGTCCAGTCAAAGATTAAGTTGAACTGGAACAGAAACAGACCATATGTCTAAGATAAATGTGACCTGGTACATGAACAGACCATCCTGTTTAAAAAAACATGCACCAAATGATGCACATGTTTGCAAAATATTCCTGAACAGTTTCCCTGCTAGAAAGCCAACTGGTAATGGTTGCCCAAACACCGTAAGCGAAGGTAAAGACAGATCGTATAAAAATTCAATATAAAATGTATATTCACATTGAATTGAAGATTACGGATGCATTTAGGTTGAGATTAAGTTGCGAGTTACCCTAGTTACAGAACGCATGATTCGATTCCTACAGACAGGCAGAGAGACTATACGTTATGTGCTTTTGTCAGTGGACCCTGCCAGTCTGTCTGTCTTCGGTGCCGAGTTATTATTGTGCATTATTTTAAAATAATTTTTATAAGAATTATGAAACGTAGAATGGGGTAATCAAGCCGTCAGCAAAGCTTTATTCTGCAACACTAGCTTCAGAGGGCTATACAATGTAGGCTAAGGGATAATAACAGATTTAGAAGATTTGTGACAAAAATTCACTCAAAAGGCATTATTAAAGATAAACAATCGAAATTAGAAAACATAATTTAATGGTGAGACAAAGTGGAAGGTCAAATATTTGAGGCAGTAATAGTAATTTAAATGAATATGTTGTTGCATAGTTTTGTATATGCACAGTCAATAGACTGCTGGGATCAGTGGCCTTTGAAATTGTATTCATGTCCTGTTTGTAGGTTGGTTGGATGATTGGTTTTGATTGTTTGGTTGTTTACTGATCCAGCAGCCTATAGGCTCATGCCCTTTCACCTAAGTAAGTATTTCAATGTAAGTATTTGTAATCTACTATTTAGTTCTGTCTAAAGTGTTATATTTGTCCGGTCTCAAAAGAATCTCTTTCTTTAACACCGTCAAGCTACAGAAACTCAAAAAGATGTGGTTCAACAGTGTTATTGGGATGTGTGCACAGCCAGTACGCTAGCGTATGTTATTGTTGTATTCTACTCAAGTGACTGTCAAGTTGTATGTGTTGAACGCGAACACAGAAAATGGTGCTTTGATCTCTTCTTTTCTATAACCGAGATCACCATTCACATTTCTGTGCTCTGCGCCGTGACTCATGTTGAAATCTACGCCTATTTGATCAACAGTGCCTTGTGTGTTGCCATGGATTAGCTGGTCGATCTGCTGTTTCACCGAGTCAGTTGTAACGTTTGCTAGTCGTCCATGCCGCGGTACATCAATGACGCTTTATCTTCCCTTTTGAAATCTATCCACAGATTCATACACTCTCCTCTTACTCAAACAACTGTCTCCATATTGAACCGTCATTCTTATGTGGATGTAGGAAGGATGCACAAACGGGCAGCAAAATAAAACGAATAACACCTCTTGCTTCTTCAACTGTGCAAGTCTGCAGTGCGGGAGCTATAGTATGCGCTATATGACCCTTCCGCATACTGTTGGATCGTTAGAATCCTTACATGAAGTATTGCTAAAGACCCATTTTGTGTCCTGGAATAATATTTTCCTCTGTACCCTGCTCTTCCATGCACTTTATAATATAAAATTTATGTTACTTAATGGCTGTCCTTTCGTGCATATATATATATATATAGACCTATTTTGATCCAGACATCTGTATAGATCATCAAGTATAGATCATCAAGTATAGATCATCAAGTATAGATCATACACCGATCGTTATGTCCAATATCAGCAGCCATTGTTTATAAATACAATACGTGACAAACACTTTATTTTTACCAACTCTGGACTTACAATCTCAAACTTGATACACACGGACAATATTTATGCCAGCTCTGGACTTACAGTGTCAAACTTAGTCTTTATTGTCACATATCCCTGTGGAGCAGAGGCGTTAATGCTGGAGATATTCTCGGAGAGCTAAAATTGGCTGAGAAAGTTTTTTGGATTTCTCAACTCAGACAAGTTCAGGTCAATCTAATGTCACATCACAACGGGTTTATTGCCAGGCCTGGATGTGGATTAGCAACACGAGAGAGAGAGAGAGAGAGAGAGAGAGAGAGAGAGAGAGACAGATAAATGTATACTTCGAGTTGTAGAGAGTTTTCAAATTCGGGAGATGGCTTTAGGACAGCTATGTAGTATATTAACTGGTGTAACGGAGTAGGAATGGAGGTAGCAAACGAAACATAAATTGAGGAACAAAACTGGCCCTGGTAGATTGACAAGGATAGCAAAACTATGTCAGCTAGGGAAATATGTTTAGTGTATGGAACTTGTCAGATTGACAAGGGTTGTAAGCACAGCAGTGATTCGCGTGACTCGCATGACAACGAGGAAGGGACAGTCCTACCACTTGACCACATCCATTGTGTTTGTGGCGGAGCTAAAAATCCAATAAAACAGAGGCAAAACATAGATAACAGAGCCAGATCACTGCTACAGGGGCAATTACAATAGTACCCATTGGAGTGAATGGTGAACATTCTACAATGGCGACACGATGCGAGATATATGTTCACTTCGAGTGACAGAGTCGAGTTCGATAGTATGTTGTAAGCTCAGTAGCAGTGAGAATACCACAGACAGCAGGTATTGATGACCTCCTGGGGTCAAGAATATAACGGATCGTTCGCACGACTCAGTTCGGGACAACGTATCTGTGATCTTCACATACATCAGTTTTTGATGATTTGTTGAGGACGAGAGATACCTGATCGTGTGCAGTTCTTGATGATCTGCTTGGGTCGAGAATACAATTATGATGCGTACGACTGAGTTCCCGACAATGTTTATGTAGCATTCACAGACATCAGTTCTTGATGATCTGCTTGGGTGGAGAATATAATTATGGTGCGTACGACTCAGTTCAGGACAATGTTTATGTAGCCTTCACAGACATCAGTTCTTGATGATCTGCTGAGGGAGGACGAAAGATAACTGGTCGCGCATTCGATTCAGGTCAGGCAGGTCGTAATTAGCGCAGACGACACGAGAGCTGTAACCTGAATCCTCAGGGAGCATCACTGCAAGCGTTGTAAGACGCAACTGTTGTACAGCGCAGGGCCGACTACCGCCAGACATCAGCTTATCGCCAACTGTCGGAGGGCACAACGTGGCCATAAAGTAGATAGTTATTTAATCAGTGAAGCAAACGATTGGTATAGATTATTGTCTGATTGAAATTCGCATACATTAGGCTAGACTACATAATTGGGTTAGTTCCAGGAACTCCACTGAGGCTCATATCCAATTAGATAGAATTAGTTATAGTTAGTTAGTTAGTTAGTTAGTTAGTTGGTTGGTTGGTTGGTTGGTTGGTTGGTTGGTTGATTGGTTGGTTGGTTGGTTCGTTGGTTGGTTAGTTAGTTAGTTAGTTAGTTGGTTGGTTGGTTGGTTGGTTGGTTGGTTACTTAGTTAGTTAGTTAGTTAATTAGTTAGTTAGTTAGTTAGTTAGTTAATTAGTTAGTTAGTTAGTTAGTTAGTTAGTTAGTTACTTAGTTAGTTTTGATAATGTTGTAAACCATAGACTTGTAAATACATGAATCATCTTGTTTTATTATTCGCATAAGTTTTAGTGTTCAATTCATGTTCTTGTTGTAATTTACAAAAGGAAAGGAGGATAGCATTGCTCTTCCATATTATCCAATACAGACACTATATTTATACCAGCTCTGGACTTGCAATGTCAAACTTGATCTTGATCCATCACAGACACTATATTTATACCAGCTCTGGACTTGCAATGTCAAACTTGATCTTGATCCATCACAGACACTATATTTATACCAGTTCAAGTCTTACAGTGTCAGACTTGATCTTGATCCATCACAGATAATATATTTATACTAGCTCTAGTCTTACTGCAACAACTGCGGAGGAGTTTTGCTTCTGTGTACAGTTTGGAAGGCACTTGCCAGAATTGTTCTGCGCATACTACAGTCCTAAGAGACCAGGTTTAACTAGAGTCACAGTGCGGTTGCCGTGGGAATAGGTCTACCACAGATATAATATTATCGTTACGACAGTTACAAGAGAAATGCAACCATTGTATATTTCCTTCATAGATCTCACGAAGGCATTTCACTTGGTCAGTCGTGTGGGTCTGTTCAAAGCGTTCAGAAAGATTGGTTGCCAACTTCTGAGCATTATCGAGTCGTTCCACGCTGATATGAATGGCACCATACACTTTTACGGTGCGTCCTCACAGGAGATTGCAATCAAGTGCGGAGTAAAACATGGCTGTGTGCTTGCTCCAACCCTATTTGGAATATATTTCTCACTTCTCTTGAAGCATGCATTTCGTGACCAGGAAGGTGGTATTTTCACTCCTTCTCACACAGATGGTGGCCTATTCAATTTCCAAAGGCTGAAAGCCAAAACCAAACTAAACAGGGTGCTGATGAGGGAACTGTTCTTTGCGGATGATGCCGCAATTACGACTCACTTAGAGGAGGAACTGCAAAGCTTATTATCTGCATTTTCGGATGCCTGCTGTGAGTTTTGGTTAACAATCAGCAAAACGAAAACACAAGTTATGGTCAAGGGTGAAAACAAACCACCAGTAATCTTCATTGATGATGAGGCTCTGTTCTGGACAACAGAACAGAAAAAGGCTGAGATTGAGAAATCAATGCCATTTAAATATTGATTTTAAAACTCGAACGGGAGTTTCTTGGTTATTATGAAATGTGAAAATGGCAAGAAAAGGCGTACCTACATTTGACCTATTTCTGCTGCTTTACAAAGTGTCCGCCGACACCTGCAACACATGCATGGAGTCATGTGACTTTCTTTTCCGCCAAAGAGCTGTTACGCTGTACTAATTCCTCCCATGCCCTTTTCCCGCTCTGTACATCTTGTAACGTTCCTTTCCGCATGCAAAGTGATCCAAATCCCATAACCTTCTAGATTAAGATCTAGTATTTTTGGTTACCACAAATTCGGTTCAATGATCTCCTGAGGGAGCAGCGCAATTGTTTCCTTAGCACGATGAACACCCACACAGCCTTTGTAAATGAGGACGAAATCTGACATTTCTCTCAAGCCAGGAAGAATGCACTCCATCAACAACTCATGGAGGTAGTAATCATAACTAAACATCATACCAGGTGGAACAAAATTAATTCCAGTGTAACCCAGTGAGGATACACCAACACAAAGTATAACCGATTCATTAAATATGCTTTTGTTCGAAGCAACTTATATGTATACCCTAGTGGTCCACCGGAGTCTTTGTGTATGACAAGGACAAGAATATCACCACAGAGAGCATGTCGAAAGAGGCGACTAACTGTGTGACATGACATAACACCGGTCATGGTTAGGTGGTATGTTTAGAGCAGCATAGGTGGCGCCTAACAGGCTGCGAGTCTACTTTTCTCTATTGTTTGAGTTTATAAAGATGGTCTCGCACATTGGTTAACCACCCTCCGCAGAATTGTCCCACCGTAGCAGGGTAATAAGCTGCTCGAGCCTAGCCCGCTAAGCAGGAAATCCTCCTCCCGACAACTAACAGCTCATAACAGAGCTGGGACCTGCACAGAGGCATCTGCCACTGTAGAAGTACAGTTCCACTAGGACTAAGATCTAAGATATATATAAATCTTGATGTGGATTATCTTAATAAAATACTGAACTTAATGATTTAAGAGCAGTAGTCAGTCAACTATTCCAGCAGTCCGCACCAAAAAGAGTAGTGATACAGTGGGTTCCATCCCACTGTAACATTCAAGGCAACGAAGAGGCAGACAGACTAGCAAAAGAAGGTGCAAGATTACCACAACCAGATTCTAGTGTGACCTACGAAGAGTCCAAAAGGTTTATTAGGGCCAAATACATGGCCAAATGGGAAACAGAGCATACTGGCTACACAACAAATGATACCTATTACCAGTTGAACAGAAGAGAGCAGGTCGTTGTCTTCAGACTCCGCACAGGCCACAACAGACTGAGGTACCATCTATTCAATAAACTTAAGATAGGTGGTACTGACGAATGCACCTGTGGTATAGGGAAAATGACCGCTGAACAGCTGCTGCAAAATTGCCCGACATACGAGGACCAGAGAAAGCACATGTGGCCATCACCAGTGTCAACACTAGACAAGCTCTATGGCAGTGTCGACAACCTCAGGATGACAGCTGCTTTCTTCGAACAAATTCAAGTTGACGTCTGACAGCGTACGAAGATAAAGAAGAAGAAGAAGAAGAAGAAGAAGAGTAAGAAGAAGAAGAAGAAGAAGAAGAAGAAGATTATCTTAATGACCGATTCCTCAGCATAGCTAGAGGTCCCAACTTCGTCAAACGGAAGTCAAGTTCGAGGTAAGTGTTCCTCTAGAGGTTGTCCCCGCGTTCTCTTCTTACCTCGGGGGTACCAGACTGATGTCGCTGTGCTGCGTTGACCATCGTTTGCATGGATTACCGCATCTGTCACCAGAGACAATAGTCATTTGTCAGAATTGTTTTATATATATATATATATATATATATATATATATATATATATATATATATATATATATATATATACATACTCATATTCCTAGACTCATTCATAGTTATTATCAAGTTTTCTGTAATTTGCTGGGTCCTTAATTTTTGTAAAGCCGAGTACCAACTGAATGCTGCAGAGTGTTGTTTCCCTAACATCAAAAGAAATAAAAAATGAAGAACAGTCGCTTGTTCCTACAAAATATATCATCTTGTTCAATCTTTATGAAACGGATGCAATTTGTCCAGATTTAATTGAAAACCTAAAGAATGTATCAGTTATCTAGGGAAACTATATTATAAGTACACCTCATTATTGGCATTCTATATTTTTCTAAAGGTGTACATGCACTACTTATTTGGAAAAAAAACATGCATTTAATTCATTGAATCGTTCATTAATTTAATCATTTCCTCACGCATTCAGTCAATCTTTTCACGAATGCATTTATTCTTTCATTCATTCGTTGTCAATAATCCATTCTTTCAATCATTATTATTTCAGTAACTCATTGGCTTAATTATTCATTGATGTCCTTCGTTCCAAGTGTTGTAGCAAAAGTCTAACATGGCATATAGCTTACTCTTATTCTGATTCAGTCATTTGTAGTACCGTTTTATAACGACAACGTTTTTCACATAATGATGTTACCTGCCCCATTTAAAAACCCTCTTCAGCCGTCTCTTAACTCATGCGAGAAAGGAAATAATGGTCCTCTTCTGTCTATCCTAAGAACCATTGTAACGAATTGAAAAAATGTGCCATTGAATTTTCTCAAACTTGTTCATGGTGCGGTAGGATTACTAATTACTTTGCAGTTGTATTGCTGTAAACATCTTTTTTATAAATAAAATGTCATTTTGAAAATAATTGAGTGTTACTTAGCATGCAAGAATACTAACCAATCTGGCGGTGTGAGCGACTCATTTCACAATTGTAAGGTTAAAAATTGTAATTTGATTTTCTGGTACGTTTTATAAAGAAATAAAATGAACTACGAGTTTTACATAGCTAAATCCAACCCAACTGTCAAACAATGAAGAAGATTTATCTATCAATAAAAAAGCAACAAACAGAACTGCCATTATAGCGTGTTTCGACTGCTGAGGTTCACCGTGATGAGAAATAAAGGTGATTTATCTGGTCAGTTTCAACATACAGAGCTAGCTAGGTTTTTATGTTACTTCCAACAGAAAAAACAGACATGCTTTAACGAGGTTTTAAATGCATTCCTTCCTGGACAGAACACCGATCTCATCACACGATTTCTCACAGAAGATGAACATGCTTTCTTGTAACCAAAATGACTAATTTTAGTTCAAAGGATATGATACTCTGGAAGGAGGTTTGGCCAAAACACAAATGAAAATTTATAAGAGCAGCTGCAGATATGTACTTAGTATAAGAATTGGGTCAATGCGGCAGTTATGTAGACGATCTGCAGAAGACAGACGAATGAAACAAATAGGAAATAAAACGCTATAGAGACAAACAAACAAAATAAGAGAAAGAAAATCAAATAAAAGAAACAAAATGTATTAGATGATATAGCGCAAGAAGAGAATTATGTCCTACAAATGAAGGATGAGAAAAGACGATAATGTATACATAGAGAAAGGCACTAATGATTATGTCAGCGATCTGGACTAGTATTTATTTAACTTAAGTGTGCTAGTATTTTTACTTTTTATTGTAGTACCGGGTACAATTGCAGAGAAGTTGTTTGCGAATGCCCACATTGAGCTGGCTATTCTGTTGTGGGCCCTGAAAAAGACGTTAAGTAGCGGGGTGTAGTAGCCTTCCTCACATTCCGAGCCTGCTGATGAAGGTGGACTGGGTCCTCCAGGCGCTTGTGCTATGCTTGGCTTCATCTGCGTGTCACTCACTTACTACGAGGATCACGTCGATACCTCACCTCGTTAGCCAGGCTGCCATGAAAACAGCCCGTTTCCAGGAAGGGCTACTAGGAAGCCGAAGTGAGGGACTTGACCAATATGTATTGCCTGACTCTGACTGACATGTCTGATCAATATATTAGTCTTCCTCCCCAAAATCGCAGAGCAGAGTATATTATAAACTCCCGGAAAACATAGACACTAAACAAGAATGAGGACTAACAAACAATCCTAGTTCTAACTATGGATCTCCATGTGACGGATGTGTCTTGCTGCAAAGAAGGAATGTGTTAGGTCGGAATGTCTAATAACATAGCTAATGTTTTTCTATCAAGCTGAAACCGAACACCAACTACAGGTTTGGTAACTCAAGTAAAGAGCAAAAGTGAAGTATAATTATTAGACGTTAACTTGAGAAAACAACAGATATGATATTATTAGTGTAACGGGTAATCTCCCTTAGATCGAGTTGTCACTAATTACTTCCAATTTACACTAGAAAATATTAACTAAAACTCAAGACTAAAAAATCTTAGAGAAATGCAGATCAAGTTGTCACTAATTATTTACAATTTAAACTAAAAGATGTTAACTAAAATTCGAGACTAACAAATCTTTGAGAATTCCACAAGTAATATATTAATTCAGCTACATCATGACAGTTCAAATGATATCAATCACTGTATTAACAAGTCGGGAGAGCGTGTAGATAACGCGGTTCTTTTCCCTGTTATGATTTTATCCAGCTTATTGTTTCTGTAACTCTAAATCGATGGTGAAGTCTAATACATTTTATTACCTAACTAAAGGAAATATGACTTAATTTCTTGGTCTACTGATCCTTGTTCGTCGTATGCTCTTTGCTTCTAGATGCTCAGTCACCAAGGTGACGTTTCCCGTCTCCGCTAAAGGAAATGGTACAAATAGTTCTCAGTTTTGAGTGCAGAATTGAGAAAATAAAGCTCCATGGACGTATTCCTAACAGCGTATCGTTTCCTGGTTCCTCTAGAGACGATGGAACAGCATAGTTCTCATAGTTCATATTTAGTTCATATTGACCTCGGAGTTTATGATGACTTTCGAGATAATTTTGGTCGTGGAGATCTTTTTGGCATTGGAGGTTTCATTGACCTCTGAATCTATATTTGTCTTGTAGTTCTTGGTGATCTTTGAGTTCATTTTGGTCTTGTAGTTCTTGGTGATCTTTGAGGTCATTTTGGTCTTGTAGTTCTTGGTGATCTTTGAGGTCATTTTGGTCTTGTAGTTCTTGGAGAACTTTGAGTTCATTTTGGTCTTGTAGTTGTTGGTGAACTTTGATGTCATTTTGGTCTTGTAGTTCTTGGTGATCTTTGAGTTCATTTTGGTCTTGTAGTTCTTGGTGATCTTTGAGTTCATTTTGGTCTTGTAGTTCTTGGTGATCTTTGAGGTCATTTTGGTCTTGTAGTTCTTGGTGAACTTTGCGGTCATTTTGGTCTTGTAGTTCTTGGTGATCTTTGAGTTCATTTTGGTCTTGTAATTGTTCGTGATCTTTGAATGCATTTTGGTCTTGTACTTCTTGGTGAACTTTGAGTTCATTTTGGTCTTGTAGTTCTTTGTGATCTTTGAGTTCATTTTGGTCTCGTAGTTCATATTGATATAGGTGTTGATATTGACCCTGGAGTTCATATTGACACATATGTTGATATTAGGTCGTCGAGTTAATATTGACACAGGTGTTAATATTGGTCCTGGAGTTCATATTGATACAGGTGTTAATATTGGCCTGGAATTCATATTGGCAAATGTGTTAATATTGGCCCTGGAGTTCATATTGGCCTGAATGGTTTGTTCTTTCCTTTGTCTGTTAATATTTGGTTGGCCAGTCTTTGCTGTCCACTTGGCGATAAAATGGACAATAACCTCACCACAGTCAGGCAAGGTCTAATTAAGTCAATCGGATAGTGCCCTAAGGTTGTTCTTTTTATAGTGGAGATATGAAGGGGATATTGGTTCGATAAAGAGACGACGAGACATCAATAGATGCACTGAGACAGAAAGCTTGATATACATAGAAAAATGTTCATGTATAAACATAAAATGACATACATTTTTTTTTCTGTCGAACTATTTTATTCCCATTGCTGGAATAGTCAATAGTCTTTAGACTGCGGAATACAGGCCGTGTTGCACTGCTATCGTCATGTGTGCTGGCTATATTTCTTTATTTCACCCCAACAGAAAGACAAACGTGCCTTACCAGAGATTCCATCCGCTGCCATCGTTGTCGGCAGGCAGGAATCAAGGAGAGAGAGATAATGATAATCACACAGTATTAAATAAAGACAAAATAAAGATAAATACGGATAGAAACGTCGACATATAGGAAGAGAAGAGAGACACGAACATGAAAACAAGAGATGAAGAAATAGTTTTTTTTAAAGATCTATAAATAGAAATAGACAGACAGAGACAAACTGGCAGAAAAAGACAGGCAGACAGAAGTAAAGAATGAAATATAGACAGATAAAGGAAAAAAAGCAGATACAAACACAATTAAAGAAATCTAGATACATAGATTAGGTTTAATAGCTAATTAAATTAGGATAGAAAGAAATAAATTCAGATACATAAACATAACGCCAGCGACATACATAAACAAGAGACAGGCACAGACATAAAGAAAGAGTGATAGTAAGAAAGAAACACATAGACAGAAAGTATGAGAGGCATATTGAAGCACATAATGAAAAACAGAACAGAGGACAGAAAGGAAGTATTTAAGAATAAAATAAATGAACGAAAGAATGACCCAAACAAATAAATAAATAAATAAGGAAATAGTTTTAGAAAGACAGGATTGGACTATGGAAATCAACCTGCATAAGAAGAAAAACAGGAACCAAGAAGATAAATTATGAAAGACTGATGGGCAGAAAGAATGTGATACCGAAATAAATGTAGACGGACAAAAATTCACGAAAGATAGAAAACGAAGAAGAAAGTAAAAAATAGAGAAGAACCTGGATGGTAGAATGTGGGAAGGAAAGAAAAGAGCAAACAAAAGAAAAGCAAAACGGATTGGACCACAGAAGAAAGAAATTACAGATAGAAAGACACACATAGAAAAACATTGGATATCAGGTAGTTTATATTCTAAAGAATTGAGGCAGCTAATGTTGTTTTTCTCAGATTACTATTGCCAGTTAGGATTTTACAATCCAAAACTATGCCGCTCACATAGAGAGTGATGGACAATAATCCGATCCCCCGGCAAGCAAGGTCTAATTAAATCGAAATGGTAATGTGCGTTCGATGGTTCTTGTTACCGTCGAGTTGTCAAAATGGTGTAGGCCTATAGTTGAGGACAGATCAGACCAGATTTACAGGAAGAATATCAAAACTGAAAGAACAATTGAAATAAACAACTATAGAAAGAGAAAAAGAGCCAAATTGAAAATTAGGAAGACAAGAAGAATAAAGAGAAAGAAATAGAGAGTGAATCAAAATAAAAAATTAACAGAACAATGAAAGTAATTATAGTGATTGAAAATCTAAGCAATATAGAATGATAGATAGCATAACGAAAAGAAAAAGAGGGAAACTATACGATTGAATAAGGCTGACAGTAAAAAGCAAAGGTAGGAAAAAAGAATGAAATATAGAAAGTGTAGAAGGTGTGCAGTATAATGGCATTTAAAATAGAATGAAACATGTAGATATACAGAACAAAGGAGCAGAACTGAATAATGAATACAATATAAAGAATGAAAGTGCAACACAAAACTAACTATCAAAACACAAATAATGACCACAGACACACAAAGAAAACAGAAACAGAAAAGGACAAAATGAAAAGGGACGTACAGAAAGAATAATATTAATAATAAGTTCGCTTAGACGTCTGACGCCCGTTGTGTCGGTCGGCCACATCCAGGACCCACAGCTGAGTCGATCAGCCACATCCACGACCCACAGCTGAGTCGGTCAGCCACATCCACGACCAACAGCTCCGTCGGTCGGCCACATCCACGACCCACAGCTGCGGCAGTCGGCCACATACACGACCCATAGCTGCGTCGGTCGGCCATATCCACGACCCACAGCTGCGTCGGTCGGCCATATCCACGAACCACCGCCGTGGCTTGGTTTCAGGCATCGTCCAGAGCGGAGGTTGAGGTTGCTGTCTGCTGGAGACATATTGTGCGGAACAGCCTCTTCAGCTGACCAATGGTAGACTTTTGGCGCTGAGTAACACCTGTGGAGTATCAAGTGGGCATGGGGTTCCTGGTCCAGCGGTACAACATAACAGAAAAAAGAAACTCGGCGACGGTCAAGTGTTTCTGAGATTGGATGGAGACCTGTTTTAGCAGATACCTCCACGTTGCGGATGCAGACTTGCCGTCGAATTCCTAGGATACTCCACTAGTTGCGCATGTGAAATGCCTGTAGTCTAGATATGTCCTGTGTCAGCAATGTCATGGATCGGAACCGTACATCAGGACTAACAGGGACCACTCACGACTGGTAGATGTTTATTTTTGTTTGAAGAGTGTTCTTGCAGTTATTACATTCACGTCAGATGTCGTAGATAGCAGACGCAGCTAGCCCGTCCCGCCTTGATATATTGGGACCACTGTTTCCATCCGAAAAAATCAATCTGCCGAGATTGACAAGTTCTTCTCAGTCCACAGTAGTGTGGCATTGAATTTCAATACCCTAGGTGCTGTCGGAAATGAGGTTCTGAACTTTGGTTTTGATACAAAGAATCAGGAGCTGACAATAAAAATGAGAATGAAATGTGTAAAAGAAGGGACGTAAAGAGCGGACGACAATAGGAAGAAAACGTAAACAATGTATCCAGACAGAAGGGCAAAAATAGAGAAAGTCTTTAAAAAAAACAGGATGAAGTTAATGGTTGTGACTAATTTACACTGTCGTCATCATCATCAGTCGTGTAACCTCGAAGGTCGTTGAGACACGATATTGCAGTTTCTCGAACCAGTTCCCACCATACGTCTCGATTTTATGCCAGGGTATTAGTGACAGCTATTGATCTTCCAGTCCACTATTTTATATTGTCATCCCACCTCTTTTTTGGTCTCCCTCTCCCACGCTTCCCAGGCAAAGGGCCTTGCAGGGCGGTCTTGGTCAGCCCCACCGATCGTTAAATATGTCCATACCATTTCAATTTTCGTGTTTTTACTATAGTCAGTAAGTTTTCATATTGACCTAACTCCTTCCTAATAATGTCAAGAACACTCTCGTTTGTAACACAATCCAGATATGAAATGCCAAGAATTCTTTGCAAGCATTGCCTTTCCATTGCATAAATTTTACGTTCTATAACAGACGTCAGAGTCCAAGTCTCATACGCGTAGAGTTATACTGAAGTGACAGTTCGTATACATTAAGGTCAGCTTCAATTTAAGGCAAATGTTCTTGTCTTTTCAGATTAGTTGCACTCTAGTCATGGCGACCATGGCCATCGCTGTTCTTGACAATAGCTCCCCTCTAGAACCCTCTGCCTTCATTTCTGCTTCCAGATATTTGAACCGCGCAACACTTTCCAGAGGTTCACCATAATCGGGTATAAATACCCTCTGAAAAGTTGGCCATGATCTTACTCGTCTCTTCACAGATTTTCAACCCACATTTCTGGGCAGCGTTGGCCATGATCTTACTCGTCTCTTCACAGATTTTCAACCCACATTTCTGGGCAGCATTGCCCAGGTATGCGACTTTCCTTGCAAGTTCAGATTCTGTTCCGGCCAGACCGGTAATGTCGTCGGCAAACCGGAGGTTGGTGAGTATGTGTCCACCCAATGCTTCTGACATAATGCGTTCTAGAATAACATTGAAAAGTGTTAGAGAGAGGAGACACTCCTGACGCACGTGACTGTCGTGCAGGACTGCTCACCTGTGGTCCCGTTGAGGTAAACTGCACTGCTGACATCGGAGTAAGTTTCTCAATTACGTGTGTGGGCCGCCATCCTATCTTGTACTTTGGCAGAGTTTCCCATAGGGCCTCATGTCCCACCTTGTCAAAAGCCTTTCTAAAGTCAATGAAGACCTAGTACAATTTCTCTTTGCGCTCAGTGTATTTTTCAATGATCAAGCGCAGATTTAAATGTGTTCTATTGTGCTTCGACCAGCTCTGAAATCCGCTTGTTCTTCCGCAACAATGTCTCCTGATCGTGGTTGCAGTCTGCTAAGGATGACCTTGAGCATGACTTTACTGGCATGGCTAATCAGACTGATAGTACCGTCCGTCTGACACTGTTGGAGGTCAACCTTCTTTGGTACCACTGTGATCAATGATTTTGTCCAGCTTGTGGGCCATTCTACTATCACTATGATCAATGATTTTGTCTAACTTGTGGCCCATTCTCCTATCACTTTGATGAATGATTTTGTCCAGCTTGTGGGCCATTCTCCTATCACTATGATCAATGATTTTGTCCAACTTGTGGGCCATTCTCCTATCACTATGATCAATGATTTTGTCCAGCTTGTGGGCCATTCTCCTATTACTATGATCAATGATTTTGTCCAGCTTGTGGGCCATTCTCAAGTCTGCCATATCATGTTTCAGATTTTTCTTAGAAAATCTATCATCACTGTTCCTCCAAGAATTAATAGTTCGCCTGGTATGTTTTCCAGCCTCTTTATCATTTTTAAGAGATTTAACCACCTTCTCAACTTCTTCACCCATGATGCTAACATTATTTTTCTCTTCTTTTTGGTCTGCTGGAGTTATATCTCTAGTATCACTAGAGAACTTCATATTGTACAGCTGGAAGCAATATTCCGGCCATCTCTGCATGACATCCATTTCCGCAGTGTGTTCTTCACAATACAATAATTACAAGTTGGCTTTAATGCAATGTTCTTGTTTGGATTTCCGTTTGCCAGTTTGGAATTTGTGTTTCAGGGAATGATTAAAGTAGTAACTGGTTCATTTTGAGGACACAATGACATAATATCATAGAGTCATAATAACCCTAGACATGAAATGTTGAGAGTGGTCCAATGGGAATGTAAAGCTAGAGGCTAGCAAACTGATGTCAAATCAATCATTGATATTGCTGATGTTACAAGGTTGGGTCATCCATGCTAAAGTAACACGCAGGTTCCTAGCTAAGCAGAGCAGTGTATGCAAAACAACAACCTCCAGTAGGAGACTGAATGTGACGACAGTGACCACAGCTCTCAAAATGATATCTGCGGCTTCGCTAACAATGGTAATCTTCTCCTGAAACTTGTCATCCTTTCTTCTGAAGGTCTAGATGGGATTGCTGAGACAAGATGGCTGGTGTAAATGTCTCAAACCTTCAAGATTTTGTGTGGATCTACTTTCCTGGTGATGCTGGGATTCCGCACCACAAAATAACTGATATTCTGAATGTACAAGCACTCTTGCTGCCGAAGGCGGATGTGTTGAACCGAAAGGTGCAAATATCGCAGCCACACAGTAAACTAGAGACACAACGCACTCTGTTCTTCGGACTACTCCCTACTACTCCCAAAGCCCTTTTATGGGATTGGTTAAGGGAGCTTGAGAACGAAGGTGAACAAGCACTCATTATGTGCACGTGATAGATGGATAGTTGTTATGAAGTCTGTCAATGAGCCGCAGTTGGATGGTGACACGGAGATAGATAGTTGTAGTGAAGTCTGTCAATGAGCCGCAGTTGGGTGATGACACGAAAATAGATAAATCAGGAATTCACATATTGCGAGACGAGGTTAAATCTGAGTGGTGTTCATGTCAGGACGGAGCAGGAGCGTGTATAGCCAACGGGCTACAGTAACTATTAGTATCCATACTGTTCGTCATTTGCGGAGAGAGAATGGGCGGTGACGGGTATGCTCGGAGTGTACTGACGTCACAACGCAACAACAGGAATTGATAGTCTAAAACTTAGCTGGAAACATCGACAAATGGGGGACAATAACCTGTTTCACAGAGAAGCAAAGTTCAAAAACATCGTTGTTATAGTGTGCCAAAGCTGATATTGAAAAAAGGCAGCACGTGAAGAGGTGCGTATATGTAAAAGAGACTGACAAAAAGATGCACCGAATAAGTGTTAGAAATAAGGACAGAGAAACATTCAGAAACAAAGAGAAATAAGAGAGCATACATACCAACAGGAGGAAGAAAAAGAGAGATACATCAATATGCAGGACAAAAGAAAGAAAAGAAAGAAAGACCAAAAGAAAAAAGAAAATAAAAACAGGCAAACAGAGAATCGTTTATAAATAACAATGAGAAAAATGCAGTGACAGGCATTGAATAATGAAAGAGAGAACGGAAACCAGGCAGAGGGACATGCTTAACAAACTGAAACAGGAAGAAAAATATACACATATTATAACTGTGCATGTACTTTTCCTAACAGAATACATAACTTGACAAAATGAGAAAACCTACAAAAAGAAGGACAGAAAGGTTTGCAGCATCATCATAACATTTTACTGTGAAACTGTGACAGAACCAGCTGTGGTCATGGCACTATACATCACATAAAGTGGCACGGAGAATTCAGCAGAAAAACCAAGTACTGTTGTACTAGTTAAAGGAGCTAAATTCTCGAAAAGTCGTCTAGTCTGACAATTATTGGTGAAATGTGCGAGGTATATCGTTTAACGGGTTTTGTAGTAGAATGCCAGGTCAGTTATAAGTTTAAGACCTTAGTCTACGTGCCTACAACATGTGTGTATTTAACAGCAGGCTTTGAGAGTTCCAGCCGGAGCATGAACGTTTAGAGCAGGGGTGATGGGGTCGGCGACTGTGAGATCAGAGGTACCTGAATGTGTGACAAGGTCACTCACAGTCTTGACACTAAGTCGACAAAGGAAAACGGGGGGTTGAGTAAAAGAATGTGTCTAGCACAGGTAGGGGTTAGGAGCTGACCACTCTGGCGTTCTGATTTGAATAATGAGGGGTTAGTGACAGACAGAGACCTTCCGGTTTTTCAGCAATATTTGGAGTGACAGGAATTCAGAGTGAATTATAACAATTTAGTTGCAATAACAACGTTCCAATAACAACTCAGTGGAGATAGATCCAAAATAGAGTGATGGCTGGGTCAGACATCCCACACAGGTCCATTGACAGCTATGATACTTTTTTGAGACTTTATGATACTGGGCAAGCTTTAACTCAGACAGGATGGCCATGGAGAGAGAGAGAGATTGAGAGTAGCAAGCGGAATGTTTTAGCTCACCGACTTTCTAGAAAATCGATTAATAGGTTATTTTAGGAATGTGTTAGAGCGATGGTATGAGTAGCAGGGCGGTTGAACCAGCATACGCCTTTGAGTCTTGGCCTGTCGCTCTATAAAGTGTGTGTTGAGCACCGGGTGACTAGAAGAAATAAAGATGTGTGTTGTACGTGCAGGCCACCTTGTGAACGATGAATGTTCTCAGCGGTTACACAACTGTTCAGATCGCCTAAGGACGAGAGCTGAATGTGTGTTGAATGTGCAGGACACCTCGTGAACGATGTAATGATCTGAATTGCTACACGAGTGTACATATCGCCTGAATACGTGATATGTGAGCATATAGATTCGTCTGAGTACATAATCTGATCGTGAGGACGAGTTTGTGATTGCGTTTTGAGTGCAGATGGGGTACTGCAGAGGCAAGAATACTGGGTACCAGAGATCTTGGAGGAACCATCAAAAGCTTATACTTACAACCTCCGAATTTACATTGATATAATGGTAATGATTGTGTTGTTATGATATGTTCTATTTTGTTGACTTATTAATAATGTTAATAAATTTGCCACCTGATGTGTGCTATGTTATAGACTGGAGACAGAGAAAGCGATGCATTCAAAGCAATAAGAACACTGACAAGGGAATTCCGTCCGGTTCCACATGTCATAAATGACAAAGAGGATAACATTGACAGAAACCAAAGACATACTGAATAGATGGAGAGAGTACCGCAGAACCATGTATGGAGATAGCATAAAGCGCTCAGTTACAATCCTACCAGAGGATGAGAAAGAACCTGAACCAACATTGGAAGAAGTACGCTCTGCAATTAAAAGCCTGAAAAAGGGAAAGTCCCCAGGATGTGATGATATCCCAGCAGAGCTAATACAAGCAGGAGGAGAGGCATGTGCTCGAGTCTATCACAAGCTGTGTAAACAGATATGGCACAGTGCAGAGTGGCCAGAAGCATGGAAGAAATCAATTTATATTCCCCTCCCCAAAAAAGGAAACCTGAAGCTGTGCATGAACTACCGAACTATTGCACTGATCAGCCATGCTAGCAAGATACTCTTGCGAATCCTATTGAGAAGGATAGAGAAAAGGATTGAATCTGAAATTCACGTAATCCAGGCAGGTTTTAGGAAAGACAAAGGGACCCGGGACCACATATTCAATTTAAGGAATATCTATGAAAAATGTAGAGAGTTTAATGTAGACATGTATACATGTTTCTTTAATTATACTAAGGCCTTCGACACGGTAAAACATCAAAATCTATGGAGAATCATGAAGGAAATGGGGTTTCCTTTGCATATAGTCCATCTCATTGAAACATTATATCAAGATAAACAAGCCGATGTCCGAGTATCTGGGCAAACATCAGATTGGTTTGCAGTAGAAAAGGGAGTCCGACAGGGATATAACCTCTCACCTTATATGTACAACATATATGCGGAATGTATAATGAGAAATGTACGAAAAGATGAGAACATTGAAAGCTTCGACCCATTTACGATTGGGGGGTACGAGATTCCAGAGTTACGATATGCAGATGACACAGTGATACTATCAAGAAGTGCGGAAGGGCTAGAGCAGCTACTTTCAGCCGTTAATGGACATAGTAAAGATCAAAATCTGTTCGTAAACATAAACAAAACAAAGATAATGACCACCGATAAAACAAAATGTCAGCATAAATTTACAGTGTGTGGTGAGGAAATAGATCAGGTTACACATTTTGAATATCTGGGCTCCAGAATTGACAAAAATGGTGACTGCTCGAAAGAAATCAGAAGAAGACTAGCTATGGCAATGCAGAGACTGAACAGCCTGAAGATATTATGGCAGGGCACCAACAAAACGATAGAAGTAAAAGTCTTGAGAGCCTGTATTTTTCCTGTGGCAGCTTATGGCTGTGAAACATGGACGATTACCAAAACTTCTAGACAAATAATCGAATCCTTCGATTAAAAATGTTACAGAAAGATCCTCAGAATGCCCTGGACAGAGAAAAGAACAAATGTAGACATTCGGCAAGAGTTCAGCATAGAGGAGAACTAGTTTATCAATTCCATTTTGGCTAGAAAATGCAAATACTTTGGTCACATCAAGAGACACAACGGTCTTGAGAGAACGGTGATGGAAGGTATGGTGCCAGGCAAAAGAGGAAGGGGTAGACCAAGAAGGCGATGGTACCAAGATATCCAGGAATGCCTGAGTATGACAGTGGCGAAAGCTGGTGTTTTAGCAAGGGAACGAGTTTCTTTCAGACAGACTGTGATGGGAGCGACGTTCTACAAAGGACATACTACATGATGGATGTGGTCGTGAATGATGTGGATGCATGTGGTAACATTCACGATAGCTAAGCCCCGGTGGAAACGCCTTACGCTGCCATGTCCATCTGACTATGGCCCGGGATTCATATGCGGTCTGCCAAAAGGTTTTATCCGGCCCAAAGCAACTTGAATAATAAGTCATCTTTTTATATTTCAGTTAATGAAAGGGAAAAGAAAAGAAAACTAATAGATAATGATTAGTGGAGCACATCTGCTTTTTGCAATCCGATGATAAAATCATCGCTGTCATATGCAATGACTAGGGAACGGCGTGGCCTAGTGCTTAAGTGGCACGGCTCACAAGCTGAAGGTGCTGGGTTCGATCCCCATCACAGCACCGGCCGTTACCCCGGGGAAGCAAACTCTTAGAAAATGCAGGAGCAAGCAGACCCTTACATAAAAAAGAATGCTGAAGTCGGATGCACTGGGCCGACAGGTGTAAAATAAAAACCACAGTGCAACGCACACCGCCTTGGGGATTAGAGAAATAAGGCGAACGCAAAAAAAAAAATTTTAAATATGCATTGACTCATTAACTGTTCGGAAGAAGTACAATGTACGTCAACACTGTGCACTCAAACATGGATCAAACTGTTTCTCAATTCACGGAAATGCATTCTGACAAATTTGAAGCATATTAAGGCAGCTTTGCCTTCACAACAAGCTCTTTTTATGAAAAAATTATCTGAGAATTAAGTTTAACCAGGTAAAGTTACAAGGTAGCTTATGGATTTGCTAAATAGGTCAGCCATTCATCGATCAGGATCTAACCAAAGAGTGTATGATCGAAATAGTTGGAAATCGATTTTCGGGAAAAACTAATTTGTTTAAAAATACTGGTTGTTCGTAAAATTGACAAAATGTGAAACAACATAGAATGCTCAGTGGTCTCGAGGTAAGGTGTCCGCATCGGGTGGGGGCTCTGTGGTGTCGAGGTAAAGTATCCGCCTCAGGTGGGGGCTCGGTGGTCTCGAGGTAAGGTGTCCGCCTCGAGTGGAGACCCAGTGATCTCGAGGTAAGGTGTCCGCTTCTGGTGACGGGACCCAGTGGTCTCGAGGTAAGGTGTCTGCCTCGGGTCGAGGGACCCAGTGGTCTCGAGGTAAGGTATCTGCCTCGGGTGCGGGGACCCAGTGGTGTCAAGGTAAGATGTCCGCCTCTGGTGGGGGGTTCAGTGGTGTCGAGGTAAGGTGTCCGCCTCGAGTGGAGACCCAGTGGTCTCGACGTAAGGTGTCCACCTCGAGTGAGGACTCAGTGATCTCGAGGTAATGTGTCCGCCTCCGGTGGAGACTCAGTGGTATCGAGGTAAAGTGTCTGCCTCGAGTGGAGACCCAGAGATCTCGAGGTAAGGTGTCCTCCTCGGGTGGGGGCTCAGTGGTCTCGAGGTAAGGTGTCAAATAGGTTTTTGTTATATTTGCTTTACTCAAATTCTTTCAAGAGGCGTGTTTACTTTCATATTTGCTTGCTACGTCCCGGTAACCACGTCAGACATGTTTCCAATGTTCGGCCATGAAGATTGCCTGCTTGCTCTTCTCCAACAGCTCATCCATATTGCATGTTTCAAAAGATTTAGGAAGATCATCAGGTCGACTGTATCTTGTGTTGAATACTTCAAAGTGAATTTAAATCAACAGGGGGAATATGTTATGATCCATGATGCTTTAGTAGTACTTCGGTAGTTAGAGGATTGACCGACTGAAAAGTAGTTTCCTGGGGCGTCCCGATTGCTGACCTAATTACAATCTACTTGAGAGCTCATTTCGTGTCTCCTATTTACTTTCCTTACTGTGTAGCCCAAACCCTAGCAAGCTCTCACATGAAATACAAATTAGTAGCATTTCAGTAAATACAATTAATCCAAATGTGAATAGCTTATTATTCTCGCCCGCGGTTAAGTTAATCATTTTTTCAGTATAACATTTAATAAGGCTTAACATTTGTAGTCATTATACGTCATTTCTCAGTACGGCACTAGGCTAGAGCCATTGTTGCATTTATATTTTGGTCTGACTCATGTCGTGCTGATTACCCAAATAAGAATCAAATAACACTTAAGCGTTCATTAAGAAACTTGATTACAATTACTTTGGCCCGCACGCAAGTGCAAAATATACAATATGGCATTCGTACAGCAAAGTTTTGAGAACTATGCTTCAGAGCAACGCTTCCCATATTGGTGGTGCATGGATCTACGAGCCCTCATTCGTCGGTTCTCAAAGAGCACCAAGAAATTGGCCCAAAATGTAATGTTTTCTCGTCTGGTTCTAGGCTTCGAACGAGTTTCATAAAACACAATTGTCTTTCGATCAAAACGTGATATCCGCCAAAACTGCCGTAAAAAAACGGATGTAACTCTTTTGATTGTTGTTTTTGTTTGCGAATGCGAACAATGAGTAGGTTATTCTTTTGTGCGCCCTGAACAGGATACTAAGGGGCGAGTTGCAGTAGCTTTCCTCACATTCCGAGCGAGCTGGTGAAGGTGGTCTGGGGTTCTCCAGTCGGTTGTGCTATGCATGGATTCATATGCATGTCGCTCACTACTACGGAGATGACGTCGATCCCTCACCTCATTAGCCAGGCTGCTATGAAAATAGCCTGACAAAAAAAAATCTTTCGATAAATAAAAGATTAGACTAAACAATCGTGAATAATAAACATGTCCACCTTTCATGTTAGTAAACATCAAGTTATTTAAAAACTCTGCATGTGCAGCAAGTCCTTCTAGTATTACTAATCTAATTATAAGAAACATTAACCTTAGATGTATGATGTTTCTGTTAAATATCCTCTGCTTCCAATTTAACTGTGTAATTTTCTATAAATTTTAAGATTTGTTTTGAATTCTCATAAGTCTAATTTCAATTGTAAAAAGTGTATTTTAATTATTTCTTTTAACTGCAACTATAAAAAATGGTAAAATAGTCTTAGACCTGGCTAAGCATACATTTTAAAAATGTAAATACATAATTAACATGATTGAAAAAAGAATAATTATCAAGAAATTGGGCACCAGGCGCATCTGCAAAGATATATTTCTGCTGGTCTGACACAACGAAAAAAATTGGAATGAATGGTTTAAACCACTGTCAATGCTTGCATCCTCTCCAGTCGTCTCGATGAATGTCGTGCCACTGGCAAAAGGTAGCTTAGGCTCTGTGAGCGAGGTTGACAAAAGGCGCAGTTTCTTCCTCACTTTAATCCAAATCACCGCGCAAGTCACCCATTTCAGCGGACACAGCAAGAGATACGACTGTCCACACGGCTGAACAAAGAGAGTGGTCTTCATCAATTGGGATGGACAACTATTATACAATACTTGCCGTAGTATAGTGGGCACTATTTACTTTTCAATGCAGGTTATGCATGTAGACTATTAAGTAGAACACCAACAGGGCCTGACAAGCACGTTAACATTAAGGGTTATACTTGCCTGCTTTATCGTTACACTTCTGGCCCTTGAGTATAGAGGTATTCTACTATTTGGTCTTCAGGTCTTCTGCCATGGGGTATAAAGTTTTTATTATATGGTGTGTAGAGGTCATGTGGTGTATAGGTGTTCTACCGTAGGGTACAGTTGTCATTGGGTGTAAAGGTCTTCTACCATGAGGTGTAAAGGTTTTACATTATGGGGTGTAGTGGTTTTGTACTATGAGGTGTAGAGATCTTCCATCATAGGGTGTAGAGGTAATTTGGTGTAAAGGTCTTCTACCATAGGTTGTAGAGACCTTCTAACCATAGGTTGTAGAGACCTTCTACCATGGAGGATAGAGGTCTTCTACCATTGAGTGTAGAGGTCTTCTACCATGGGGTGTAACGGTAAATGGATAGATGTTATATTTTCTTCACGTTTTTCAATGACCACGTTCAGGATGAAGATGCTGGAATTGACGAATCAACTATGAACATATTAAGATTTTAAATAATAAGCAGGTCCCCCAGAGAAGGGCGGCCCCTGAAAGGACAGAATTACAGGAACCCTCATTTTCTGCAGTCTATATATACGGACTGATCAGATATCTGGAGCTCAATGAATTCGAGTCTTCACAGAAAAGAGCAGAACAGAACAGTGCAGATTGTTTTGTTTGTTTCTTGTAACGCCTAGTATCAACCAGATATGGACACCGGCGCCATGTGCAAGTATCCATAACCTTACTGTTTTAGTTAGTGACTCCTCTTCTACCATGGGGTGAAATGTCTTCTACTGTTTAATGTAGAGTCTTGTGCCATGTGTGTAGAGTATTTTACCATTGAGTGTAGAGTCTTGTTGTTGTTGTTGTTTGCGAATGCCCACAATGAGTAGGTAGGCAACTCTTTTGTGCGCCTGAACAGGACGTTAATTAGCAGTAGCTGTCTCCACATCCCGAGCGTGCTGATGAATGTAGATCTGGGTCCCCCAGGCGGTTGTATAATACGTGGCTTCATCTGCGTGTCACTCACTACTACATAGATCACGTAGATCCCTCACTTCGTTTGCCAGGCTACCATGAAAACAGTCCATTTCCAGGGAGAGCTACTAGAATGCCGAAGTAAGGGTCTTGGCCTTCATGTTTTGCCTGACCCTAACTAACATGTCTGATCAGTATATTTTATCTGACCAGACGTTAGTCTTCCTCCCCAGTGTAGAGTTTTCAATCATGCGTGTATAATTTTCTACCATGGGTGTAGAGTCTCCGACCATGGTATGTGTAGTCTTCTACTGATGGGTATAGACAATTCTCGATAGATTGTACAGAAATAGACTGCAATTATATTTATAGATCAGTAGAAAGATCTCAATAGCCTAGACTGAACCAAACAATATTACGGAAGGGAACCCAAAATAAAAAGGAATATGTCAACTACCATCTTCCAGACATACATAAAATACGACAACAGAGGATTGTGCTTATGGCTGGCAACCTCATGATTTAAACAACATGTTGCATTTACAATCAGCCTTTTCTGAAGCTCAGAATTTGTGTATAAGGGCAAGCTGCAGTTAAAGCACATGTAAGAAGAGGAATTATTCTTGGACACAGGGTTACTTTATGAGAGGTCAGCTGGGCTGAATGAATAAAGAAATGAATTGAATTATCAATCAATGTCCAAATACAAAAACAGCTACTAGAGTATTGTGTCATTCGAGTATAACAAGTGTTTGAATGTACACATTATGGTCGGCCAGCGTCACGGTGGCCACTGCCATGTGGTTGAGAACCTCTGCTTTAATCCATCCCCTGCGTGGACAAGCGCAAGCAAACAGTACAGGTGACACCATTACTCCCTACCTTTATTTGTTGAACCCTTTAGACAGGTGAGTTCTTTCTGAGTGCGACTGTGGGGGTTCAATCCTCTCGCCATATTTGAGTCATTCTGTGAGGCTGAAGTTGAACTCTACATTTGATAAAAAAGATGTATCATTGTTATCATCATGTGTCAAACCTCGTAGCGCTACAAAGCAAGTCCTTCCTCTACCTTCTATTCTTTGAAAATATCATAAGGACCGAAGAGTAATCACGGTCAGATCAAACGTATTGATCTTCTTCCTTTGCTTAGCGTTCGGTTTCGTGTGCTCGCTATATGCCAGCAGATGGGCCGGGAAGTGACACGTCAGTCGTAGATCATTAATGGTACCCCACAGTTTGTCTTGTAAGCTTCGTTCTTCGGACTAGGTCGTCTCATGGGACCATTTTTTTTTGCAGTGTAAGATGTGTTATTATGTTTTGGGCCAGTTCCGACATGTGCATCATGCAGTTTGTGCTGCTTTTATTTTAAGCAAATGTGCATTTAGTCTGCAGTGACCTTTTCTATGGCGGTAAATTGTGGTATACTGTTTCCTGTTGTCTGTTGATGTGGTGTTGTGGGTGTCTGCTATTTGTTCTTATCTCCTCCAGCCATCCCAGTTGTCTATATTTGTTTTGTTTGTGTCTGGCTGTTATATTGTGTAGGTGAACTGTTCTCTCTGTCTGCCCTCCCTGGCTTTCCGTCTACCCTCCCTGGGCAATCCGTCTGCCCTCTCATTTCCCAATATGCCGCAGTGACCTGTGATCCACTGGAGTGTGACCTTCTCGTGGTTTCAAAGTTTATTCAGCTGTCATATCATTTCTCTGTTCATGCTAACAGTGCGATCAACGAGAGAACCTCGCGTTACACTACATCCAGAAGTACCCATACCCACCTTCTTAAGTAGTAAGAAGAGACACTGTAACCGGCTACGGAGCAACGAAGTCAAGGGTTAACTCGACTAAACACTTTTAGCTTCAAACAACAACAACAAAAAACAACAACATAATTTTCATGACATGAAATGATATTCGTTTCCACATTACATTTCTCATGTCATCCTAAAATCTTCCTTCCCTGTCTGGGCCTCGATTGTTTCCTTTGTACCAATGTTATTCTGGCCCAATTCATGGTTTGTGTTAACGAGTCATGTACGTCTTTTGTTGTTTTAGTTCGTCCTTCTCGCGATCACCTTGTGAACTAAGTTTGTGGATGACTCTGCTCGTCTAGCCACTACCCAAGGCTAGATTGATATTTAAATGAATATGCTTGATGAGAGGTCACATACTCAGGATCCACAAATACAAAGGGACAGAACTCAGGTTTTGAGAACCAATGCAACCATTGATGATGACATTGTGTTTGGTGACACACCCTCCTACAAGATGTCGGCTCCTTCAGACATTTTGGTAGCAATAAAAGGGAAAACATGGATACATATGTCAGAATAAAGGAACAAAAGGAAAAGGGTGCTGTCATTGCGTTTGAGAACTTGTGTATTTCAAAATAAATTAATTAAGTCCAATACAAAAATAAGAATCTTCAACTCCAATGTAAAGTCTGCTCTAGTGTAAGACTGTGACACATGGGGGAACCATCAAATAAAGATAACAAATAAGGTGGCGACTTTCGTAAATAGATGCCTGCACAGAATAGAAGGAGTGAAGTGATATCATTCGACTAGTAATGTGAATCTATAGGAGAGAAAAGGTCAGATAACAGTTGAATCTGACTTGCAGAGGAGGCGTTGGCGTTGGACATGTCATACATTAACGAAACCAGCTGACATAATTACAAGACAGCCACTGTTGTGGAACCCTTGAGGCAAGAGAAGTAGCGGTAGTCCTACTAATTCATAGTGAAGATAGCTTGAAGCAAATATTAAAGACCCAGGGAAGACGTGTCCCAGCTGTCGTACATGTCTCATGACAAGGAGACTAGACATACGTTTGTTGACGATCTGTGCTCCATAGGGAGTGGAAAACATTTTTATTGATTCATTAATTCATCCATTGGTCGATCCTCGCGTCTCACATGCTCTTTGTATTAGACAACGTGGGGAGCTGCATTCTTAGTCAGTATTAATTAGTCCGTATAGTTGAAGGACAACCTTAAATGTCAACTAGCCATTGTTCACAAGGCTTCTCTAGTGCTATTTAGCCCCAACTCCTTGTGTTATGCATGCGCAGTGGGAATCAACAAGGCAGCAATGGGTCGACTGGAAAAAGTGTTTAAACCATGCAATACTCCACATGTCTGGTCTGTCAAATCGAGCGGAGATGATTTGAACAGTATACAGTGGGTTTACCTAACGAGCATATGCCAAGATTATAATCCATTGGCAACACACACCCTCTTTCCTAAAGCGTGGTGCGCTCAACTGTGTTTTGTGGTGTTTACAGTATAGTGCATCTTAATTCAGCACGACATACTATCTGGTTCTAGTTCCTTTTACGACGACATTGCCGTTTCATGAATCCGACCACAAACAAGTTTGGATTGTGATGCGTGCCACTAACGTCATCACCCGAACAGATAGTACACTAATATGGGCAAGAATATTTGAAATACAAATAGTGAGGTTCTGTGACAACTCAAGGGGAAGAGGATGCTTCTAAAGAAAATAAAAAGCAGAGAAATAAAATATGTTGGTCACGTCAAGCGACATGACAGTCATCTGAAATCTATGTTGGAGGAAAGAGTGGAAGAGAAGGCAAGAAAGATAAAGGATGGCAGAGGTACAAATGACAGACAACTTCAAGATGTGGTCAGGGCACAGTTGAACTGAACGTACCAGCCAGGCTCGGGACAGAGACAGCTGGAGATCCATTACCGTCAATCTCCAGTGCGGAGACGGCACTCGATGATGATGAAAATAATTCAAGACCCGTGGGATTAACAACTTTAACAAAATTAACATTACGATCCAAAGGTCTTCAACGGTAACAAACACAACGCGAATAAAAACAACTAATAAATTATAATATACCATATACTTTATTGTTATCACTGATAATCTTCAAACACAAAAACCATCGGGGCTGTATCCTGATAATCAAGTACAGGATAGTCACACTTGAATACACACAGAAATGGTGGGATTAATGTTAGATTATCTTTTACCTGATTTAGGGACTACAGTAACAATGTTTTTTGTGCAGACTCTTAATAATTAATTTTGTTAATGATACTCAACATATTATTATTGTTATGTATGTAATGTTACATTTTTTAACTGAATCCATTAGTCACGTGTTGTTGTTGTTGTTGTTGTTGTTGTTAGAATATAGTAACGCTTAGATCATCACTCTTGAAGAGGTTTCTTGGGTTGTAAGTTACAGTGGCGCATCGTATATTCCGAAAAGTACGGAAGAAGGCGGACCTGGATCCTCATTGCTGCAGAGTAATACGGAGATTCCACTTCGTTGACAAGGCAGCTGCAATACAGCCGTTTTCCTGGATCGCGGCGATGGCGCGAGGTGAGATTTTGGTAAATATTTTCCACTTAATCCAAATGTAAAGTGAGAATGTGGTATTACGTGAGGAGGACGGGTGGAGGCGGGGGTCTAGATAAATATGTTTCACCTGACCATGACGTGAGACGGGGGTCTAGGTATGCATGTTTCACATGACCATGACGTGAGGTGGGGGTCTAGGTATGCATGTTTCACTTGACCATGAAGTGAGGTGGGAGTCTAGGTAAATATGTTTCACCTGACCATGACGTGAGGCGGGGGTCTAGGTATGCATGTTTCACTTGACCATGATGTGAGGTGGGGATCTAGGTATGCATGTTTCACCTGACCATACAGTGAGGTGGAGATCTAGTTATGCATGTTTCACTTGACCCTGACATGAGGTGGCGGTCTAGGTATGCATGTTTCACCTGACCCGTACGAAAGGTAGGATCTATGTATGCATGTTTCGCCTGATCCGGACATAATCTTTGCTGTCAATCATGATTTGGTATCTCTCAACGTTCAGTGTATTTGAATAACTTTAGAATATTTCCGCTTGGCCTAACATTTTTTAAATGATTGTCGGGTTGGATTAAACGCCTTGAATATCCTCGGGTTTCATAATGGACATCCTAGCTCTAACTTAAAATACTGCTGGAATTTAGATAAATATAAACTGGAAGGGGCGCATCTAATGAAATAGCATTCAAAAATAGAAAATCTACTGAAATGCGCGTTAAGAATGATTTTTTAGCAGATGCATTTGTGGTATTAGTTGTTAGTGCGGGGGATGTTTACCCTCTTTCAGGGTAGTGTATGATGTCATAGATAGTGCACCTGTCTATGTAAACCCGCCTCTTACGTGATGAGGCAGTATAAAATGCCCACCAGGTCTGGGTGTATTTACTTGCTATTATCCGTTACCTGGTTTGGTGACTACATCCCCCGTGTTTCTTTGTGAATACTCGCAGTAAGTATGTTTATGTATATTGTATCTTTTTCTAATATATATCTCTAATGTGTTTCAATTTTTTTTATGGTTTCGTGTAACGGAAGGGGCTGTAACAATGCGGTATAAGCCTTTTCGAGTTTACGACTGTGAGATAAGAACATGGGAACTGCCTCGTTGAGACTGTCGTTAGAAGCGACTAACAATATATTTTTTTCTTTTTTTTTTCTTTTTGCGTTCGCCTTATCTATCTATTCTTCAAGGTTGTGTGCGTTGCACTGGGGTTTTTATTTTGCGCCTGTTGGCCCAGTGCATCCGACTTCAGCATGCCTTTTATGTAGGGGTCTGCTTCCTCCTGCATTTTCTAAGGGTTTACTTCCCCCGGATAACGGCCGGTGCTGTGATGGGGATCGAACCCAGCACCTTCGATTGTGAGCCGTGTCACTTAACCACAAGCCCACACCATCCCCCTAACAATATGATATGAAGGTAGAAGGCTCTATGTGGGTGACAAAGTTGGTTGGGGCTTCTCTGCTAGAGTGGAAGACAAAATCGATTCTGAGATGACCAGTGCATACATCACAAGAACTTACACTATGAGAATGGAGACCGAGACATCATCATTGGCTCTAAGATGAGGCCGAACAGCAGCATGGAAGGAACTGACAGCAGCCAGAGACTCATAGCTGCCTCAGTGAACCACAGCTGACCAAAGCCCTATTCCACCTCCAAGGGCAGAGCCTGGAAACAAGCTGCACTTGTCTGGCTATGATATAAACATCACTGAGGGAACGAAAACATTTATTCCAAAAAAAAGCCAGCTGAAATCGAATGTGTCTGGCCGAGCGGTGTAGATATCGCACCTCGCTGTAAACTGTAACACAACGTCACAACGTATGTTTCAGGATTAATTGGATAAAGAAGAAGAAGAAAACGAAAAAGATGAAAATGAAAAAGAAGAAGAAGATGCATATAAAGAAGAAGAAAAAGAAGATGAAATGAAAAAGAGGAAAAAGAAGAAGAAGTTGAATATAAAGAAGAAGAAAAAGAAGAAGAAGATGAATTAGACGAAAAAGAAGAAGAAGATGAAGATGAAGAAAACCAAGAAGAAGATGAATATAAACAAGAAGAAAAAAAAGATGAATAAGAAGAAAAAGAAGATGAAGAAAAACAAAAAAAGAAGAAGATGAAAATGAAAAGAAGAAGAAGAATACTCTGAGATGGCTATCTAAGACTTCATTAATGAGTTGAACTAACTCCTCACAATCCCAGCTTCGGAAGGAAAATAAGTGTTGCCTGCGGCATAATTAGATGGCAGACATCGAGAATTGAAATCTTCAGGATCTCGTGTGTATCTACTATCCTGGTTGTGATATGGTTTGCAACAATGAAATAGCTGGCATCCTGTTGCCATGGTCACTAGTAGTGGTGATACTAACAATAGGTCGATGACAATGGCAGTAGGTTGGTGACACTGGTAATAGGTTGGTGAAACTGGTAATAGGTTGGTGACACTGGCAATAGGTTGGTGACACTGGCAATAGGTCGGTGACACTGGCAATAGGTCGGTGACACTGGCAATAGGTTGGTGACACTGGCAATAGGTCGGTGACACTGGCAATAGGTTGGTGACACTGGCAATAGGTCGGTGACACTGGTAATAGGTTGGTGACATTGGTAACAGGTTGGTGACATTGGTAATAGGTTGGTGACACTGGTAATAGGTTGGTGACATTGGTAATAGGTTGGTGACACTGGTAATAGGCTGGTGACACTGGTAATAGGCTGGTGACACTGGCAATAGGTGTCACTGGTAATCGGTTGGTGATACTGGCAATAGGTTGGTGACACTGGCAATAGGTTGGTGACACTGGCAATAGGCTGGTAACACTGGCAATAGGCTGGTGACACTGGCAATAGGCTGGTGACACTGGCAATAGGTTGGTGACACTGGTAATAGGCTGGTGACACTGGCAATAGGTTGGTGACACTGGCAATGGGCTGGTGACACTGGCAATAGGCTGGTGACACTGGCAATAGGTTGGTGACACTGGTAATAGGCTGGTGACACTGGCAATAGGTTGGTGACACTGGCAATATGCTGGTGACACTGGCAATAGGCTGGTGACACTGGCAATAGGTTGTGACACTGGTAATAGGCTGGTGACACTGGCAATAGGTTGGCGATACTGGTAATAGGTTGGTGACACTGGTAATAGGTTGGTGACACTGGTAATAGGTTGGTGACATTGATAATAGGTTGGTGACACTGGTAATAGGTTGGTGACACTCTACAATTGATCGATAACCGCCTTATGAATGAAGACACTTTAACCGATGAGCTGGTGATACAATGACTGCAATGTTTAGAAATCATACACGAGTGAAGCAGAAACAGGCTTCTGAGAAGAAATAGAAGAGGTGTGTATAATCATCCAGCTGCAAGAACAATCAGTATCTATACTCTTCGCCATTTTCAGAGAAAAGTCTTTTAAGAGCTCCACAGCTGATATGACCTTATTTCCGACTAATTGTTGATTGCCCACCTGTCCTGATATAATTAAAATGACTGTTGCATGCGGTTGAAACTCTCTTCACTCGACAAATGTTCAAGACTTGGTCCCAACACTCTCAGGACTACCCAGCTGTTATACATACAAGACCTTATGTTAGGGAAGGAAAGACGGTAAAGAATGGAATGTCACCGAAACACTACAAAATATGTAGACCTAGAATAATGACAACAGCGACACACACAAAAATGAAAACAGGAACAAAAACAATGATAAAAACTATAACAATAAATAACCCCAACAACTCCAACAACAGCAATTATAGCGGCAATAACGTTGTCCACGGTAAAACAGTAGCGGTAACGATTGCAGCGATAACTAAAATATCGTCAAGGACAATAACAAGAAAGAAAAATGATAAAAACTATAGTGATAACAATAAAATGGCGATAAGGATAACAAGGGCGACAACAAAAAACAATTATAACAACAATTACAACGATGCCACTATCAACGGACAATGACAACAATACCACTATCAATGGACAATGACAACACTGCAACTATCAATGGACAATGACAACACTGCAACTATCAATGGACAATGACAACAATACCACTATCAATGGACAAATACAACAATACCACTATCAATGGACAAATACAACAATACCACTATCAATCAACGTTGACAACAACAATGAGAATAGTATCAACGACACCATCAACACTGGCGACAGCAATCAGAATGACAACATCTGAAACAACATCGGCAACGATAACAACTGCACATATCCCATACAAAAATCAACAGTGATAATAAGAATGACAACAATATCGACAATGGCAATAACAACGAGAAGCACAATAACAGCAACATCAATGACAACACCAACAACATCGAAGACACCGATGATAACAACAACGACGACAATAGCACGAACGACAAAAACAATAACAAAATTAGCTTAGACAACAAAGAACCACAACAACAACAACGACAACAACAACTACGACAACAACAACGACAATAACGACAACAACAACAACGACAACAACAACGACAACAACAACAACAACGACAACAACAACAACGACATCAAAAACGACAACAACAACGACAACAACGACAACAACAACAACAACAACGACAACAACAACAACGACAACAACGACAACAACAACAACAGCAACGGCAACACCAACAAACACAACAGAGATAATAGCAACGACAACAGCACCAATGACAACAACAACAGAAGCAACGATAATAACAACAGTAGCAACAAAGATAATAACAACAGCAACAGTAACAACAATGATATCAACAATTGTCGTTGTGTGGAATGCTATTGATATCCGTCACCTGATTTGTACAAATCAACGGTTTGTCACAAAGCAGACACTACTGTCATGGACAAAGTGCTAGAGACGTCCCTCTACCAGATCTCAGCTTTTTATGAGGTGGGACATCCAGCTCTCTTCTTCGTTCTCTTTTCCTACTATAGCAATAAGTCAAGTACTCGTTTACAGCGGATGAACTGGAGCCTGTCGAAAACGGGGTTAGAAGCCAGTACCTTGACCCTAAGAAGCGGACAGTCTACCACTACACCACTCAGACTCACCTGGCTTGACAAAAAAATAGGGTAATTGTAACCGTTCAATCATTTCGTAAAATTGAACTACAGAGGGTTACTCTTGGATCTAGCAACCTCACCATGTAACAACCTTCACATTTGAGACGACCACTACAAATTCTCAGATACAGGCTTCCAGAAAATGAATCAGTTGTAGTGCGGGACAGTTATGCTTCCCTTTGAGCGAATGATTCAATAAATCGATCAATCTTTGCTGTGGAATCCAAATTGGACAGTGATCTCAGAATACAAGACTCATATGTCTTTTAGCCTGTCCTGCGAACGTCTACCTCACTTACACGTTGGCTGATCATGTTATACCCAGTGTTCTTGCCAAAGGTTGGGTGTTAACCCCAGCGGGAGGTAAGATGGGACAGTAAAGGATGTTACGACGAAGGCAGGACCCCCCCCCCCCAGCCAGATGTGGGAGGTGGAGCACACACTACCACATAACAGGTGCTGAAGACAGCGGTACCACGCAAGAGGCGCACTAGCATCCATGAGACCATATAACACCCCCTGATCCTCGTTTGTGTAGGACGTCACTACATCCAGGAGAACCCTGGTCGACTTTCTCAAGTAAGTCTCGGGATGCAAGTACAACTAATGTAACCAGCTACAAAAGCCACGTCGTCAATAGTTAACTCCCTTCAGTACGAGTATCTTGGTATAACAACAACATTCAATGCCACAAATAAATTAGTTAGTTAGTCAGTTAGTTTTCATTCTACCTATGCTATCAAGCTACGTGAAAAGCTTAAGTCGTCTGTCCTGCGCCAAGTGCGTTGCGTCAGTCAATGTGAGCCAGTGTCTTTGCAGAATCACTCAAACGCCATCTATCTACCTGCCTAGCAGCCGCCTTGTAGCTAGCTAGATCGACCAGCGCTGTCAGTAACCAGTAGAAGTTGAGGAGGATGCATTTTCATGACATGAACAAACCAACGTATTTTGTGCCTGGAAATGTATTCTGCACAAGACATAGTGCCAGCCATACTTCGAATGCCTTCGTTCCACATTCTGTCTTTCCTGGCAGCATCAATGACCTTCCTCAAACACTTCATTTTACAGTTCGAAATTCTGCTCTTCCTTGTCCTGGACCAAGGCCATGTTTGGCACTAGTAACATAGAGTCGGCATCAATTTAATGTTTATCAGCTGTTGCTCTGATGCCAAACTAATGCGCGGGTGCCTAAAACAGTGGTGGCAGCTAATGAGTTGTCGCAGATAACTTCTAACACCTAGTCTCTATGTCTATGCCTATCCTGCTGTCTGCCATAAATATTCTGCTCAAATACTTGAACTCATGGGCCTGTTGAAGAGCAAAATACGTTATATGTATGTTGAGTGACTCATGTGTTCTACTAAACCTCATACTTCTCGTTAATCCACATATTGAATTATGCACACAGGTAATCTCAAGCGCGTTCATGTGATTTTCTAGTTTATTTTCCTCGTCGTACAACAGACACGGATCAACTGCGAAGAATAATTCGTGTCTTAAGTTCGGTTCCTATTCAGCTGTATAGAATTTGAATGATCTCTGATGCTATTTTGTCCATGTAGATGAACATAGATGTACATTATGTACAGTTATTACAAATCATTACAACGACCATAGAGAATTGTCATAGTATATTATTAAATTAACAGTTGACTTATCGCGCTAATGTACACGAATTTGGGGATCTCAGAAATTAAATGCATCGTTTCCCTGAGAGCTGATAATTATTTTAAGGTTCCGCCATGATACTTGTTTTAGGAAAGGTTTATCTGGACTTTCAAATATAGCTGGCTTTTTACTCAGTAGGTTGTTTGTCTATTGTAATGGTGGAATGTGTAATGATGGGATGTGTAATGATGGGATGTGTAATGACGGGATGTGTAATGACAGGATGTGTAATGACGGGATGTGTAGTGACTGGAGACGTAATGACGGCATGTGTAATGACGGGATGTGTAATGACGGGATGTGTAATGACGGGATGTGTAGTGACTGGAGGCGTAATGACGGGATGTGTAATGACCAGATGTGTCATGACGGGATGTGTAATGACCAGATGTGTAATGACGGGATGTGTAATGACCAGATGTGTAATGACGGAATGTGTAATGACCAGATGTGTAATGAAGGGATGTGTAATGACCAGATGTGTAATGACGGGATGTGTAATGACAGGATGTGTAATGACGGGATGTGTAATGACAGGATGTGTAATGACGAAAGGCGTAATGACCAGATGTGTAATGACGGGATGTGTAATGACGGGATGTGTAATGACGGGATGTGTAATGACAGGATGTGCAATGACCAGATGTGTAATGACGGGATGTGTAATGACGGGATGTGTAATGACGGGATGTGTAAGGACTGGAGGCGTAATGACCCAATGTGTAATGACGGGATGTGTAATTACGGGATGTGTAATGACGTGATGTGTAATGACGGGATGTGTAATGACGAGATGTGTAATGACGAGATGTGTAATGACGAGAGGCGTAATGACCATATGTGTAATGACCAGATGTGTAGTGACGGGATGTGTAATGACGGGATGTGTAATGATCAGATGTGTAAAGACGGGATGTGTAATGACGGGATTTGTAATGACCAGATGTGTAATGACTGGATGTGTAATGACGGGATTTGTAATGACCAGATGTGTAATGACGGGATGTGTAATGACGGGATGTGTAATGACGGGATGTAAAGACAACATGTCAAATGACAAAATGCGCCTTCCAATTTCTGTAATAATAAAAAAGAGAACAGACTCAAAAGAGAATGAAGAAAAAGAAAAAGCAGGCAAAAGCAGCGACAGAAATGATAATCGACAGATGTGTATGTATTTTGCGTAAACGTTAGCTCTGTTTGATTCCGATATTCTTTAAGCTACTGTTAACACTTATTTTGTTGCATACCGCTGAATTATGTTCGAATTATTTGTGTGATTTCCAGCGTCTCCGGCCACATGCCAATCAAATACAGGCATCAGTACCATAACGTGACTTTATAGGGCTAATTTAGTCGGTTATAAAGCTACCAAATATTGCTAGCTTCCAAACTGGGGTTCTTCTTCTTCTTCTTCTTTTTCTTCTGCGTACGCAGTCAGACAGTAACCATTATTTTTTCGAAAAAAGCGGCGGTCATCCTGAGGCTGTCGCCACTGCCAAAGAGCTTGTCTTGCAGTTCCACTGCTGATGGCCACATCTGCTCTCTCTGATCCTCGTATGTCGGGCAGTTCTGCAGCAGATGTTCAGCGGTCATTTTACCAGTACCGCACGGGCATTCGTCGGTACACCCTATCTTCAATTTGTTGAATAGGTGGTACCTCAGTCTATTGTGGCCAGGGCGAAGACTGAAGACAACGACCTGCTCTCTTCGGTTCAACTGGTAATAGGCATCGTTTTTGGTGTAACCAGTATGTTCGGTTTCCCATTTGGTCATGTATCTGGCTTAAATAAGCCGTTTTGACTCTTCGTACGTCATACTAGTATCTGTTTGTGGTAGTCTTGCACCTTCTTTTACCAGTCTGTCTGCCTCCTCGTTGTCTTGGATGTTGCAGTGTGATGGGACCCACTGTACCACTACCCTTTTTGGTGCGGAATGCTGGCACAGTTTGCAGAGTGCTGCTCTTAAGTCATTAAGCTCAGTATTTTTCTGGCTTTTTAGCGCTGTGACTACGACCAGAGCATCTGTAAACAGGACTATATGGCTTTCATTTTCACTGTGTGTCACCATTTCTTCCACTGCCGCCCTCAGTGCCTCTGCCTCCGCTCTGAAATTGCTTGTGTACTTACCAGTAGCGAATGACAGTGTTATTTTTCTGCCATTTGGTAGGTTCAGGAATGCTCCTGCCCCTCCGTTCTGTGTAGTATTTGTTACAGAACCGTCGGTGTATGCATGGGTCCAGTCCATGCTTGGGTAGCTTTTCGTTATGAAGCTTAGGGTAGTATCTCTCCTTTCTTTTTCAGCCTGGCAGTTTTTGTTTGCAATACCTGGTATATTTTCTACCACCTCTGAAAATATATCCTGCCTCCAGGTAGGTTTTCGTACAGTAGTGATGGGTTTTGGTGTTGTTAGTGCGTTTATGGGATCTTCGTGCATCTTTGCTTTGGCTATTTCTGCAAAGTTTCTCCGCTTTAGTTTCCCATTTCCCAAATTGTTTAGTCTCTGGTGCATTGGATGGTCGGTCAGTCTTCGGAGTTTCTCTGACTGCAGCTGGGCTCTGCAGTCTCTTCTATCGGTCATGGATTGCAGTTTTGTAATCTTTTCAAGTTCTACAATTGGCGTTCACTTCATGCCTCCTGTTATAATTCTCATGGCTTGGTTTTGAAGTTTGCTAACTTTATCGAAGTTCGCCTTCGCTGCTGTTGTCCATGCCGCGATGCCATACTCGAGAACTGGTCTCACTCTTCCAGTGTACAATTTCTTTGGTATGCCTTCGTCTGCTCCCCAGCTTGTGCCAGCAAGTTTCCTCATGATTGCCATTCTTGCTCTGGCTTTCATTCTGTTTCTCTCAATCTGACTGTTCCATGTCATGCGCCGTTCAAATGTGACTCCCAGATAGGTTGGGTTGTCGTTTGGCTGCAGGAATTTGCCATTTAGACTTAATTTTGTATTTTGGGGTTTTAATGAAAGCGAGAATATTGTGCATGTGGTTTTCTCCTCGTTTATTTTGACCAGCCATGAGTTCGCCCACTCTTCCAGCGATGTTAGGGCCGTCTGCATCCGATTTCTTGCTATGGTGAGATTCTTTTCAGAGGTCTACATAGCCAGATCGTCTGCAAACATTGAGCTATGGACTCTTCTTGGTTTATTCTCTGTAATATCGTTTATATATACCAGGAAGAGTGTGGGTGACAGTACTCCCCCTTGGGGTACTCCCTGCTCGAGTGTCACCTTTTTGCTCATCTGCCCTTGTACTTGGACTCTGGCCGTTCTTTCAAACTGGGGTTCAAAGAGAGTCGTCTTAAGTATTCCCGAAAACAACAAGATTTTAGCATTTTTTTCCCCATTATTTTGTGACTGTAATTCTAGTTTATTTTGAACTCTTGGAATCCTGGTATCCACACAATTGTTGCATCCCTTCTGCCAGATAGTCAATGGCAATAAATAGTACTTTCAATTTGCGATTTTACTAGTTCCTTGGGAAGTGGGGGACGTATTGTGTAGGAATTGTATAATTTGTCGTGGGGTGGAAGGGAGCTCTGAACCAGAGCTAAAGCCGTGGGAGTGGATCGAGCTATATACAACCTGGGTTCGGCTGGGAGGGTTGGAGATGCTGTACCAGAGAGGTTGGTCGAGGAGGGTTGGGAACGCTGTACCAGATACATTTTTCTTTATTTTTTTTATTTTTTTTTATTTTTTTGGGGGGGGTGGGGGGTTGAGCGCTTTACCAGAGGGGTTGGACGAGGAGGGTTGGTATACAACAAATATCTGCCAAGTCATCAAACGTTCAAGAATCTACACGTTTAAGCTTCAGAGACTGAAAGTTTCTACTTGATGGGGTAGCCAGTCCATTTCTCAACACTCTTTCATCTCTTCTAACGACTTGTACGGCACGTTTCAGTTTTACTATTATTATATCCTGTTTCTGGGGGACGGTGTGGCCTAGTGGTTAAGTGGCACAGCTCACAACCCGAAGGTGTTGGGTTCGATCCCCATCACAGCACCGGCCGTTACCCCGGGGAAGCAAACCCTTAGAAAATGCAAAAGGAAGCAGACTCTTACATAAAATGCATGCTGTAGTCGGATGCACTGGGCCGACAGGCGCAAAATAAAAACCACAGTGCAACGCACACCCGCCTTGGGGAAAAGAGAAATAAGGCGAACGCAAAGAAAAAAAAATATCCTATTTCTGGCCCCCGTAAACACTTAAGGGTTCATATTTGCTACTGAGGCGAAACATTGAGGTTTGAGCCCTCGTAACTCGTGAACGTTCAGCCTTGTTGCTGGAGTAGAAACATTGAGGTTTGAACCCCCGTAACTCGTGAGGTTATGGTCTTGTTGCTGAGGTAGAAACATTGAGGTTTGAACCCCCGTAACTCGTGAGGTTATGGTCTTGTTGCTGAGGTAAGAATATTGAGGTTTGAACCCCCGTAACTCGTGAGGTTATGGTCTTGTTGCTGAGGTAAGAATATTGAAGTTTGAACCCCCGTAACTCGTGAGGTTATGGTCTTGTTGCTGAGGTAAGAATATTGAGGTTTGAACCCCCGTAACTCGTGAGGTTATGGTCTTGTTGCTGAGGTAAGAATATTGAGGTTTGAACCCCCGTAATTCGTGAGGTTATGGTCTTGTTGCTGAGGTAAGAATATTGAGGTTTGAGCCCTCGTAACACGTAAGGAATTAGCCTTGTTGCTGAGGTAGAAACATTGAGGTTTGAACCCCCGTAACTCGTGAGGTTATGGTCTTGTTGCTGAGGTAAGAATATTGAGGTTTGAACCCCCGTAACTCGTGAGGTTATGGTCTTGTTGCTGAGGTAGAAACATTGAGGTTTGAACCCCCGTAACTCGTGAGGTTATGGTCTTGTTGCTGAGGTAAGAATATTGAGGTTTGAACCCCCGTAACTCGTGAGGTTATGGTCTTGTTGCTGAGGTAGAAACATTGAGGTTTGAACCCCCGTAACTCGTGAGGTTATGGTCTTGTTGCTGAGGTAAGAATATTGAGGTTTGAACCCCCGTAACTCGTTAGGTTATGGTCTTGTTGCGGAGGTAGAAACATCGAGGTTTGAGCCCTCGCAACGCGCGGTGTTCAACCTTGTTGCGGAGGTAGAAACATTGAGATCAAGACAAAACTACAACATTTGGCATTTTGTATTTCACAACAAGCAATACTTTGTAATGCGTTTGTGTATTTAATGTCCGTTGTTTCTCTGGACTACATCCTGCTACTTGCAAAGCTCTGTTCAGAGCTTGGTAGCGGCAGATTGAGAACAAACGCAGAAGAAGAAGAAGCTAGGTAGAAGGCACGTTTCTCACGACAGAGGTGCTAAATGTAGTTCCCGTTAACGACAAGTTGGGTCTCTGACTTACAAGTAGTGAATAGACACCTTCTGCTAATGTAAAACATGTCTTTTTTATTAGAGCTTTGTCTAATCGTAATTTGTTTGTTAATAACAGATGTAATACTAGAAATAGAAGAATAACCATCATTTCATGTCACTTAGGATGGATAGAAAGACACGTTGGTTCATGGCGGATAATGTTAGCTTGCCCGGAACCCTGTTCTGGTAAAGTGCTGGGATCCACTGCTATAGAGACAGCACGTGAATAAACAATACATCAAACTATGAGATGTGTGGAATTTGAAAAAAGTTATTTGATAGTACAGACAGTTCAGTGATTGGAACAGTATCGGACATTATCGACCTGATTCTATAAACATATACCAGATGTATCAAGTAAGACCGCCTTCAGATTAGTCTATAAATACAAATTGTCAGGCCCATTTACAATTCGAACTGACGTCATTCACATATGTTTACTATCTCCATTAGTGTTTCTTGGGGTTAGATACTGGTTCGTGTGAGGAACTGAGGTCCAACAGGGATGTCTACTATCTCCAACAATCTTCCATGGACTATGTGATGGGACAAACAACAGATGGCAGGAAAACATGAGCAGAATTGGCATTTGATAAGACATCGAATACCTTGATTTTAGAGCTGATACGTGTACGTTGTCACATAACCCGTAAGGCATGTAATGAAAAATAGACATTTGAATCTGTGAAGACATGTTATGATATACCGACTTTTGAAGGTGTCAAGACATAATTGCGGATCTTACTTGCTTACATGTCCATCTAATAATAGCTGTCCATCGTTGTCGATGAGGACCGCCGACATCATCCTTATCACAGATTTCCCTGTCGGGTGTGGGTGCGCGTGTGGCTGAACAGGCCGATGCGGGCACGAAAACATCTCCTACATATCGGGCACACGAGGTTTGTAGAAGGTGATGGTGTTCCCCCTGTTCGTGATTTCCGGGTCTCGCGTCTGCTCTGGGCTTTTACAACACGGTCGTCTTCGCCGGTAGCTACACCCGATTTGACTGCGCTTCTCCAGTCAGATCTGTTTTGCGCAAGACATTCCCAGGTGTCGATGTCTATCTGGCAATTTTTAAGTGAGTCCTTCAGACCGTCTTTAAAACGTTTCTTTGGGCGCGCTCTCTCGCGCCATCCCTCTCTCAGTTTGCCGTAGAGAAACTTCTTTGGGAGCCGCTCGTCTGACATACGGACGAGGTGTCCGGCCCATCCTAGTCGTGCTTTTTCTAGCAGTGCATGAATGCTGGGCATGTTAGCCCTCGAGAGAACCCCGATGAAAGTGACACGATCTTTCAATCGGATGTGGAATATTCGCCTCAGGCAACTTGTGTGGAAGTGGTTTAACCTCATGTCCATCTACTTGTGCCATTGAGCACCGTGGGGAACTTAGATTGTATTTTTTTAGAAAAGTGTGTTTTGAAAGCCTGTATTGCCGTAGGTATTATAGTCTATCCATTAGCTACGTTGATTTAATCTTGCCTTGTGACTAAATATGCTCGTATAGCAATTTTTAAAATCAATGTAAATAAAACAAAAAGAAATGAGAATAGATGTACCATGAAAATATATTTTTAGATAAGGGAAGAAGTAAAAGTTTGTCATATCTGAAAAGTAACATTGATAAAGATGGAAGAACAAAACCATGACGAATTCTATAATTAACAAATCCAGAACTGGTTTCGTCATCGTCGTTCTCTATTTCCTAAGTTTTTGTAAGCTCATCTTTACGTTGTGTGTGTTACTTTGTACATATGTATTACGTTATGAGCGTGTCCACCCTAAGTCCGTCCGGGGATGTAAGGAGAACAGCTATTCCCAGCTCCTACGAAAAAATAATCAGGAATGAAGATCTTAGTACGAATAGCTTTGAACACAACAAGAGATTACAATGAACATAACAAGCGATTAAGAACAGAACAAAAGATCAATATGAACGTAACAGATGATTAAGAACCGAACAACAGATTAATATGAACATAACAGATGATTAAGAACAGAACAGATTAATATGAACAATAGATGATTAAAGACACTCCAACAGATTAATATGAACAAAACAGAGGATTAAGAACAGAACAACAGATTAATATGAACAGTAGATGATTAAGAACAGAACAACAGATTAATATGAAGATAAGAGCTTAATAAGAATAAAGAAAGTTGTGCATGGGACTGGTGATCTCATCAGTATCAAACTAATTGTTACAGAAACCACCACAGCGAAAGCATGCAAAGTGTTTTGCCACAGGCTTCCTGGGTGAAGCCAACTATAGGCCTGGTTCTAAACTCCAACTGGAGAGAGAAAGGGACAAGAAAAGGAAACATTATAGAAATAGGTGGTTAGTTTGTAAGGCAGTCTCAGCCAGCACGTTCTCTGCTTCATGTATGTAAGTCTCCAGCTCTCTTCTATTTATGTGATTTGATTTCCTCTACTTGTCGTGCATTTTGGTGATTCCAGAACAACCCTGTCATGTAATGATGTCAAATGTTTTCCTTACTGTGTGTCCTATCCAACGTCATCACAATCTCCTCGCGTCACATCCCGTTACGAGATCTGGTTTTCTCCAACTGCTCCATATCAGTGATCTAACCATGCCATCTCAATCTCTCTATTCAGCGCAGGCACTCATATTTGAAAGCATGTACCTTGTTTGCTGATGCCCATGTTTACAATAGAATAAACTGTACATTGAATGTAAATGTTTTGTGTGTGCTGGAGTTAATTCCTATTGATTTCAATTATGTCTCCCATGAAATTAAAGCTATTGTTGTTTTCTTATTTTGGCTTGGCTTGGCTTCGTTGGTTCTCAATCTCCCGCTACCAAACCCTGAAAGGGCTTAAGTAGCAGAATGTAGTCCAAAAAACGGAACGCGTTGTGTCATAGTTTACAGCTTGACTGCGATATTTGCACCTTTCGGTCCAACACATCCGACTTCAGTAAGCATTTTTTGAGTACCGTGTTAGCATTCCCTCTTCGATCCCTTCTCATTAGCCAGTCTACTCTGCTGCAGCCTGTTATCCAGGTTCACCGCGTGGAGGTGTAGAAGGGTCTTGGCAGCTCTGGTTCACTGGCCCTGATGTGCTGCTCAGCATGTTGATCCCGTATTCTTATGTTGATATTGTTATCTGTATATCATCAGCGAACACAGATTTGGTGGTCTAGAGGTTGTGAGCTTGTCTTGCAGTCTGAACGTACCAAGTGCGAATCACCACGCGCTCAGTTTGACAGACTAGACATGATGTGGGTTTTCTTTCAGGGTAAAAGCTCTTCTTGCAGTTGACCCAGTTGTAAATTGTATCTGACAATATCATGAGCAAACGTTAGAGCCACAGCTAGAGCTTCACAGTTCGTGCTCAGTCGTGGACACATTAAGCAATGAATGGGGTGTGGCACAAATGAAGGCGTTCAAGTGTAATGAAGTCGGTTCTATGAACACTTTTCTATGTTCCGTAACAAACTCATTTTCATATGCATCATTTGATCATGCGTAGTGGTCCACGCCAGAGTCAGGTGTAACATGCTGACAACTCTCATAACAAACTCATTTTCACATGCATCCTTTGATCATGCGTAGTGGTTCACGCCAGAGGCAGGTGTAACATGCTGGCAAAACTGCTGTAGATCTTCTGCAACCTCTTTCAATAAAAAGAACCGTCGAGTACGAGTGACCTACAACCACAATTTCGTCGTTGACACAAAATGACATACTTGTCTTTTTTTTCAGATATGCTTGCAATGCTTTTCCGCGTGTATCTCTTTGCTGCAGCGGTGCTAACAACAGCTGCTGACATATCCACTGATGTACCGAACCAATGTCCACAACCATTCTTATTGAGCCCCGACCCTCCAGCTTATTTCTACGGACACCCTAAGGATTGCAGATACTTCTTTACCTGCGCCCACGGCCGCCCAACCATGTTGACGTGTGGGCCAGCTAGCGTGTGGAATAATGATATTCATACCTGTGTTGGCCTCATGTCACACTACGACACATGCTCTTTCACTCGTATGTAGTCTTATTATTTTTATTTTCTGTCTCCCCTTTCTTATTTGTCATTGCCCTTATCATCTTGCTTTGCATATGCTATCAATCAACCCTCTCTAAACAAACCTGTCCTCTGCTATTTTCTCCAGTTTTGTTCAGCTTTTTAAAGGTGTTGTGTCTACCTCTATGTCTCTTGTCCGTGTGTCGACCTCTAGGTCTCCTCTTCGTGTGTCTACCTCTAGGTCTCTTCTCCGTGAGTCTACTACTGTCTCCTCTTCGTGTGTCTACCTCTAGGTCTCTTCTCCGTGAGTCTATCACTAGGTCTCTTCTCCGTGAGTCTACAGCTGCCTCTTCTCCGTGTGTCTACCTCTAGGTCTCTTCTCCGTGTGTCTACCTCTAGGTCTCTTCTCCGTGTGTCTATCACTAAGTCTCTTTTCCGTGAGTCTACTACTAGGTCTCTTCTCCGTGAGTCTACTACTAAGATTCTTCTCCGTGAGTCTACTACAAGGTCTCTTCTCCGTGTGTCATTTGTTTATCCATTCCTCTTTTTTGTCATGATTGGTCTCTCTTCAAAACTGTCTTGTAATACTGGCTTGAGACTTTCACAATGTGTGACCTATCTAACGTCTTTTCTTCCTACGGGTTCTTGCTCCACTTGACTTTGTCCTGGTTTGTGGTACTAGCTTTCCTTCCTAAACTTGTCGAATCACTGCATACGTAATTTACATACTTATCGTCATTACCATTACACTATAATAACTTAATTTAGAAGATGCAAATTGGAAATTAAGAAAAAGATAGAGATTTCTAAATCAATTTTCATCAACATCAAAACAAATAACTCACAAATTAAAAATAAAAATGATCAGGTCTAGCCCGTTGTAGGTGGGGGTTAAGTTCAGCTCAGATCATCCCGTGATCTCTTGAAATCGCTGGAGCACCCCTGCTGACATCTCCACAATCCTGCACCACGCAACCCTGTCTGCGCTTGCTTTTTGTGCCTAATGGTGTCCAACGTTAGTCCATTTATAGATGTTGGCTTTTCATCGTTTTCTCGGACATTCCCATATTTGCTTGTTCTGTATTGTGCCATATAGTGTGGTATTTGCAGGGTCCTTGGACCTCGACACTGTACCAAGTCAGCCATCGTCGTGTGATCGTTGTGAGGAGGTCATCGGAAAGTTCAATTGCATTCTCTAGAATGCTAGAGGGAGGATGGCATCAAAAGATGAACTGGGAAAAGCGTGGCAGATTATACAGTCAAGACATGAAACAGAGGACGATGGAGAACCATTGCAGCCGACCTTGGATGTAGAGATGGTGCTTGAAATGAAATGAAATGAACTACTATATGTGCATATTAATGACAAGTTCAATAGCAGATACTGCCAAATGTGAGGAAGTATTAGAACATACATTTTAATTTTGAGCAAACTTAGAAATTATTGTCAAGTTTCAGGGAACCCTAGAATCTTGGAATCGTGGAGTTCTGGAACATTTGATTCGTTGTTTCAATAGGACAGATCAGTGCTTGACGATACGTAGTCAGAAGATATCCTTCAGTCCTGCAAACCCATTTGGTCCGTTTGTTAGAATGTGCTGTCCTGTGTTTTCCTTGATTTGCATTTTCCTTTCCACTCACATGTACCTGGTAGTAGTAAGTTTTGTATGTGGTTTCCTTCCTGTGGACTATTAGGCCCGGAGAAGGCTTGACTTTGTGTGTTCTAATTTCTCCATTTCTCAATGGAGGATATGGTTCTTCTGTTTCACACGAATGTAAAGTTGGTCTCTCAATATAACTCTGAGACATGACGTGCTAAGAGTGACACATTCAGAATTCAGACCTTCATCAAAAGTGTCTTAGCCTCATAGTTCCTATTAGATACCCAGCGATAATGAAAACATGGATCGGTGGGAAATAACGCGGCAACAACAAACAGGAGATATGTGGAAGAGGAAGCTTAGATGGATAAAATACGCTCTCAGTAAACGCCGAACAGTATAATCTGACATGCGCTAAAGTGGAACTCATTTGGAAAAGAGACAGTTGTGAAAGGCTAGAAATACCCGGTGAAGAACGATCGAACAGGAAGCCATTTCTGTGAAAGTCACGTGAGCGGAACTCAAGAAGTCCGCACGGAATAGGAACCGATGAAGAGTATTTGGTGTGACCCCCAAGGGAAACAAGACGAATACATGATGATGATGGATATGTGTTCAGCCTCCATACTCTTTACTGTTGACAATTAATTTAAACATGAACAAAGGACTTGCATTCAGCCTTTGGCTGTGACAATATCTCATAGGCTGGCATCGTGTTAGATCTAGCAACTTGGTCTATGGTTACTGTGTATTCTATGGTTCCTGTGAATTCTATGGTTCCTGTGTATTCTATGGTTACTGTGTATTATATGGTTACTGTGTATGTTCGGATTCTTGGTTTCCACCGCTTGTCTTTGTTTCTTTCCAAATGGGCACATGTCTATATAACCGATTTTGTATTCGCTGGACAGACTGCCCCTAGCCTAAATGTCGTAATTTGATCGCTTCTCGGCACAAGGTAAAATCAATGAATCAGTATAAACCTTTTCAGCTACATGTTGGGCATTTCTTCACAATATCATGCCAAGTTATCAAACGTTGGAACTGTCCATATCTATTGAAGATTGTGAGGTTTAACTTTTATAGGGAATAGATTAGTCAGACTAATGCTCAATCCGTCATAGCTGCCTCAGACGGCGTGCCTGGTAGATTATTTATTACGTGCTCTTTATTCCCATCTTGGACCATGGTACCTCAGGCAATGGAGGTTGGATGTGCTCTATATTATTTGTCTTTGACATTTCAAATTATTATGCTTTTACTGTTTCACATGAAGCTAGCTCTATTTTATTGTTTCACAACAGTCTCTATTTTATTGCTTCGCACAAGTCTCTATTTTATTGCTTCGCACAAGTCTCTATTTTATTGTTGCAAATGAGTCTCTCTTTTATGATTTATCACAAGTCTTTATTTTAATGTTTCACATTAGCCTCTATTTTATTGCTTGACATGAAACTAAATTTTATTGTTTCTCAATAAGCTATATGTTATTGTTTCTCATTAAGCTATATGTTATTGTTTCACATCAGCCTCTATTTTATTGTTTCTCATTAAGCTATATGTAATTGTTTCTCATGAGTCTCTATTTTATTGTTTCTCACGAATCTCTATTTTATTGTTTCTCACGTGTCTCTATTTTATTGTTTCTCACGAGTCTATATTTCATTGTTTCGCACGAGTCTCTATTTTATTGTTTCTCACGAGTCTCTATTTTATTATTTCTCACGAGTCTCTATTTTATTGCTTCACATGAGTCTCTATTTTTAATATTTTCTAACAGAATGTGTACTTTCTTCTACTATACAGAAGGAAACGTTCCTCACATCAGCCACCCTCAGTGTTCGACGGGCGACGATCTGGTCCCTCACCCATCAGCATGCCAGAGGTATTTCAACTGCTCTGATACTAGTCCTCGTGCCAATCGCAACATGAACCGGTATGAGAGCGAATGCCCGTACCCTCAGCTGTTTGATAGTCGTGAAATGAAGTGCAGGAACTACGGTGACGCTTACTGTGGGCCTGGAAGGATCGCTGCAAAAGATCCTTGTAAGTATAAACTGAGATTGAGAGAGCGTTATAATCAGCTGTATTTAAATTGTTCACTTTGTTCTTGTGGACCCAGCAGAATGCTGGTTCTTGTCATTTGACTTAATGACATGAAATAACAAGCGCAAGTGTTTATCAGTTGTTGTTTAGTTCTAGACAACTTGATGGCCGCATACATGAGAACAGCCTACAACATAAGAATCGATATCGAGGTAGTGACTTCGGCTGTGACGTGGCGATCTGAGACCTCTTTATTAAGTCCCGTAGCTTTGACGTGGCGATCTGAGATCTCTCTATTACGTGATGTAGCTTTTACTTGGCGATCTGAGACCCCTCTAATATGCGATTTAGCTTTGACGTGGCGATATGAGACCTCTCTAATAAGTGCTGTAGCTTTGACGTGGTGATATCTTCTTTTTCTTCTTCTTCTGCGTTCGTTCTCAATCTCCCGCTACCAAACCCTGAAAGGGCTTAAGTAGCAGAATGTAGTCCAGAGAACGGAATGCGTTGTGTCGTAGTTTACAGCTTGACTGCGATATTTGCACCTTTCGGTCCAACACATCCGACTTCAGCAATCATTTTTTGAGTGCCGGGTTCGCATTCCATTTTCAATCCCTTATCCTTAGCCAGTCTGCCGTGCTGCAGCCTGCTATCCAGGATCACCACGTGGAAGTGTAGAAGGGTCTTGGCAGCTCTGGTTAGCTGGCCCTGATGCTAGCAGTCAGCTATGGGTCGCTGACCACTGCAGCTCATGCGCTGCTCAGCGTCTTGATCCCTGACGTGGTGATATGAGACCTCTCTAATAAGTGCTGTAGCTTTGACGTGGTGATATGAGACTTCTCTAATATGTGCCGTAGCTTTGACGTGGCGATCTGCGACACATCCAATATGTGCCGACTCTGACTCTCAATCCTTGTATCAGATGCAACAGTAGGGCTGGCTATGGCATTTTTAAATAGCGGATATAGAGTCCTCGAACCTTAGGAATTGTGCGTGACTCTGCTACCTTGGCCATGGCGGGGTTTGCAAAAACAAAAAAGAACTGACAGATATCCTGACCACAGGAGCACTTCTAGTCGAAAAGTTGGTAATGGGTTGACGTGACATTTTTTAACTGATCAACGACCGTCTCTCGCACGAAGACAGCTCAACGACCGTTTCTCGCATAAAGACAGATCAACGACCGTTTCTCGTATGAAAACAGATCAACGACCGTTTCTCGCATGAAAACAGATCAACGACCGTCTCTCGCACGAAGACAGATCAACGACCGTCTGTCGCACGAAGACAGACCAACGACCGTTTTTCGCATAAATACACTGCAGTTTATGACCCAACAATGCACATCTCCAAAGTTTTGAAATGATACATATGTCCAGCAAAGTCATATGTTATCCAAACAAACAATTACAAATCAAAACAATCAAGTGATAATGTATATTCGTCTTTACTGTACGCCGTGTAACGCGGACAATCAAGAAGCAGTTTTAGAAGAGAATTGATGTAGTTAACATGCAGACATATTATAGAACTGTGCGTATCTTATGGGAAGACATGGGAATAAATAAGGACGCAGTGGAGACATTATGGAATAAAATAATTGATGAACAAAATCATAAACAGTTGGGATATTTTGATCACATAAAAAGGTATAACACTTTGCTGAAAACAATACTGAAAGGAGTTAATAATTATATTCAAGAGATACACATGCTTCAGGTAGGAGCATATCATCAAAAGGGCAAACAGGGGCAGATTGTACCACCAAGGCAGAGACAGAGGGTGTAGGAGATCCGCTCAAGGCAGAGACAGAGGGTGTAGGAGATCCGCTCAAGGCAGAGACAGAGGGTGTAGGAGATCCGCTCAAGGCAGAGACAGAGGGTGTAGGAGATCCGCTCAAGGCAGAGACAGAGGGTGTAGGAGATCCGCTCAAGGCAGAGACAGAGGGTGTAGGAGATCCGCTCAAGGCAGAGACAGAGGGTGTAGGAGATCCGCTCAAGGCAGAGACAGAGGGTGTAGGAGATCCGCTCAAGGCAGAGACAGAGGGTGTAGGAGATCCGCTGCAACCGGACTTCGATGTGGATATGGCACTTGAACTGAAAACACAACAGATGTTCACCCACCACTTCCCGAATAGTCATTTTTTTTTCTCACTGCTGAAGCTCAACCGAAAAGACCCCCAATTCCTATTTAACATAATCGTTAGACGCTCTTTGCCTTGCACACCCCGACCCCTTTTTTCTCTCTTACTGGACTGTGCTTTCCATTTGGTGCATGTCTGGATAAATTGTTCAATTTCTTCTTGCGAGTGTGAGAAATCCACTTCTAGCTTGTCTCCTTAACGTACAGACGCCCTAGTTGCTACGTTGGCCATATATCTCTGTCATTCAATCTGACCATCTAACGAGGCATTAATGACATCATATCGTATTCCATTGAGCTTTAGAGTGACAGAGAAGTACGAACAGCTGCTCCTGATGCCAATGGTTCGATCCATGTATCGAGACGCTTAAAGTCTACTTGGTTGTAAATGGGTATACGATGTTTTGTTACCGAGTGCATGGGAACGAGAACCGGAAGTGATCACTACACAGGACAGACACAAAGAGAAACCTAACGTCAGTACTAGGTTCAGCATTCCGTACAGGATCCGACCTCACTTCCTCGTCGTTCTCCCAACAAGACAAACCAAGAACAGAACAACACAGGAACAGAAACAAAGCTCGCACACAAGCAAAGACATGACACCGGAAAAGCAGTGGAACTCTCGCACACAAACATACACAATGATATATGACAAGGGAAGAATCTGAGAGCTCTCTCTCACTCACTCACTCCTCACACACGCGCACACACACACACACACACACAAGAACTATGACATGAACAGAAACTGAGCACTCATGTACACAAACACAAACATGACATGAACAAAAACTGAGCACTCATGTACACAGAAACAAACATGACATGAACAGAAACTGAGCACTCATGTACACAAAACGAAACATGACATGAACAAAAACTGAGCACTCGTGTACACAGAAACAAACATGACATGAACACAAAATTGAGCACTGATGTACACAAAAACAAACATGACATGAACAGAAACGGGAAACACGCGCGTTCACACACATGCCCACACACACACACACAAACACACACACGCACGCCCACACCCACAAACACAAACACGCACATACACCAACAATAAACACACGTACGCACACATCCACCAACTCATTCACGCACACACACCAACAAACAACACAAACACAAATACACCCACAAACACACATACGCACAAACACACCCACAAAACACACACACACATATGCGCACATTTACAAATACATACACGCACACAAACACACATGCGCAAAATCCAGAAACACATACACGCACTTATATCCCCACAAAGTACACACACTCGGACACACACACCTTTGTCGATCACTATGCCAGAGCAAACCACATCGAGGTCCCTGCAGATAAGCATACAGACATTAGCGAAGAGCTAAAGGGGCACGAAAACATAAATACGGCTCCTGAAGAGCACATGATGGCCAAACTAACAATGCGCGAAATGGAAGAGGCTATGAGAACACTAAAGAGAAGGAAATCTCCCGGAAAAGACGGGATAACAAACGAAATGCTGATGGGGCTGAGCCAAACAGCGAAGAAAAAACTACTATCAGTCCTGAACCAAAGCTGGAAAAGGGGTATTGTACCCCAGGCATGGAAAGATGCAATACTGGTACCAGTACCAAAAACAGGAAAGGACAAAACAGATCCGAATGGATACAGGCCCATAAGCCTACTGAGCTGTGTCGGCAAGCTGATGGAACGGATGATAAACACCAGACTGATGTGGCATCTGGAAGAAAAACGAATACTAATTCCACAGCAAGCCGGCTTTAGACAGCACAGATCCACTGAGGACCAGGTCAACCTCATAGCCCAGGAGATAGAAGATGCCTACCAGGCACAGAAACACACAGTAGCTGTTTGGGTGGATCTGGAAAAGGCATTTGACAAAGTCTGGAAGGATGGACTTAGAGTCAAGCTAAGAAGAAGTGATGTTTGTGGGAAGATGTACAAGTGGATCAACCACTACCTCAAACAAAGAACGGCCAGAGTCCAAGTACAAGGGCACATGAGCAAAAAGGTGACACTCGAGCAGGGAGTACCCCAAGGGGGAGTACTGTCACCCACACTCTTCCTGGTATATATAAACGATATTACAGAGAATATACCAAGAAGAGTCCATAGCTCAATGTTTGCAGACGATCTGGCTATGTGGACCTCTGAAAAGAATCTCACCATAGCAAGAAATCGGATGCAAACGGCCCTAACATCGCTGGAAGAGTGGGCGAACTCATGGCTGGTCAAAATAAACGAGGAGAAAACCACGTGCACAATATTCTCGCTCTCATTAAAACCCCAAAGTACCAAATTAAGCCTAAATGGCAAAATCCTGCAGCCAAACGACAACCCAACCTATCTGGGAGTCACATTTGATCGGCACATGACATGGAAAAGTCAGATTGAGAGAAACCGAATGAAAGCCAGAGAAAGAATGGCGATCATGAGGAAACTTGCTGGCACAAGCTGGGGAGCAGACGAAGGCATACTAAAGAAACTGTACACTGGAAGAGTGAGACCAGTTCTCGAGTATGGCATCGCGGCATGGACAACAGCAGCGAAGGCGAACTTCGATAAAGTTAACAAACTTCAAAACCAAGCCATGAGAATCATAACAGGTGGCATGAAGTCAACGCCAATTGTAGAACTTGAAAAGATTACAAAACTGCAATCCATGACCGACAGAAGAGACTGCAGAGCCCAGCTGCAGTCAGAGAAACTCCGAAGACTGACGGACCATCCAATGTACCAGAGGCTAAACAATTTGGGAACTGGGAAACTAAAGCGGAGAAACTTTGCAGAAATAGCCAAAGCAAAGATGCACGAAGATCCCATAAACGCACTAACAACACCAAAACCCATCACTACTGTACGAAAACCTACTTGGAGGCAGGATATATTTCCAGAGGTGGTAGAAAATATACCAGGTATTGCAAACAAAAACTGCCAGACCGAAAAAGAAAGGAGAGACACTACCCTAAGCTTCATAACGAAAAGCTACCCAAGCATGGACTGGACCCATGCATACACCGACGGTTCTGTAACAAACACTACACAGAACGGAGGGGCAGGAGCATTCCTGAACCTACCAAATGGCAGAAAAATAACACTGTCATTCGCTACTGGTAAGTACACAAGCAATTTCAGAGCGGAGGCAGAGGCACTGAAGGCGGCAGTGGAAGAAATGGCAACACACAGTGAAAATGAGAGCCACATAGTCTTGCTGACAGATGCTCTCGCCGTAGTCACAGCGCTAAAAAGCCAGAAAAACACTGAGCTTAATGACTTAAGAGCAGCACTCTGCAAACTGTGCCAGCTGTCCGCACCAAAAAGGGTAGTGGTACAGTGGGATCCGTCACACTGCAACATCCAAGGCAACGAGGAGGCAGACAGACTGGCAAAAGAAGGTGCAAGGCTACCACAAACAGATACCAGTATGACGTACGAAGAGTCAAAACGGCTTATCAAAGCCAGGTACATTACCAAATGGGAAACCGAACATACTGGTTACACCAAAAACGATGCCTATTACCAGTTGAACCGAAGAGAGCAGGTCGTTGTCTTCAGACTTCGCACTGGCCACAATAGACTGAGGTACCACCTATTCAACAAATTGAAGATAGGGTGTACCGACGAATGCCCGTGCGGTACTGGTAAAATGACCACTGAACATCTGCTGCAGAACTGCCCGACATACGGGGATCAGAGAGAGCAGATGTGGCCATTGCCAGTGGAACTGCAAGACAAGCTCTATGGTAGTGGCGAGAGTCTCAGGATGACCGCCGCTTTTTTCGAAAAAATAATGGTTACTGTCTGACTGTGTACGCAGAAGAAGAAGAAGAAGAAGAAGGACACACACACTCACAACACACACGTACAAATACACACACACGCCCACAAACACACACACATACCCACACATATCCACACACACCGACACCTACACCCCCCACACACACATACTTACACCCACAAACACAGGCACACACGCACTCCCATACCTACACAGAATTACACACACCCTAACACACCCACAAAGACCCACACACAACACACCCACACACTTATGTTAACCTTCATCCTTACCGGGACTTGTACTATGAATATCTAGTACTTGTTTTACTGGTGTGTTGTTCCTTGTTCATCATTTCTAGGTGAGTATACTATGAACCTTTGCGGGAGTGCACACTGTGAGCCATGTGGTAGCAGACTGCCATCTTGTGTCGGACGTTCAGACGGCAAATATGTACGTATTATACAAATTAACCTATGCGCTCCATTGCAGCTATCATGATAACGTGATGTATTTGTAACGATCAAACAACGTCGTTTGCTATTTTATTATGTTGTTACTTAGATGTTTGCCTCACTAGTTTCTTCTGGCGGAGGCGCGCCATTTTCCACCCCAGACCGTAGTCCATTGGGCGATATCAGGACGCATACACCAGTGCTTGGATGAATGTATGCGTCTGTATGTACCTATGCTAGGTTTGTGCGCCCTCAGAAGCTAGCCCAGCCAAAGTGCAATGGAAGGTCCTCACCATGAGGGCGCGTGTGAAAGTTGTGCTAGAGTGTGACTGTAGGACAGAGTCAAATGAAACAGAGTGAGGTGAGAAGAATGGGAATAGTGGCCCCCTGGGTGAGCCCCATCATTGACTTGCAGAAAGTCTCCGTCGTTTGCTATATATATCGCTCAAGATTTATGACCACTAATTTGGTAACTTTCACGGGATTCTGGTATCTGATGTTTTTCTTATCTCTGTTTTCTTGTTTGAAGGGAATTGTTACAGTCTAAGATCTGTCTTGGCGTGTCAGCCAAAAGTGGCATACTGATTATTTTGGGACTTTTTATTTTTAAACTGCTAGACACCACCTGCATTTGTTTTCCTTAAACTCCCTTAACCAAGTGGAAGCCGCTTTCGCCTATTGTTGTATTCTTAATTCCCAGGGAGAGTACTCCACAAGGCTTGTGTTATTTACTTTAGTTCTATAAAGATAGAACTCTGCGATAACATTCGCGAGATCAAGTGAGAAGGGATCGAAGGGGAAGACTAACCCGGTAACCAAATATATATCGGACATAAAGTTGCAAATATTGCAATCAAGCTGTACGCTACGACACAAGACATTTCGTTCTCCGGACTACATCCAGATGCTTACAAAGCCCTTTTCATTGTTTGGTTGTTGAAGTTTGAGAACGATCTACGAAGAAAAATTAAAGGAAGAAATTAGAAAGCAAAGTCAAGAGAGAAAGTGAAGTAAACGAGAAAACGAGGTCAAGTAAGAAATAGCAGCCAAGTGAGAAAGTGAGGTCAAGTGAGAAATATAAACCAAGTGAGGTCAAATGAGAAATAGATGCCAAGTGAGAAAGTAAGGTCAAGCGAGAAATAGAAGTCTTCAGAAATAGAAGCCAAGTGAGAAATAGAAGCCATATGATAAAGCGAGATCAAGTGAGAAATAGCGACCAAGCGAGAAAGTGAGGACAAGTTAGAAATAGAAGCCAAGTGAGAAAGCGAGGTCAAGTGAGAAATGGAAGCCAAGTGAGAAATGATGTCAAGTGAGAAATAAAAGTCAATTGATAAAGTCTGGTCAAGTGAAACAATTAAGTTATGTGAGAGAACGAAGACACGTGAGAAAGAGCAAAATAGCATGATAGCTAACGCTAATGTTACTGTCACATGCAACATATTGATCAATACCCCACCTAACGTCCGGGTCATTCTCCTGGAACCAGGCTGTTTTACAGCAGTTTGGACAGCCAAGTGGGAATATACATTGTGCTCTATATCATTGACCATTTCCGTCTTGTCAGACGATAGTAAATTGTGCTTTGATAAAAAAAAGGATATAACTAAAGTCCATGACCATAACGAATGTGACTTGAAGACCAATCCGGGCAGAGAAGCGTCTTCCACAGTGTGTGCAAGGAAAGACTGGACGGTTTTGTGGCATTGCATGGTGTGGCGTCTCTTCTCAAACGCTGAGTCCTTAGCCTATCTGTAATGAGATTGTCTGTATTCCATGCTTAACTATGCCCCTCCATGCAACACAATCCATGGCGTCCCATGTTTTCAAATTGATTCCCGCATCATTTATATCGCCATTGCATACAGCCTTGCACCGAAGAAGTGGCCGGAGTCGAGATATTGTTCCCAACTGTAATCTTCCAAAGGAAAAATCCTCTGGTATTATGCCATCATCCATCCTCCGAGTGTGTCCCATCCATCGGAGCCTTCGAAGACTACACATGGAGAAAGATTGTGCAGTGTTTGTTTTCACATGTACTCTCTATAGTGGGCCTACTGATATAGAGCATCTGTTGCGGCTCTATGCTCCAATGAGAACCAGTCAGATATATGACGATGATAACCATGATTATTGTAAACGAAGGATGTTTGAAAATCAATAAGTTATTACTAATTTGGGATGGAGAAATTAAGCCTTAAAAATGCTAACATTAATATATTGTTGAGCATATTCATACGTTCAGCACAAACATAATCGCAGCTTCGAGGGGACATATTGACAACAGATGAAAGAAAAATATTGCTCGTTACCAGTAGTTTTGTTTACCTTCGTTTTATTATCTGTCGTTTGGTTATCACCGACTGTGTTATTTGTCGTTTGGTTATCACTGACTTTGTTAACTGTCGTTTGGTTATCAGTTACTTTGTTATCTGCTGCACTTTTAAGGCACCAATTAGTGAAGAACATCGAGATATAGCTGTATATTTTCCAACTGTCGCCGTTTGTTTCAGGACCACCCAAGCAAGCCTGGATCACCCTATCAAATGGTCTGTTTTTCTGAGAGACTTGTCAGCATTCAAAACTGCAGAAACACAGCTACTTCGCTGAACGATCAAACGTCAGAAACCAAGAAGGATTGTTACTCAATGTGGGAGATGTCAGGTTAAAAGATGGCCTCTTGTCTGTCCATCCATCAGAACAGCCTTCTGACATTAAAAAGGGGAAAAGTTGTAAATGTATCTAGACGCCCATGAAATATACAACGTTGGTTATTGTATTATTATTTATTATAATAAATAAGCGAGGATGTATGTCTGTGTCTGAAAGTTGTTGCAGAGAACACTACTGCGAAAGTATATGAAGTGAATCATACTAGCCAAGGATCTCACCTCACGCTCTCATAATTCTCATGTGCCACAACATTGGAACAATACAGATGATAATTTAATACTGTCATCATCCTGGTTGTAAACCTTGGAAGGAGCCTCGCATTGGACTCTAGCCAGGGGGACCAAGGTCACCTTCTTATCTAGGCCTCGGGACAAAATAAGACCCATTTTAACCAACCATCAAAGAAATATTGTCGTGAGTAAGGTCCTAGCTTCATCAAATTTAATTTCATCACCAAGTGGGTCAGTCCAGAGACTGGCGGTGAAGTTGTCTGATCATATCACGCCACTGCCCTCTGTTAATCGCGTTTATCCACATGCAAGTTGGTACAGTGACCTCATTCTTTTCTCCCCAGTAAATTACCGCAGAATCCGCTCAGGTAGACCCCGGACCTACTTATGAAAAATAAACGTGAACTGCAGTGGCCATTCTCTGAACCATGAACATTATTTCAAAGGCTGCTCCGGGTGGAAAAGTTGAAAAAGACTGGATTATACAGTGTTCTGTACTAATCAAATGCAAAACAAAATAGAAATGCTTGATCCTACACATATATTTGGGACTGATTATATACAGAGAACAATTCAAAGTATGGGATTAAATTCAATTAGCGACAATAGAATCGTGTTGGGAGGGACAGTCCTACATGATGTAGAATCATTCATATATCTTGGTAGTAATATAGACAAAGTAGGAGGTACAGGTAAAAATGTCAAAAATGTAAAATTAGAAACGAGAAGAGATTTCTTTCCATTAAAGAATATATCGAAACTTAACTAATTTAATCCTACACATAAATACAATTCTTAGACTCCAATGTAAAGGCCGTCCGTGCTACTGTATGGGTCTGAAAATTGAGAACATCAAAAACAAAACAGAAAAGCTATATGCTTTCAGAAATGGGTGTGTGTGCAGAATTGATTGAAATGTTATGATAAGATCACTAATGGGAAACTGTTGAAATTGAACCAGACATGTAGCAGTAAAACATGGATGATAAGGCACACATTAAAGACATCCGCGTGTTACCAAACAGGCGCTTTTATGGAATCCATAGGACATGAGAGGTAGTGGCAGACTAAAACATGCATGAATTCGAGAGCTCGAGACAAACATAATTGGATCAGCGAAGAAATGTACTAAGCTGGAGTAGATTACTCAGGTCAGGAAGACCTGACCTGCATTGAATGAAATAAAATGTTCCATGATGAGTTGAAAGGATTTCACTGATTGATTAATTGATTGATTAATTGACTGATTGATTACGCGAACACAATAAGACAGCATTATAGAATTGGAAGAGTATCGCTTTCGAATGTGATTATAATTATTGTAATACTGGTTGAACAAACATGAAATAATGGTGATTTTTGAAACTGTTATCAGAGTTGATGTTTCATGTTATTTTTCTTGTTACATATAAATTATTTGTTATGTGTGTTGTTGTGATTCTGTGTTACAGCAGGCTTACTCATAATGAGGTTCTGTGGAACCGTGCGAATCGGCGATATTTTCACGGATTTCGCGAGATGTCGCACGGTTCGTTATGTATTTCGACAAAACGCTTTTGGGCTACGCGAGATCTCGCGAGAAGTTCCGATGAGCTCCGCGAGGTGTCGATATGGACTGCGCGAATGGTCACTAATTCCAGCGAGATTTTCTTTGAGGATCTGCAAGAGCAGTTTACTTGCCCGCTGGATAGTGTTTTGACACATTAATAAAAGCGTCGCTGTTTTTGTGGTATTCATAGAGGACAAAAACAGAGAAATAAATTAAAAAGCTTACATGGATGTTCACTGCTCCACAACCCAAGAACGTTAGAGGTGAAATTCTTGGATCGCTGCAAGACGAGCTACTGCGAAAGAATTTGTCAAGAATGTTTTCATTTTTTGAAGAACGAAAGTCAGATACAGTCGTATTTCTGACCATAAACGATGCCGACTAGCGATCCGCAGGAGTTGCTTTGATGACTCTGCGGGCAGCTTCCGGGAAACCAAAGTATTTGGGTTCCGGGGGAAGTATGGTTACAAAGCTGAAACTTAAAGAAATTGACGGAATGGCACCACCAGGAGTGGAGCCTGCGGCTTAATTTGATTCTACACGCCAACACTGAAATGATCGACAGGCCGAGAGCACTTTCGTTGGGTCTAATAAGGAACGTGTGTTGGAATTAGACCCTCATAAATCTGGGGCTAGTCTCTCGGTGGCTCGATTAACTCGCATCCACTGTTCGTTAAAGGAATTGACGGAAGAGCACCATAAGAAGTGGAGCCTGCGGCTTAATTTGACTCAACACTACAAAACTGTAAAATGACTGACAGACTGAGAGCACTTTCGTTGAGTCTAATAGGGAACGTGTGCTGGAATTAGACCACGGAAGACAGGTCAGTTTTACCCTCTTAATGAAAGAGCGTTTGCTACGGTAATACTGCTTAACCCTAGAGGAATCGCAGGTTTCAGACGCTTGGTTATTGACTGACAAAAAAGCCCTCCATTGATTCGTTAGGTCTAATAGTGAACGGGTGCTGGTATTAGACCCTCGGAAGCCAGGTCAGTTTTACCCTACTAATGACAGGGCGTTGTTAGGGTAATCCTGCTCAATTCGAGAGGAATCGCAGGTCGCAGACATTTGGTCCACATGCTAGGCTGATAAGCCAATGGTGCGAAGCCACCATGTGAGGGATTAAGGCCGAACGCCTGTAAGACTGAATCCCGCCCCAAATCTCAGCACCACAGCGATGGGAGGCTACGATATGGTTGGGACCTGGAGCTCGCGTCTCAGCCCGACCCGGTCGAGCCGCAGAAAGAGGTCTCTGCCGTCCGCCGATCAAAGCGGGCGGGCAGCTGCTCTATATTCACCCCATTCGGCGATGAGGTGTGAAACCACTAGTAGAAGACCTAGTTCTCGGTCGGGGTTTCGTAAGCAGTAGAGCAGCCACCTCACTGTAAACTGTTGAGACTCAGCCCTTGATCTTGAGATATGTCCACACACCAAGCGAACAGCATCTCCGTGCCATGACCAGACTTGTCCCCTGTTTAAATGCACTCCTGCCTCGCTCTTTATCTCTGTCTGCTATCAGTCATCCCAATGGACGCAGAAAAGATGCAGGCCAGCGGACATTGCACCTATCTTCCGGGATAGTACAAACTAGTACATAGTCCATCATATCATATCATATCATATCATTGCCACACCCTATAGACACGAGTGGGGAAGACTCGATAGTCCTGCAAGACAACTTCTCTAAGAGAGACAACTCTGACCAAAAACAACTGCTGCCTTGCAGATAGGCTGGGGAAAGCCAAAGGCTAAGGAGGGCATCCCTACAGAAACGCCTGTTGAAATCGGATGCACTGAGCCACAGGCGTAACAAAATAAAACAGTCCCACGTATATCGCTGTAACCAGCGTACGAAGAAGAAGTTACTTCCTTTCCAGGCAAGGAACAGCTTTAAATACTGGGGAACTTTAACGGGTGTACAGTCAGATTCCTGTCATATCCAATATGGCTGGACCATCAACGCACATTAATAAAAACGACAAAGTCTCCTATAGTTGTGCTCCTCAAATACACAAGATAAACACGTTCGTTGATGTCCAGCATTGTTGACAATGTCAACAAAACAGCATCATGGCGGCTTCCTATATCAGGGCACTGGCATCAGATCGACTTCATGCTTGCACGCAAGAAAAATCTCAATACAGTACGGGTTACGCATGCATTTCAAAGTATATCCAGGAGATAAACCAACATATATCGAGGAGACCACGAAAACCAAAGATAAATGGTTTCACAAAAGAGAAAAGAGAAGTGTTCAAAAATGAAATGAGCGCCGTTATAACAAAGAAGACGGAAATTAGTCCAAACAAAAAGAATGAAATATTCTTTAAAAAACCTTCTACATCACGGGAACCTAAGCCTCGATACAAAGAGGACATCTAGAAAAGATTGGTTCCAAGCAAATGTAACAACGTTGATCCCGTTACTTGAGAACAAATAGGCGCTACTTCTTTTCTTTTTTGCGTTCAGGATCTTTTGGTCATGTTATATATGCAGGCCAGTCGCCATGATGAAATCTGTAGTCTTCACCAGGTCAGAGCGGCTGCCCCACAGCTTTTGTCTCAGCTCTGCACCCTCTGGCCAGGTCTGACATTTCATTTCCCACTAAATTTCAAAAGTAAACCTTCACTCAATACTAAATAACATCTCCAACACACCAAAGCGTATGTGCAGCGGCAAACAAAAGGGTGCGCAACAAAATATTGGTCTAAACCTTTCTGCACAATACAAGAAACAGCAGACATGATCAAATCTAAGGACATGAGCGCAAATATCAAATTAGCTATAGGACGGAACATTGCAAGACATACCCTACCAAGATCACAAAAACCGGACGAGCTATCAATCGTTAAGGAAACACAAGTAGAGAGGTAGATGGAGTCCTATTCAAATCTATGCTCTCTAGAAAAACGGTGGCCTTAGGAAAAGGTACTTCCAGGCCGATGAATATTACCTTACATGACTAACCTCTCAAATAAACCCAAAAGTTGAGCTACCTTAGGTCCACTCTCTCTTCTACTCTCTCCTAAGGAGAAGAAACACGCATTATAATAAGTCCTGGCAGCCATCTCGTTTGGTAGGCTCTGCAATAGAGCAAAGAACAAATTGAAGATGACATTGCAAACCAAAATTCAAATTAATCAGGCCTGCCTGCTCAGCATTTTATTGTATGCGTCGGAAACACGGACAACCTATTCATGGCATGAGAGCAGAGCTAATACTGTCTCCAGAGATCCCGAGAATCATGAACATCTGGTGGCGGAAAGAAACAACAGCGTAGAGCTGATTAAAACCACAAACATGCCGTTCATTGTGGAAATAATGAAGCAGTAGAGGTTTAGGTTGGTTTGGACATGTCAGCAGAATAGATGACAATATCATCCTAAAACAGGTGCTATACAATGAACCTTGTGCTGGGGACAATGATCCCAAGGCAGGCCTATGCTGAGATATAAAGGCATGTGTGAGACCTCGATGAAAAGCTTTTTTTCCATTGGCGCTGAGATGGGAATTGACAGCTGTCAGCAGAGATATATGGAAGTCCAAATTATCAAAAGTGCTGAGAAGTTCGAGAAATCTCAAAGACAGTAATTTGGAAAAAAACAGCGGGAAAATGTTGTTATTATTTACATCTTTTATACATTTTGCTGGGAGAAGAATGCAAATAATTTCATTCGGTAAAAATTGCTTTAAATACAACAATCACATATATACAGGTAGTACTTTCATAAATGTGTTCATTCGTAGAATAAAAAGACGGAAATATTATCGTAAGACTGTTAATGTGAAACGTTTTTTAAGAACCAGAAACGCAAAAGTCGGAAATGAAGTGAAGAAAAGTCATTGATGCTGAATTATAATAGTAATAATTTTTGCCTGGGAATCTAGGGCCCGTTGCGTCGATCAACGACTGACCCTGTCTAACTGCTGAGGCTTGAAACCAAACCTCGCTCAATGCCAAGGGAGAGACTGCTATCTGTCGGAGCCATTCAGAATGGGGGCGGCCCCTCCCACACCTCCAGCCGGCTAGTGAGACACCGTTGTTACACTAACTGACTTGGACATTATCTGGTGAGCCGGAACTTCCTGATCCAGTCGGACCACATGACCAAACAGAGACAGGCGGCGATGGACCAGAGTGTCCGAGATGGAGGAATGACTCGTCTTTGCAGACACCTCGACATTACGGACGAGATCGATTCACTGGATACCGAGGATGTGTCGCTATTTGCGCATATGAAAGGCATCGAGTCTTGACATGTCTTGTTTGAGTATGGACCAAGTCTCTGAACCATACATTAGGACAGGAATCACACACGTCTGATAAATTAGAATTTTGGATCCGAGAGAGAGTCTATCATTATTCCAGAAGCGGCGAAGATCTTTCATAGCAGAAGTAGCAAGCTCGATCAGCCTTAACATGTCAGACGCACTGCTTCCATCGGATGAAAACGAACTTCCCAGGTAGTGAATTCATTTGTGCGCTCTATTGGCAACAATAATGTGAGGTACAGTGTCGAAGCTAAGGTTCTGAATTTTTGTCTTGTGCCAAGATTTTGATAGATCTAGGCTTGGTGTTTTGAGATCAAGCTTCTGGAGAGACTGTTGCAGAGCCGCATTGTCTAGGCCAACTAGGACTATGTCATCAGCATAGATGAGGTCTGTGATGCGTGTTTTTCCATGTCAATGCCCAGATATTGGGAGTCAAAGCAGTGAAGAATCCAGTCGATGGCTCGGCAGAAAAGGTCAGGGGCAAGGATGCAACCATGCCTGACCCCCAATGATGTTGGGAATCTGTCCGAGAGAGTGCCACCTAGGCGGACTCTGGCACCGATGTCCGTGAATAGGCTTTGCTGAATAGACGTGCAGTAAAGAAATGAGCTGAAAACATTACAAGACGATCTCTGCTCTGGAATCTTCTGGGCATAAAAAGTAGAGCGGGGCCAACAAAACAAACACAGAGCAAAAATAAACAATTTCAAATAAAAAATATTCAAAATTTTTTTTTAAATTGAGAGAGAGAGGGAGAGCAACATGAAGGCAGAAAATGTAGACAGAGCTGAACAGAATGGTTCAAATCACGTCTCAAGTCTTCAGTTCAGGTTCAGTTTTCCATCCACTTGTGCCGTTAAGCGGCGGCTGGAGTTTAACTCATCACTTCTGGACCAAGTGTGTAGAGTTAATCATCGTTAGCCCGTGCGTTGTATGATTATTGTGACACCATCCATCCATCAGTCCCACGGCCTGCCTTCAGCACTCTAGCCAGCATCTCTTGCGTCGTAAGCGTAGCGAGACTTGATCTGATCTCAACCTCATGAAATGCGTGAACCACTGCAACGTTCACTTAGAAGTCACCACATGAGTCCATAGTTAATACTTCCTCAATTCTCATCCATGCTCTCTTCGTGACACCAATTACTCTCCCGAAACATTTCATTTTGCATGTAAAATCTTCTGATCTTGAACCTTGGTTAAGGACTACATTTGTTGGAATAAATACACTGGTCATCAGCTGTGGCTGTGTTGTCAAGTTAATGTTCTGGTGTTTAATTATCGGTGACAATCGATACTTTATGGAAGGGACCAACTGCCATCTAGTGCCGAGTTCTCTTTTAGCGTCAGATCATCTGTAAAAATAATACCCAGGTATCTGGTCCATGGAGTAACTTTAGTTTCAGGTTGTTGGAGCCATACTGAGATTAGATCTACTCAATCGTCTCAAGTCATATTTAACACCGCTCAAGCTAAAACACTTTTCCAAGCCCAAGCCTTTAGATGTTATCTCAAGTCAAGTCCACCTCAATCTCATGTCGGAACTACAACTAAATTAATCATTTATCCTATATAAACACATCTAGTAAATACTCAATGACCTGTAATCTAATGACATGCTCATGTCAACACACAAACAATGCAGGAGGAATCAGCATAACACAATGGTCTACGTTCTAATTAAAGCTAACAGCCTCAAATATTAATTATATTGGAAGCCTATAGTATGTATTCGAGGTGGCAGTGGTTGTATATGATTTGTTTCTAATTTCATGAACAACACTATGTTGCTCCCTGTTTACAACATCCTTCGAAGGTTACAATGATACTATTAGTTTTAGCCGTATATCTAGGCATACCAAGGCATTGATCCAACCAAGGCATACCAAGGACAGGACCAAACCCAGTCATTACATAGTAAGGAACAAGACATACCAAAGTAATGACCAAGACATACCAAAGTAAGGTCCAAGACATATCAAAGTCAGGACCAAGACACACCAAAGTCAGGACCAAGATATTCCAAAGTAAGAACCAAGACATACCAAAGTAAAGACTAAGACAAACCCAAAGTAAAGACCAAGACAAACCAAAAGTAAGGACCAAGACAAACCAAAGTAAGGACCAAGACAAACCAAAGTAAGGACCAAGACAAACCAAAGTAAGGACCGAGACATACCAACGCAAGGACCAAGGCACACCAAAGTAAGGATCCAGTCACACTAAAGTAAGGATCAAAGCACAACAAGGCATTGACTCAGGCACACCAAAGTAAGGACCCAGGCACACCAAAGTAAGGACTCAGGCCCACCAAAGTAAGGACTCAAGCACACCAAAGTAAGGACTCAGGCCCACCAAAGTAAGGACTCAAGCACACCAAAGTAAGGACTCAAGCACACCAAAGTAAGGACTCAAGCACACCAAAGTAAGGACTCAGGTACACCAAAGTAAAGACTGAGTGACACCAAAGTAACGACCAAAGCACACCAAAGTAAGGATCCATGTACACCAAGGCTAGGTTTCAGCTGTGGGACTGTCTCTGCAGTTTTGCCCGGCATGTACGTGCAGATAAAGACCTAGCATGTTCACAGCGTCCATATGTTCAAAAATCGAAATTCAACCTTTTTTATGGTTTCTTTTTAGCAATTAACATTAATGGCCTTCAAAAAAGTAAGTAATGCCACACACACGCAAACACACACACACACACATGTGGAAGATGAATGTGTGATTTATTGGAGATTTATGTGTTTTGAATCAAGTGCACAGGCCATAATTTCATCCTAATCCTCCGAGGAAAATTCAGTGAACATCATGTTTAAATTGTTGTTTTGTGCAGGAGAATTTCATTTTGATTTAGAAGGGCTATAGATGTTGCTATCTCTCTGACAGCTTAGGTGTAACTGACGATGGATATGGAGACAGTGTCTTGATAAAGGCAGGCAATGTAGTGTACTGCATGTATGCGTCTCCTTTCTCCAAGCGTTTCACTGCAGCAGGCTATTTACGAGGTCTCCTGCTCCCACACAGAGTATTTGCACATGTGAACGGAAGTCAAGTTAAGTATTGCTGAGTATGTCGTAGTTATTGTTTGTACTTCTATAGACCATTTCGTCTGGCTCGTTTCAAATCATGCTTGGATAATGTTAATCAGAGAGAACTCGAACTCGTATCTAAGAGATCTGGTAATCAATGATGACATTCGAGTGAGCGAATGTTTGAAGGCGGGCCACTGCTGTACTTTACGACTCGGAAGGTAAGGAAAGAAAATATATGCAAGAGCTACACGCACGCAATAAAACATACCCCTTAATCTGATTTCGTATCCAAAGATTTCGTATCAAATAATAGAAAAACAGAAACCAATTACAAAATATATTATATTACTTGCAAATATCCCATAGCGTGTGGCAAATTCGTGAACAAATCCGTATTTGTCTTAGGGAGAGAAATGTATTTAAAAAACTGTGTTTTGTTATATTCTGTTTTGGTAAGAATCGTTGGCAATGTCTTCTGAGCAAACTTCAGCAATACTTGACTTGACTTCCGTCCGCATGTGCAATTACGCTTTGTGTGGAGCTGGAGACCTCATTGTTGGATCAACGGGTTGGATATGTTGTTGGAAGTTCGTGCCTTTCTATAATTTCTGTTGCGTAAACTATCTATTTTCCACGTTATCATTCTGCTGCTCTGTATCCAACTCACGTAGTGTGTTTTTCAAGCAGTTACAATTGATCATGTTGAATTCTCATGAGAGGATCCAACCATTTGATTTTCTATCTTGCTGGATATTCAACACAAGTGGAAGATCTGACAATATTTCTAATATCACATTTCACATTCTCTCTCTATCTCTATCTCTCCCTATCGTTCTCTCTCTCTCCCTCTCTCTCTCTCTCTCTATATATATATATATATATATATACATAAAGAGAGAGAGAGAGAAAGAGAGAGAGAGCTCTATCTCTCTCTGTTTCTCTTTTTCTTTCTATCTCCCTTGATGATCATTTCTCAGACATAAATACAGCTATTAATTTGAGCGTTTACATTTGAAGTGTACAAGATCTTACTGCTCTCAATCAGGCCTGTTCTTCTTAAATATAAAGCGACTTCCATTCTGTCTAATAGTATTGAGCAATTGAGGTTGCCAAACAGCGTAGACATAATCAATATCATCACACGTGAAGCACGATCATCATCATTACCATCACACGTGAAGCACGAACATCATCATTGTAACCAGCACACGTGAAGCACGAACATCATCATTACCATCACACGTGAAGCATGAACATCCTTATTACCATCACAAGGGAAAGACGAACATCATCATTACCATCAAACGTGAAGCACGAACATCATTATTGAAACCAGCACACGTGAAGCATGAACATCATCATTGAAACCAGCACACGTGAAGCACGAACATCATCCTTACCATCACACTTGAAGCACGAACATCATCATTACCATCACACGTGAAGCACGAACATCATCATTACCATCACACGTGAAGCACGAACATCGTCATCACACGTAAAGCACGAACATCATCATTATCATCACACGTGAAGCACGAACATTATAATTGAAACCAACACACGTAAAGCACGAACATCATCATTACCATCACACGTGAAGCACGAACATCATCATTACCAACACATGTGAAGCACGAACATCATCATTACCATCACACGTGAAGCACGAAAATCATGATTACCATCACACGTGAAGCACGAAAATCATGATTACCATCACACGTGAAGCACGAACATCATCATTACCATCACACGTGAAGAACGAACATCATCAATACCATCACACGTGAAGCACGAAAATCATGATTACCATCACACGTGAAGCACGAAAATCATGATTACCATCACACGTGAAGCACGAACATCATCATTACCATCACACGTGAAGCACGAACATCATCATTACCATCACACGTGAAGCACGAACATCATCATTGAAACCAGCACACGTGAAGCACGAACATCATCATTACCATCACACGTGAGCACGAACATCATCATTACCATCACACCTGAAGCACGAACATCATCATTACCATCACACGTGAGCACGAACATCATCATTACCATCACACCTGAAGCACGAACATCATCATCACACCTGAAGCACGAACATCATCATTACCACCACACGTGAGCACGAACATCATCATTACCATCACACGTGAAGCACGATCATCATCATTACCATCACACGTGAAGCACGATCATCATCATTACCATCACACGTGAGCACGAACATCATCATTACCATCACACGTGAGCACGAACATCATCATCACACGTGAAGCACGATCATCATCATTACCATCACACGTGAAGCACGATCATCATCATTACCATCACACGTGAAGCACGATCATCATCATTACCATCACACGTGAAGCACGAACATCATCATTACCATCACACGTGAAGCACGAACATCATCATTACCATCACACGTGAAGCACGAACATCATCATTGAAACCATCACACGTGAAGCACGATTCTACGTTCGAGTGTCTACTATTTGCAAGACATAACTCTTTTATTGAACGAATGTAACAACTCTTCTATTGAGCTGACGTAACATTTCTGACATTATCTAGATGTAATATATCCTCTATTGTCTAGATGTAAAATCTCCTCTATTTTCTGTATGTAATATCTCCTCTTTATCTTGGTGTGATATCCTCTCTATTGTCAGGATGTAATATCCCCTCTGTTGTCCAGGTGTAATATCGCCTCTTTGTCTAGGTGTAATATCTCCTCTTTGTCTACGTGTAATATCTTTTCTTTGTCTAGGTGTAATATCTCCTCTTTGTCTAGGTGTAATATCCCCTCTTTGTCTAGGTGTAATATCTCCTCTTTGTCTAGGTGTAATATCTCCTCTTTGTCTAGGTGTAACATCTCCTCATCTCCGCCATGGCCGGTCCTATGCCCGGATGAGAAAGGAGTAAGGTTGAGCGGGGTGCCAGTTACCCCACCTCGTCAAAAAACAATTGCAACAAAAACGACAACAAAAACGACAACAAAAACAAAACAAAAGCCGTCCTTGAAGGGAAAGGTTCCCTCAGTAGGGCTTTTGACGCAGCCCAGCCAAACCTGAAAGGAAGCTGTAGTGCCGACTACCTTTCTTTCGATAAGGAAGCTTTCCAGACTCGGCAATTGGAATGTTAGAACGATGTAGGAGCAGTGGAAGACAGCGCAGATTGCAACTGATATGGAGCGATATAGCATTTGAATTTTTTGGCTTAGTGAGACTAGATGGACTCCGTCAGGAAAGGAACTATTGACAACACGGGAGACTGTGATCTACTCAGGACACGAGGAGAAGAAAAAGGAACCACAGACAGAGGGAGTGTCAATAATGCTCTCAGCGGAGGGGCATAGTGCGCTCATTGAGTGAAGACCAGCTGGATCACGACTGTTGATGGCTACATTTCGAACAAGGAATAATAAATAATATTATATTATAATATAATATTATAATAAATATAATTAAGGGATATGCCCCAATAAATGAAAAGAAAGAAACAGTTAAAGAGGTTTTCTGCAGCAGATTAAAGTAACTAGTGGTGGAGACAGGGAAGAGTGACATTACCGTAGAAATGGGAGACTTCAAAGCAACGTGGTATATCTTCTTCTTCGTACTCTGTCAGACGTCAACTTGAATTTGTTCGAAGAAAGCAGCTGTCATCCTGAGGCTGTCGAACCTGCCATAGAACTTGTCTAGTGTTGCCACTGGTGATGGCCACATGTGCTTTCTCTGGTCCTCGTATGTCGAACAGTTTTGCAGAAGATGTTCAGCGGTCATTTTCCCTGTGCCACAGGTGCATTCGTCACTACCACCTATCTTCAGTTTATTGAATAGATGGTACCTCAGTCTGTGGTGGCCTGTGCGGAGTCTGAAGACCACGACTTGCTCTCTTTTGTTCAGCTGGTTAAAGGCATCATTTTTTGTGTAGCCAGTATGTTCTGTTTCCCATTTGGCCATGTATCTGGCCCTAATAAACCTTTGGACTCTTCGTAGGTCACACTAGTATCTGGATGTGGTAGTCTTGCACCTTCTGTTGCCAGTCTGTCTGCCTCCTCGTTGCCTTGGATGTTACAGTGAGATAGAACCCACTGTACCACTACTCTTTTTGGTGCGGACTGCTGGCATAGTTGATAGAGTACTGCTCTTAAATCATTAAATTCAGTATTTTTCTGGCTTTTTAGTGCTGTAGCAACGGCCAGTTGCCACTGACAGTGTTATTTCTCTACCATTTTGTAGGCTCAGGAATACCCCTCCCCCTCCATTCTGTGTTGTGTTTGTTACAGAACCGTCTGTGTATGCATGGGTTCAGTCCATGCTTGGTATATTTTCTAGCACCTCCGGAATGTTATGCTGCTTCCATGTGGTTTTTGAGTACAGTAGGGATGGGCTGTGGTGTTGTTATGGTGTTCATAGGGTCTTCGCTCATCATTGCTTTTGCTATTTCTGCAAATTTTCTCTTTTCCAAATCTATTTAGTCTCTGTTGCATTGGATGGTCTGTCAGTCTTCTGAGTTTCTTTGCTTGCTGCTGGGCTCTACAGTCTCTTCTGTCGGCCATGGATTGCAGATTTGTAATCTTTTCAAGTTCTCAATTAGCGTTGACTTCATGCCTCCTATTATGACTCTCATGGCTTGGTTTTGAAGTTTGCTAATTTTATAAAAGCTCGCCTTTGCTGCTGTTGCCCATGCCGTAATGCCATACTCGAGAACTGGTCTCACTCTTCCAGTGTACAGTTTCTTGAGTATTTTTTCGTCTGCTCCCCAGCTTGTGCCAGCAAGTTTCCTCATGACTGCCATTCTTTGTCTGGCTCTCATTCGGTTTCTCTGGATCTGACTTTTCCATGTCATGTACCGATCAAATGTGACGCCCAAGCAGTTTGGGTTGTCGTTCGGCCGCAGATATTTGCCGTTAAGACTTATTTTGGTGTTCTGGGGTTTATTTGAAAGCGAGAATATCGTACATGATGTTTTTTATTCATTTATTTTGACCAGCCATGATTTCGCCCACTCCTCTGACGATGTTAGGGCCTGCTGCATCCGATTGTTTGCTACGGTTAGATTTTTTTCGGAGGTCCACATAGCCAGATCATCTGCAAACATGGAGCTGTGGACTCTTCTTGGTATATTCTCTATGATGTTGTTTATATACATCAGAAAATGTGTGGGTGACAGTACTCCCCCTTGGGGTACTCCAGTGCCACCTTTTTGCTCATCTGCCCTTGTACTTGGAGTCTGGCTGTTCTGTTTTTGAGGTAGTGGCTGATCCATCTGTACATGTTTCCACATACTTCACTTCTTCGAAGCTTGACTTTAAGTCCCTCTTTCCACACCTTGTCAAATGCCTTCTCTAGATCCACCCAAACCGCTACTGTATGCTTTTTCTCCTGGTAAGCATCCTCTATTTCGTGGGCAATGAGAGTGATATGGTCCTCAGTGGATCTGTGCTGTCTAAAACCTGCTTGCTGTGGAATTAATATGTGTTTTGTTTCCAGGTGCCACATCAGTCTGGTGTTTATCATACGCTCTATCAGTTTTCCTACACAGCTCAGTAGAGTGATAGGCCTGTATCCATTTGGATCTGTTCTATATTTTTCTTTCTTTGGTACTGGTATAAGTACAGCATCTTTCTATGCCTGCAGTACAATTCCCCTTTTCCAGCTTTGGTTCAGGACTGATAGTAGCTTCCTCTTTGCTGTTTGGCCCAATCCATTAGCATTTCATTTCTTATCCCATCTTTTCCGGGCGATTCCTTTTTCTTTAAAGTTTTCATGGCCTCATCCATTTCTTTCATTGTTAGTTTTGCCATCTTGTGCTCCTCTGGTGCCATCTTGATGTTGTCGTGCCTCTTTTGTTCTTCACTAATGTCTGTGTGCCTATCTGCATGGACATAAATGTGGTTTGCTCTGGCATAATGTTCTATAAAGGCGTTTGCTGCTTTTTTCCGGTAAGCATGTTGTCGCCCTGTTTGATGGTAATTTGTTTATTTGATGCAACGTGGGATATGAGGAGATCATTTGGAGGGAGGGACTAGGATACCTAAACGAAAAAGGAAAGCGGTTGGCAGATTTTTGTGCAGGAAACAAATTGGTCATAGGAGAAAGTATGTTTGCACACAGAGTCATTCATAAGGCAACTTGGGTATCCCCAGACCAGAAAACGAAGAATCAGATTGATCACATCTGCGCAAATTCAAAATGTATTCGATCATTACTAGATGTCAGAATCTACAGGAAAGGGGAAAGGGGGAGGCGGGGGCAGATGTGGCCTCTGACCACATGTTAGTGATTGCCAAGGTACAGCTGAAGTTAAGGATAAATAGAGCCATGCAAGTCAACAGGCCACGATACTACGTACAATACCTGACAGAACATGATATAAAAAAAAAAGATTCCGTTTGACACTCAGGTTAAATATCAAGTTCTGCAGTAGATATATGAAGGGACCAGCATTGAGGATATATGGGAACAAGTACAAAGTACATAGAAAACTACATGCGAGGAAGTGCTATGAATGAAGAAACGTCAGACTAAAGATTGGATAACAGCAGAAACAATTATGAAGATCGAGAAGAGACAAAATAAGAAAATTGCCTTCCTAAATAGTAAAACGAGATATGCAAAAAAGCACAGGACAGAAAGAGGACGTAGAGAGCCTCCATGGCGTTAAAAAGACCATCAAGGCGAACAAAAGACGTTACATTGATGTTCTGGCTGAGGAAGCAGAAGAGGCTGCAGGAAAGGGAAATATGAAAGGTCTATATGAGGCTACGAAGAAACTATCGGAAAAGTATCAACAACAAGGTAAGACCAATCACAAATAAACTTGGAGAAAAGAGAACTAACCTAAAGAACAAAAGAAAAGATAGGTAGAAAACTTTGAAGAGCTTTTGAACAAACCATCATCCCGAAAAATAACACTGTCATTGGTAACTGGAAAATACACAAGCAATTTCAGAGCGGAGGCAGAGCCACTGAGGGCGGCAGTGGAAGAAATGGTGACAGTTAAAAGGAATGAAAGCCACATAGTCCAGCTTACAGATGCCCTGGCCGTAGTCACAGCATTAAAAAGCCAGACAAATACTGAACTTAATGATTTAAGAGCAGTACTCTGTCAACTATGCCAGCAGTCCGCACCAAAAGAGTAGTGGTACAGTGGATTCCATCCCACTGCAACATCCAAGGCAACGAGGAGGCAGACAGACTGGCAGAAGAAGGTGCAATACTACCACAACCAGATACTAGTATGACATACGAAGAGTCAAAACGGCTTTTTAGAGCTAGATACGTGACCAAATGGGAAACAAAACATACTGGCTACACAAAAAAACGATGCCTATTACCAGTAGAACAGAAGAGAGCAGGTCAATAGACTGATGTATCACCTATTCAACAAATTTAAGATAGGTGGCACTGACGAATGCTTGTGTGGTACAGGGAAAATGACCGCTGAGCATTTGCTGCAAAACTGCCCGACATACTTGGACCAGAGAGAGTAGATGTGGCCATCACAAGTGGCAACAATAGACAAGCTCTATGGCAGTGTCGACAGCCTCAGGATGACCGCTGCTTTTTTCGAGAAAATAAAGGTCGACCTCTGACAGCGTAAGAAGAAGAAGAAGAAGAACAAACCAGCATCCGACAACCTACCAGACATCCCACATGCAGAGGAGGACCTGCCGATCTACTGTGGTAATCCAAGTTAAGAAGAGATTAGAAGGGCAATATAGTTTCTACGGAAAAGCAGCAGGACCTGATGGAATGCCACCGAAAGCAATATAAGCAGATGTAGAAACATCTACTAATATGCTCCACAACGTGGTAAGCTTATCTCGGAACAAGAAAGCGTACCAAAAGAAAAAAATTGCTTGGTGAAATTGCCTAAGAAGGGAGATTTACAGGAATGCAAAAACCATAGAGGAATAGTGCCGGTAAAGATGTTAAATAGATTAATACTAGAAAAGTTTGAAAAAGTCAGTGGATAACAAGATAAGGGATGAGCAGACGAGTTTCAGAGAAAATAGATCATGCGTTGACCAGATAGCCACATTGCGGATAATTGTGGACCAATCATTGGAATGGAATTCGAGTTTTCACATCAATTTAGTTGATTATGAAAAAGTTTTCCACAGTTTGGACAGAGTTATACTCTGGAAACTATTGAGGCACTACTCAATTCCTCAAAAGCTCACAAATATAATTAAACAGATGTATGAAAGTATGCAATGTAGAGTTAAACACAAAGGACAACTCACAGAGAAATGTACTTTCGTTGTATTTCGAACAATGTATGCTATTAGTGGCAAAGATCACATTGACACTGAGCTAGCAACACTGCATGCTGTTATTGATAATACACTCATACAAAATGAATAACGTTAAGGGAAAAACAAGACTCGAAACACGAACCTCCTGGTGACTAAAGCGCATTGTCACAATTGAGAGATGAGTTAAATTATTCAGCTAGCAGAACACCTGCGAAGTGCATAGTTACAGGTGATAGGCACTGAATGGCTTGGCCAGATTAAATGCTTCTGAACAAAAACTGTAACCTTTTTATTGTTCGGTGGAGATGTGAAAAATATTTGATTAGTGGAGGCGACCACCGGGAGGGGGGGGGGGGGGGGTAGATGGGGGTAGTGATGTCCTTGTATGTCTCCACCGGTAAAGTCAAATCTCCTGTGACAGCGCGCTTTCATTACCTGGAGGTCCGTGGGTCGAATACGCACTATTTATTACTTCCTTGTTTTGTGCATTGTTCGATGTACACGATTTCTACTGCAGAAAATTATCCATCTTAGTTATCTTTATCTTTAACAATTCCTCTTCTTCTTGAACTAGACAGCTGGTATTCATGAAGATAGATCAGACCATTTTTGTACAAAAAAGTCAAACGACAAAATGGTATTGTCATTTTAGGAATTACGTGTTTTTTTTATGTCAAAACAAAAAATAGCTATGATGGCAAAACAAAATTAGCTATATTGACAAAACAGAAAATAGCTATATTGGCAAAACAGTATTGTCGTTTTTAGAAATAGCAATCCATTTTTAACCCACCAAAAAAAGCACAACAGTACAATGGTATTGTCTTTTTCGTGTTAAGCACCAATAAATAAGCTAATTTTCTTCATTTATTTCATTTCAAAGGCATTTTGCGTGTTATCCAGTGGTATCAGTAGTGCAAGTGGACAATATGTCCCAAACCTAACAAAGGTTAACTCAGGTCCAGGACTGATATTACGATTGATTTGAATAGTCTGAGCTTGGTATGTTTGCTCAGTGTCGTTGATTTCTAGATATCGGTGAGCTGATTAAAGGCGCATAAGGCTACTGCAATTCTAGTGGAAATTTCTTTCGTCGCATCTCCATCTTGTTTCATTTTGCTTCCTAGGTATGTGTAGTGTTGGACATTTTGTAGATATATCACCTGTAGCTTGATATCGACAGCTGTTTTTGTCTAAACCATGACTTTTGTCTTTGAGAAGTTTACTATATATATGTGTCTTTTATATATATAACTAATACCCTGTTGAAAAATCGAGACGTTTGGATGTGTTCCGCAAACTACAATAACGGTGCCTAAACGATCTTCTAGGTTACGGGACATGATGATGATATATATATATATATATATATATATATATATATATATATATATATTTATATGCTTTTATAGCTGATGGTATGTGCCCCGAACTACTGTCCTGGTCCTGCTAGGGGTTCAATCAAGTGAACGAGTTGACAGTATCGACTCAAAGGAATCCATTATGTCGACTTTAGATATAGATAAGGATGGTATTGTGAGCTCGATCAATGACGAACTCTTTGCTGATTTACACTGCAACCCATAAACTGGCAATCCACAGAATGTAAAATGATCAAATGTAATCGTGAGACGAGTGGAATGGATGCGTGAGAGTGTACACCAGGAGTGTCTACAACCATCACTAGCTCAATATTTTACAATGTGACACAGCCTGTACAAAATAAAATGTTAAGCCAAGAAAATCAAGGATTATCAAGAACAGCAGAGCATTATGTTTCTTAACATGCATGGACAGATTACAGAGCTAAAACAGGCCCTCGAGCCTAGTACTTAAGAAGAATTGCGACAGTAGATGTAAAGCATCTGAAAGTATTTAAAAATAAATACGTGAAATTATATATAAATGATCTAATCACAGTTAGATGTAAAGCATCTTAAAGTAATTCAAAAATAAATACGTGAAATTCTATGTAAATGATCTAATCACAGCTAGATGTAAAGCATCTTAAAGTAATTTTAAAATAAATACGTGAAATTCTATGTAAATGATCTAATCACAGCAAGATGTAAAGCATCTTAAAGTAATTTAAAAATAAATACGTGAAATTCTATGTAAATGATCTAATCACAGCTAGATGTAAATCATCTTAAAGTAATTTAAAAATAAATACGTGAAATTCTATGTAAATGATCTAATCACAGCTAGATGTAAAGCATCTTAAAGTAATTTAAAAATAAATACGTGAAATTCTATGTAAATGATCTAATCACAGCTAGATGTAAAGCATCTTAAAGTAATTTAAAAATAAATACGTGAAATTCTATGTAAATGATCTAATCACAGCTAGATGTAAATCATCTTAAAGTAATTTAAAAATAAATACGTGAAATTCTATGTAAATGATCTAATCACAGCTAGATGTAAATCATCTTAAAGTAATTTAAAAATAAATACGTGAAATTCTATGTAAATGAACTAATCACAGCTAGATGTAAAGCATCTTAAAGTAATTTAAAAATAAATACGTGAAATTCTATGCAAATGATCTAATCACAGCTAGATGTAAAGCATCTTAAAGTAATTGAAAAATAAATACGTGAAATTCTATGTAAATGATCTAATCACAGCTAGATGGAAAGAATTACAGCAAGATAAAAGAACTAAATACATAAAGGCGTGGGGCGGCGTGGGTTAGTGGTTAAGTGACACGGTTCACAAATATTAGGTGCTGGGTTCCATCCCCATCACATCACTGGTAGTTACTCCGGGGAAGCAAACCCTTAGAAAATACAGGAGGAAGCAGACCCTTACATAAAATGCATCCTGAAGTCGGATGCACTAGGCCGACTAGCGCACAATAAAAACTGCAGTGCAACCCCCAACACCACTTTGGGGATTAGAGAAATAAGGCAAACGCCAACTAAAATATATAGATGAAAGAACTAAACACAGCTAGATGAAAGAACTAAACACATAAAGATGAAATAACTAAACACTTATAGATGGAAGAACTGAACACAGCTAGATGAAAGCACTAAACACAGATTGATGAAAGAGCTAAAGTCAGCTAGATAAAAGAACTAAACAGTTAAATGAAAGAACTCAACACTTATAGATGAAAGAACTAAACACATACAGATGAAATAACTAATTGCAGCTAGATGAAAGAACTAAACACATAGATGAAAGAACTAATCACAGCTAGATGAAAGAACTAATCACAGCAAGATGAAAGAACAAAACACAGATAGCTAGATGAAAGAACTAATCACAGCTAGATGAAAGCACTTAAACACCCGTACGTCTGCTGGGTCAATCAACGACAGATAATAAATAGTACTTGCTGACGTCAGAATGTCTGCCAGTCATTTCAGTCAAATCAATCAGAACATGTCAACTTCCTGAGGGACATAGGTCCTCTATAAATACTTGTCATGTCGTCCTGTTATGTGCCGTCATTACTAGTTCCCCCCGCCACATATGTGCAACCATTACTAGTCCCCTCCCCAATATGTGCCATCATTATTAGTCCCCCTCCCCCCCCAAAAATATGTGCCATCTCCACCCTTTTCTTCCCAATAACATCAACTGCCTGTGGAACATAGGTACTCAAAAGATACGTGTCATGTCTTCCTGTCATGTACCATCATTACTATCCTCCTCCTCTCCCCTCTCCCCCCACCCCCACCCCACCCCCACCCACCACCACACCCCACCCCCCATAACGTCATTCCTGCTGTTTCATGATATGTGTAACGACTTCACGTCTCCATGAGTGTTTGTCTTTTACTTGTGAGCTGTGGCGAATCGATCAAATATATGTTCAATGATTCACTTACGTCTTGACGACTAGGTTCACTGCTGCTGGCAAGTATTATTCTGCCGAGTCAGCGTGGATGAAGTCAAACATCATTTTGCATTCAGAAAATGAAGGAAAAATAAAGTTCCTTAACTTTCAAGTCATATGTGTTTTGTATGTAACTTTGAAATATATTATTGACTACCATAGGTTTAGCATATTGTCTTCACTTTGAAATATATTATTGACTACCATAGGTTTAGCATATTGTCTTCACTTTGAAATATATTATTGACTACCATAGGTTTAGCATATTGTCTTCACTTTGAAATATATGCGACGGAGCGATAATAATGTCAGTGACTGCTTATATAAACATGTATCAGTATAAAGATAATTCTTAATTATTTAATTAAATGCTCATGACATTTTTAGAAATATTATTCTTTTCAGCGCACACCAGCTGTCAATACTAGTCCCAAATATGAAAACATATGTACCTTTTAAGTGCTCTGTTGCTCTATACTAATCACTTTTCTTTTGGTATGCTTGGATAATATCATAGTTTTGTTTTGCGGGCAAAAGTCGTTGGACCGAATGCCTTGTTTTCACACTCGTCTCTTTCCCCGTAGTTTCCGATCCAACGCATTTCTGATGATGTTGTCCGGCGTCCTTCTGAGATTGTCTTCTATATATCCACCTTATCCGTCACCGATGTCCCGCTGTATTGTCTTAGTCTTTGCTAGAGATCTGTATTTGCCATTACCTTTGTCCATCAGACATGAAATATGTGACAACGATACTTGTCTGCATTGTGGATGTGACGACACTGGTAGTCATACACAATATCTCAGAGCCATGTAATAGGACCAACTTTACATTCCAGTTAAACTGCCTGATCTTATTCTTCAAGGCGACTGCTACCGAGTTTCAAATTCGGCGAAGAAGGTTGAAAGCAAATCTGACCTTGTTAATCGCAGAGTTTACACTTCGTTTGTTTCTTCATCTTTATCATTGTTAGTTCCCAGATAGATAAAACTCTATACTCCTTCTTTAATTATATTGTCCATTAATTCTTATGGTGTATCTTTGCTTGTTACTTTTTATCATTTCCTTTATTTTGTTCCCACTAATCAGCAATCCATCTTCTGCTGCTTGATATATTAGCATGTGTGTCTTTCCTCGTATAAACATGCTGCTTAGGTGACAGCATACTGATAGCATCTGTAGAATCGAGGTCGTTCAGCTTCTTATCAAATATTTATTGTTTTCTTTGTTTCTGTCTTCTGTTGTTTGTGGGAAAACCCAATCTATGATCATGGGGAAAGATTGCGAAAAGCATAATTGTCTGGCCACAGCTATAAATGTAAATGTGCAATTTGCTTTTATGGATTAATCTGCATATGCTTTTTTCATAGAAATCGAACATAATTCTGATAAAATTATTTGGTAGCCACAATTTTTCTAACATACTGTTTGATTTATAGAATCAAACGCCTTTGCAAAATCTGAAATGTTCGAATATAGATATATCTGCCACTCCCTATATGTTTCTATAATAAACGTATTTTATTTGTGAAAGATGTTGTTGTTTGGAATCTTGCTTGTTCTTTCAGATTTCCATTTAAGACATTTGTACGGTCAAACCGTAACTTTCCAAATACTGTCAGAGGTATTATTCGTCGTCAGTTATTGTATGAAGGTAGACATCCTTTGTTTGGTAATTTTATTATGTGACCTTATTTATACATGTTAGGGCTGGCTTCTTGTTTCCATATCTTGTTGAAGTACATCACTTCTGTGGTGGTTTAGATGTCATCTTTCATGGTTTCTGGAGTTGGAGGAATTGCATTTGGTTATGCAGCTTTTCCCATTTGTTAGTAGTTTTGAGTGATTCCATGATATCTAGTTCTGTCAGTGGTTTCAAATGTACCGTAAAGGATTGGTTTAATGGTTCTAAATCATCTACATTTGCCTACTCTTTCCAGAATGTAGTTTCCGTTATTGAAGCTCTGTATGCATCTTTGGTTAGAGGTATAATCCAGTCTATCCAGTTTCCTTTGCATTTGGCTTTGGCTGTGGGACAGAAGGGTTATAACATCCACAAATCCAGGTCATCCATCTATTTATTCAAGGTCTACTGGATTTAATTTCTCTCATTTCTGATTCATAATCCAGTCCACTGCCAGGATGAACAGGAAAGGTGACAGAAGGCAACTCTGCCGTGGCTCTGATTTAATTGTAAAGCCAGTCCTGCTGTTTGATGCGGAAACCTGGAGGATGACCAAAAACAATGACAGGAGATTGCAGGGTTTTGTCAACAGATGCCTGAGAAAGATTCTTGACATACAATGGTTTGACAAAGTTGCAAACGACACACTGTGTGAGAGAGCGGGAAAAAGTAAATTGAAACGAAATCTTAGGAAGAAATGGAGATGGATGGGTCATACGTTAAGAAGGCTCCAGGCCAATATCACAAGTCAATCCCTGTCATGGAACTCATAGGGAAAGAGAAGCATAGGCAGACCAAGAAATACATGAAGACAAGATTTTGAGGCGGAAGTAAAGAAAACAGGGAAAAGCTGGAAGGAAGTGGAATAGATTGCACAGGACAGAGCTGCTTAGCGAGGAATGGTTGATGGCCAATGCACCTTTGGGTGATAGAAGGCGAAAGAGATGCATCACTGCTCAGAGCGTGATGGCCTGCGTCATACGAGAAAATTCCTAGACTGTTCATAATGTCCTGATGCCATCTTTGCCGGACTCGAACTATTTTCCTTCTTCCGTAAATCATGCCTACCATTATCCCAGACCATTATATTTCTTCACTTTACCTAAAAAAAGTGCACACAATTCCGGGGCGTGGGGGGGGGGGGGGGGGGGGGGAGGGTTCTGTCCAAATTTTCATTATCATTCTGTAAAACTTGGTCTCAAAAGCTGTGATCTTTTTTTGCAATTGTTTATTTTAATGTCAATGTTTCAGAATCGTTTATAGCCACTGGAAAAATGCATGCCATGATCAGTTGAAGCTTTGTCTGCTTGCATGTGACATGTCACTCATATTTTATCTGTATTAGTTTGTGCGTAGAAATTGAAAGTCTTCATTTAATTTCAATTTCGCAGTTTCCAGAATTATTGATAGCTGATACATTATATTAAAAATGCTTGTCATCTTCTATGTCTATATTATGAGATGAGCATACTGATTTGTTCTTCAGTATTTCTCTTGTCAAACTGTTGGTTTTCTTGTGTTTAAATATAAATTATGGGCCTCCCAATGTTTTTTAGTTGATACAATTAGTTTTTCTAGACCCGCTAGGGATCTGAAATCCATCTATGCGTCTTCCTGATCATCTCTGACGTTTCTCATTATATTTTCGATTCTCGGCAAATATATTGAACAGATAAGGGAAGCGGATTCAACCTTGTCTTATTCCTTTCTGCACTTTGGACCATTCTGATGTTTCTCAATTCGTCCTTACGGCTGTCTGCTGCTCGAGACACAGTTGTGCGATGAGGTTTAAGATATGTTTCAGGATAGCTATTTTGTCTATGATAGTTCCTAACTGTTGATGTCGTAACCAGTCGAACGCTTTGGTGTAGTCTAAGAAACAGGTGTAGGTCAACATGGTTGGATCCAATGTGGAACATAATTATAGAATGGGCGAAAACAATATTAGAATAATAGATAAGAAAAGGGACTTAGGGGTTAAACTAGATCATATAGGTCAAATGAATGAGCAAGTACACGAAGCAGTGAATAAGGCAAATGCAATTTTGGGTATGATAAAAAGAAGTATTAAACATAGGAGTAAGGAAGTGATTGTCAAACTATATAAAGCATTGGTTAGACCTAGATTGGAGGTACGTGTACATGTGTGGAATCCTTATCGTAGAGCAGATATAAACATGCTGGAAAGGATACAAAGAAGAGCGACAAAACTAATGGTGGGATTCCACAATTATAGTTATGAGGAAAGACTTAGAAAAACCGGTCTACAGTTGTCTTGAGAAGAGAAGTTCCAGGTGACAATACAGGTTTATAAGATTATCAAAGGAAAGGTTAAATTAGACTATAACAAGTCTTTCAAAATACAACCACCAATAAGAACAAGAGGGCGCAGCTACAAATTAACTAAAGAAAGGTCCAGATATTAGGAAACATTTGTTTAGTCAGAGAGTGGTGAATGCTTCTAATGAATTACGACAGGAGGTAGTGGGGGGAGGAACAATTAATGCATTTTAGAATAGATTGCATTCACATAGCTATTAAAGCAAGGAAATGCAAATGTAACTGGTTATATACAGACTCTGCAGTCTTCTAAACCAGTATAATGACGTTAAGTTAAGTTAAGTTAAGTTAACATAGAATTCTCTACATTTTTCTCTAATAATCTCAATGTTGAGTATGTGGTCTCTAGTGCCTCTTTTTTGACAGAAAATCGCTTGCACTTCGTGAATTTCTGTTTCCAGCTTTTGCTGTATCCGTTTTATTTTGATAGACAGCAACATGTTACTGGCTTGATATATGAGGGCTATAGTTCTATAATTTGTACATAATTTAAGGTTGCCTCTTTTTGGTAGTAGTATGTAAAGAGATCTATTCCAATCTATGTGATTTACCGCAATCTGCCAAATCTTCCAGAACAATGGTTGGTAAACGTGAGCGCTGCCTTCTCCTCCATTCTCTTCATATGCGTAAAGTTTTTAAAATATCACCAGCCTTAGGTTATGGTTGAGGATCACATTTATTGTAGTTGATTTTTATTTTTTATTTGGCTTGCTTCTGAAAACAAGTCCTGGCAGTATTCTTTTCACCTCTTCAAGACGTCCTTGCGTTCTTTTTAAAGTGTTGCTTCTATTGTCAATTGCTGCTCCATAATTTGACCTAAAATGAATGTTCATCACTTCGGAATTGATATTCTTATTCAACCCCGTTTTAGGGTTATCATTCACGCTCTCGCAAGTGCACTTCATATGTTTCTTCTTGTCTTTTCTGATTCGTTTTCTAATTTGTTTTGAGTAACCTTGGTAAGTTCTTTCTTTTGGCGGAGTCTTGTCACGAGAGTTTTGATGTAGAGATGTTTGCAAGATGGGTTTTGGTGTCTGGGGTTTCTTCTGACATGTGCATTGTGTAGTTTGGGTTGTTTTTCTCTTACACATAAATGCATTTAGCCAGTGACCTGTTTTAATATGGAAAATTGTTGTATGCTGTTTACTTTTTAAACTGTTGATAGGGTTTTGCAAATGTTTGCTGTTTTTTGTTTTGTTAGTTTTTACCACAGTTGTTTATATATGGATGTGTGCACTAACGCTGAGCCATGTTCTCCTGACATCTATATATTTACTGCATGTGTGGGATTTGGTCTCTCTCTCTCTCTCTCAAATTTGGTCTCTCTGGGGAGTTGGTCTCTCTATGGGATTTGGTCTCTCTATGGGATTTGATCTCTCTATGGGATTTGGTTTCTCTGTGGATTTGGTCTCGCTATAAATTTAGACTCTCTATGGGATTTGGTCTCTCTAGGGGATTAGGTCTTTCTGTGAGATTTGGTCGCTCTAGTGATTTTGATCTCTTTAGGGGATTTGGTTAATCTAAAAAATGGTGTCTCTTTGCGGGATTTGGTCTCTCTATGGGATTTGGTTTCACTTGGGGATTTTGTCTCTTTAGAGGATTTGGTATCTATATGAGATTTGGTCGCTCTGTAGAATTTGATATCTCTACTGGATTCGGTTTATCTAAGAGATTTGCTCTATCTCTCTAGGGAATTGTCTCTGTAAAGGATGTGTTTTATCTAGAGCATTTTGTCTCTCTTGAGCATTTGGTCTCTCTATGGAATTTTGTCTCTCTATGGGACGTGATTTATCTATAGCATTTGGTCTCTCTAGAAGATTTGGTCTCTCTAAGGGATGTGATTTATCTAGAGCATTTGATTTCTTTATGGAATTTCGTTTCTCTTTCGCATAACACGTTTTTATTTGGTCCTGACATTGGCTTGTATAAAGCACAAATCATGACGTTTACCTGCGGACCTTTACTGTGGAGGAAAGAATAGGATCACTGAATCTCCATGCACGTTACGAAAAGTGACTGTAGAAAATTGTAGATGGAGCTGGTAACCTCATTATGTAAACCACAATGCTACATTAACCGCCCCTGCAAAATAAGTCAACGTATAATGTTGCAGATTCCAAAAGGAAGTCAACTCTGACGACCCTATGCTCCAGCTGGAATAAAATAGGGTAAAAATGAGGAGAAGGTGTACCACTTCTATTTACTTTTCTATCCTAGTATTTTGATTCCTTAATGTATAATACTTGTTCCAGTGTTTCTGCGACCCTTGTATTGGGTGCTCTTTAACGTCAAAAATTCAAATGTGCCTGCAATGGTGTACCAACTTAGCACCAATGTTGACTAGTCCAAACTCGGGGAATTCAACTACCTAATTAAAACAAAGATCTGCAAAGTTATCAGGTGCGGTTCTCATGTTATCATATTGGTTATAGGACGCTCCTCATTTCAAACCGGCACTACGAACTGTTAGTTTTGTTCACACAGTAAACAATCCGCGTCTCTTGCGTCTGTTCATTTTGCTGATCGTCTGTCAACGTACTTTCGTGATGCGCGAATAATTCTTAAGTTAAAGGTAGTGTAGAGCCCAGCGACAAACTATTTGGGCTTCGGTTCCTGTCATATCGGAAGGTGGTGGGAGCTAGTTTTAAATGTGCCATTGTTAAAGGTTCGCTTAGAGCATGTTTGACTCTGTCAGTCAATTGTTTCGTGAAGATACACGATATGCAAGTGTGTGTGTGACGGCCCTCTGCTGAGTACAGGTGGTACACGATTAGCAAGTGTGTGTGTGTGTGACGGGCTCTCTGCTGAATACAGGTGGTACACCATTAGCAAGTGTGTGTGTGACGGCCCTCTGCTGAGTACAGGTGGTACACGATTTGCATGTGTGTGTGTGTGTGACGGCCCTCTGCTGAGTACAGGTCGTACCCGATTTGCATGTGATGTGTGACGGCCCTCTGCTGAGTACAGGTGGTACACGATTAGCAAGTGTGTGTGTGTGACGGCCATCTGCTGAGTACAGGTGGTAAACGATTTGCAAGCGTGTGTGTGTGTGCGTGTGTGTGTGTGTGTGTGTGTGACGTCGCTCTACTGAGTACAGGTGGTACACGATTAGCAAGTGTGTGTGTGTGACGTCGCTCTACTGAGTACAGGTGGTACACGATTAGCAAGTGTGTGTGTGTGTGTGACGGTCCTCTGCTGAGTACAGGTGGTACACGATTAGCAAGTGTGTGTGTGTGTGACGGCCCTCTGCTGAGTACAGGTGGTACACGATTAGCAAGTGTTTTTTACGGCTCAGCTGAGTACAGGTGGTACACGATTAGCAAGTGTGTGTGTGTGACGTCGCTCTACTGAGTACAGGTGGTACACGATTAGCAAGTGTGTGTGTGTGTGTGTGACTGCTCTACTGAGTACAGGTGGTACACGATTAGCAAGTGTGTGTGTGTGTGACGGCCCTCTGCTGAGTACAGGTGGTCGTTGTTGTTGTTGTTAAATGCCCGCAATGGGTAATATTAATCTTGAGTGCACGCGGAATAGTGGACTAAGATGCGGGTTGCAGCAGCGTGTCTCACATCTAGATCGCGCAGATAAAGGTGGACCAGATCATCCAGGCAGTTTCGCTATGCTGGGTTTCATCTGCATGCAGCTCACTGCGACAGGGATCACGAAAACATCCCATTTAAAGGAAACCCTGCGCGGATGTGAGGTCAGGGTTTTGGCCAGTATATGTTAGCCGACCCTGACTAACATGTGTAATCAGTATGTTTGGCCTCACCAGACGTTTGTCTCATATCCAACCCCCTCCCAATTCCCCTCCCGCCTCAAAGGTGTGAGTTGAATTGTTAGAAAGATTATCTGATGTCTACAGTCGGTGACACAATCCCTTCTTCTACCTCCTAAGTCTTATCTGTGAGAATTATAATATGTAGTGTGTTGTTGATCAAGAAAATATATAGTGTGCCGTTGATCAAGAAAATATATAGTGTGCGTTGATCAAAAAAATATATAGTGTGTTGTTGATGAAGAAAATATATAGTGTGTTGTTGATGAAGAAAATATATAGTGTGTTGTTGATAAAGAAAATATATAGTGTCTTGTTGATGAAGAAAATATAGTGTGTTGTTGATAAAAAAAATATATAGTGTGTTGTTGATGAAGAAAATATAAAGTGTGTTGTTGATGAAGAAAATATATAGTGTGTTGTTGATGAAGAAAATATATAGTGTGTTGTTGATGAAGAAAATATAGTGTGTTGTTGATAAAGAAAATATATAGTGTGTTGTTGATGAAGAAAATATAGTGTGTTGTTGATAAAGAAAATATATAGTGTGTTGTTGATGAAGAAAATATCTAGTGTGTTGTTGATGAAGAAAATATATAGTGTGTTGTTGATCAAGGAATTATGTAGTGTTGTTGATCAAGAAAATATTGACCTAACACAATATCCATACGACGTGTAAGCGAGCTAACAAACATTCAAACTGATCTAGTTCTCCTTGTCTTTTTTTAGGTGTTTGTTTTTCTAAACGTTCTGCTAATATAATCGTCTTTTTTATAATTAGTTTCTTTTTCCCATTTAGGGATAGTTTATCTGTAGTGTAACATTGCTTTTATAGTGTAACATTGCTTCTTTTCCATTTAGTGATAGTTTATGTGTAGTGTAACATTGTTTGTGAATTGTTAATTGCTTGTGTTGTGTAACATAATTTGTGTTTTAATTAGAGATAGTTTTATGTTGTGTAACATTGCTTGTGTTGTGTAACATTGCTTGTGTTGTGTAACTTTGCTGGTGTAGTGTAACCTCAGCGCCCATCCGATGATATCGTGCTGTCGAGGTGGACGAATTCTTTGGATCCCTGCGAATTTGTGGAATTTAGTTGGAATACCCTGAGGTACCAAGTCGGAAATGTGGTTCTGAACTTTGGTTTTGACAGAAAGAATCAGGAGCAGAAATAAAAATATACCCTGGGGCGTTGTTTCAAAATAAGGTTATAAATGTTGGTATTGATCCAGGAAAGAGACATGTACAGAAAGGATGTTTCGCTGCCTAGAAATTTTAGAGAGCGCTGCACCTCTGTTGTCTGTGCCGAACAAGACAATGCCGTCCATGTAAGCGAGATGGGTGAGGATTTCCTGTCGAGTGTCTCTCATTTATTACGACCCTGGGGTCAAATGTTTGGCACAAAGTCACTGACAACGTGGACTTGTATCTTCAAGTATATATTCTAGTTATAATTATACCCAACGAAATAGCCAACCAATTACTGCTGAACGAAAAAAACACCACTAAAAACTCAGAACAAACCAAGATCAAGTGGGACGGTAAAAGGCAGAATGACTTACTGGTGACATCCATGGAGAAATTAAATTATACAATAAATAAAATAAAGAAATAGCAAAGAGACTGACCCTGATGATTAAGAACAAAGGAAATGGAAAGCTGTAGACTATACACCATTAAATGGCCACAACTGCTTTTTAACACATGCGTTGAATCTCTGCAAATCCCTAAAATCTGGAAACGATCTCACGTGGTTGAAAAGATCAAACCAGGAAAATAACAACAGAACTCAAAAGTTTCTGACCGGTGTTGTTTCTATGCGATCTGTATAATGTTTTTGGAAGAATGATTATGGGCCCAATCGATCCCTGAAAACACAGTAAGCTTATCAATGAGAAACCTGGTTTTAAATCTTGAAGATCATGTTGCAGCCAAATTCTTAATCTGAAATAACTAATCGAGTGTGGGTATGTACGCAACAGGATCACAAGAGTTATTTCTACCGATCTAAGCACAGCATGCGAAACTAAACACCACAAACAACTGCTGGCAAAGCTATATTCTATACAAATGATTGATATCTTATCAAATGTACGTTGCAGAAAATGTGTTTTAATGTTACTTTGGTAGAGAAGGAGGGAAGTTGATGACGAAACCAGACATTACGACTTGACATAAGGAATCGCCTTTTTCATGGATGTTGTATAACATGTGTACCAATGACACAGCAGTCGTTGCTCTTGAAATGGTTTCGAAGAGACTTAACACAAACTGACAAAAGCCCCAAATATTCTTGCCGATTATATTACTGCAAAGATCACCTCAAACCAAACCCCAACAGAACCCAATTTAGTGTTTTCCATCCAAGAAACAGACAGAAAAAAAGGAAAACAACAGAAGAAATGGCAAGGGCAAAAGCTTGAACACAGTACGGCTCCGAGATGCCTGGGTGAAAAGTTGGATCATCCGCAGTCATAAGCGATACACTGCCATGAAACAAACCGGAAGATACATTTAAGAAATGATATCATCTGAACATGGGAAGCAAAGCCAGATATCCTCAGAACATCAGCACTCACCCTGTGTTTCTCCGTAGCTTAGTATGCCCCTCCAGTTTCGAACAAATCTGTGCATGTCAAACTTATTGATTTAGCAATAAATCAAACTGGACAAGCTATTAAAGGGTGTCTAAAACCTACTCCAAATGAAAAAAAATGTTTTCATAATCGGCGTAGCACCAGTGAGGAATTAAGAAGTGTTGCATTAGGAATCGTAATAGAGAGAGACAGGTAAACACCCTAAGGCGTTAGATAACAATCTAGACAACGTTATTTACATTCAACTCTTCCCCTACAGACTAGTCCTGCAAAACGCCGTATCTAACACAATGGAATGATCTGACACAGGACCCTTGTATAGAGCTTCGAGAGGAACTTTCGCCTAGTCATTACTTGCCAAATTCAACACGATAGTCACTAAATCGATTCTCTGAATTGGTGTATTACGATGCAGGAAAGACTGAAAGAGATTGAGATACGGGCAAGATGAGCCGTGCGACCGGTGAGTTGCATAAGAAGCGATAACCTGATTTGTCCAAATCTGGAACGAGGCAAAATGGACGATATGTTGAGGACGAGCGACGTGTCCACGTGTCCGAACATTGGAAATATAATGTCTAACATGGTGTTCAGATAACGGAAAGTTAGCCACTTTTATTTTATGTTAACCATAAACTAACAACCAACAAATGAAATTCATTTTCCAACCAAAATTCTCATTGAACAGATGAAAGAATGAACTCTATATATTGGTTTAAGTTTAAATGTTTTTGTCCCCTTCCTTTCGTATGTAAATACATGTAGAAGTACTGAAATACCTTGTACGAACATCTTGTTATACTTGACTTACATACCTAGTACGAGCATCGTGTTGTACTTGACTTACATACCTAGTACGAGCATCTTGTTGTACTTGACTTACATACCTAGTACGAGCATCTTGTTGTACTTGACTTACATACCTAGTACGAGCATCTTGTTGTACTTGACTTACATACCTAGTACGAGCATCTTGTTGTACTTGACTTACATACCTAGTACGAGCATCGTGTTGTACTTGACTTACATACCTAGTACGAGCATCTTGTTGTACTTGACTTACATACCTAGTACGAGCATCTTGTTGTACTCGACTTACATACCTAGTACGAGCATCTTGTTGTACTCGACTTACATACCTAGTACGAGCATCTTGTTGTACTCGACTTACATACCTAGTACGAGCATCTTGCTGTTCTTGACTTACATACCTAGTACAAACATATTGTTGTACTTGACTTTATACTTAGTATGAGCATCTTGTTGTACTTGACTTACATACCTAGTACGAGCATCGCGTTGTACTTGACTTTATACCTAGCACGGGTATGTTGTTGTACTTGACATAAGCTGTGTAGGAAATCAGCTAAAGCTACATATTACATTATTATTCTTGCTATAATATTCCTTCAGTTATTTCCTATTGGCAGAAATAAAATGTTTAAAAACTAATCTTGATGTTGAACTTAATTAATAAACACGATTTGTCCCTTGTCGTCGATGAGAACACAAACATCATCCTTTGTCCCACCACATCCTTGAGTCCGTTGGTGAACTAATCAAGTTAATATCATCCTCTGTCCTACCACATCCTTGAGTCCGTTGGTTAACTAATCAAGCCAACATCATCCTCTGTCCTACCACATCCTTGAGTCCGTTGGTGAACTAATCAAGCCTACATCATCCTCTGTCCTACCACATCCTTGAGTCCGTTGGTGAACTGATCAAGCCAAAACCATTGTGGAAAAGTCTATGACGTACTTATCTAACATAATTTACTAGTACAAGCTCAATGGAGACACCAATAGCCTCGGACCACAGCCTACTGTAGATACTGGTCTTCTGGCTCACGAAGAAATCCCTTTGAAACGTCACATTCCACGGCTGGATAAGTAACGGACCTTGCAAGAGTCACCTCTCAGCGAAAGTATAATAGCGTGTTCGGTAAACACAGATGGATATGCAAGTGGTTTCAAGGCATGATTATGTGAGATGGTTCACTCTCAGCAGTGATTTGTTGTGTTTTGTATGGTCAGTTTATCTTATTTCTCTGTGTGGAGCATGGATTGATTATAAACCGTGTCTATCTGTCCTCGCCATGAGGCGTTGAAAAGATGCAAGATGCATATATTTTTTTTTAGGTGGGAGGCTTGTGCTGTCGTTAGTTGGATCTTCCTTAGACTGTCAGAGACGCCATCGATCTACCGACGTCGAGGTCGGTTTATAGCTTGTTGGAGTTGAGACCTGCATAGATATACTCTCGTATAATGCATTCTGATTAGCCAAACAACTTAATATTTTGGGGCAGCAATGAAGGCATTAACTGAGATCTCTCCACTATCTACATCAGCGTGATGTTGCGGGTTCGGTCCCGGATTGTCATTCAGGCTGCACTTTCCACACATTGCATCTTACAGCACTAAATCTTACCATTATGTGTTTCTAGACAGGACCAAGATTGACACTGTAACACAATGTAGAAATAAACATCAGTAATTATATTAAGTAAAGCACTGAGACACAAATTGTATGTGCTTTCTTAACAGTTTCACACACAATAACTATCTGCATAATTTTTAAACTAATTTAATTGTATTTTCATGTTACAAAAGGTGGGCGAAACTAATGCTGGTGAAGCTTGAAGATAAGACTCCATAATGATTTTCAATCTCACCATAAAAGTTTTTATTCCGGGAACATTTTTCAGTTGTTGGAAAATGTATGAGAGATGTTGAAGTGCCCTTTAAATTGTCAGGTCTTAAATATCTGGGTGCAGCTAGAGTGGAGTATGTGGGAGGTGTGAATGCTGTTACAGTGGAGTGTGTGGGAGGAGTGAATGTTGTTACAGTAAATTCTGCGGAAGGAGGGAATGTTGTTACAGTGGAGTGTGTGGGAGGTATGAATGTTGTTACAGTGGAGTATGTGGACATGTTGATGTTGTTAGAGTGGAGTGTGTGGGAGGTTTAGATGTTTTTACAGTGGAATGTATGAGAGGTGTGGATATTGTTACAGTGGAGTGTGGGAGAGGTGTGGATGTTGTTACAGTGGAGTGTGTGAGAAGTGTGGATGTTGTTACAGTGGAGTGTGTGAGAGGTGTGGATGTTGTTACAGTGGATTCTGCAGGAACTGTTAGAGTTGTTATGGTGGAGTGTGTGGGAGTCGTGAATGCTGTTACATTGGAGTGTGTGGACATGTTGATGTTGTTAGAATGGCGTGTGTGGGGTGCGTGGGTAGTTGTTTACTCTGAAGAGTTTTGAAGGCAGATATATAATTGAAATAGGGCCATATACATTGTCATCAATGACAGATGAATTGTTAGATAGAGGTTCAGTCTTCATGTTGTCCTTCATATCAATTGCATTACTTGTCTTATGGAATGTGGTGTCACTGTTCATACTTCTGTGAGGATAGTAATATCAGGGTTGAACTTCATTCAGGTACAAACTATGTTAGCAATCAGCAGTTTTGGGCATACATTAGAGAAGTCTGAGTTTGTCCACTTTTCAAAATACTAATCTTGAAACAACACTTTGAACACGTTCTCTGAATGTTTAACTTTACTTCTTCTTCTTCTTCCTCGTTCGTCTTCAAATTACGACTTCAATGGCTCTAATAAAGGCAGCAGTCGACACGAGGCTTCGTGCACTTCCGTACAGCTTCTCGTGGAGGGACACTGCCTGTTGCCAAATGTTACTTCTTTTGTCGGTGTACAGTTGTCAGGTCAGGTTAGGTCATCCCGTAACCGGAAAGGTCGTTGGGGCATACATGAAAACATCCTCACAACACCACGGCACTCTTTTCTGTCAGCGACCGCTGCATGTGCCTCTTCTGGTCGGAGATTGGTCCATTCTTGTGTGTTGTCCTCCCACCTCTTTTTGGGACGGCCTCTTTGTCGTCTGCCTTGCACCTTTCCGTGGAGGATCGTATTTGCAAGATATTTGATCTCGATATGTGACCGTACCAAGCCAGTTTCCTTCTTTTGACAGTTGCCAAGAGGTCTTTAAAAGGCCCTATTGCTGTTGCAATTCTATCTTGTTGCTCCTCATTTGTAACTCGATCTTTGTACGTGACGTTTAAAAGTCTTCGGAAACATGTCAATTCCAAGGTCTGTAACCTTCGCTGAAGGTCAGCTGTAACTGTCCATGTCTCACAAGCATAGAGGAATATCGACAGGACCAGTGTGCACATTAATCTGATTTTCGTGCATAGTGCTAACCGTTTATCTTGCTACATTTTGTTAAGCTGTGCAAGCGCCGCTATTGTCTGTGCTATTCTGGCCAACACCTCAAATTGTGATCCTTCATCACTGACAATCGAACCTAGATATCTAAAACTGTCAACCACTTCGAGTTCCTGACCATTAGCTTTTATTCTGCTGTTGAAGCCCTCTGCGTTGTTGATAATTAATTTTGTCTTTCCAGCGTTTATGTCCCTACCATAGTCAAGAGCTGTACATTGGACAGAACTGCAAAATATCTTTTGCCATATTGAGGGTTGTTCCGCATGCACAATTGGTCCGTAGTGTTAACCTTGAACTTGTTGTACAGATGACATCTCAGTCGGTTGTGTACTGTGTGAAGCCAGAGAATGATCACTTGGTTTCGCCTGGAGAGTTGGTGGTAGGCATCGTTTTCTATGTGACCAATGCGTTTTTGTTTTCCTTTTTGCACTGTACGTTGTCCTGATGGCTGCCTTTCTCGCATTGCATCTGATGTTGTTGTTGTTGTTTCAAATGCCCACAATGAGAAGGTTTACTCTTTTGTGCGCCTTGAGAAGGACGTTAAGTTGTGGGTTGCAATAGCTTTTATTTCATCCCAAGCGTTTTGATGAAGGTGGACTAGGATCCTCCAGGCGGCTGTGCTATGCTTTGCTTCATCTGCGTACAGCTCACTACTACGGAGATCACGTCGATCTCTCACCTGTTAGCCAGGTTGCCGTGTAAACAAACCGTTTCCAAGGAGGGCTTCATTGAAGCCGAGGTGAGGCTCTTGGCCATTATATTTTGCCTGACCCTGACTAACATGTCTGATCAGTGTGTTGTGCCTGACCCTGACTAACATGTCTGATCAGTGTGGTGTGCCTGACCCTGACTAACATGTCTGATCAGTATGTTGTGCCTGACCCTGACTAACATGTCTGATCAGTATGTTGTGCCTGATCCTCACTAACATGTCTGATCAGTGTGGTGTGCCTGACCCTGACTAACATGTCTGATCAGTATGTTGTGCCTGATCCTGACTAACATGTCTGATCAGTATGTTGTGCCTGACCAGATGTTAGTCTTCGTCCACTATATGTGATTTAGGTATCACTCTGCTGCAGCATTCCTCCCTCTCTGGCGAGTTTTGTCGCCTTTTCGTTGCCTGCAATGTTGCACTGAACTATGCTTTTTTTGAAGCACTGAGACAAGCGTTCGAGCTAGTCTGTCAGAGCGACGAGTTTATTTCTGTGCTGGTTCTTGAGAGCCGTTAGCACTGAGAATGTCTGAGCATGTCCATTTGCTTTTCTGCCTGTTCCTTGTGATCTATAACTGTTTATGCTGTTTGTCTCAGGGCTCTGGCCTCGGCACTGAAGTTGCTGCAGCGTCTCCCAGTGGCAAATGCTGTTGAGAATACGTCGCTTTTCAGTTTTATAGTGACGCATCCCTCCCCGTTTCCAATAACACCTTTGGCTGATCCATCCATATATGACTTTGTTTACTAATCTTAAAACGATCCTTTGAATAAAAGATCACTGAATGTTTATCTTTGTTTACTATTCTTATAAAAGCACTTTAAACACAAAGTAACTGATTATTTTACAACCGCTTCTGTGGTGTTGTAGACGCCACAAATAATAAACAAAACATTCTGAAAAGCTCTGCACGATAAAGATTGTTTTTGTTTGAATAGATGTGTCGTTCTTTGACAATGTTCGTCCTGCGCACATTCAGGACAAATGATTGAACCACCTCATGCGAGACGATTGAATATTGTCATCCACTGTCTATCTCCATCTATTAGTTCTCCATTTTTATTATGTGTTGTTCGCGCTGGGGATTTGATTGGCTGATCGAATCACATGATGAAATCATTAGTGGAGTGCGTTGGGAGTAGCGCTAACCGGTACAAAAATGAAAGTCGTTTATTTTAAAACAAATTAGAGATTGAGCAAAGAGAGGTGATGTTGGAAGGAGAGAAAAACCAGGTTTGCGGTCAGGTGGGGCGGGGGTTGAAAGGGGGAAAGAGATGGACGGGCTGAGTAATCATCGGGATGGGTAGCCTGGTGAGCAGTTGAAGAAGGTGGAGACGTGAGTGGGAGGAGGGTGGGTTGAGAGGAGGGAGTGGGTTGAGAGGAGGAAGTGATCAGCAGGTTGGAGGAGGTGGTGACGTGAGTGGGAGGGGGTGGGAGGAGGGAGTGGCGTGGGTTGAGAGGAGGGAGTGATCAGCAGGTTAGAGGAGCTGGAGACGTGAGTGGGAGGGGGTGGCGTGGGTTGAGAGGAGGAAGTGATCAACAGGTTGGAGGAGGTGGTGACGTGAGTGGGAGTGGGGTGGCGTGAGAGGAGGGAGGGATCAACAGGTTGGAAGCGCCACAAGATTGTAGGGGGGATGTGAGGCATGGACAGGGTTCCAAATATAGGGAGAGCATTTAGTTGTTTAACTGCTGTTGTCTCTCTTATAGTAGAGTTTAACTGATATTGTCTCTCTTATAATGTAGAGTTTAACTGCTTTTGTCGCTCTTATAGTAGAGTTTAACTGATATTGTCTCTCTTATAATGTAGAGTTTAACTGCTGTTGTCTCTCTTATAATGTAGAGTTTTACTGCTATTGTCGCTCTCATAATGTAGAGTGTAACTGCTTTTGTCTCTCTTATAATGTAGAGTTTAACTGATGGGCAGATGGTCTGCGCATGTTAGGGCTGCCTTATGGTATCGATACAGAGGACATGGCCACTTTTTCAGCTGTAATATGAGGTCCTCCATCCACCTTGAAATATTCTACATTGATGGTTGCACATACACAAACCAACGAGTACATACACATACATACACAAATACACATGCACATACAATCACACACAAAGACACACATACACATACGTATATAAGCATTTGTTTATTGAGGAAAAGTTCATAGAAATCCCAAACGTTACTAGTTTTTAAAGGAATATCTTGAATATAGCAATATTATATTTATTGGAATAGATTTTTTCTGGTCACATTCTTCACAACAGCCTTCATCCTGGTGTCGATTTAATGTTTGTCGATGTCAGTTAATTATAATAGACATTTTAATAATTATGTTTTATTTATACGATGAGAACTGAAGTCCCCGATAGAGTTTTGTGACTCCGTCGTGCTTAAAGGTCTTTTTCATGATAAATGCTCTTTGGATCAAGGAGCGGAATAAACACTGTGGATTCAGTGAGGACCCTTTAACTTACACAATTCAATATGGCGTCAGTGAAGACGCAACACAATACAATGTGGAGTCAGTAAAGACCCTTTAACTTATACAATACAATGTGGAGTCAGTGAAGACCCTTTAACTTACAAAATACAGTGTGGAGTCAGTGAATAGCCTATTACTTACACAATACAATGTGGAGTCAGTGAAAAGCCAATTACTTACACAATACGATGTGGAGTCAGTGAAAAGCCTATTACTTACACAATACATTGTGGAGTCAGTGAATAGCCTATTACTTACACAATACAATGTGGAGTCAGTGAATAGCCTATTATTTACACAATACAATGTGGAGTCAGTGAATAGCCTATTACTTACACATCCCACCGGCTGGTGTGATTGTATTTTCTGTGCAGTCTCGTGTCCCTGGGTGGGTATGCTAGTATTATATATGTTGTGTAGTCGCTTGTTCCTGGGTTGGTGTTATTGTATTGTCTGTGTACTCTTGTTCCTGGGTTGGTGTAATTGTATTGTCTGTGTACTCTTGTTCCTGGTTCGGTGTTATTGTATTGTCTGTATACTCTTGTTCCTGGGTCGGTGTTATTGTATTGTCTGTGTACTCTTGTGCTTGAGTCGGTGTTATTGCATTGTTTGTGTACTATTGTTCTTGGGCTACTGTTATTGTATTGTTTGTGTTTTATTGTTCTTGTGTCGGTATTATTGTAAAGGACTATATTATATTTAGCCTTGTCTGCGGGACAATCTCCACTTTTAGCTGCATTTCTGTATCTCTTTCATCTGTACTCTACTTGTATGAAATCATCGCAGCTGGCTGCAATGACTTGCTGATGGTTCTTTGTTGATTGAAGCACCTTGTTTCTCCTCTTGCCATTTTGGTTTTGTATGTTGTTTTGCAGCCTCACATGTAGTTTGTTGTCGTGTTTCTGGTTTTTAATTTCTTTGGACATTGACGTGCTCATTATGGGATTAAAGTACATAACTCACATTAAATGATGTTAGCTTGGGACAGCGACTCACATCGTACAAACATGTATTCCGCACAAAGCATTAATTTTAGCCAGTGCAACAGTTAATTTCTTTGTTCCTTATTTTGATGTTCAACATCAATTTATAACTAGGTATTCCCGTTCATCTCTTACCCAATGTAGATTTTTATCATGAAAAATGTTTCCTGATATGGTCAAACAAATATACATCTTCCATCGGTTGATAAACATGTGTAGGGTCGCCTTCCGGAAGCGGGCAGAGTGTATATTTCTGTTGGACCAGTAAGAATACATATTCTGTTCTGTTCTGTTCTATTATGTTCTGTTCTGTTCTGTTCTGTTCTGTTCTGTTCTATTATGTTATGTTCTGTTCTATTCTGTTCTGTTTTATTCTGTTTTGTTCTGTTCTGTTCTGTTCTGTTCTGTTCTATTCTTACGAATAGACACCACTGCAATACGAGAATGCCCATAGGTGGTCAGTCTCTCAAAGTATATGGCCAGCAGTGTGGATAAAGTTGTTATCTGTGGCTCCATTGTTGTTCACACACATCCTCCATCATCTCGATGTGTTCCGCTATGTTCGAGCGTCGTTTGATGTCAAATCACTGAAGTCTGTGAATGATGTTCATCTATTGATTTACAATGCATGTGTCGCCAGATGCTCATATGGTAACAAAACTTGGGGAAGATATGCCAAGCAAGAGCAAATCATTAGCACTTTCCATATACGGCGACTGCGAGCCATTCTTGAAATTACATGGAATGACAGAGTGACAAATGCAGAGGTATACTCTCGTACTGGTCTCCCAAGCATGTTCATACTCCTTAGGCAGCGAAGACTACGATGGCTTGGTCATGATCGCACCATGAACGATGGTCGCATATCCAGAGATATCCTCTATGGACAGTTGTAGATGACCAAGGCACTCGGCAGACCACTACTGTGGTTCAAAGATATATTTAAGTGGGGACATGAAAGCGCTGGACATGAGCGTGATATCCTGGTTAGTGTGATACCCTGGTAAAACGAAACTGCAAAACTATTCAAGGAGAGATGTACCCTGAAGAACCACCTGATGTGGGTGGGTGCAAAGAAGCTCTTGCAATACGTAGATGTGAAATGAAAGATCGGTAACGATAACAAAAAACTAAAAGCTAAGTAGAGAATTACAACTCCAAGATAGCATCATTCTACAGACAGGCATGACTAAAAAGGTCTACTAAAGTCAGTAATGACAGAAAGGGGATATGACTTGGAAAATAGAGGCTGATCTGGTATGTTGTGTTCTTAAAAACTTACTTCACTGCAATACTGGAACACCCATAGGTGCCCAGTCTATCTCAGTAAATGGGAAACGTTATATCTATTCATGTTTCCTCTAGCTCGTTTGTTGAAAACACTCCTAACTGTTCTCAAACGCACTCAACTCTGCCCGACCCTTGTTCTCCCACGCACCCAACTCTGCCCGATCCTCGTTCTCCCACGCGCCGAACTATGCTAGGGCATCCATCTCACACGAGCCCGACTCTGCCAGATCCTCGTTCTCTCACGCGCCCGACTCTGCCAGATCCTCGTTCTCACACGCGCCCGATTCTGCCAGATCCTCCATCTCACAAGCAACTGTCTGTCTGATGCTTGTTCTTATTTCAAAGTTTAGAAGTCTATGAATTGTTGATCTGTCTATTACAGTGTCATAATCCAACAGACGGTCATTGATACACTTCAAAATAACCTCCTTATTCATCTCAAATGTGCCCATAATAGATGCCGGTCTATCCAATATCTTAGCTCATGCATTGCCCGGAACCCAAACATGATTACGACAGTATATTCAGATAAGCCCTAAGAGCAGGCATGCACAACTTCATCAAGTTCGTGGGCCGGGTAGCGAATGTTAAATATATCCGGGCCATACATGCGTTGTTATTTTAAAAGCTATGTCATTAATATGAAAAATGTTAAGTGTAGATTAACAATAAAATATACATTCCATGAGAGCGCTATTAAGCTACTTATTATTTAATGTTTGTTTTAATCAATATAATTGTTTAAAGTTCGCTTTACGATAAAATGTTAATAAGCTCTAGCCAGATCTGGCGCGTTCAATTGGAAGTGGGAAATGTCATGTTTCTCACAACACTGCCAATGCTGTTGAAAACAAGTGTGATTTTGCAACACGCAAAGTATTTTCTACGCTGACAGTCTGTTATTCTCGTTCTGGATTTCAATTTAACGAACTTCATTTTATAACAAATATTCTCGCAAGTTTTATTTCCAAATCGCTTTATTCTCTTCAGAGCAAAAGCTTTGAGTTTCAGATAGTTGTCATTTGCGAAATATTTCTGATAAAATCCAGTTAAGTCATACGTCCTTGATTTTAATCGGCACATCTGATTTGGTTCTTGATTACAAGTGAAAGGTCCTTGATTTTAGTTCGCAGATCTGATTTTGTTGTTGATTACAAGTGAAACGTCCTTGATTTTAGTCCGCAGATTTGATTTGGTTGTTGATTACAAGTGAAACGTCCTTGATTTTAGTCTGCAGATCTGATTTGGTTTTTGGTTACAAGTGAAAGGTCCTTAATTGTAGTTCGCAGATCTGATTTGGTTGTTGGTTACAAGTGAAACGTCCTTGATTTTAGTCCGCAGATCTGATTTTGTTGTTGATTACAAGTGAAACGTCCTTGATTTTAGTCTGCAGATCTGATTTGGTTCTTGGTTACAGTTCATTAACTTCCATTTGCAAAGAAAGTGGAGCTTTTTATCACGTCACATGAAATGGGGAAGTTAATATTTTAAAATGTGCCTTTTGTGCTGGACAATTACGGAACCTGGTGTGGAATTCTTCATTAAAAGACTACAAATTGTTCATACAATTAGTCTCAGTCGCAGGTGTGTACAAATGATATCTATTGGTTATCCTTAGTTGATTTTCCCAGTCTGAAGTTTTTTTATGAAATGACTAAATGTGTTTATACATTTGTTTGCGGCGTAGCTTTATCAGCAATCGTTAGTATTTCTTTTTGGTGTGTGCTATTCGTTTACATGAACAACATGTATGTCTACGTTACACCCATTTAGGTATGCGATAAGATGTTTCAAACACATGAACAAAACATGTGTGTCTATGGTACACCCTTTTAGGTATGCCATAAGATGTTTCAAACACATGAACAAAACATGTGTGTCTATGGTACACCCAGTTAGGTATGCCATAAGATGTTTCAAACACATGAACAAAACATGTGTGTCTATGTTACACCCATTTAGGTATGCGATAAGATGTTTCAAACACATGATCAAAACATGTGTGTCTATGGTACACCCAGTTAGGTATGCCATAAGATGTTTCAAACACATGAACAAAACATGTGTGTCTATGTTACACCCATTTAGGTATGCGATAAGATGTTTCAAACACATGATCAAAACATGTGTGTCTATGGTACACCCAGTTAGGTATGCCATAAGATGTTTCAAACACATGAACAAAACATGTGTGTCTATGTTACACCCATTTAGGTATGCGATAAGATGTTTCTATCATATGAACAAAACATGTTTGTCTATGGTACACCCAGTTAGGTATGCCATAAGATGTTTCTATCACATGAACAAAATGGCTCTTTTGCTGTTGTAATTCCTTCTCGCATTTCCTCATTTGTAACTCGCTCTTTGTTCAATATGTACCAGATTCAAATCACTTCGCTCTCGGTTTGATAGACCGGGTAAATTAAGATATTGTTATTGGTATGACCGAGACACAGTCGACTCAGCTGTAAATGGGTACCTGACGAAGCCACGAGACAATTATGTCACCGCTGCAGGAGCCATGGGAAGGTAATCCAATAGTTTATTCTTTAGCTAATATTTTATTTGCACATCCCCAAGGCCTAGCGAGCCGCATGGAGTAAATCGACCTTCTCCATTTACATAAAGCCAGCAACAACAACTGTCAGCAGGACTCTGGTCTACTTTCTCAGGCACGCCTCGGAATGTAGGACTAGCCAACGTAACTCACTACACAAGAAACGTCAACGAGTTAGCTCAACTCAGCGCGAGTAGCTTACAACATCAATAACAGCATCAGCAGTAACAGGGCGCTAATTGGCGAATTACAGTAGCTTTACTCACATCCAGAGCATGCCGATGGTTGACCGAGATCCTCCAGACAGTTGCTTGGCTTCATCTGAGTGGTGCTCACTACTACTGGTTCACGTTGATCTCCCATCTCGATATTCAGACTGACATTAAAACGGCCCGTTTCCAGGGAGAACTACATGAAAGTGAGGTGGGGTCTTAGTCAGTATATTTCGCCTGACCCAAACTAACTTAACGTTCTTTTCAGGGCGTACAAAAGAGTAAACTTATTCATCGTGGGCATTAAACAAGAACAACCTGACCAGACGTTAGTCTCCTGTCCCCACAGTAGTTGTCAGCATTGAAGAGTTGCGCTGTCATATCTTCCAACCGTGTTTTTGTTTTCAGGAATCGTGTTGGTATTAGGTTGACAATGGCGTTTTTGTCAAGGTACATAATCCATGAAACACCATTTGTCTAGCGGTCGTTTATTTGTTGCTCTTAGTGGGTTTCTGTTTCTAAGAATCGACGTCACTGCACTCTGGGCATACCCATAGGTGTTCAATCTCTCTCAGCAAATGGTCTAAGGTATGCCGACGGTCCCTCTAGCTCGCTGGTTGTACATCCTCCTGCTCCGTTCTCTCATGCGCCCTACTCCGCTCAAAGCTCGTTTAATGCCGAAGCTTTCCGGTCTGTAGATTGTTGCTTCATCTATCTACCAGGCAGTGATTGATTGATTTCAATATCTCCCTTCTATCCATCTCTAATGTGCCCAATATGGACGCTTGGGAAGCCATGATGTCAGCTCTTTCATTGCCCTGAACCCAGCATGAGCAGGATAGTAGATCCATGTGAACGCCAGGAGGTTTGAGGCCTCACCAGCTGATATCCACTCGTACCAAAGCCATCCCTTCTGTACCTTCTGAACTACGGCTTGCGCGTCTGTCACGATGACTGCCCTTGTTATAGAAGTCTCAGATATCCATTTCAGTGCTGATGTAACTGCTTCAGTCTCCATTCTCAAACTGGAGGTTGTTGACATGTATGTCCTACTGCGCTCACCAACGACCTCTCCTCTCACTCTAGCTGAGAAGCCCCAGCCTGATGTCCCACTGGGCAGCACTGATCCGTCGGTGTATATGACGGCATCACTCTCCTGCGTGTTCTCAGCTATCAGCTGATTCACCTCGTGCTCTGGTCTCCCGTTGCTCCGTTCTCTGCATGCCTTGCCGAAGGTTATGATGACTCTCTGGTACTCTATCGTTATATCAACAGTGTGAACCCATTCTTGCTCTTTGGTTTTCGCCTCAGCAGGGGTGATGTGTTCGATTGTTGTGTCAGCCTGTGCCATTCATGACAACCCTTTCTTGATTCTTGATCTTTTGATGTCTGAGATACTACTGTACAGAGGGTGTTGCGTGTCTGTAGTGACCCGCATATAAGCTTTGACTTGTGCCAGTTTATGTCTGGAAGTCACCGATAACAATCCCAATATGTACCCCATTATCACAATCTGGGTATCTCTAGTGCAACCCAGAACCAGACACATACCTTCATTCTGGATGCGGTCCAACCTTTCATACTGTGTTCTTGATAGTGTGAGGATGCCTAGTCTGTAATCGATGACAGACAACACTACCTGACAAAATAGGTTGAACAGGAGGCGTTCCAAGTTGGCACTAGCCATGGTCTTGAGTGCTGCTAACCCTCGCTTACATCTTTGTACGATATGGTCAACATGGCAATTATAATAGAGACTGCAATCAAATGTCGCTCCGAGGTATTTCAACTTGTCACACCTGTCAATGGTGCAACCATAAAATGGGATACCCGGGAGTTCAGCCTTTAATTTGAAATTATTCAAAAGGCACCACATCATGGAAGCCTTGTTCGGATTGATCTTGGATCTTGAGTCGCCGCACCACTGTGAGATTGCTTGCAATGTGTCCTGGATGTCCTTGGCCAACTCTTTGCCTGAATGCGCCACGGGTGTCTATATTACTGTAATCTAGATAGCCGTAGTGAAATTTGCTGTTTCACAATCCCAGTGTACCGGATTCGAATCCTGACGTGTCCACCAGTTTGCCAGACACGAGTTATGTTTTCTCTGTGCGAACGATTCTCTACGTACGGACATAATACCTGTCAAGATACCTGCCAACTAGGTTGGCCGTTGTAAGAAGCGACGTTCTGTAGAGAACATGCTACTTAACTTCCTAATGCATGTTATCGTTACTATGTTTATATTTCTTTGTCAATATTTGTGTGTTAGTGTTTCTACGTTTATCTTTCTTTATTAATGTTTCTATCTAATTGTTTCTGCTTCCGTTTATAAATACATTTTTCAATGTTAGTCTTGTTGCTTTTTTACATAAAATGCCTTAACAAAAGCTTCCATTAAGGAGTCTACAACAGTGGTGATTCTATGATTCGTCCATAGACAAATAGAGAAGAAGAAGATGATACTGATGATGATGATGATGATGATGATGATAAAGGGAAGTCGGAAGACGTAGAGAAAAAAGAAGAAGACGACGAAAAAAGTAGCTGAAGAAGACCAAAGATGAAAGAAGTAGAAGAAGAACAAGATTGAAGAAAGAAGAAAAAAAAGAAGACCATATCAAGATGATTCTAAACTGTTTTCAGTAACAAATATTTTGTTCGGTTAAGTCCCTTTCGTCAGTAAAATGCAACGTAGAATTCTTCAAACTTGTACATTGCTTTAACTTGCAGAGGGGATCGCTTGTTTTACTAACAAAGTGGATCGCTTGTTTTACTAACAGAGTGGATCGTTTGTTCAACTAGTAGATTTGGTAGCTTGTTCAACTGCTAGAGTGGGTAGCTTGTTCCACTGGTAGAGTTGGTAGCTTGTTCAACTGTTAGAGTGGGTAGCTTGTTCAACTGGTAGAGTGGGTAGCTTGTTCAACTGGTAGATTTGGTAGCTTGTTCAACTGGTAGAGTGAGTAGCTTGTTCAACTGGTAGAGTGGGTAGCTTGTTCAACTGGTAGATTTGGTAGCTTGTTCAAGTGGTAGAGTGGGTAGCTTGTTCAACTGGTAGAGTGGGTAGCTTGTTCAACTGGTAGAGTGGTTAGCTTGTTCAACTGGTAGAGTGGGTAGCTTGTTCAACTGGTAGAGTGGGTAGCTTATTCAACTGGTAGATTTGGTAGCTTGTTGAACTGTTAGATTGGGTAGCTTGTTCAACTGGTAGATTCGGTAGCTTGTTCAACTGGTAGATTGGGTAGCTCGTTCAACTGGTAGACTGGGTAGCTTGTTCAACTGGTAGATTGTGTAGCTTGTTAAACTGGTAGATTGGGTAGCTTGTTCAACTGGTAGAGTGGGTAGCTTGTTCAACTGGTAGAGTGGGTAACTTGTTCAACTGGTAGAGTGGGTAGCTTGTTCAACTGGTAGAGTGGGTAGCTTGTTCAACTGGTAGAGTGGATAGCTTGTTCAACTGGTAGATTTGGTAGCTTGTTCAACTGGTAGAGTGGGTAGCTTGTTCAACTGGTGGAGTGGGTAGCTTGTTCAACTGGTAGATTGTGTAGCTTGTTCAACTGGTAGATTGGGTAGCTTGTTCAACTGCTAGATTGTGTAGCTTGTTCAACTGGTAGATTGTGTAGCTTGTTAAACTGGTAGATTGGGTAGCTTGTTCAACTGGTAGAGTGGGTAGCTTGTTCAAATGGTAGAGTGGGTAGCTTGTTTAACTGGTAGAATGGGTAGCTTGTTCAACTGGTAGATTTGGTAGCTTGTTCAACTGGTAGAGTGGGTAGCTTGTTCAACTGTTAGAGTGGGTAGCTTGTTCAACTGGTAGAGTAAGTAGCTGGTTCAACTGCTGGAGTGGGTAGCTTGTTCAACTGGTAGATTGGGTAGCTTGTTCAACTGGTAGATTGTGTAGCTTGTTCAACTGGTAGATTGGGTAGCTTGTTCAAGTGGTAGAGTGGGTAGCTTGTTCAACTAGTAGAGTGGATAGCTTGTTCAACTGGTAGATTTTGTAGCTTGTTCAACTGGTAGATTGTGTAGCTTGTTAAACTGGTAGATTGGTTAGCTTGTTCAACTGGTAGAGTGGGTAGCTTGTTCAACTGGTAGATTCGGTAGCTTGTTAAATTGGTAGATTTGGTAGCTTGTTCAACTGGTAGATTGGGTAGGTTGTTCAACTGGTAGAGTGGGTAGCTTGTTCAACTGGTAGAGTGGGTAGCTTGTTCAACTGGTAGATTGCGTAGCTTGTTCAACTGGTAGAGTGGGTAGCTTGTTCAACTGGTAGAGTGGGTAGCTTGTTCAACTGATAGAGTGGGTAGCTTGTTCAACTGGTAGATTTGGTAGCTTGTTAAACTGGTAGAGTGGGTAGCTATTTCAACTGGTAGAGTGAGTAGCTTGTTCAACTGGTAGAGTGGGTAGCTTGTTCAACTGATAGAGTGGGTAGCTTGTTCAACTGGTAGATTTGGTAGCTTGTTGAACTGGTAGATTGGGTAGCTTGTTCAACTGGTAGATTGGGTAGCTTGTTCAACTGGTAGATTGGGTAGCTTGTTCAACTGGTAGACTGGGTAGCTTGTTTAACTGGTAGATTGTGTAGCTTGTTAAACTGGTAGATTGGGTAGCTTGTTCAACTGGTAGAGTGGGTAGCTTGTTCAACTGGTAGAGTGGGTAGCTTGTTCAACTGGTAGAGTGGGTAGCTTGTTCAACTGGTAGAGTATGTAGCTTGTTCAACTGGTAGAGTGGGTAGTTTGTTCAACTGGTAGATTTGGTAGCTTGTTGAACTGGTAGAGTGGGTAGCTTGTTCAACTGGTGGAGTGGGTAGCTTGTTCAACTGGTAGATTGTGTAGCTTGTTGAACTGGTAGATTGGGTAGCTTGTTCAACTGGTAGATTGTGTAGCTTGTTCAACTGGTAGATTAGGTAGCTTGTTCCACTGGTAGACTCGGTAGCTTGTTCAACTGGTAGATTGTGTAGCTTGTTAAACTGGTAGATTGGGTAACTTGTTCAACTGGTAGAGTGGGTAGCTTGTTCAACTGGTAGAGTGGGTAGCTTGTTCAACTGGTAGATTTGGTAGCTTGTTCAACTGGTAGAGTGGGCAGCTTGTTTAACTGCTAGAGTGGGTAGCTTGTTCAACTGGTAGAGTGGGTAGCTTGTTCAACTGGTAGATTGTGTAGCTTGTTCAACTGGTAGATTGGGTAGCTTGTTCAACTGGTATATTGTGTAGCTTGTTCAACTGGTAGATTGGATAGCTTGTTCAAGTGGTAGAGTGGGTAGCTTGTTCAACTAGTAGAGTGGATAGCTTGTTCAACTGGTAGATTTTGTAGCTTGCTCAACTGGTAGATTGGGTAGCTTGTTCAACTGGTAGATTGGGTAGCTTGTTCAACTGGTAGAGTGGGTAGCTTGTTCAACTGGTAGATTGTGTAGCTTGTTAAACTGGTAGATTGGTTAGCTTGTTCAACTGGTAGAGTGGGTAGCTTGTTTAACTGGTAGATTCGGTAGCTTGTTAAATTGGTAGATTTGGTAGCTTGTTCAACTGGTAGATTGGGTAGGTTGTTCAACTGGTAGAGTGGGTAGCTTGTTCAACTGGTAGAGTGGGTAGTTTGTTCAACTGGTAGATTTGGTAGCTTGTTGAACTGGTAGAGTGGGTCCCTTGTTCAACTGGTAGATTGTGTAGCTTGTTCAACTGGTAGATTGGGTAGCTTGTTCAACTGGTAGATTTTGTAGCTTGTTCAACTGGTAGATTGGGTAGCTTGTTCAACTGGTAGATTGGGTAGCTTGTTCAACTGGTAGAGTGGGTAGCTTGTTCAACTGGTAGATTGGGTAGCTTGTTAAACTGGTAGATTGGTTAGCTTGTTCAACTGGTAGAGTGGGTAGCTTGTTCAACTGGTAGATTCGGTAGCTTGTTAAATTGGTAGATTTGGTAGCTTGTTCAACTGGTAGATTGGGTAGGTTGTTCAACTGGTAGAGTGGGTAGCTTGTTCAACTGGTAGAGTGGGTAGCTTGTTCAACTGGTAGATTGCGTAGCTTGTTCAACTGGTAGAGTGGGTAGCTTGTTCAACTGGTAGAGTGGGTAGCTTGTTCAACTGGTAGATTGTGTAGCTTGTTCAATTGGTAGAGTGGGTAGCTTGTTCAACTGGTAGATTGTGTAGCTTATTCAACTGGTAGAGTGGGTAGCTTGTTCAACTGGTAGATTGGGTAGCTTGTTCAACTGGTAGATTGTGTAGCTTATTCAACTGGTAGAGTGGGTAGCTTGTTCAACTGGTAGATTGGGTAGCTTTTTCAACTGGTGGATTGGGTCGCTTGTTCAACTGGTAGATTTGGTAGCTTGTTGAACTGGTAAAGTGGGTAGCTTGTTCAACTGGTAGATTGTGTAGCTTGTTGAACTGGTAGATTGGGTAGCTTGTTCAACTGGTAGATTTTGTAGCTTGTTCAACTGGTAGATTGGGTAGCTTGTTCAACTGGTAGATTGGGTAGCTTGTTCAACTGGTAGATTGGGTAGCTTGTTCAAGTGGTAGAGTGGGTAGCTTGTTCAACTAGTAGAGTGGATAGCTTGTTCAACTGGTAGATTTTGTAGCTTGTTCAACTGGTAGATTGTGTAGCTTGTTAAACTGGTAGATTGGTTAGCTTGTTCAACTGGTAGAGTGGGTAGCTTGTTCAACTGGTAGATTCGGTAGCTTGTTAAATTGGTAGATTTGGTAGCTTGTTCAACTGGTAGATTGGGTAGGTTGTTCAACTGGTAGAGTGGGTAGCTTGTTCAACTGGTAGAGTGGGTAGCTTGTTCAACTGGTAGATTGCGTAGCTTGTTCAACTGGTAGAGTGGGTAGCTTGTTCAACTGGTAGAGTGGGTAGCTTGTTCCACTGGTAGAGTGGGTAGCTTGTTCAACTGGTAGAGTGGGTAGCTTGTTCAACTGATAGAGTGGGTAGCTTGTTCAACTGGTAGATTTGGTAGCTTGTTAAACTGGTAGAGTGGGTAGCTATTTCAACTGGTAGAGTGAGTAGCTTGTTCAACTGGTAGAGTGGGTAGCTTGTTCAACTGATAGAGTGGGTAGCTTGTTCAACTGGTAGATTTGGTAGCTTGTTGAACTGGTAGATTGGGTAGCTTGTTCAACTGGTAGATTGGGTAGCTTGTTCAACTGGTAGATTGGGTAGCTTGTTCAACTGATAGACTGGGTAGCTTGTTTAACTGGTAGATTGTGTAGCTTGTTAAACTGGTAGATTGGGTAGCTTGTTCAACTGGTAGAGTGGTAAGCTTGTTCAACTGGTAGAGTGGGTAGCTTGTTCAACTGGTAGAGTGGGTAGCTTGTTCAACTGGTAGAGTATGTAGCTTGTTCAACTGGTAGAGTGGGTAGTTTGTTCAACTGGTAGATTTGGTAGCTTGTTGAACTGGTAGAGTGGGTAGCTTGTTCAACTGGTGGAGTGGGTAGCTTGTTCAACTGGTAGATTGTTTAGCTTGTTGAACTGGTAGATTGGGTAGCTTGTTCAACTGGTAGATTGTGTAGCTTGTTCAACTGGTAGATTAGGTAGCTTGTTCCACTGGTAGACTGGGTAGCTTGTTCAACTGGTAGATTGTGTAGCTTGTTAAACTGGTAGATTGGGTAACTTGTTCAACTGGTAGAGTGGGTAGCTTGTTCAACTGGTAGAGTGGGTAGCTTGTTCAACTGGTAGATTTGGTAGCTTGTTCAACTGGTAGAGTGGGCAGCTTGTTTAACTGCTAGAGTGGATAGCTTGTTCAACTGGTAGAGTGGGTAGCTTGTTCAACTGGTAGATTGTGTAGCTTGTTCAACTGGTAGATTTGGTAGCTTGTTCAACTGGTATATTGTGTAGCTTGTTCAACTGGTAGATTGGGTAGCTTGTTCAAGTGGTAGAGTGGGTAGCTTGTTCAACTAGTAGAGTGGATAGCTTGTTCAACTGGTAGATTTTGTAGCTTGTTCAACTGGTAGATTGGGTAGCTTGTTCAACTGGTAGATTGGGTAGCTTGTTCAACTGGTAGAGTGGGTAGCTTGTTCAACTGGTAGATTGTGTAGCTTGTTAAACTGGTAGATTGGTTAGCTTGTTCAACTGGTAGAGTGGGTAGCTTGTTTAACTGGTAGATTCGGTAGCTTGTTAAATTGGTAGATTTGGTAGCTTGTTCAACTGGTAGATTGGGTAGGTTGTTCAACTGGTAGAGTGGGTAGCTTGTTCAACTGGTAGAGTGGGTAGTTTGTTCAACTGGTAGATTTGGTAGCTTGTTGAACTGGTAGAGTGGGTCACTTGTTCAACTGGTAGATTGTGTAGCTTGTTGAACTGGTAGATTGGGTAGCTTGTTCAACTGGTAGATTTTGTAGCTTGTTCAACTGGTAGATTGGGTAGCTTGTTCAACTGGTAGATTGGGTAGCTTGTTCAACTGGTAGAGTGGGTAGCTTGTTCAACTGGTAGATTGGGTAGCTTGTTAAACTGGTAGATTGGTTAGCTTGTTCAACTGGTAGAGTGGGTAGCTTGTTCAACTGGTAGATTCGGTAGCTTGTTAAATTGGTAGATTTGGTAGCTTGTTCAACTGGTAGATTGGGTAGGTTGTTCAACTGGTAGAGTGGGTAGCTTGTTCAACTGGTAGAGTGGGTAGCTTGTTCAACTGGTAGATTGCGTAGCTTGTTCAACTGGTAGAGTGGGTAGCTTGTTCAACTGGTAGAGTGGGTAGCTTGTTCAACTGGTAGATTGTGTAGCTTGTTTAATTGGTAGAGTGGGTAGCTTGTTCAACTGGTAGATTGTGTAGCTTATTCAACTGGTAGAGTGGGTAGCTTGTTCAACTGGTAGATTGGGTAGCTTGTTCAACTGGTAGATTGTGTAGCTTATTCAACTGGTAGAGTGGGTAGCTTGTTCAACTGGTAGATTGGGTAGCTTTTTCAACTGGTGGATTGGGTCGCTTGTTCAACTGGTAGATTTGGTAGCTTGTTGAACTGGTAAAGTGGGTAGCTTGTTCAACTGGTAGATTGTGTAGCTTGTTGAACTGGTAGATTGGGTAGCTTGTTCAACTGGTAGATTTTGTAGCTTGTTCAACTGGTAGATTGGGTAGCTTGTTCAACTGGTAGATTGGGTAGCTTGTTCAACTGGTAGAGTGGGTAGCTTGTTCAACTGGTAGATTGGGAAGCTTGTTAAACTGGTAGATTGGTTAGCTTGTTCAACTGGTAGAGTGGGTAGCTTGTTCAACTGGTAGATTCGGTAGCTTGTTAAATTGGTAGATTTGGTAGCTTGTTCAACTGGTAGATTGGGTAGGTTGTTCAACTGGTAGAGTGGGTAGCTTGTTCAACTGGTAGAGTGGGTAGCTTGTTCAACTGGTAGATTGCGTAGCTTGTTCAACTGGTAGAGTGGGTAGCTTGTTCAACTGGTAGAGTGGGTAGCTTGTTCAACTGGTAGATTGTGTAGCTTGTTCAATTGGTAGAGTGGGTAGCTTGTTCAACTGGTAGATTGTGTAGCTTGTTCAACTGGTAGAGTGGGTAGCTTGTTCAACTGGTAGATTGGGTAGCTTGTTCAACTGGTAGATTGTGTAGCTTATTCAACTGGTAGAGTGGGTAGCTTGTTCAACTGGTAGATTGGGTAGCTTTTTCAACTGGTGGATTGGGTCGCTTGTTCAACTGGTAGATTGGGTAGCTTGTTCAACTGGTAGATTGGGTAGCTTGTTCAACTCGTAGAATGGATTGCTTCTTTATCACGGCGGAAAAATAGCTTGGAGTAAATCCAGATCTCGACACACTTCGGTACATTCATAAATGGCTACCTGACTTACTGGTAAGTGATCGCACGGCAGTACGGGATGGGACTGTTCACCAGATCTCACAAGAAGCATAAGTCTAATACGAGAAACTCCTAACACTCCATCTCTGTCTGCGGAAATATAATATATGTACGTTTGTCAGTGATGTTCCTTTCAGTTCAGTTCTGATCAGGGCTGTTCAGTTCAATTCAGTTCCTTTGTATTATGTGCTCTTCAGTTCAGTGCAGATCGGTGCTGTTCAGTTCAGTGCAGATCGGTGCTGTTCAGTTCAATTTAATTCACTGTGCTTTTAAGTTGTATTCAGTGCTGCTTAGTTCAGTTCCTCTTTAATGTGTTCTGTTTAATTCAGTTTAGATCAGTACTGTTCGGATCAATTAAATTCAGTGCAGTGCATGAACTGCAGTGGTCATCGACCCATAGCTGACTGCTAGCGTCAGGGCCAGCGAAACAGAGCTGCCAAGACCCTTTTACACCTCCACGCGGTGATACTAGATAACATGCTGCAGCAGGGCAGACTGGTTTAGGAGAAGGGATCGAAGAGGGAATGCTAACCCGGTACTAAAAAAAAGATTGCTGAAGTAGGTAGGATGTGTTGGATCGAAAGTTGCAAATATCGCAGTCAAGCTGTAAACTATGACACAAGGCATTCCGTTCTCTGGACTACATTCTGCTATTTAACCCCTTTCAGGGTTTGGTAGCGGGAGTTTGAGAACAAACGAAGCTAAGCCAAGACAAAAGCACACGTCCTCCTCAATTGTTGTAGCGATGTGTAGAGTGTGTTGTGTATCGTGAGGTGTGGTAGTAACAGCAGGTTCCTCGGATTGGCCGGCCAGGAGATGCTCGACTGACTCCTTGTGGTCATGGCAGAATCAACACTTTGGTTCAATTGTGGGTCTAATCTATTCCTATGTTTGTTGAGAAGGGCATGGCCTGTTCTCAACTTGACGATCAAACTCTGGTCTCTGCGTTTTAATTTCTTTGCTGGGGGCGGTTGAAACTTGCTGGATGTGTAATCCCACCGTTCGCCATTTAGTTTCTTGAGAGGCGAACGCCTCGCCGCTTAGTTCTAGTGACCACTGTAACATAACTTGTTTTTCTAAATTTCCAAAACTGTCATAGACAGGAAGGCAATATATGATATCATAATAGTTGTCCATTGAGGTCATGCAATTCATACATATGGCGACAGCATCAGGTGTGGTGATATATTCTGTAGATCCCTACCTAGGTTCGACAGGACTTCCTTAGGTAGGACACACAATGAATGGATTTGATATCTGGACTGTTGCACATCCTTGCTTTAGGACAGTCAGTCTTATCTTTGCCTCGAGAATTATGTTCCGTTCAGCACTGTGACCATCTTGTGATGGTAGTCATCCTTCTCTGAACCTCAGCGATTATGTTCCACTCAGCATGGTAAGCGTCATAGTAGTCAGTTGCACATAGCAAGAGATGATGGCGATAGCTTCAGAATAGAAACATTTGTTTACAAATTGAATAAGGCCTGACACTGTGACTTGTGCTTTATTTACATTTCAGTGAAAGAAATTGGGAAAACGACTAACGTCCATTCAGACAAAATGTACTGATCAGACATGTTAGTCAGGGTCAGGGAAAACATACTGGCCAAGACCCTCACCTTGGCTTCCGAGTAGCCCTTCCTGGAAACGGGCTATTTTCATGACAGCCTGATTAACGGAGTGAGCGATCAATGTGATTCCGTTAGTAGTAAGTGACACGCAGATGAAGGTAAGCAAAGCACAACCGTTTGGAGGACCCGGTCTACCTCCATCAGCACGCTCGGGATGAGAGGAAAGGTACTGCAACCCGCCACTTGAGTCCTTTTCAGGGCGCACAAAAGAGAAATTTGCTCATTGTGGGCATTCGCAAACAACATCAATTGAAAGAAATGTTCGCTATCATCAATCGCACTTTCTCGTCCAGAGTAAGATTTACCCAATGGCAAGACATGTTGTTGAGATGACTGGAGAGTATAGGATGCATATTTTTTTAGTTGACTCCCAGAGGTTTTCAACCTAGGTAAACCCACAAAAAGAGACCTCGGGGACGGCTTCAAACTCGTTGGCTAGATTCACTAGAAAAATACAAAATACAACATTCCCCACGAACAGACTACTATCACACTGGACGACACGCTCCCGCGACAAAACCGAGTGAATCCTGAGTTGGGACCAGCTCATGGGCGACCACCCCTTGTCGAAGAACGGGTCGAACTAAGAAGATAACACTAGACAGCATCAACAATTTATCTAAGACAAAAGAAGTTCTTTACAACTGATCCGCACATGCTGATCGCTAATACACACTTTAAAATCACCAACAAGCTCTAGTTCTCAAGATTCGCTTGGGAGAAGTGAATGTTTCAGTAGGCTGGTGGCTTCATATTCCGGCGAAAATGTTCCACTCAATATCTTGTCTACAACCCTGATGCATGATTTCCCAGGAGGATAGCCTTGTGTGCCAGTTGATTGATGCAATCTGTAGCAGTGATTGCACCTATATCTCTTCATTGTCCTCATTCGTGTTGTGGATTCTTTGGAGAGACGTGTCGTTCAATATGTCTTGTGGATGTGTAAACAGTGCGGGTCATTTTTGCGGTCAAATAACTTGACTATCACATAAGAAACCCATTACACCGATGATAAAGAAAGCTTACAGCTGATATTTAGGTTGTGAGATCAATGACCAGGTCCTATATTGGGGCTCATGAACATGTTACCACATCTGTGTAACCAATCTGGGCTGCTGATTGGACTCAAAAGAACGATCGATGCGTTTTGCAGTTACAATGGTGTTGAAAGAACCGACAGATCATCTGAATGATTGCTACCTGTCCATAACTTCTCCAATTGGTCCTGGTATTTCTTAGACGAAAAAAGACGTGTGATGTATCCGACAATTTTCTCTGCTATGCGGCGATTGTCTCGCGGTGAAGGACTGACCCAAAGTGAATTGAATTATCTTGTGAAAAATCTGGAATACACACACACACATACACATACACACACACACACACGGACACACACACATACACATCATAGCTGTTGGGGGTCTAGGCGGTGGCAATGGAATGTTCTAGAAGAGAATGTGCATGTCTCTGTGTTTTTGCAATAAGATATGTTTCCATATTTCAAAAGGACAAATAACCTCATTGCTTACTGCATTCATTGATAAAGAGAGTCTGATGTCAGAACTACACAGATGACGATTGGAGACTGATCATTCATTCACCCAACTTGAGCGTAGTAAGCTCCATAATGATATGGGTTTATCATCTGTTCCAGTAGGGTTTGCAATCCATATGAAAGACACGGAACAGCTGTTACACACAATGAGTTATTAATAGTATAAATGACAAATTTGTGGTGACCATAAATTGACTGCCGTCTTCACTGGTCTATAGTAGGACTACACACAATTTTGCTGTTTTCTCTGTCTGTGGGACAACCGTTCCAGAAATTCCCACATTGATCTCAAAAATAATGTACTTAACAAACCACTTGTCAAATCCCACAAGATCTTGCCCACTCGCCCTCCTCTCTCCCATTAGACATGGACTAATGACAAATTGTGTAAAGTCTATGTATATCATGAGGACAGGGTTGTTATACCTCGTTGATACATTTCAATTAAAGAGACCAAAATCGAAGAAGGTGTATTTGTCTGTCAACAGATTATTTAGTTCATCATAGATCAGCGATTTCATGATATCCTCACAGGTGAGGAAAACTTAGCTTTTCAAGTACCCTGCAGGTAGCTACAAACCTTCAAGGAAACAATAAGGCTGACAATTACCATATTAATTTCTTCCCTGCTAACGGCGTTGCTGTCAGTGACACGCATATGAAAATATTTCATCAGGTCATTACTACCCTCAAAAATAGATACTTCTTCTTCTTCTTCTTCATCGTACGCAGTCAGACAGTAACCATTATTTTTTCGAAAAAAGCGGCGGTCATCCTGAGGTTGTCGACACTGCCATAGAGCTTGTCTTGTGGTTCCACTGGTGATGGCCACATCTGCTCTCTCTGATCCTCGTATGTCGGGCAGTTCTGCAGCAGATGCTCAGCGGTCATTTTGTCGGTACCACACGGGCATTCGTCGGTACCACCTATCTTCAATTTGTTGAATAGGTGGTACCTCAGTCTATTGTGGCCAGTGCGAAGTCTGAAGACCACGACCTGCTCTCTTCTGTTCAACTGGTAATAGGCATCGTTTTTGGTGTAGCCGGTATGTTCAGTTTCCCATTTGGTCATGTATCTGGCTTTAATAAGCCGTTTTGACTCTTCGTACGTCATACTAGTATCTGTTTGTGGTAGTCTTGCACCTTCTTTTGCCAGTCTGTCTGCCTCCTCGTTGCCTTGGATGTTGCAATGTGATGAGACCCACTGTACCACTACCCTTTTTGGTGCGCACTGCTGGCATAGTTGACAGAGTGCTGCTCTTAAGTCATTAAGCTCAGTAAAAATAGATACAAAGTGGAATGAATTGCAGCGAGGTTAGCTGACAATTGGTGGACCCTTATGAGAGATGCTCCAGGAACACATTACAAGCAGCAGGCAAAAAGATGCCGATGTGAATCATTTCCAATATGGACATTATTATCATTGGCAATTGTGTATGTATTGCATATGCAAATCATGTTTTGTAGATATATTAACACTAGAGCTAATATGGTGTTTTAATGGCCATATTCATTTTCAGCAGCCCAAACACCATAAAGATAACTTAGTTTGATGTCAGATACAGCAGCCAAAACAACATAAAGGTAACTTAGTTTTGATCTCAGATACAGCAGCCAAAACAACATAAAGGTAACTTAGCTTTGATCTCAGATACAGCAGCCAAAAAAACATAAAGGTAACTTAGTTTGATCTCAGATACAGAAGCCAAAACAACATAAAGGTAACTTAGTTTGATCTCAGATACAGCAGCCCAAACAACATAAAGGTAACTTAGTTTGATCTCACATACAGCAGCCAAAACAACATAAAGGTAACTTAGTTTGATCTCAGATACAGCAGCCAAAACAACATAAAGGTAACTTAGTTTGATCTCAGATACAGCAGCTAAAACAACATAAAGGTAACTTAATTTAATCTCAGATACAGCAGTCCAAACACCATAAAGGTAACTTGATTTAATCTCAGATACAGCAGCGCAAACAACATAAAGGTAACTTGATTTAATCTCAGATACAGCAGCCCAAACAACATAAAGGTAACTTGATTTAATATCAGATACAGCAGCCCAAACACCATAAAGGTAACTTGATTTAATCTCAGATACAGCAGCGCAAACAACGTAAAGGTAACTTGGTATAATCTCAGATCCACGCACAAAGTCCAAATGTATTGTCCAGTGTAATTACCATCAGTCGGAATATCATACTATATAAACCTAATGTCCGAGGTTTCATAATTTCCACCTGAAGAGCGAATAACGGTTGTTCACAGAACACCTGGCAATTAACAGGTACACAAGTAAACCGGAGATTGTGGTGTAGTATTGGTCGAGCTCATGACGTCAGCACAAAATGGGAAACTATGAAGATAATATGTTGCAAGAGGGTACAAAGCGAATGAATCAAAGCAAGCCAGGGCATAATTCCCATTTTCCATTGTCTGTGAATCATATTTACCGTTGGCTATATCATTTTCATTTTCAATATTGAATGCGTGTCTATTTCAAGCAGCTCATTACTTCAATTTCCGATGGTACATCTGACACCATTTTTCAGAGCATTAAAAAAAACACAAAAACACTGTCGTCAGACATTCTTCTCATTCGGGGGTTAGTCGAGGGGTTTTAAAGGCTGAGGACTACATGCCGCTATACAACTGCTGTCTCCACGTCGTGTGCTGGCTTGGTTTATTTATTTCACTCCTAACAAAAAACCAACATTTGCCGTAACGAGGATTACATGATATAAATTATCGATATTGTTAGGCCCCATTTCCGTGGAATAAATTCTGCATTTGATGGTACATCAACCCACGGAGAGAGTATTGATGGTACATTGACCACACGGAGACAGTATTGATGGTACTTCGACAACATAACACAATTTCAATGTCCTTTGGTCACCAAAATACAATTTCAAGAGCACTTTGGTCACAAAAATTCAATGTCAAAGGCACTTGGGGAACAAAAAGTAAAATTTCAATTGCATTTTAGTCACATAAATACAATTTGTATTGTACTTTGGGCAGGGATCAATATGCCGAGAAGGGCATGAGCTGTAACTAACATCGATCCAAAGCCAACTGCTAGTGTCAGGGCCACCCACCTAGAGCTGCCAAGATCCTTCTCTACCTCCATTTGATTAATCCTGGGTAACAGGCAGCAACTAGGCAGACTGGCTAAGGAGAAGGGATCGAAGATGGAAGGCTAACGAGGTACTCAAAGATGCCATGCTGAAATCAGGTGTGTGAGGGGGGAAGGCTAAGGTGTGGTCAGGTAAAACACACTGACCAGATATGTTAGTCAGGGTCAGGTAAAACATACTGACCAGACATGTTAGTCAGGTTCAGGTAAAACATACTGACCAGACATGTTAGTCAGCGTCAGGTAAAACATATTGACCACACATGTAAGTCAGGGTCAGGTTAAACATACTGACCAGACATGTTAGTCAGGGTTAGGTAAAACATACTGACCAGACATGTTAGTCAGGGTCAGGTAAAACATACTGACCAGACATGTTAGTCAGGGTCAGGTAAAACATACTGACCAGACATGTTAGTCAGGGTCAGGTAAAACTTACTGACCAGACATGTTCGTCAGGGTCATCATCATGTAGCATATTTAGTCAGGTTCAGGCAAATTATATTTCCAAGACCCTTATATCGACTGTAGTCCTCCCTGGAAACGGACAATTCTTTTTGTCAGTCTGGCTAGCGAGGTGGGGGATCGACGTGATCCGCGTAGTAGTGAAACCAAGCATAATATAACCGCTTGAAGAACACCGGTCCACCTTCATCAGCACGCTCGGTGTGTGAGGGAAGCTAATGCAACCCACCACTCAACGTTCTTTTAAATGCGCACAAAAGGGTAAACCTACTCATTGTGGGCATTCACAACAACAACGAATCGGATGTGTCGGACCGAAATGTGCAGATATCGCAGTCAAGCTCTAAACTACGACATAACGCACTCCGTTTTTCGGACTTCATCCTACGACTTCCGAAGCACTTCACAGCGCTTGGTAGGTGGAGTTTGAGAACGGACGACGAAAAAGAAAAAGAAAAACAATACTGTGGTCACATGAACATAATTTATATTGTACTTTGGTAACATGTTGTTGTTGCTGTTGTTGTTATCTCATAGCTGCTTAGGAATTGAGCTTAGAACAGACGATTAGTGAGCTTAGAACTGACAGGAAGTGAGCTTTGAACAGACGAGTAGTGAGCTTAGAACAGACCAGTAGTGAGCTTAGAACAGACGAGTAGTGAGCTTAGAACTGACAGGAAGTGAGCTTTGAACAGGCGAGTAGTGAGCTTAGAACAGGTAATTAGGAAGCTAAGAACAGGTAAGTAGTGAGCTTGGAACCGGTAAGTAGTGAGCTTAGACCAGGCGGCAAGTAGTGAGCTTAGAACAGGTAAGTAGTGAGTTTAGAACAGGTAAATAGTGAGCTTAGAACAGGCAAGAGGTGAGATTAGAACAGGCGGCGAGTAGTGAGCTTAGAACAGGTAAGTAGTGAGCTTAGAACTGGTAAGTGGTGAGCTAAAAATAGGTAAGTAGTGAGCTTAGAACAGGTAAGTAGTGAGCTTAGAACAGGCAAGAAGTGAGATTAGAGCATGCGGCTAGTAGTGAGCTTAGAACAGGTAAGTAGTGAGCTTAGAACAGGTAAGTAGTGAGCTTAGAACAAGTAAGTATTAAGCTTAGAACAGGTAAGTAGTGAGCTTAAACAGGCGACGAATAGTGAGCTTAGAACAGGTAAGTAGTGAGCTTAGAACAGGTAAGTTGTGAGCTAAGAACAGGCGAGTAGTGAGCTTATAACAGGCGAGTAGTGAGCTTAGTTTCGAGGCTCCTGTTTTTACCAGGCCATCTCGTTCCCTAGTTACCCACTATGTCCAGAGATCTATTGCCAGGTGACATTTATCCCGCGGACAGTGATGATGTTGTTGATCGCCTTCCCCACCAAGAATATCTCCTTTTCTTTGTATGGGGATTTCTTCAGCACCTCCAGAACCGACTTGGAGTAACTAAATATGACTAAATCCGTCGGCAACAATTCGTCCAAGTCCAGCTGTTAGTGCCAAATCTGAACTGCTGTTTTTATGGCCTCCACCTCCGCTTCAACATTTGAACGGTTTTCTCCGCATGAATCCAAAACTCGTATATGGACCAATCCGGGTATTTCGTATGGATACCATACCCTGTGTACCTTGTTAGTTTGGTAACAGGAACATAAAATGTTTTGCACATTAGTCACATACAAATAATATATATTGCACTTTGGTATCTATCATAAACTTATACATTGTACTTTGTTTGCGTTTAGGATGAACCAATTTTGTTTTGGACTTTGTTTACCTGAAAACTGCATTAAAGCCCAAACATACAACCCCAGTTAATTCAAAAACCTCTTTATATCTATAGAGATTATATCCATTTGCCGTCTAAAGCCATTTCTGTAAAACTTCCAAAAGTCTACTCACTCTTTGGCTCCACTTCCTGTGCGTCTCACATTATACGATTCGTCAGGTCGAGTGTTTGCAACCCCTTGTATGTTAAACTATCGAGGTAGTTTATCTAGTCTATCAAATATCATTGTTATTTGTGCAGATACGAATTAGTATAATAAAGTAACCGATAGTTGCGTCCTAATTCAGCCCAAACAGAATTCTCTGGGTTCCCAGTTCACGAGTTTGAAAGTTGATGACTGTAACGGGACATTCCATTTTCGAGTTAAGGGGAAGACAGGTCGATATCATTTTATTTTTTTTTAAATGTAGGGGTTGGAAAAAGATAGAAGTGTAGAAAAGATATTAACCCTAACCCAAACCCTAAGCTAACGATAACCTAACCCTAACCCAAACCCTAAACTAACCCTAACCTAACCCTAATCCAAGACATGCATTGCTAAGACAGTGGTACTAAGGAGTAGAGGAAGCAAAAATTGTAGTCTTTTTTCGCAGATCAACAGTGAAAAAATGGATTCTTTTGTGACGTCGCTACCTCAGATCCAATGCTAACAACAGATATTTCTTTTATTTTGTTTTATCTAATTTTTTTTATTTTTTATCCGCGTTCGTCGTATTTCTCTATTTCTCAAGGTGGTGTGCGTTACACAATGTTTTTATTTGTGCTCCGTTGGCACAGTGCATCCGACTTCGGCATGCATTTTATAGATCATTCTATTTAAGACGCAAGTGCCAAGTAACCTTAACATTTTCATATATTTCTATGTTTTAATATAAGGTTACTTTAGACAAGTATAACAAGAAATGATGACATCAGAAATATGGTGAGAATCACTGCTTGCCCTGAGTGCACGGCAAGGCAGAAAAACGCGGTCAGTTCCTACAGCGTGCACATAACGCAATAATATATAGTTGCAATGCCCGGGGAAGATTACTTATCAGATGGATAAATGGCATTACTTAAATCCTACAATGACACGATCTGACAACAACCGATCCCATCAAACGTGGCCCAACACAGGAAGCATCAGCTCTTCGTTGCGATTTATGGCATAAGTGCACGGACAAGTAAATATCACATTACAGATCTCAAAATGCAAGGCTAGGGGAGATTATGCTAACCAGTAACCAGTCATTCTTGGCGACCTGCAGCACTTCTGTCGGACGTCATGTTTTATTGCTGTCCGTAATGTCTCATGATCACTATTATCACGTGTTGTGCATAGTGGCGCTAGCGATTCACATCTTCATGACTTCCTGGTATTGCTGTCTCTCTTCCAATGTCCATAAAGTCTTTGTTTTGGTATTATTTTCATATTTTCGACTGATTGGTTCAACTTGCAGACTTTATTTTTTAATCCAGCTATATATCTTCCATCTTCATTTAAGAATGTTCAAGTGTATATTAAATTCTTTATTTGCTTATTACCTGTTTTATTCAGAAGATTATACAATCGTAACTTTTCCCGTCCTCAGTTCAGATCAGCTGCCATGAACAAATGGGAAACCGAACATACTGGCTACACAAAAAAATATGCTTATTACCAGTTGAACAGAAGAGAGCAGGTCGTGATCTTCAGACTTCGCACTGGCCACAATAGACTGAGGTACCACCTATTCAACAAATTGAAGATAGGTGGCACTGACGAATGCTCGTGTGGTACCGGCAAAATGACCGCTGAGCAGTTGCTGCAAAACTGCCCGACATACGAGGATCAGAGAGAGCACATGTGGCCATCACCAGTTGCAACACTAGACAAGCTCTATGGCAGTGTCGACAGCCTCAGGATGACCGCTGCTTTTTTCGAAAAAATTAAGGTTGATGTCTGACTGCGTACGATGAAGAAGAAGAAGAAGAAGATCAGCTGCATGTTCACATCAAAGCTCTGCTGTAATGGATCCCCAGCGTCTCCTGTCAGAATGATGCAATCTTTTCTGTTCATCTTTTTATGTTAATTCCCACTTACAGTGATGTTTGTCTCTGGGACGTTTGTCCTCAGGTTTTCCTCGCAGTATTGTTTCAGCATAGTGTTATGTCTCTTGATGTGACCAAACTTTCTTAACTGTCTGTGACTCTGATTTTGTTCATGAATTCTCCTTACACTCTTAATTTATCCAAGACTTCTTTATTTGTGTTCTTTTCTTCCTTTGAAATGCATCTAATTCGTTTATATATTTACATTTCAAAGGCATCAATTCTTTTCTCTGTTTTCTAATTGCGCACTTCTCTGAACCAAACAGTAGAGACCAGTATATAAAACACCTGATCACTCTCATTGCTATTGTGTGAGTCACTTGTTTAGATGTCAATATATAATTCATTTTGTTGAAAACATATTAGATCATTCCTTACTCTCTTCCTGACTTTCGTATGTTGGTTACTATATTTCCAAGACAATTCTTTGCTTTATGATTGTCAGAAAATTTAGGGAGTATTCAATAACTAGTGCCTAGATTAGTGCCTAACAGACATATTGACATACCTCTTAGACCTGATAATGAGAAATCTTCCGTAGCCTGACCTCGCGTAATGGCAGCTTAACATTTACTACGGTAAGGAAGACTAACGTCTGGCCAGACAAATCATACTGATCAGACATGTTAATCAGAGTCAGACAAAATATACTGGCCAAGACCCTCGCCTTAGCTTCCCAATAACTATTCCTGGAAGCGGCTGTTTTCATGGCAGTCTGGCCAGCAAAGGTGAAGGATAGGCGTAATTCAGGTACTAGTGAGCGACGCGTAAATGAAACCAAGCATAACACAGCCACCTGGAGAACCCCTGTGCACTTCCATAAGCACGCTAGGGATGTCAGGAGAGCTACAACAAATCATCACTAAATGCCATTTTCAGGGCGCACAAAAGCTTAAATCTACCTTTTGTGGGCATTTCTTCTTCAACAACAACACTAACTACGCTGCCGATGGTGGAGTGGATGCTCTCTACTGTTGGGTAGACTAGACTTCAACGGAGATAAGTCTTATGGCTGGACACCTCAAAGCTGGGGTATCAACAGAGGCAAGTCTAGAAGCTGGACACCTCGAAACTGGGATATCAACAGAGGCAAGTCTAAAGGCTGGACACCTCTAAACTGGGGTATCAACAGAGATAAGTCTAGAGGCTGGACACCTCAAAGATGGGGTATCAACAGAAATAAGTCGAGAGGCTGGACACCTCAAAGATGGGGTATGTCAACAGAGACAGATCTAGAGGTTCGACACCTCAAAGATGGGGTATGTCAACAGAGACAGGTCTAGAGGCTGGACACCTCAAAGATGGGGTATGTCAACAGAGACAGGTCTAGAGGCTCGACACCTCAAAGATGGGGTATGTCAACAGAGACAGGTCTAGAGACTGGACACCTCAAAGATGGGGTATGTCAACAGAGACAGGTCTAGAGGCTGTACACCTCAAAGATGGGGTATGTCTAGAGAGACAGGTCTAGAGGCTGTACACCTCAAAGATGGGGTATGTCAACAGAGACAGGTCTAGAGGCAGTACACCTCAAAGATGGGGTATGTCAACAGAGACAGGTCTAGAGGCTGGACACCTCAAAGATGGAGTATATCAACAGAGACAGGTCTAGAGGCTGGACACCTCAAAGATGAGGCATACAAGAGAACGCGTGGAAAGTTCGAGACATGTAGCTGTAAACAAATAATCTTTGTTGGTGATACGGATCACAAGGCAAGTATTCATCATCAATCTCAAAACATATAACGAACAACAGAAACATTAGTTAAGTAATAGACAGCACGGAATTCGAACATGCGGAGGTATAACGTTAGCTTGAACGAGAACTGTTCAGCTCATCCCACATCATAACCAGCTGTCGCCTCGTAAAATGAAGTCTTAAACGCTTCATCTCCGACAGCAGTATATGCTATGAGACTACCTTGATATTTACAAGATAAATGGACTTTGGGTTTAGTAAACACATTAAATATTTACACGTTGAAACAAATAAACAAATTCTACGCGTGATAATAATTAAAAGTATCAGAGCAGAGAACTCCCCGACCTGTTCCTTGGGTCCCTTACTGGGAAGGAAAAAATAGGCCCCACCGCATTTCCGTCACAAAAAGCGATTATAGAGAGTTGCGCATTGGGCTAGCGACCTCATCAATAAAACATATTGCTACAGAACTGCCACCTCATAAGAATGCAAATGGCTTTGACGCATTTGTAATGTTGGCACTGGCAAAATATTCGGTAAAATCCTAGTAAAAAGTTTACGCTGCAAATCGAACGACAACTCAACGGTACACATATGAGCTTTAGAAAGAACATGATCTGTACGGATATAATTTTTACTCTCAGACTATTGGTGGAGGAAACAACTGACTACGATCAGGATCTGTATGTTGAGTTTGTAGATCAAGAAAAAGCTTTCCACAAAATATTGGCACACTTTATAATAAACGATTACTCAATCAACCTTTGCAAAAGTTTCAACAGTGTTAGCCAGTGTTATGATAAAACAATAAACGGAATCTCAGAAATCATCATATCAAATCTGAAGTACTGCACGGCACGGCAAGGATGTGTGTATCCCATTTGTTGTTCATCACATATGTAGACCACATATATAAAACAGCCAACTCAAATGAAGGAAACAACATTGGTGAACTCTTAAACGAAACTTCTTTTCTCAGACGATCAAGCTGTCATAGCAACTTCAGAAATAAAATGTGTATCAACATATTGATAATAATGTAAAGGTTACACTATGAAAATAAACGTAGAAAAAACAAAATGGAGCCATGAAATTATTTTGAAAAGATGGAGAAATCAATATCTTCCTTCCAAAGCAGCAAATCAAACAGGGGAAAGATTTCACATACTTATGAAGCACTATACCAGCAAACGGAAGAATCATCGCTGAAATCCAACAAAGATACATTAATGTCAATCAAATCATTGAACAATACCAATACTTAATTGCAAGCACGTGACAATAACTACCAAAAAAGCTTTATACAATATGATTTTCGTCCCGACTATATGCTACCAATGTCAAAACTGGACACTAGCATCATATGACAAAAAAGACACATTGTAAAAACTGAAAGGAAATGCCTGCAAAAAATATTAGGTGCATCAAGAAGAGACAAGATCAGAAACAATGACATCATGGAGAATGGTAGTAACACCAATATTAGACAACATCAACAGACAACAACTAAAATGGTTTGGCAACATTGCAAGACTACCACCACACAGCACCTTCCCCCCCCCCCTTGTTTTTCTCAACAGGCAATGTTATTTGGATAAACAACGAATTCAAGGTCAAAGGCAATCAATCAATCACAGCCAAGCCTGTCGCTCCTCTCTCATAGGCCATCCACAACATCTCGCCAGCGTACACGGTCCTGGCTCCTCTCTCATAGGCCATCCACAACATCTCGCCAGCGTACACGGTCCTGGTCTCCTCTCTGATAGGCCATCCACAACATCTCGCCAGCGTACACGATCCTGGGCTCCTCTCTCATAGGCCATCCACAACATCTCGCCAGCGTACACGATCCTGGGCTCCTCTCTCATAGGCCATCCACAACATCTCGCCAGCGTATATTGGTCCTGGGCTCCTCCCACCCTCTCCATGTGTCATTATTTAATTTTAGCTCCTTTTCACATTCTCTTCTCCACGCATTTTTGGATCTACCTCTGTCTTTTTTCCCCTAACGTCTCCATGTAAGAGCCTTTCCTGCTATGTTAGACTGTGCCTTCCTATCCAGTCCTATTTTCTTCGCTAAATTTGTTGTTGCAACAGCTGTTGTATACGCCTTTCCCAAAAGTCGTCATTCCTCACCATGTCCTGTCACGTTATGCCCATTATCCTTCGTAGGCATCTGTTAACGAAGGACTGGAGTCTTTGTTGTATGACCTTTTTCGTTCTTCTTGTCTTCGGTCCATACAGCAACACCGACTTCTAATGTTAGTGTGAATCTTGATATCTCTGGATCTCTACATATTGTTTAGTGTCAGAAATGCCCTCGCCTTTGCAATTCTGATCAATACATCTGCATCTGCACCTCCTGATGTGTCTACTGTGCTGCCTAAATAGGTAAAGGTATTCACTTCCTCCAACTGGTCTCCCTCCAGCATGATTGGTTCTTTGTTGTTAGTGTTGAGTGTAAGGAGCTTGGTTTTCTTCATGTTGATATTCAGTCCCAGTTTGACCGAATGTTCTTTCACCCCATCAAGTTTCTCTTGTATTTGACTATGACTGTGTGACAAAAGTACCAGATCATCTGCGTAGTTCAGGTCCTGCAATTGTGACAATAGTGTCCACTGGATACCAGTTTTTTGGCCTTCGATTGATGTCTTCATTATCCAATCTATAGCCAACAAGAACAGGAAAGGTGAGAGAAGGCATCCCTGCCTAACCCCTGTCTCACCCCGAAGTTGTCAGTCAGTACTCCTTCATGTACCACTCTACTAACTGTGTCTGTGTACATATTCTGGTTGAGGGTTGTGTACTCCTCTGGTATCCCATAGCGTCCCAAAGTTGCCATAGAGTACTTCGATCCACACTGTCAAATGGCTTTTGATAGTCTATAAAATGTGCGTATATGGATAGATATTTCCATTCAATATTTTGTTCTACTATGATGCGTAGCGTAGCTATATGATCTGTGCATGATCATCCTTGGCGAAATGCTGCCTTTTTGAGCGTTTTGTCTACTTCAGTTTTTAATCTGTCCAAGATGATTCTTTTGAATATCTTGCCTAGCACGGACAACAATGTAATCCCCCTATAATTGCTGCAACTGCCAGATCCCGCTTCTTGGGCAGTTTAATCAGATGCCTTTCTTTTCATTCTGTTGACACTCTCTCCTCTTCCCATACTGTCTTGAATCATAATCCTTGCAATATATCAGTGGCCTTATCTATATCTGCCATTATGGCTCTGCTGCTTTTCCATCTGGTCCTGCCGCATTCCCTTCAATTAGTTTAGATATGGCCCTTTGCATTTCAATTTTATTTTGTGGGTTGTCGTCCAAGTTCAGGGTTCCCTCTGCAGGTAGAATGTTTGGTGTTTCTTGTGGTGGAGGTCTGTTTAGACTTTCTTTGAAAAACGCAATAAAGGAAATTCTACATGAGGATGAAGAAATTGACATTAATAGTATGTAAGACCAGGCTAAAGAGATAACTTAACTTAACGTCTTTATAGTGGTTTAGAAGACTCTGCAGAGTCTATATACAACCAGTTCCATTTACATCACCTTGCTCTAGAAGCTATACGCATTCAGTTTATTCTTAAATGCATTAACCGTCCCAGCCTCCACCACCTCACTTGGCAATGCATTCCAAGCATTCACCACTCTCTGACTAAAAAAATACTTCCTAATATCTAATCTGGACCTCTCCTTAGTCAACTTGTAGCTGTGCCCTCTTGTTCTTGTTGGTGGCTGTATTTTAAAAAACTTGTTATAGTTTACTTTATCCATTCCTCTGATCATCTTATAAACCTGTATTAAGTCACCACGAATTCTTCTCTCTTCTAGACAATGCTGGCTGGTTTTTTTAAATCTTTCCTCATAACTGTAATTCTGGAATCCCACTATCAGCTTTGTAGCTCTTTTTTGCATTCTTTCCAGCTTGTTTATGTCCCCTCTATGATAAGGACTCCCCACCTGTACACAGTACTCCAATCTAGGTCTAACTAATGATTTATACAGTTTGACTATCACTTCCTTGCTCCTATGTTTAATATTTCCTTTTATCATCCCTAATTTTGCATTTGCCTTTTTTACTGCTACCTGAACTTGCTCCCTCACCTTACATGTATGACTTATTATAACCCCTAAGTCCCTTTCCTTATCTATCTTTCTAATATTGTTCTCTCCCATTCTGTAATTATGTTCCATATTGGATCTACCCTTACGGATGACTGTACATTTATCTACATTAAACTCAATTTGCCAGATTACAGACAATTCTCGAATTTTATCTAAATCCGACCTCAATATATCCACTTCTGCTTTAGATGAGACACTACTGCATAGTTTTGTGTCATCAGAAAATTTTGCAATAATGGATCCCATACCTATGTCCAAATCATTTATATATATCAAGAATAAAATTGGTCCCCAAACCGAGCCCTGTGGCACTCCACTTTTCACTTCACACCACTCAGAGTACTCCTTATTTACGCCCACCCTCTGCCTTCTTCCCGTTAACCAATTTTCAATCTATTTGGCAACTTCCCCACCTATTCCATATGATTTTAACTTTGGAAATAATCTTTGATGAGGTACTCTATCAAAGGCCTTTGCAAAATCTAGATAAATAACATCCACTGGCGCCCCTTTACCTATCAGTTTGGTAACCTCCTCCATGAATTATAATAGATTTGTTAAGCATGATCAGAAACCAACACCAAGAATGGATCGTAACAGAGACATTACATAAAATAGAAAAAAGGAAAAAGAAGAAAGCTATACTCAGCAATTGCCGAACCCGAGCCACCAAAGCAGGAGCACAGACTAATTATACTGTTATAGACAAAGAGGTAAAGACATGTATACGGAAAAATAAAAGGGAATATATTGACAAGCTGGCACAGGAGGCAGAAGAGGCAGCACAGATAGGAAATATGAGAGATCTCTACTCATTAACAAAGAAAATGGCAAATAAATATATATAGACAGACAAGCCAATCAAAGACAGAGAAGGCAGGATGTTGACTTCATCGGAGGAACAACAAAGATCAAAGGCAGACTACGAAAAAAAAGGGGGCTTATGGAAATATCTGAGGCAGCGAATGCCACTGTGTATGAGGCGCACAGTCGGGCTCGTTTCAGAGATTTCTTCATAACCTGGGCTGAACGGCAAAACAAGTAAATCGAAAAGAAGAAGTAATGTTGGCTATATACAGTGGGGAAAACAAAGAAGAGGAAAGGAAAATGGCTCATCAATACGTTAGTGTGCCAACACAGACCTGGATGTATACCAGGGAAGTCCGACTGTATAATTCAAAGACCCAGGTGGTTTCCAAGGCTATAGAATAGAACCACTCTTTTCTTCCTTGCATGTCCTAAGAGGCGACTGAAGATGGTTGTTAATGGTGCTGGAAACTTCCTCATGTAAAAACAATTACTGCAAAACCCCATGACAAATTACCAGAATCAGACTTTTCACACAAAAATGGTTAAGCAAGCCAAAAACAGTGTAGGACCTATGTTTTACACAGTTGGAGAGACTGGGGAAAAGGAAAGAAAGTCTTATAGCACTTCCTGCACTTGGAGACACATGTATCGTTCTAGGTCTAAGTTTTGGCACAATGGTTGTAAATGAACGAACAAGGAGGTCTAACGTACACTTAATCCAAATCATACACAATTCCTTCTTATCGTAATATCGTTTATCATGTACTTAAGCTGATGTTTCCAATGAGATTAAGAACAGTCAAAATGGCGAAAGCTGTACAATGTATGGTCAAAATAACCAAATGACGGAGTTGATAAAATCCGGGAAGAAATTTGTTTCTGGAAATAAAAAGGATAACAACTTGACTATGTCAGCGGCTCTAAGACTTGAGTAGTTGGGGGCTGACCCAATAGTATGTGTGTTTCTGATGTGTATTTGATAGTAGGTCTGCTTGAATTGAGAGACCAGTAGTTCCAGATTTACAAAGGCGTTGATTGAAAATAATCTACGTTAATCTACATGACAAGGCTGCACAGGATCAATCAGTCAATCAATCAATAAATCAATCAATAAAATCATGTCAGCCGACAGAGCACAGGTTGTCAACAAATACAGGTCAAGTTATTGTGCTTTGTCTTAGTTAACATACCCATAATTGTTGAAGTAACTTTGTCTTAGCGTCACTACAAAACGCTTTACAAGTTTACAGTTACTATTCTTTCTTCACCTTTAGGACTCCGACAGCATATGATCTCTTGCTCCTCTGCCTCTATTCGTATTTTTGGTAGACTTCTTGCACTCAGATCATGAGATTTCACATTGTCTGGCTATATATATATTCAATGTTCTTCATCAATATTCTTTGGCCTTCTCCCTCGCTGAATTCTTTGTGGGTTCCAATCTAAAGAATGTCTAGTTATATAATCTTTCAAAAGATGTGTGCTATCCTATTTTAATTGTGTTTGCCATTTGTGTTAAAGTATCCAGGGATTCACTGCGTACCTATTTTGACAACACGGGATGTGATAATGTGGTCAGCGTCTAGAGCTATTTAGTTACGGTCAACCATGTAGCTTGACCAATTGTATCTTATTTTTGTAGTCTAGAGAAACGAGTAGACGTGAGTTCAGAACCTTAGTAAGGCGTAACAGGTTTTTATAGTGCAGGTAAAATACACATTTACATTGATCCCTGTATACTGTGCACTGACCCGCGACCTTTATCCGCAGATATAAAAGATTACTGATGAACGATAGCAATGAATATAAACACTGTCATGATATGTTTGTGTGTTGATACTTGAACACAGGATAAGTTGATAGCAAAATAGTTAACCAGATAGATAGTCAGCCAAAGACATAATTGACCAGAGAGATCATTGACAAGAGAGACAGTCAACCAAAGACATAATTGACCAGAGAGTTCATTGATCAAAGAGACAGTCCACCAGAGACATAATTGACCAGATAGTTCATTGACCAAAGAGACAGTCCCCCACAGAGATAGTTGACAATGGAGATCATTGATCAGAGAGACATTCCACTTGAGAGATAATGGGAAAGTGAGATCATTGACCAGAGAGTCCACCAGAGAGATAATTGAAAATAGTGATCATTGACCAGAGAGATATTCCACCAGATATATAGTTGACCAGAAAGATTATTGACCAGCGAGATAGGTGATCAGCAAAATAATTGACCAGTGAGACGAACCATCAGAGAGATAATTGACCAGAGAGACAGATGACCAGAAAGATAGTTGACTACAAAGATAGTCGACCAGATGGATAGTTGACCAGGGATGTAGCTGGCCTGCCCTGCAAGATGATTGACCAGTCAAAAGGATGACAGAAGACATAATTAACCATGGAGATGGGAAGAAAGACTAACGACTGGTCAGTCAAAATATACGTTGAACTTCCTGGAAACGGGCAGTTTTCATTGCAGCCTGGCTAACAAGGTGAGAGATCGACGTGATCCCCGTGGTAGTGAGTGATACGCAGATGGGGCCAATCAAAGCACAACCGCCTGGAGGATTCCAGTGCACCTTCATCAGCGCTCTTGGGGTGTCAGGAAAGCTACTGCAACCCGCCACTTAACGTCCTTTTCAGGGGGCACACAAGAGTAAACTACTCATTGTGGGCATTCGCAAACAACAACCATCGGGAGAGTTCCAAGCGAGATAATTAACCAGAGAGAAAGTTGTCCAGGCAGATGATTTACTAGAGATAATTGACCAGAGAGAAAGTTGTCCAGGCAGATAATTTACTAGAGATAGTTGACCAGAGAGAAAGTTGTCCAGGCAGAAAAATTACTAGAGATAATTGACCAGAGAGAAAGTTGTCCAGGCAGATAATTTACTAGAGATAGTTGACCAGAGAGAAAGTTGTCCAGGCAGAAAATTTACTAGAGATAGTTGACCAGAGAGAAAGTTGTCCAGGCAGAAAATTTACTAGAGATAGTTGACCAGAGAGAAAGTTGTCCAGACAGATAATTTACTAGTTGACCAGCGAGAAAGTTGTCCAGACAGATAATTTACTAGAGAGAGTTGGCCAGAGACATGGTTAACCAGAGATATAGAACATAAATATAGTTAAACACGATCATAGTTAGCCAGCAAGATAATTGATCAGAGAGACCCATAAACAGAGATATAATTGACCAGAAAGATAGTTGGCAAGCGATGTATTGGACCAGAAAGATAGTTGATCAGAAAGATAGTTGATAAAAAAGTTAGTTGACTAGCACGATAGTTGACAAGCGAGATTGTTAACTAACTAGATAGTTGATCAACTAGATAGTTGACAAAACAAAGAATTGACTAGTTACATAGTTGATCAACTAGATATTTGACAAAACAGATAATTGACTGACTTGATAGTTGATAAACTAGATATTTAACAAAACAGAGAGTTGACCAACTAGATAGTTGGTCAAAGAGATAGTTGACCAGTAAGGTAGTTGACAAGAGAAACATATAAAAAGACATAATTTACCAGCAAGGTAATTTACTGTCGAGATAGTTGATTAGCAAGTGATTAGTTTATGAAGTGAATGGTTGACTAGAGATAGAGTCGACCACAGAGACCAGATAGATTTTTGACCGGTGAGATAGTTGACCAGCAAGTGAATAGTTTATGAAGTAAATGGTTGACTGGAGATAGAGTCGACCACAGAGACCAGATAGATTTTTGACCGGTGAGATAGTTGACCAGCAAGTGAATAGTTTATGAAGTAAATGGTTGACTGGAGATAGAGTCGACCACAGAGACCAGATAAGTTTTTGACCAGTGAGATTGTTGACCAGGGAATATTACGAGTATTTTCCGCGCAAAATGACGCCGATAAGCATTTAAAACGAAATGAGTTCAACGAAAATACTGGTCGTTTTGGTTTTTGTCTCCTCAACTTTGGGAGTATTAAATAGATAAAACTGTGAATTTACATTTAGAAATAGAGTTGTTTGTTTCAATGAAGACATTAGACTACACATGATTCTTTAAATATCCTATGTATATGTCATGTACAAACGAAATTAGGTTTATTGCTGTGCTTCTCGTATATGGTATCAATTATATGACATTTCATCAAAAACAAGAAAGGAAAAATAGAAAAAGGTTACGAGGAAGGGGAGGGGGCGGAGGAGGTGTAGTAATATAAACACAATTAAAAATAGACAATAAATCAAAACCTCAGCGATCACTAGAAAATTCTTCAACATCTTCAGAGCAGAGCTTGAAGCATTAAGAACTGCTTCACTACAGCAAATGTGGAAACAAGGACAAGCCAGATACAAGAAAATTTCCCTTAGAGATTCGCTACCATACATAATGACTCTGAAATCCATCAGAGTAATGAATCGGACATTCTGTGTAAGGAACTCATGAATCCCAGCTACAATTTCAACAAAGGGCCAATTCAGTCAGTTTCTGCCCATGGAAAGGTTCATGAATAGGAGGAAATAGTAATAAAGCAAAACTCATACTAAAGACAGATTTAGGTATGAAGAAATAAAGGGCAGCGATAGCAATTAACTTCAAAGATAAATAGTACACAACATATAGAATCGGACGAAGCAGGATGCGAGTGTATGAATGTATAAGCAAAAGGCATGATTATACTAGTGGCAATATGACGAATACACACAAAGCATGATTATACTATATACAATATGACGAATACACACGAGCCATCAATACTCTGGTAAAAAATATGACGTGTACACACAAGTCATTGTAACGTTGGTGGAAAATAGTACGTTTGCACACAAGCCATCATTACATTGGTGACAATATGCGCGTACGCGCGAGTCAACATTACATAGGACAGGGAAAGAGAGAGAGAGAGAGAGAGAGAGAGAGAAAGAGAGAGAGAGATAGAGAGCGTGAGAGAGAGAGAGTAGTAAAATAGTGAAAATAGAGATTCAGTTTAAACATGATTAATCATAATTATCGAAACGATTATTCTGTGTGTATATGGGTGTTTTTGTCCTGTTCTCTCTATAATGCGTGATGGTAGATCGTTACCAAGCGAGCGGGAAGAACATCCTTCATTTTATCATGATATTCAAGCAGTAACTTCTGCAATAAAATGGATATATGAAACTGCACTAAATTTGTCAGTCGAGATATTAGGAACTCAGTTCATGGTTCAGTGGGTACAGAAGAGATGACTTCTCGATAAACAGATAACAGACATTGGCTCAGGAGGTGCAGAACGGATGGCTTATCCGTAGTTAGATAACAGACATTGGTTCAGGAGGTACAGAACGGATGACTTATCCATAACTAGATAGCAGACATTGGTTTAGTAGGTACAGAAAGGATGACTTCTCCGTAACTAGACAGCATACATTGGTTCAGGAGGTACAGAACGGATGACTTCTCCATAACTAGATAGCAGGCATTGGTTCAGGAGGTAAAGAACGGATGACTTCTCCATAACTAGATAGCAGGCATTGAGATCTCCAATCTTGACGGACGTGTATTAACCTTCTCTTTCGTCATGCCGGAGATCGTCTGGATGAATGACGTAATATGCTGTTTTGAAAGCACCCACAGTACTTAGTTGATGGTTGATGTATCTAAACTCTGCAATGTGATATTCATTCGGGCATAATAAGTGTCTTGTTAGTTACTTAGTTAGTTTGTTAGTTAGTTAGTTATTTAGTTAGTTGGCTGGTTGGTTGGTTGATTGGTTGGTTGGTTTGTGGTTTATTGGTCGGTTGGTTGGTTGGCTGGTTGGTGAGTAGGTGGGTGGGTTTAAGGTAGGTAGGTGTTTGTTTTCGTTGGGTTTGGGTGGGTGGGTAGGATTTCGTGGGTGGGTGAGTGGATGCGTGTGTCGGTTGGCTGGTTAGTTAGCTAGTTTCCGGGCCATCTTCATTGTAAATGGAACAAGTCCATGAGCACTCAGATCTCAATCTTAGAATCTCCTCCAGCACGTGATCACTGACAGTTCCTGTTCGGTACCGGTTAACAAGACGTCTTTTGATCCCCATATGGTGTTCATACGTTGCCGTCCCTCGTTCCCCCCCCCCCCCCCAATTCAACCAGTCGCGTCAAGGACGTAGAGTCAGGATCGACCTCTAAATAGTATTGACGAACAATTTTCCGAACAGTGTTTAGAATATCGACTCAGTCCATTGGTCTGCCGCCTGCATGTTGCTGTGCTCGCCAAACTGTCACCCCTCTCATTATTTCGACACCTGCGTATTCCGGAACCAGTATGAAAGTGATTCTCTGTAATCCTGATCGGCAAAATGACTCCAACCATTGGCCCATTGTCCATTGCCTGATTGCATGTTCCTGAGCATCCTCATTGAATCACTGAGAATACACACATATGTGCCGCGGAGTGACTCCAGCCAGACCATCGCCTTCTAACAACCATGTACTCTTTGGTCAGTCTGCTTGGGGTCACCGCGATAAACCCGCATTCCTCATTGAACGGTCCACTATCTCGATGAGCCTTCTATGTATATAATAATGTCACCCTCAGTGGAATTTCGGGGGATCAAATCATTAACTTCAGAAACAACATCAACTGGATTCACCTGGACACTCGTACTGGCAAGTGTCTGATACCAGGAAGCCGCATATTGTTTAAACTATTTTCTGTCTTTGACCTTAGAACACCAACTAGGACCACAATCTTTACTCTGGCCATCTCCTCATTGATGGACGTCAAAGTGGACGCTTAAAGCTGTAGGGCCACTAGGACGGCCTTTCGTGCCAATCTGTTGTAAGACATGCGCACCTCCTGTCTCACCGATCTGCATTCTCTTAACAATTCGGTATTTACGACGCCATTGAAAATTGTTTGGCGCCTGGTTTCTGTGTTGTCAGTTCGATCACGCAGACAGTGGAACAATGTTACTTCTTCCAATGCCCTTTCAGCCACTCGAAGATTTCTGCAACTGAAATTAATAAGTGACATATCTTACAGCCATATACCATGGCTAGAATAACCATGGCACTGAATGTATTAGCTATCCCCGTACATTGCTCATCTGCTGACGTATGTGTTTGATACGATTGAAGCATTGGTGCCTTTTGAAATCATTAGGCCAGTACCCGTTCAGCGGTGAAAATGCAATCGATGAATTAGTAATCCTGAGATCACAGAACTTTTTGAATAAAACTTACAGCAAGCAGGTGAAATTGTGTGTGTTGTTGTTCGAAGATACTTCTGCTGAACTTTATGATGTTTCCTTGGTAGCTGGTTACAGTGGCTCTTCTTAGATACTTAGAAGTAGTTGAGAAGGATTTGCTATTTACGACTCCTAAGTAAGCTCTCTCCTATGACAAAGGTGCAAGGTTCCATCCCCGTTACCGAAACACTCTACCGGCCCAAATGTAAATGTGTACCTGACTTAATATTACGAAAGCAAAGGCAGCGAGGAAGGCAACTTGTCACATCAGCTTATAAATAATTGAGACGTAGTACAACGGCATCTCAAATTTATCCTCCCCGACAGCAGTGTCTGACGATATTCTACCATCTACAATAACCAGCGAGGTACATGAGCACACACATCCTAGTCATCTGCAGAAAGAGATTTAGCGCGTTTAGTTCTACCTGTAGCGCAGTGATGTCGGTTAAACTTTACACAACATAAACATGGCTTACGTGATATTGACGGCCTAGCAAGCATGAACCACGTGCGTACAGAAAGCTATGTTATGTTAAAATCTGACGTGAAACAAATGGATACCAACAAATGGTTAAGAAAACAGAAATCAAGTGTTTACATAAACGAGGCTAACGAAATGTATACTCTGGGAATTGTGATATCTGGAAATGAGCACAGCATAGTTAGCAGTGGAAGCGTCTGACGTTACAGGATATTCGACATACAAAAGATAAAGAGGTACAGTAAAACGCAGAGAAAGACTGATACCACTGTGGGCTGATAACCCAGAGGAGACTGATTTCCAAGATAATACTGAGAGTCTAGAACACGACAACGACAACATAAACATGCGTAAGTGAGAGTATGCAAGACACATACACACAAACAAACTATGGAGCATTTCGTTACATCAGGGTCATGGGGAACATGCTGATCAACACACCACCTCTGGTCCACGTCGGGCTGTGTCGCAGCAGTCTGGCGAGTTGGGAAACTACATTGTAATCCCATAGTTGTCAGCTTACTGAGAAGCCTCGCATTGCACTTCAGCCAAAGATGTCCACCTTCACAAGCAGACCTTGCAATGTAACAAGGGTCACAGTTTACAAGTAACCAAATAATAATAATAATGGTCGCGTAATCGTCAAAGGCCCGTTGCGTCGATCGACACTAACAACTGCTGGGGTTGGGTCCATGCGTCGTGTGTCGACCGAAATCCCTACAGACCCCCTAGGTGGAGCCGAGTACCCCGCTGCCTTGGAATGAGAGCCGCGAGGAGTGTATTAGACCAATGTTTGTGTCAGGCTTTCCGTGTCTGTTCGTGTCAAAGTACCTGTTTCTCCGTGTCTGGCCACTGAGTCTTCTGATTGTGTCCACCCTTTGACCGGCATGACCCTGCTATGCTGAGAATACGAGGCTGAGAGAGGTATCGTGCAACTTCCGATGGAGAGAGGGGCGGGCAGGAGGAAGTTGGTTTCAGTTCTAGCAGAAATGACCTTGAGTAGTGGTGACCTGGGCTGAATTCTGGTGTGCAGTTAAGCGGAACGTTGAGCTCCTTCATGGACTGGTCTCCCACGGCTTAAACCAGACATGAAATGCAGGGAAATGCAGCATAGCAAACAAGATAACCGAACGAGAGCACATTCGTTTCACAGAATAAAGTTTATGATACCACATAGTGAAGGAATTGTGAAATATAATCCGAACAGGAACCACCAAACATCGGAAAACTACACAAACACTGGAGCGAGTCGAGAGCGTAGCCGTTAAGGCGCATCCATTCTACTATCCATCAAAGTCACCAAAGAAACGTCAATAGCTAGATTAATTCAGTATTAGTGACTTCCAACAACAATAACAACAAAAATGTATAACAACATCAACAAAAACAGTTTATTTTAGACCTACAGACCTTCATCGCGGACTATGGATGACACAAATATTAATAACTTATATTCGACGAATCGCATACCAATGAGCTACGTCACAAAATGTTCTGTAACGGTAACTACGAGATATCTACAAATCGATGCACTACGTTTTTTCACCTAATAATGATTGTACTTCACTGTTTTAACTGACCTACATTCTTTTCATCGCTCGTTCTAAATTCCCCTCTAACAAGCTCTGAAAAGGGGTTTGCAAGTAGCAGTATTGTCCGGAGAATGGAATACGTTGTGTCGTTGTTTACAGCTTGACTGAGATATTTGAAACTTTCGGTCCGACACATTCGACTTCAGCAGGACTGACGTAAATGAAGCAGTTACAACTAATAAAAACTTAGTTACACAAAACACCCCAATAAAACATGGACTTGCAAAGTGAAAAGTCATAGTCCCTCCCCTTCTTTCCCTGGGGTGGTTTGGGTGGAGAAGGGGCGTGAAAAGCGAGGGGGGAGATGTTAGAATTTCTGCTATGTACGACTGGTAGTAACCCATTCAGCCATGACTGGGTATATGATGATACGACATTCGAGTGGTAACTCTCTACTGAGTTTTTAGTGTTCGTTTTCCTTGCGGAGTTGTCGGTTCATTTCTCAGTGTTTCAAGAGCTTATTATTATCCAACATGAGGTGGCACATCGGGGCACATGTCCAGCGATTTGAATTCTCTCTTACACACATCTTTGAACGTCAGCTGTGGTCTGCTGACTGTTCTGTTGTAATCTGTCGATAGGGAATATACTTGTGCGACGAAAATAACCAATATACAGTAGGCTTTGCTGCCTTAGGAATGTGTCCATGCTTGGGAGACCAGTACAAGTACACATCTGCACCTGTCACTTTGTCGCTTCATGTAATTCTAATGATTGATTACAGGCGCTGTACATGGAAAATTTTTATGTTCTGATTTGGCATAGGTTGTCGACGCATCTCTACCACCTAGGAGCGCGTTGACAGAACATGTATTGTACAGAATGACCTTGGCCTTAATTGAAAGATTCTAATTTTCCCACAGAGATGTTGGAAAACGAGAAAATGTAACAGCATCCTTGCCAATTCGACTGCCATTTTTGTAGTCTATATAGATATTGTCATTGAATATGTGCCATCGGTATATACATTTGTGCACAGCTTTCAATTCATAATTTCTGGTGCTAAGAGTTGACCTGACATCTTCCTCCGGTCGCAGTACATTTATTTTGTTGAGACCCTGTGCTACCAACATCTCAGCAAGCCTGGGAGAAACGATCTATCAAGCTCTGGCGTTCCTGCAGACTCATCAGCGAAATTCAAGTTCCTGATGGTGACCTTCCTGAACTTCGCGTTTTGGCACTGAAACGTGTAAGTATAAACAGCCTCCATAAACAGTCACTTCTATCAACTTTATTTTTGTATATGGCAATCTATGCATCTCTCATATCTTGAAGTGTAATGGCCTCTCTCTAGCACTAGCATTACTTAACATAATGCGGTTACAATAGTGTATCCTTACAGCTCTTTATAAAATTCAGGTGGGATCTCGTCGCTGCTCGGCGCTCTTTCCCCTATGAAAACTGTAAATGGCTTTATTAAGATCTTCTAGAGATGGACTGATGTCCAGCTCTTCTATGGTTAATAGCTTGTTTACATCCACAAGGACTGTGAGAGGGACGATATTGTCACACGTTGAGCTCAAAAAAGAATTGGTACTAAGGCTCTATTTCCTTTATTTTTTGTCTGGTATTTTTCTCCTCAGTAATGATTTCAGAGGTGCTGTTTTTCTACTTGCGAGACAAATAGTTTGATTTATACCATCATACATTTGTTTGCTGTCACATATTTGTGCTCCAGTATGTATGTTATCACTGAGCATTAGCCAAAACGCATTTGCGCAACGACGAACCGTTTGTCGAATATGACTTCTGGTAGAATAGAAGGTGTGCAAAGTATCTGCTTTTTGAAAAACGCTTCCATTAATTAACATTAAAGCTATGCGCGCCTCTCGATGACGTTTTCAATTCAAACCTTTAACTACCCAAGCACAGAATGGACCACTGCATACACCGACGGTTCTGTAACAAACACAACACAGAATGGATATGGACGGGTATTCCTCAGCCTAACAAACGGTAGAAATGGAAATGAAAAATGGAAAATGGAAATGGAAAATTCTCAAGCAATTTCAGAGCGGAGGCAGAGGCATTGAAGGCTGCAGTAGAAGGATTGCTGACAGGCGAAAGCAATTAAAGTCAGATAGTCATGTTTACAGATGCCTTGTCCGTGGCTATAGCACTAAAAAGCCAGAAAAATACAGAACATAATGACTTAAGAGCAGTACTCTGTCAACTATGCCAGCAGTCCACACCAAAAATAGTGGTACAGTGGGTTCCATCCCACTGTAACATTCAAGGCAACGAGGAGGCAGACAGACTGGCAAAAGAAGGTGGAAGGTTACCACAACCAGATTCTAGTGTAACCTACAAAGAGACTAAATGGTTTATTAGGGCCAGATACATGGACAAATGGGAAACAGAGCATACTGGTTACACAAACAATTATACTTATTACCATTTGAACATAAGAGAGCAGTTCGTGGTCTTTATACCAGCACAGGCCACAACAAACTGAGACACCATCTATTCGTTAAACTGAAGATAGGTGCTACTGACGAATGCACCTGATGTACATGGAAAATTACCGCTGAGCATCTACTGCAAATTTGTCCGACATACGAGGACCAGAGAAAGCACATGTGGCCATCACCAGTGCCAATACTAGACAAGCTCTATAGCAGTGTCGACAGCCTCGGGATGACTGCTGCTTTCTTCAAACAAATTCAAGTTGACGTCTGACAGCGTACGAAGAATAAGAAGAAAAAGAAGAAGAAGAAAAAAAAGAAGAAGAAGAAGAAAAAGAGAAAGAAGAAAAACACTTCAAACTGGTCATTTCATTAAATGAAAAATGTTTCGGAGATGTTCTCAGGTCTCTCCCCAAAGGTATTGTTGTACCTCTTGATCGATACAGGATCGACGATCTACTTGTGACGATACCTGACTAATCTTTGTACCTAACGTCATTGATCTTCCTTTGCTGGACTCTGATTTTCCAGCGAAACAACGAATGATCAGGATTAGAGCCGTTGAAGCCAGTGCTTTGATGGGTTGCATCCATCATACCTTATGCTTGGGAATTGTCTTAAGAAAGGAGTTGATCCCACGGAATTCGTGATCATAGCATATTTCTAAAAGCCATTAACTGTCTTCATTTAATTGTGTGCCGACTCCAATATTGTCAAGACTTGAAGGCCGCTAATTGTGATCAGCGCCCTCTCTAGCATTGTCACACAGTTGACAAGTTGTTTGTGTCAGCGTAATGCGTTTAGAGTTGCGTAGTACTTATCTTATCAAAGATATCCTAGTCACTCGGACCAAAACAAGGTATTTGGTAGAGTTTATGTTTATCTGAGTAGTTTACTTATCTAAAGAGTTACAAAATGTATCCACATCAAAACACAACTTCACACAGTAAAACGCAGTAAACACTGTCCTGAATGGAAACATTACATAATCATTTATTAACTAGCATATCAACAAAACTATATTAACAAAAAGAACCAACTACATCTAAACTAAATAATCATTATATATATATATATATATATATATATATATATATATATATATATATATATATATATATATATATATATATATATATAACTACATCGGAGGTTTTTAAGCATTAGCTTTTGATGATTCCTCCAAGGACACAAATAAACAGGCTCTCGCACTCCTGGCAGATTCAATGCATTTCACCGACAGTTCTATGACGTCATGTTGGATTTAGCACTCCACGAAGGAGAATTGCATGTAGCCTTCCTAGCCACGAACGGTGGGAAACAGGGAAATGTTCTGGCACCGGCACTATTTAGCTTGATCTTTGTAGCATCGCTCTCTAATGTCATTTCTACCGACGTGCCTATCAGATACAGGACGCAAGGTCAGCTGTTCAATCCCAGACGTCTGAAGCCTTACACCGAAATGAATGTAGCCACCATCTTTGATCTTCTGTTTGCTGACGATTGGGGCCTATACACTTGCTCAGAACAAGATATGCAGACCCGATGACGGACCAACACTGCCCCTGGGAAGGCATACAGCGAACCAAACATACCCACACAAAACGAATGAGTCCCAGAGCCATAACTCAGGGTTTGACTTTTAGTGCAGACCAGTAAGGCAGATTCCCTGATGACGTGTTTGATTAAAAAATATCAAATATAGAAAATAAATTATGCTCAGTCAATCATGTCAAACGTCTAGTTGTTGTACTGTGTATTATATCCCTACCCACTGTTTATCCCTGAATTTGATGGGTCATGCTATCGCTTTTCTCCTCTCTTGGAACCAACAGAATTGAAGGACATGCCAACATATGTACCATTTATGTGTGTCAGATTGATTGATTTCGTGAGCAGCTGGTCGTTCACCTCACGAGTGGGTTGTTCATAGTTTCATCCCTTCATCTCTTCTTGGAATACAGCAATTGACTGTCATTTCCGATGCCGGCTGATCTCTGTGCCCCTTTCCTTTGACGTTAAATTTTATTAAATCTGAACATATGTTTCCTTCATTGAAGAATGGGTCAGCTCAATAAGTCTTTACATACGAGATGGGTCAAATGATTAGTCCTTACATACGAAATGGGTCAAATGATTAGTTCTTACATACGAGATGGGTATAATGATTTGCCCTTACATACAAGATGGATCAAATGATTAGTTCTTACATTCGATATGGGTTAAATGATTAGCCCTTACATACGAGATGGGTCAAATGATTAGCCCTTACATACGAGACGGGTCAAATGATTAGTTCTTACATTCAATATGGGTCAAATGATTAGTCCTTACATTCGATATGGGTCAAATGATTAGTCCTTACATACGAGATGGGTCTAATGATTAGCCCTTACATACAAGATGGGTCTAATGATTAGCCCTTACATACGAGATGGGTCAAATGATTAGTTCTTACATTCGATATGGGTCAAATGATTAGTCCTTACATACGAGATGGGTCGAATGATTAGTCCTTACATTCGAGATGGGTCTAATGATTAGTCCTTTACACTAGAAGTGACGTCATCATGCACATCGTACGTATGTTCACTTGGTACAGTTAGGTCCGGTTTCATTTGAACACGCCTCCGATTAAAAAATTACGAATCATAAATAAACAAACCAGGAACAAGTGAACTTTGTTCAGAGATGAAGTCTCATGGATACATTATTTGGCTTCCACAACCCTAATGGGCATACCAGGCTAGGAACCCCTGTTCTAATTCCACTTTGATAATTGCCTCCCAAATACTGTTTTATCCCAACATTCCTCATTGTCTATTCTCTACCGTTTCTCCATCAACATCATTCAGCTTGTGCGTGCTTCACATCTTTGTTCCGTTTATTGATTCGTGTAATTAATTGTTTTGTTGAATACTCTTCGACTTTTAACATTTTTCATTATGCATTTCGCGTTGTCAGCAGATGCGTTTTCATTCTGTTCTATTTTGTCCAGACCATTCTATAAAGATCTTAATTAGCTGAAATGTTGGTTCTTGTCTATCTGTGTTCTTTCTACAATAATGCGTTTTAACCTTTAGTGTGTGTATGTCAAGGTTTGTGTCTGGGTCACCTGCAACATGCTGACCAAAATACAACCTCGCACCCACACCATGTGTTACAACAATTTCGTAATGGTAAGGCTACATAGAAACCGTCCATTACACTACAGCTAGGAGATCCAGGTCCGCCTTCATCAATACGTCAGTGTGCTTAATAAGAGCTACTGCATACCCGCCACCAGAAGAAACTGGACAAGCTTTAAGAACTCGACACGAGTAACTATGTAAACATAAACAATAACACACGAAACCGTTTCCGGTTCTCAACCACCATTGGTCGATATCGCATCCACCGGAAGTACCAGATGTCACACGCACCAGAAGCAGTCATAAGTCATAAGCGACCCGTTCCTCGACAAGGTAGTTAATCTTGTGCTAATCAAGTTGGTAAATGCCGGCCGATACACGAATCCTTTTCTAATATGTTCATTGAGTGATGTCATTGTATCAAGATTCAGTGCGAGCTAGCGCGAAGTGTGCAAGTAAGATGACGAAACGGTTCTACGATGTTGACTTCAATGTCTGCACGTTCACCCGTTTGTTGACAATAGAATGCAAAATATTTGCTTCTATATAATTGAAAAAAAACACAGCACAGTGGAAGTATTACGTCTTTGAACTACTGGAATTACCAAATGGCCCATCTGCCGTAAGTACTACATGACGCAACTCTCGGAAATACTAATTATGATATAAGTATGAACTATCACAACTACCGAAAGTACTAAATAAGTTGCTAGCATTACATGTACCAACTAGCAGAAAAACTACGTATGCTGTAAGTATTACATTCCGTAACTACTGAAAGTACTACATATACCGTAAGTATTACTTGTCTCAACTACCGGAAGAACTAAATATGCCGTAAGTATTACTTGTCTCAACTACCGGAAGTACGAAATGCGCCGTAAGTATTACTTGTCTCAACTACCGGAAGTAATGAATATGCATTACGTATTGCATGTCCCAACTACCGGAAGTACTAAATATGCAGTAGGTAATGCATATCATAACTATCGCAAGTACTACATGCCAGAAGTATCACATAACCCAAAATTAGGTAAATACTAGGTGTTCCATTTACCGGAATTACTAAATGTCATACCTAACGGAAGTACTTCTTCTTCTTCGTACGCTGTCAAACGTCAACCGGTAAAACGGAAGTACTAAAGGACCCATCCATAAAATATAATAAGTTAACCATCTACAGGATGTAGTAAATGACCCAACTACAGGATGTAGTAAATGACCCAACTACAGGATGTAGTAAATGACCCAACTACAGGATGTAGTAAATGACCCAACTACAGGATGTAGTAAATGACCCAACTACAGGATGTAGTAAATGACCCAACTACAGGATGTAGTAAATGACCCAACTACAGGATGTAGTAAATGACCCAACTACAGGATGTAGTAAATGACCCAACTACAGGATGTAGTAAATGACCCAACTACAGGATGTAGTAAATGACCCAACTACAGGATGTAGTAAATGACCCAACTACAGGATGTAGTAAATGTTTCATCAATGGTAAGTACTGAATGACCCATCTACAAGACGTACTGAATGACCCACGAATCAGAAAAATGACATAGTGTATCAAAGAATTGTAATAAATTACCTGTCTACCAGGAGTACTAAATGACCTGTTTACCAGGAGTACTAAATGTCCTGTCTACCAGGAGTACTAAATGTCCTGTCTACCAGGAGTACTAAATGTCCTGTCTACCAGGAGTACTAAATGTCCTGTCTACCAAGATTACTAAATGACCTGTCAAAGGAGTACTAAATGACCTGTCTAACAGGAGTACTAAATGACCTGTCTACCAGGAGTACTAAATGTCCTGTCTACCAGGAGTACTAAATGTCCTGTCTACCAGGAGTACTAAATGTCCTGTCTAACAGGAGTACTAAATGTCCTGTCTACCAGGAGTACTAAATGACCTGTCAAAGGAGTACTAAATGTCCTGTCTTCCAGGAGTGTTAAATGACCTGTCAAATGAGTACTAAATGTCCTATCTACCAGGAGTACTTAATGACCTGTCAAAGGAGTACCAAATGTCCTGTCTACCAGGAGTACTAAATGACCTGTCAAAAGAGTACCACATATCCTGTCTACCAGGAGTACTAACTGACATGTCAAAGGAGTACAAAATGTCCTGTCTAACAGAAGTACTAACTGACCTGTCAAAGGAGTCCTAAATGTCCTGTCTACCAGGAGTACTAAATGACCTGTCTACCAGGAGTACTAAATGACCTGTCTACCAGGAATACTAAATGACCTGTCTACCAGAAGTACTAAATGACCTGTCTACCAGGAATACTAAATGTCCTATCTACCAGGAGTACTAAATGTCCTGTCTACCAGGAGTACTAAATGACCTGTCTACCGGGAGTAATAAATGACCTGTCTACCAGGAGTACTAAATGACCTATCTACCAGGAGTACTAAATGACCTGTCTACCAGGAATACTAAATTACCTGTCTACCAGGAATACTAAATGTCCTGACTACCATGAGTACTAAATGTCCTGTCTACCAGGAGTACTAAATGACCTGTCTACCAGGAATACTAAATGACCTGTCTACCAGGAGTACTAAATGACCTGTCTACCAGGAATACTAAATGACCTTTCTACCAGGAGTACTAAATGACCTGTCTACCAGGAGTATTAAATGCTTTAGATGGTAAACTGATAGAAGAACAGGCAGGTTTCAGAGCATGCACAGATCAAGTAGCAACGCTCAGAATTATCATAGAGTAATATTTGGAGTGACGGACACCTCTTTATATGAACTTCATAGATTTTTTAAAGGCATTCGATAGTATAGATCGAACAGCAATGTGAAAACTATTGATGCATTATGGATGAACAGACACATTTTTAAGAATTAAGCAAGATATTTTTATGGAAAAACTAAATGTAGAATAAAACACAGAAACAAACTGTCAGACCCATGCACACCCTAAAGAAAATGTACACATGTTATGTAAGACCAGTGCTAGAATACGGGATACCAGCATGGTCCCCAGCAACAAAGAATACGTTTCACAAAATAAACACAACCCAAAACCAAGATATACGTATCATCACTGGAGCTATGAGAACAACACCAATAAATGCTATGGAGAACATCACACGAATCGAAAATATGGAGACGCTCAGAGACCGAAAAACACTCCAGCAGGGGGAGAAGTTCAAACGAATGCATGATCACCCAATATATGACAGGATAAATCGCGTGGGAATAGGGAGATGAAAGAGAAACCACTTCATATAAAAAACAAAAGAACTTGCAAGAGTAGACCAAATTATAAGCCAGGCAGTGGTTAGAGATCTAAAACAAACGTCCAAAATCCCACCATGGAAAAAAAAGCAAAGTCCCTTGAGATAGTAGAAACCATAGAAGGAGTAGGGAAAAAGGGAACTCAAATAGATTCAGAAAGGAAATTTATCACAGAAGAATATCTTAGAAGAGTATGCCCACTAGAAACATGGTTACACGTATATACAGATGGCTGATCTAACAAAGCCACATCCAAAGGAGGTGGAGGGGTCTATTACAGACTAAGGAATGGAGAAGAAAAATCTCGAGAATTAACAACGGGAACAAAATCCAATAATTTTCGTGCAGAAGCAGAGGCACTGAAGGCTACGGCTGAGCTTGTAATCCAAGATAAAGATATCCACCAAGAAAACATAGTATTCTTGACTGATGCCGCGTCAGTAATAGCAGCGCTAAAACAACACAAAGATAAAGATCTCTAGCAATGTATGTTCTCTCTGGCACATCTCTCAGCAGAACACCCAAGGTTGGTTATACAGTTGATCCCGTCCCACTGCAGTATTGAAAGCAATGAAGCTGCAGACAAACTAGCAAAGAGGGGAGGAGCATCCCCACAAACAGACCTGATTATCACATATAATGAGGCCAAGAACATAATTAAAACCAACTTTAGGGTGAAATGTGCTGATCGACACCCCGACTTCCGAAAAGAAGACAGCTACTATAACTTAACTAGAGAAGAGCAAGTCATCATCTTCAGGTTGGGAACTGGGCATAATCGACTAAAGGGTCATCTTTACAACAAAATGAGGATTGGGACAGATAAAAGGTGCCCATATGGGGGGCATTCATGACCGTGGAACACATCCTGCAAAGCTGCACGCTCACGCAGGAAAAGAGAGAACAATGCAGGCCTCGTGAGACAGATATGAGACAAAAGCTGTATGGAGACCAAACAGCCTTACAAACAACGGTGTCCTTTGTGAGAGAAACCGGAACCTTGATCTGAGGATGAACGAAAAAGAAGAAGAAGAAGAAGAAGAAGAAGAAGAAGAAGAAGAAGAAGAAGAAGAAGAAGAAGAAGAAGACTAATGCACAGTTCAAACTGGGTTCAGACAAGGATGCTTACTTTCTCCAACAATCTTCTTCGTGGTCATGGACTGGGTGATAAGCAGACAACAGAGGGTTGAAAAACAACAATACAGTAGACATTTGATAGGCAATTGGAAGACATCGACTTTACAGACGACATTTGCATGCTGTCCTATAAGTAGCAGGATATACAAAGAAAGATGAACAGACTAACATATGAATAAGTAAATGTAGGATTACAGGTAAGTGTGAACAAAACAATGAAAATAAGAATAAACAGCAAACAAAACGTTCCATAACGATTAATGACCAGAAAACTGAAGAAGAGCAACATGTGATCTTTCTGGAAAGTAACAACATTAGAGACGGAAGAAACAGACCAAGATGTTAACTCTAAAATCATGAAGCTAGATTTGCTTTTTATTCTCTTTGTCCAATCTTTAGCTCGGCAGCATTCTCCGCCATATCTCTCTGAGACATGACATGTGATTAAATGCATCACATCAAATCTGCAGACCTTCGGTAATAAATTACTCCCTTTCATACTGGTATACTGCGTGTTAGAGGGTCAGAGATAAAGGCAAACGCAGGTCTGTGGAAGAGAACACGGCAACAACCAGTACAGTGGCATATTGGGGAGAGAAAGTTGGGTATGGATAGGACACACTATTAGAAAGAAGCCATACAGCTGAACCAGACATGCACTTGACTGGGACCCACAGGAATAGAGACAAGTAGGAATGTAAAAAAAAACATGACGACGAACAGTCGAGAATGAAGTTAGGTCAATCTGCGTTTCCTTGGCGGAACTCAACAAGACGCATGTAATAGGGTCAGATGTAGAGCATCTGTAGCGGACCTATGTACAAACGGAACCAACCGGTTGCTTGATGATGATGATGATGACTAAATGTTTCGTCAATGGGAAGTACTAAATTGTGCATGTAGCGTAAGTATTACATATCGTATATAATGTTTAGTATTTAATATTCCATCTACCAGAAATACAAAATATACATTCTACAGGATGTGCCTAATGTCTCATCCATACGAAGTTCTCATTTTTTGAATAACCAGGTATATAAAATGATCCATTTAAGATGAGTACTAACTGTGCTATTTACCTAGATTAATTAATGTATCATTTACCGGGAGTTCAAAATATATCATTTTCCAGAAATACTAAATGTGTTATCAACCAATATTACACAATGTCCCATTTATTTTAAGTATTAAATGTCGCATTTACCAGAAATAATAAAAGTCTCATCAACCAATATTACACAATGTCCCATTTATTTTAAGTATTAAATGTCGCATTTACCAGAAATAATAAAAGTCTCATCAACCAATATTACACAATGTCCCATTTATTTTAAGTATTAAATGTCGCATTTACCAGAAATAATAAAAGTCTCATCAACCAATATTACACAATGTCCCATTTATTTTAAGTATTAAATGTCGCATTTACCAGAAATAATAAATGTCTTATCAATCAATATTACACAATGTCCCATTTATTTTAAGTATTAAATGTCGCATTTACCAGAAATAATAAAAGTCTCATCAACCAATATTACACAATGTCCCATTTATTTTAAGTTCTAAATATCGCATTAACCAGAAATAATAAAAGTCTCATCAACCAATATTACACAATGTCCCATTCATTTTAAGTATTAAATGTCGCATTTACCAGAAATAATAAAATCTCATCAACCAATATTACACAATGTCCCATTTATTTTAAGTATTAAATGTCGCATTTACCAGAAATAATAAAAGTCTCATCAACCAATATTACACAATGTCCCATTTATTTTAAGTATTAAATGTCGCATTTACCAGAAATAATAAAAGTCTCATCAACCAATATTACACAATGTCCCATTTATTTTAAGTATTAAATGTCGCATTTACCAGAAATAATAAAAGTCTCATCAACCAATATTACACAATGTCCCATTTATTTTAAGTATTAAATGTCGCATTTACCAGAAATAATAAATGTCTTATCAATCAATATTACACAATGTCCCATTTATTTTAAGTATTAAATGTCGCATTTACCAGAAATAATAAAAGTCTCATCAACCAATATTACACAATGTCCCATTTATTTTAAGTATTAAATGTCGCATTTACCAGAAATAATAAAAACCTCATCAACCAATATTACACAATGTCCCATTTATTTTAAGTATTAAATGTCGCATTTACCAGAAATAATAAAAGTCTCATCAACCAATATTACACAATGTCCCATTTATTTTAAGTATTAAATGTCGCATTTACCAGAAATAATAAAAGTCTCATCAACCAATATTACACAATGTCCCATTTATTTTAAGTATTAAATGTCGCATTTACCAGAAATAATAAAAGTCTCATCAACCAATATTACACAATGTCCCATTTATTTTAAGTATTAAATGTCGCATTTACCAGAAATAATAAAAGTCTCATCAACCAATATTACACAATGTCCCATTTATTTTAAGTATTAAATGTCGCATTTACCAGAAATAATAAATGTCTTATCAATCAATATTACACAATGTCCCATTTATTTTAAGTATTAAATGTCGCATTTACCAGAAATAATAAAAGTCTCATCAACCAATATTACACAATGTCCCATTTATTTTAAGTATTAAATGTCGCATTTACCAGAAATAATAAAAGTCTCATCAACCAATATTACACAATGTCCCATTTATTTTAAGTATTAGATGTCGCATTTACCAGAAATAATAAAAGTCTCATCAACCAATATTACACAATGTCCCATTTATTTTAAGTATTAAATGTCGCATTTACCAGAAATAATAAAAGTCTCATCAATCAATATTACACAATGCCCCATTCATTTTAAGTATTAAATGTCGCATTTACCAGAAATAATAAAAGTCTCATCAACCAATATTACACAATGTCCCATTTATTTTAAGTATTAAATGTCGCATTTACCAGAAATAATAAAAGTCTCATCAACCAATATTACACAATGTCCCATTTATTTTAAGTATTTAATGTCGCATTTACCAGAAATAATAAAAGTCTCATCAACCAATATTACACAATGTCCCATTTATTTTAAGTATTAAATGTCGCATTAACCAGAAATAATAAAAGTCTCATCAACCAATATTACACAATGTCCCATTCATTTTAAGTATTAAATGTCGCATTTACCAGAAATAATAAAAGTCTCATCAACCAATATTACACAATGTCCCATTTATTTTAAGTTTTAAATGTCGCATTAACCAGAAATAATAAAAGTCTCATCAACCAATATTACACAATGTCCCATTCATTTTAAGTATTAAATGTCGCATTTACCAGAAATAATAAAATCTCATCAACCAATATTACACAATGTCCCATTTATTTTAAGTATTAAATGTCGCATTTACCAGAAATAATAAAAGTCTCATCAACCAATATTACACAATGTCCCATTCATTTTAAGTATTAAATGTCGCATTTACCAGAAATAATAAAAGTCTCATCAACCAATATTACACAATGTCCCATTTATTTTAAGTATTAAATGTCGCATTAACCAAAAATAATAAAAGTCTCATCAACCAATATTACACAATGTCCCATTCATTTTAAGTATTAAATGTCGCATTTACCAGAAATAATAAAAGTCTCATCAACCAATATTACACAATGTCCCATTTATTTTAAGTATTAAATGTCGCATTAACCAAAAATAATAAAAGTCTCATCAACCAATATTACACAATGTCCCATTCATTTTAAGTATTAAATGTCGCATTTACCAGAAATAATAAAAGTCTCATCAACCAATATTACACAATGTCCCATTTATTTTAAGTATTAAATGTCGCATTTACCAGAAATAATAAATGTCTCATCAATCAATAGTACTAAATGTCCCATGTTCCTTTTACCATTTCTTCACCTCAAGCGGACCATCAGACCAACACAGCAGATGAACCCTAGCAGGAACTTAGTATCCATCACGCGCTTGTCAGCTTTTGTTGTAATGTTTTCTGTCACATTTTGTATCTCTCGATCCGATTGCCATCCCAATTCATCAACCTTAAATATTCGCCTTACATTCTTTGTTTAGTGCAATTATTCTATCATCCCCAGTAAAAGTCCAAAGCATTCACACTTGCAACAATGATGATCTTGTATATCTTTATTGCGGTTTTCACCAACCAAAGAGCCAACAACTGCAGTTGATAACAGTACTGATCCCTACGATAAAACAAAGTTCATGTGTTCTCACACTAGAAGTTAATCAATCGATCAAAACCTTCCATCTGCATATAAATCACAGGACTTCAACCAATACTAGGCAAGTTATTATGTCAAGGTCCACCCGTTTCATCCGGATCCAGACTCAAAAATGATTACGATCTCCATGTCGCTCCATATAGAACATGATTATGATTATGATCGTCCATCACGTGATGATGATGATGATTATGGTCGTCCATCACGTGTAATGGTGATTATGGTCGTCCATCACGTGTGATGATGCCCAGTCTCTCAGTTCAGCAGTTTGGAAAATCTTTTCCTTACGCTTTGTCCGCTGAATTGGGTGAAAGAGTAACACGTTGTGATTTGGATTAATAGGAGTTCGTCTGCGCAATTTATCAACCTCACTCCCCCTTCTTGAGCTACCTTTTGTCAGTGGCAGGACATTATCGGGACGACTGGTGATAGCACATGATATAGATATATCCTTAGGAATTACTCCCAAAGCCTGTCCTGTGAACAGGTATCCCGCAAGGCAGTGGGGCTATGACATATAATAAATTAGGAATGCCGGATGATCTATGCTAAATCTCAATGCTCATAATAAATGGCACAGGAAACAATAAACATTAAAAAATGTTCTAGATTTTCACAAAGTGTTGTCAAAGAGTGAAAGTCCAAGCCCCCCCCCCCCCCCCCCCCCCCCCCACACACACACAAAGGGACAGACGCCAAAAATGGTAATGACAACTGCATAACTTTTGGATCGTTTCTAGAAGTACACTTCCGACACTATGACAATGAAATGTCACGTATCATAAGAATGCCAAGTATCGAAAACAAGGTAAACATTGTTACCGTAGACAACTGTCAGATTAACACAATATCCATGTCCATATCAAATGTCACATAGTAGCATGTGTCTAGAGTATATTTTTAGAGGTTGAATCTTTCTTCTTTGTTTTCGCTTATAGTGTTATGCCTTTCAGCGTCAGGTTATGAAGAGATCTCTAGCACAAACCCGACTGAGTGCCTCATGCAGAGTGAAATTCATATTTCCGTAAGCAAGCTTTTCCGTGGTCTGTCTTAGGCCTTGAATCCGTTGTATCTAATTAGAATTCTTTTGGGGGGAATTTGAATGATAACCAGTGTACAACTCAAGACAAACCAAAAAGTTTATTTTTAACCGTCTTTTGCAGAGAACACAAAAAGATACCGCCATCTTGGTCGCTATGTCACAAAGGGTCACCACTACAGTCGCCTGTTTACAGGAAGTCTGTATCCAAGCATTTTCAGCAGCAGTTTCAGTAGCAATGGTGTTACATGATGATGTTGCTAGCCCCCAGGGGCAACCCTGTTTAGACGCGTTTTATGACCTGCTTGGAAGGTTGCAGGGGCTTAATAAATTGTGTGTTTTGCTGTGTTATATTGATAAAAGGCAACCTCAGCTGAGTATTGTGGCAGGGCAGACCAGGCCCTTATCCTTGGTTGGTGGGTGGTCTAGATGTGAAGCCCCGACAGGCGAACAGATAGAGCATAGCTCTGCTGATCCGGCAGATTCTGCAGCTTGCTTTGTTCCAAATGTATTGGTATCACCTTTCCGTTGGAGCAAACAAGACAGACCGAGAGAGGGACCATACTGCATGGGCAACATATGGCCTCTATATTTCTGCCAGGACTTTGCACTTAAAGCACCATTACTATCGTCTGACCAGACGAAAAGAGCCAATGATTGATATAAAAAAATGTGATATAAGAGTGAATGTTACCTATCACCTTACTTATCTAACATCTACATAGAAGACATATTCAGAGATTAAGGGGATTCCAAGACTAAATGTAAATAGCAGGATAGTTAACATTTTAAGTTACTCTGATGATATTGTATTTTATCATAGCAAAGATTATGATTTGGACCAGTGCGAGGCGTCCATATAAGGATTGTAAGCATTGCTTACATATCCAAGTTCGATTTAATTTCTTCCAAAATCCAGTATAAAACTATTATGATATTAAACATCTTACTTTTGTGTCTTGTCAATTTTGTACAGTTGAAACACACACTAATATAATGTTAGTATTCTTTCAAAAGCGCGTGTCAAAGAATAAAAACAACCTCCAAGCGAGCAAGGTATCGCATCTTGTAAGCGACACAGCGGACGCTTACATAAAACACGTATAACAAAGAGAGGACTTTAGATTTCTCCAAAAGAAAAGAGCTCATACGCTAATTCGTTATTTGAGAAAGGACAATTACGATGCAGTCATTTGGATGTGTGGATGCACAAAATTATCGAAATTGTATTGTTGGCCATGCCTTCTGTATTCTAGCGAGATAAATATTTTGACAGAGTCTGGAGTTTCAGATTTAAATAATCTGCACATCTTCGGCCATTTTCGGCTTTAAGAAGAATCAAGTTCTACTTGCGCAATTCTCAGAGTGAAAATAGGCAACTGCCCTATCGCTGATATCTATTGAAAAGACACTGACTTCAAAAATGAAAACAAAACCTTCGTTCTACGACGATGTAATTAATATATTTGCCCAGAAAACCCGACATATAGAGCTTGCATACATGAAGTAGGATGTGGCTAACATTTTTAGCTCTAGACTTTGTTGTACAAGTTACTCAATCTGTTTTAGCTTTCTAAAACTGGATTACATTTGTGATGAAACTCAACTGCTAAAATTGAAATCCCCGACCTTTGTGTAGGTAAAACAACGGAACAAATAGTCCATCAGTTTAAATGCCTGCTGACGATACTACTAGCTCTGACAACAGCAGATGAGATATTTTATTTTACTTCTTGATTTCAGCTCATAGAAACAAGTTGTGCTTCCCCAACCTTCATTGCGGTAAATAATATCCATTATAATAACTACTTTTGTTAAAACATTTATTATTTTGAATTATGAGATAAATATTATTGATAAATGTGTAACATTTGCCTTTAGATTGTGTGTTACGTAAATATTATAATTTACAACGAATAACGGTACGGTAAAATTGATATAGGTGTTGCGTTCCCAAACATTGCTTACAATTCTGAGAAGGTCACCACTCGCCACTGGTTTGGACATTAATTTTGGACACACAGAGAGCTATGATATTTACCACAACATCAGTGAAGCAGACTGGGAACATTATAATATACGAGGCGATGCAGGAACAGATATATTGTGTCTTGTACCATGGACAGATCGTAACAGATGATGGTAAATATGAGATGGATGTGCAGAAAAAAATAGGAATGGTCAAAAACAAATTTAACAACATGAAAAATGTATTGACATCCAGACATTTAACACAAACAGCTTGTGGATTAACTGGGAGGCCTTTGAAATGTAAATATATATAGGATAGGCCGCACATCATGGACAGAAAAGCGAACAGAAAAGGAGGTCACGAAATGAATGGGAAGAGAATTAATGATGGAAATAATAATTCAGCCAAAGAAATATTTTGGATGTACAAAGAAACATAACATACTGCTGAAAACAAAGCTGGAGGAAAAGGTGAACGTTTGGGAGGGGGGGGGGGGGGCACAAAAGGGGCGGGGGTAAAAAGAAGGTAGCGCTATAGGTGGGAAGACAACATCAAGAGATGGACTGCTGGATAGTACACATAAGTGAGAGACAGAGGATGTTGGGGATAAATTGCAGCCAACTTTCGTTGTGGACAAGTCATTTGACAGTATTATCACTGTATTTGCGCCTTGCAGTCTAGTGGAATCGACTTCAGCACAATTTTTAATCGTTTTACTTCCCATAGACGTACGACGATCTCTCTTGTTTATGTATCCTATCACATGCAAGTTCGGACTGTTATCGGCGCCGCTTGGCACTTGGCCACGCCGTCTAACACACACCTGAATGAGGTAGCTTTTAGCCAATCATATTTCTGTGTTCTCTAACTGACATTGTTTAGTCCCTCAAATATAGACAGAGTTTTACATCTTCTTCTTCTTCTTCTGCGTTAATTTTCAATCTCCTGCTACTAAGCCCTGAACAGGGCTTTGCAAGTAGCAGGATGTAGTCCGGAGAACGGATTTGCGTCGTGTTGCTAGTTTACATTTTGACTGCCCTATTTGCACCTATCGGTTCAACACATCCGTCTTCGGCAGGAATTTTTACATCAAATCCCCGCTCTAATACAGACCAACGGTCGTATTCTTTGTAAGGATTTCTCAATCTCTTATTCTCTCTCTCTCTCTCTTTATGTATCTATCTCTCTCTCTCTCTCTATACCACTCTCTATCAAAGAGACTTTCTTTCTCACTCTATTTGTTGCATTTTCCGTTTCAAACTCTCACTGTCTCACTCATTATCATTTCTCTCTATCACAATCTCCTTCTTGCTGTAATACTCTCTCACTTAACTTATCACTTTCGTTCTAGAAATCTCTTTCTCTGTCTCTTTAGCTTTCAAGTCACAATCTTTCTCGATCTTACAAAATTTATTTTTTTCTTTCTCACTTTCAATTCTCTTTCTCTCTTTCTCCTTCTTTCTTTCTCTCTTTGTCTATCTGCCTATCTCACTCCCCCTCTGTCTTGCTTTATTTCACACTCTATCTCGCACTCTCCTGTTCACTGTTTTTCTATCTCTCTGTCACATTCTTTCTCATTCTCTCTCATGCCCACTTTTTCTCACTCATTCATTTTCTCTCTTTCATTCTCCTTCTTTCTTCCTTTTATGATTCTCATTCCCTCTTCCTCTTGCAATCTGTCCATGCCTGTCACAGTCTTTACGCTCCCACTCTTTCACTCTGCCTTACTGTCTTTTTCTAACTCTCACTTTCTCTGTCACTCTCTATCACAAACTCTCACTCTTTAACATATTCTCTCACTCACTCTATTTCACTCACTCACTATCATTCACTCACTCTCTTATTAATTGTCTAACCCATTCACTCATTCTCTCTCTCTCTCTCTAAGTCTCTCCTGTCTGCCTGTACATTCCATCAACTTGGACTGTCCCCGTTGAACTTGCACGCCCATCATTACAACCATGCTGAAAATAATGGAATCAAACTATAGACGACCTCATCAGTAATCGCTTGAGCGAGACGTAAATCAATTTGTTTGATGTCTTTAATCTGCTACATGTCCAGAGGCGTACACTCCCGAGAGATGTAGGGGGTTGCATAAGAGAAGTCATTATACTTCTACTCCGACATCAATGATCAGCCTGGGGTTATTAGATTCTCCGTAGAGCATATAATGGTGTGTACACTCTAGAGGCCACACTGAACATATCTAAAGAAAGCCGCGGTAAACCTCATATCATTGGTAATGGCTAAACCTGCTCTTACTGTTCCCCGTATGTCGGTCACCTTTTCAGCAGATGCGTACCAGACACGTTCATTCGTATGCCCTCAGATTCTCGAAGATATGGTATCTTAGTTTGGTGTGTCTAGTTTGGATATCTAAACATTATCACCTTTGTTGATCCCGGGACATACATCATTTGTTTTTTAACATGGATGACCGTTCATTTACACCTGGTAAACTTGTAAACAAAGGCTCACTTACCCCCGAAGTGTGTTTGAGACATAGGACCGAGGTCCTCATGACTGAACTGCAATGTGAAGTTTCTGAATAATCTCAGCACAGAGCTAATCCACATTTGACTGTCTCAGCACAGAGCTAATCCACATTTGACTGTCTCAGCACAGAGCTAATCCACATTTGACTGTTTCAGCACAGAGCTAATCCACATTTGACTGTCTCCGCACAGAGCTAATCCACATTTGACTGTCTCAGCACAGAGCTAATCCACATTTGACTGTCTCAGCACAGAGCTAATCCACATTTGACTGTCTCAGCACAGAGCTAATCTACATTTGACTGTCTCAGCACAGAGCTAATCCACATTTGACTGTCTCAGCACAGAGCTAATCTACATGTGACTGGTCAAACGTCTGTGACACAGGCCATTTCCACGACCGCGTAGGTGCACGAGCAGTTCTGGTCATGGTAAATCGTTAGGAGTGTGAATGATCTGTGTGTGAATGGTTAGGAGTGTGAATGGTCTGTGCGTGAATGGTTAGGAGTGTGATTGATCTGTGTGTGAAGCGTTAGGACTGTGAATGGTTGGGTATGTGCATAATACGGTGTGTGAATGGTTAGGAGTGAGAATGGTTGGGTGTGTGAATGGTTAGGAGTGTGAATGATCTGTTCTGTGAATGGTTAGAAGTGTGAATGGTTGGGTATGTGAAAGGTTTAGCGCCAAAATGATTTTGTGTTAATCATTCTGCGTGTGAATGGTTGGGTGTGTGAAGGGTTGGGTGTGTCAATGGTCGGGTGTGTGAAGGGTTGGGTGTGTCAATGGTTGAGTGTGTGAAGGGTTGGGTGTGTCACTGGTTGGGTGTGTCAATGGTTAGGAGTATGATTTATCTTTTCTGTGAATGGTTAGAATTGTGAATGGTTGGGTGTGTGAATGATCGTGCGCGTGAATGATTTGGTGTGTGAACGGTTGGGTATGTGAATGGTTGGGTGTGTCAATGGTTGGGTGTGTCAATGGTTGAGTGTGTCAATGGTTGGGTGTGTGAATGGTTAAGAGTGCGAATTATCTTTTCTATGAATGGTTAGAAGTGTGAATGGTTGGGTGTGTGAATGATCGTGCGTGTGAATGATTTGTTATATGAAAGGTTGAGCGCCAAAATGATTTTGTGTTAATCATTCTGCGTGTGAATGATTGGGTGTGTGAATGATTTGCTGTGTGATTGGTTGTGTTTGTAACACCATAAGTTGGCAAGTCTTCTATCATATAGAGACTATTGAATAGTGTTTGGCCTCTTACGGGATACTATCATTGTGACATCAGACCTATTCACAGTTCTGTCATACTCAGACATGTCCGAGGGGGACGGTGTGGGCTAGTGGTTAAATGATACGGCTCACAATCCGAAGGTGATGGGTTCGATCCCCATCACACCACCGGCCGTTACCCCGGGGAAGCAAACCCTTAGAAACTGCAGGAGAAAGTAGACCCTTACATAAAATGCAAACTGAAGTCGGATGCACTGGAACAACAGGTGCAAAATAAAAACCACACCGCCTTGAGAATTAGAAAAATAAGGCGAATGCCAATTTAAAAAAAAAAATACCTGTCCCAGAAACCTCTCCGGCTAGTTACTCTACTGATAAGAACGACGCCTCTGAAGCCAGCTTTCAAATTCCCATACACCTCTTGCTTCACCGAGCTCAAAAGTTATCTGAATCGTTTGAGGACGAGAGAAATTCAAATGAGAACGATTTAACTTGTCTACGACGGAAACGTGAAGTGACGATGGTGCTGTGATGTGTACACCATTTCGTCTCGGTTGTTAGTTTCGCTATTTAATGAGCTTAAAATAGGCTACCGGTATTGACTACCGACAACGATCTGTTATATCTGTGCTTCAATCTCAGTCATACCATTTCGCTAGATCTATCACGGAGAACACTAGAATAGTAGAACACCAGAACACTTAGAACATTAAAACACTAGAACACCAGACCACTTAGAACACCAGAACACTAGAATAACAGAACACCAGAACACTTAGAACACCAGAACACTAGATCACCAGAACACCAGAACACTTAGAACACCAGAACACTAGAATACTAGAATACTAGAACACCAGAACACTAGATCACCAGAACACTTAGAACACTAGAACACAAGAACACTAGATCACCAGAACACCAGAACACTTAGAACACCAGACCACTAGAACTCCAGAACACTAGAACACTTAGAACACCAGAACACTAGAACACCAGAACACTTAGAACACCAAAATACTAAAACACCAGAACACTAAACCACTGGAACATTAGAACACAAGAACACTAAACCACTAGAACACCAGAAAACTTAGAACACCAGAACACTAAAACACCAGAACACCATAACACTAGAACATTAGAACTCTAGAATACCAGAACACTTAGAACATTAGAACACTAGAATATTAGAACACTAGAACACTAGAACACCAAAACACTTTGAACACTAGAACACTAAAACACCAAAACACTAGAACACTTAGAACACTAGAAGACCAGAACATCAGAACACTAGAACACTTATAACACTAGAACACCAGAACACTTAGAACACCAGAACACTTACAACACCAGAACAATTAGAATACCAAAACACTAGAACACTAGAAAACCAGAACACCGTAACACCAGAACACCAGAACACTAGAACACCAGAACACCAGCACACTAGAATACCAGAACACCAGAACACCAGAACCAAAAACAACAAAATCACAAGTCTTTCTGTTCTGGGACATTCGTTCCACCTCTGCCCACGTATCCTCTGTTTGCATTGTGTTTAACTCGAGCTCTCTTCTCCTCGCCTGTGGTGAAGGGAAAGTAAGGTCTAAAAGGGCAAAACATACTGATCAGACATGGAAGTCAGGGTCAGGTAAAACATACTGATCAGACATGGAAGTCAGGGTCAGGTAAAACATACTGATCAGACATGGAAGTCAGGGTCAAGTAAAACATACTGATCAGACATGGAAGTCAGGGTCAGGTAAAACATACTGATCAGACATGGAAGTCAGGGTCAGGTAAAACATACTGATCAGACATGGAAGTCAGGGTCAGGTAAAACATACTGATCAGACATGGAAGTCAGGGTCAGGTAAAATATACTGATCAGACATGGTAGTCAGGGTCAGGTAAAACATACTGATCAGACATGGTAGTCAGGGTCAGGTAAAACATACTGATCGGACATGTTAGTCAGGGTCAGGTAAAACATACTGACCTCCACTTCACATCCACACATGCCTTCCTGGAAACGGACTGTTTTGGGGCAGGCTGGCTAACGAGGTAGGAGATCGACGTTATCCCCATGGTAGTGAGCGCCACGCAAATAAAGCCAAGCATAGAACAACAATTGGTGGACCCAGTCCATCCTCTTTCAACATGTTAAGGATTTGAAGAAAGTTTCTGTAACCGATACATAACGCTCGTTTCAGGGCCCACAAACGCGTAAACTTACTCATTGTGAGCATTCATACAACAACTTAGTTGTGTGTTGTTGTATGTCTCTCCTTCCCTTGTAGCTATTAGAACAGAGACTCTTTTGTAGTGATGTCAGCTGTCTGGTTCTTTCAAATCATTCCATGTCAGTGACATTATCACACAATTTGAATATCTCAATTCTGTGACAGGCACACGCTTATGAAAGTCATTGTCTTTTTCGTTATTGTTTGTTGTTCTTGTTGTTCAACTTGTTTCAGATAACAAAAAGTAGAATAGACTTTACATTGAAGTTGAAAATTGTTATTCATCATCATAATGTAGCATGTCCTTTGTAGAACGTCGCTCCCATCCCAGTCTGTCTGAAAGAAACTCGTTCTCTTGCCAAAACTCCAGCCTCCGCCACAGTCATACCCAGGCATTCCTCGATATCATGGTGCCATCGTCTTCTTGGTCTACCCCTTCCTCTTTTGCCTGGCACCATACCTTCCATCACCGTTCTCTCAAGACCGTTGTGTCTCTTGATGTGACCAAAGTATTTGCATTGTCTAGCCAAAATGGAATTGATAAACCAGTTCACCTCTATGCTCAACTCTTGCCGAATGTCTACTTTGGTTTTTCTGTCTGTCAACGGTATTTTGAGGATCTTTCTGTAACAACAAAATTTTTATTTTTATTCTTTTTATATAAGTTTCCAAGTTTCCAATGAGCTTCATCCCTTCAGACATGCCGTCCTGTTTCAGCATTTCAGCGTTGCAAGGTATGTGGTCTTAAGACTCAGAGTAGGAAGGAGTGGCATTCCCCGCCATCCAAAGGGGCTCTCCAAATGTGCAGAGCTTAATTAGTATGCTCTAGTTCTGGGCTCTCCTAATGTGCAGAGCTTAATTAGTATGCTCTAGTTCTGGGCTCTCCTAATGAATCGTCACATCCTGCACACATCCAGCTCTGCTCCCCAGTCATCTAACCATTACTTGGTCTTTCTATCAGACGTATGTATGAGTCAAGTTCGGAAGCGAGGTTGCTGCTCCTCCAGGTCAAGTCAATGCTAGATACTTAATACGCCACACCATAAGGGACAACGTCCGGTGGCTGTCGGTAGCATACCTGTAAGTCAGCAGAGAGTTTTGAAATGAAAGTTTTTCCTTCTCCTATACGAATTGCCACGTGTGGCTTACGAGTTTCATCGACTCGGATCAGTCTGATTTTAGGGTGCCAGAGACTCGCACCTCGCCCCTTCTCTTGTTAGTAAGAGCAACTGGTTCCGCCACGTGCAGGCCAGAAGTTGGGCTTTTACTGTCAAAGGATTTGTATTGCGAGTGCCATTGCAGCATTTGAACAGAATTAAGGGCTCATCCTCAGTTCCTCTCCAGGTTATGACAGCATTTGGGACCCAGTTATATAGTAATAAATGTCTGCAGTTTAATGTGATACTCTATTTACACGCTGAATGTGGTAACATATTTACAAGCTGGACGAAGTAATCTATTTACACGTTCAATGTGGTAATCTATTTACACGCTGGATGTGATGCTATATTTACACGCTGAATGTGGTGATATATATACAAGCTGGACATGGTAATATATTTACACGCTCAATGTGGTAATCTATTTACACGCTTAATGTGATTCTACATTTACACGCTGGATGTGGCAATCAATTTACAAGATGAATGTGGTAATATATTTACACGCTGGATGTTGTAATCCGTTTACATGCAGGGTGTGATACGTTATTTACACGCTGGATGTGATACTCTATTTATACGCCAATGCGGTACACTATTTTCAGGATGATAGGGTACACTATTCACACACTGGAAGCGGTACTCTATTTATATGCCATATTTCCCAGCCATAGTCACCACAAATTGAACTGCAGGTCACATTGACAAAATTAAATTCATCTCGGGCTGCAACTGCAAAGGCGTGCCTAGGGAAGAATCTTCCGAGGCCCTGTTTTCGTTTGACAAGCCTTAGACAGTTCATCAGAGGATCCGTCCAGGTATTTTATATAAACGCAACAACTTACTTTGATGGTGGCCTCAAAACGCGCATCCGTCAGTATATACATGTATCGATTCATCGGGATAGACATTAATAGTTCTTTGAGCTGCTCTTCTTCATCGTACGCTGTTTACAGCGATATTTACGTTGCACTGTTTTATTTTGTTAAGCCTGTGGCTCAGTGCATTCAATTTCAACAGGCGTTTCTGTAGGGATGCCCTCCTTAGCCTTTGGCTGTCCCCAGCCTATCTGCAAGACAGCAGTTGTTTTTGGTCAGAGTTGTCTCTCTTAGGGAAGTTGTCTTGCAGGACTAACGAGTTTTCCCCACTCGTGTCTATAGGGTTTGGCAATGATATGATATGATGGACTATGTACTAGTTTGTACTATCCCGGAAGAGAGGCAGTCCAGTGTGACTGTGTCTCAGGATCGTCACGTCCTGCCAGAAACGTAGCATATGCATTTGAGTGAGGTATCTCTTTGCTCCCTTTATTTTCTCGGCTCATCTACAGTGATGGCACTCCTAGCATTCCCCGCCACCTGGGACGTTGTCACAATAGTCCGCTGGACTGCATCTCTTCTTGGTCCATTTTGATGGCTGAAAGCAGACAGAGGTAAAGAGCGAGGCAGGAGTGCATTTGGCCAGGTGCATTTCTGCGGCTCGACCGGGCCGGACTGAGACGCGAGCCCCAGGTCCTAACCATATCGTGGCCTCCCATCACAGAGGTGCTGAGATTTAGGGCGGGATTCTGGCTTAGAGGCGTTCGGCCGAAATCCCTCAGGTGGTAGCTTCTTTGAGCTGCTCGAATGAGATTACTTGGATCTGAACTTTTGGTTGTATCATCTTTTAATTTTGCTTGCATTGCTGGTGTTTTAATAGATGCTTGGGGAGATGTCTTTTACTAATCTCTATAACTCGTGTCATCTTTCTGGTAGGTGGTATCTGTCTTTGATTTCACTAACATGGTGAAGTACAGACTTCTATTTAATTCTCCTTTTTGGTTGCCAGTTTTCCACAAGGAGTTTGTTTGCTCCACTAATGAAGCGTAGAGCACTATTTTGTACCCTGTCCAGGAATTCCAAGTTAGATTGTGAACAAGTTGTAAGGAGTACACTATTATATTATATTGCCCAGCGCACACAACCAATGTATAAGTCTGTCAAAGCATCCTTGTCTGATCCCCATCATGTACTAGCAAGTCTCTTTAAGAGCTGCAGACGTCTCACAGCTTTATTCTTCATGTAGCAGATCCCACTGTTTGCCCTAGAGTTATTCTAACTTAGAACATAATCACACTCATCCACAACATCATGACCACACACTGCAAATAATATAGCACACAGCAGATGGCAGATTTATTATATAATACTTATACCAGAAAAAAAAATGAGTAGTGAAATTACAAACACAATACAATATATATCATCTTAAAGACTTAACTAAATATTCCTATATTATATATATGTTAATATAAATATTAACTAAAGCGGAAATGTTAAGCATTAGCTGTTGATGGAATTCCCAACTATCATTAACCCGGTTTTATTGCCTACACACAACACACATACATCTCTTTAACTGCATCCTCAACACACCTTATCAAAAACTTCTTCACTCAAATCCCCTCAGGCGGGCGATCTGGACATACCTCGTTCACAATGTGCCCTGCTTATAACATAAGTTCAGATTATCTATTAATACAAAACTAACACATCTATTTGAGCGAACCTGTTCTATCACTAACATTCGTACAACAGTCTATCAATCGCTCCTCTATCAAATCTGTGAGCTAGACTCCTATCTATATTCACTCACCCCCTCTCTCCTCTTCATACATCCTCTCTCATCCAGCCTCTCTCATCCAGCCTCTCTCATCCAGCCCCTCTCATCCAGTCTGCTGAGCTAAACTTTGTCTCGAGTTATATACACTCAAGCAGAATCAGAGCTGACCAATAGATCTCAGAGGGATGGCTCTATTCAGTCTTATTGGAACGAAATACTTTGCACACCTGTCACTCATCTATCGCAGCAAGCTCCGCTGCCAATACCTCTGTCACTCATTCTCCCACTACCCAAATCGGAACGCCAGTGGTCAGCTCCTACCTGTCCACATTCTTTGCCCCAACTCTGTTTTTCTTTGTTAAAACTGTGAGTGACCTTTACACGCATTCAGGTAGCTTTAAGCTTTAACATGTTCAGGTACCTTTGTTATCAGCAACCACATCACCCCTGTCTTAAACTCTCTTGCTCCGGCGGAAACTGTTACATTCACCTTCTGGATGTCGTGAGTATAAGAGATAAAAAAAGGGATTAAGAGAGAATAAAATAGAACAATGGAGGGAAAAGGGAAAAGTAAAATAGAAGGAGAGAAAGTGAAAAAGAAGAAGAGTATGATGAATATAAAAATAAAGCACAAGGAGAGAAAGTAGGATAGAACGAGAAATTATGCAATAGAGGCAGAAGGAAAGAGTATTTTAGAAAGGAAGACTAAAATAAAGAAAGACAAAGGGGAAAAAGAGTAATAGAATGCGCAAGAAAGCGTTAACATGGAAAAGCAAAAGAGAAAGAGAAAGAGCGAGAGAGAGATGCAAAAGAAAGAAAACAGAGAGGGAAAAGAGATAGACAAAGAGAGAAAAAGAATAAAAGTGAAAGAGTAAAACAAAAGTAAGAAAAATAGTGAAATAGAAAGATAGAAAGCTAGAGCGAAAGAGAAAAAGAAGAAAGTTATATATAAAGAGAGCAATTTCAGAGCGGAGGCAGAGGCACTGAAGGCTGCAGTAAAAGCAATGCTGATAGGCGAAAGCAATGAAAACCAGTTTGTCCTGTTTACAGATGCACTGGCCGTGGTTGCAGCACTAAAAAGCCAGAAAAATACTGAACTTAATGATTTAAGAGCAGTACTCTGTCAACTATGCCAGCAGTACGCACCAAAAAGAGTAGTGGTACATTGGGTTCCATCCCACTGCAACATCCTAGGCAACGAGGAGGCAGACAGACTGGCAAAAGAAGGTGCAAGACTACCACAACCAGATTCTAGTGTGACCTACGCAGAGTCCAAAAGGTTTATTAGGGCCAGATACATGGCCAAATGGGAAACAGAACATACTGGCTACACAAAAACTGATGCCTATTACCAGTTTAACAGAAGAGAGCAGGTCGTGGTTTTCAGACTCCGCACAGGCCACAACAGATTGGGGTACCATCTATTCAATAAACTGAAGATAGGTGACACTCACGAATGCACTTGTGGTACAGGGAAAATAACCGCTGAACATCTGCTGCATAATTGACCGACATACGAGGACCAGAAAAAGCGCATGTGGCCATCACCAGTGGCAACACTAGACAAGCTATATGGCAGTGTCGACAGCCTCAGGATGACAGCTGCTTTTTTCGAACAAATTCAAGTTGACGTCTGACAGCGTACGAAGATGAAGAAGAAGAAGATATATAGAGAAAGATAACTGTAGAAAAAGATGGCAATAGAAAAACAAAGAGAGGTGAAGAGAGAGGGGAAGAAAGAAATGGCGAGGTATTAAGAGTGAGACATATAGAGAGTTCAGGACAAAGAGAAAAGTATGAAGAAGAGAGAGTGAGTGAGAGAGAGAGAGAGAGAGAGAGAGAGCGAGAGAGAGAGAGAGAAATAAAGCGAAAGATCGCAACATTCTATGTAAATAAATGTGCAGACTGACTGACGACTGGACACATGGGGGATCCTGTCATTGATTAATTCATTCAACTCACTCTGTGCACGCGAGTGTTGGGGCGCGCGCTGAGAGCAGGTTCCGGTCATCAGTGAAGACAACTGTGAGAAATGAATCCAATGTTCTGTGCCTATGTCCTTCCTTGTCTGCTGCTGTCCCCACCCCTCTCCGCCGCGTTCATGGTCCCTTACATGTGAAGAACGAATAGCCCCACTCGTGTCTACAGTAGATAGCAGACACTGCCTTCGGTGATGAAATTGTGAAGACTTCGTTGCACCAGATTTTAACGTTTGTTATGCAGTGTGACCAGTTCTTGTACTAGCCGCCTTGTATTTACTAAATCAATTATTCAATTAATTACTCAATCAATCGCTCAATCACTTACTCAATCAGTTACTCAATCAGTTACTCAATCAATTGCTGAATCAATTGCTAAATAAAATTATTAATCAATAACAAATCAATTATTCAATCAATTATTCAGTCAATTATTCATTCAATTAATACATTTATAAATCAATTAATAAATCAATTACTCAATCAATTACTAAACAAATCACTAAATCAATCACTCATTCAATCACTCATTCAATTACTCAATTACTCAATCAATGAATCAATCAAAAAGTCTTAAGCTTCTCAGCTCAGATGCAGATATTCAAAATATACCCTCCCACCAAGTCCTTCTGTCTCAACTAAACGCTTCACCTGCATCCAATGTTGCTAATTCAGATATGTTTTTGTCAGATGTCTCTCATGTGCTGCCGCCAGAGAACTCTTATCTTTCATCAGAAAATCTAGTCATTTACAAAAAAAATCAATTCATTTGATATTAGATTTGATGACCAACTTCGAATTAAGAATATATATTACACAACAACTTTGTTTACAACTGCTTCATCTTTTTTTAAAGAAATGCTGAAAATAATATAATACAAGATTAACAGTAAAAATATGTCTCTGTTTTCTTCGACTACTGGACGTCGGCGACAAACGAATGATACATCAATAAATACATAGCCGTTGTCCAAGACCTATAGTTTCCAATTGCAATTTCAGTTATTTCTTAGTTCACTTGAAAGTTGTAATTGTTGGTATTTTTTCTTTTGCTTTCCAATTTCCTTTCATAATATACAAATACGAGATGAGAAGTGGCCATGCTTCTGTGCTGACATGTAGTGACGTGATTAGTCAAACAGTTACATTAAAACCTTTTTAATGAACCTAGCATTCTCACTGATATTCACATTAATTAAAAACATAGATTTTATTTTAAAATGGAAGAAAAATACTTTATTTTTTTAAACTGGAAATGTTAAAACACATTGTGAGCGTTGTAACAGTCAAATGAGGGCAAAATAAAATGATTTAATGAAATCTCATGAAATAAAATAATTTAATAAAGTATTTAATAAAATCACTTGAAATTTAATGATTTCATAAATCACCAGAAATAAAATGAAGCACACCAACGCAATCACATGCTAACACATTACCTTTGACGAATTTCTGTAGACCAAAAGTGTAATGATACTGCATTGAATAGTATGCTAATCTTCGATCTAAAAAGTTTCGGAATTTGCAAAGTCAGTTTTAATATTACCCCACCTCAATGATGAAATGGTATTTAGTAGGGTGAATGTGATACCATCTTCTTATTCTTCTGCGTTCGTTCTCAATCTCCAGATACTAAGCCCTGAACAGGGCTTTGCAAGTAGCAGGATGTAGTCCATAGAACGACATGCGTTGTGTCGCTAGTTTACAGTTTGACTGCGAAATTTGCACCTTTCGGTCCGGCACATACGTCTTCGGCAGAGTTATAACATCTAAGTTGGGAATGGAAGTGAAGAAGAATAACAGCCAGGCCAGATACAACGAACAGATCAAGACCCCACATCACTTACTCATAGGGCTTATGGTAACAGTATGTGTCATTTCAATCTGGGCAAAAAAGTCGGGATCGATCCATGGATACCCATAGTGGTACGTTTACAAAGGAGTCTAGCATTTTTCGTAGATTTACTTACCGCTATCCGAGACAAAATATTATAAACTTAACTGTACAAGATCTCAGCTTTTGTAAGGTGTAAGCTGTGGGTTATATTGTAGCATATGCTACCGGTGGGAGGTCATGAGACCAACCGTCAAATTTGCTCTCCTTCTTGTTCTACTTTTTCTTCTGTACCCCCGGCGCGAGCGCTGTCCTGTCATTAGCTCAACGTTCAACAGTTGTTCAGCGAGGCGCTCATTTGAAATCCGAACAATATGCCTTGTCCATTTTATCTCGGCTCTCTACAGCAGTATAGGGATTTCAGAGAGTCTCGGCCTGCTGATGAGTACAGAATTGGGCACTCTATCCTCACAACTGACCCTGAGCAGCCTGCCGAGACACTTTACATTGAAATGATTCAGTTTCCTGACATGTTTAAATGCTGGGATAAGTGCTTGAACGTTCCCAATTTTTGTGTTCCTTGCAAAAAAGTGCTGCTTGACTCGAGCACCGCTCGACCATATATACATATATATATAAATATATATATATATATATATATATATATATATATATATATATATATATATATATATATATATATATATGCAAGCACATGTACAAGGGCATACAGACATACAGAAAGGTACACATTGTGTCGTAGAGAGACAAAATGACACAGACACACATATAGTGTCACATAAAGAAAAAGAAACACAGACAAACACAGATACACATATACACACAGGGACACATACATAGAGACACGCACATAGACACACATAGAGAAAGATGCATACATATAAGTGCTCACAGAATCGTACAGAGAGTAGCACAAAGAGACACGCACATACATACACAGAAACACACATAAATACATGCTCAGGTACATACACAGACAGCTAATGATACACACAGAGACAAACAAAAAATGCACAGAAACAGACATATGCAGACGTATATACAGATGTGCATTGAGACATAAAGATACATAGACATACACACAAAAACACACACACACATACACATAGACAAACACACATAAACACACACAAACATACACATAAACACACACAAACATGCACAGGAAGCTGTACAATCCCACATGAAGTAATAAATATATATATATGTGTGTTTGTGTGCGTGTTAGCCAAATTAATCATAACAAAATCCACGTGACATCGTGCTCTCAGAAATAATTCAGAATTAATCTGTATCCGCTAATTGCTGGGAGACCACTCGTCTTCGTACATCATCTTTGTGAAAAGTTGTCTTTCATGAAATATTTTTTTTTCATTTCTATCTTGTCTTCTCTTTTCCTTTCTGTTTCCATTCTTTTCAACTGCTTCATTAATTTGGTGATGCTACAGAAATGACACACAATACAGAAAACAACTGTTATGAAAATAAGACAGTCCCTGTACTGAAACGCACCAAGGTCAGGGTGAGAGAAGTAGGTGCAGGCCTAAACTCTCATGGGGAAGATGGCTAGTGACAGACATAAAAGCACCAGGGAAGTCGTGGACAGGGCTTGAAAGGATGACACAAGACATCAATACTTGGTGAGTATTACTTGTGGAAGACCTAAACTCCGAATGGAGCTTTCAGATTTTTGTTTATTTTGATGATATAGTTATTTTCCGCTCAGATGCAAAGCCAGCCAGCAAACAACTGCGCTACGCGGCTTCCTTGCTGATGAAGAAATAATAGGGCCACTGCATCTTCATTAAATTGTGAAAAATAAATACAGAAGCATGTGCATGAGGTTATTAAAATCATTATATTAAGCACATCGATACAGAAGCCGTCACTACAGCAATACACACAATGCTTTAGTGCAGGCTTGCTATAACTATCCGTCTTTCGTTAGGAACTTTTTGTAGTTAATATAGTGCTCTGACCTTGTTCTTAGGATACTCATCTCGTGAAAATAAAGTAAAAATTGACAAATGAAAATGGCAAAACATCTTGAAAACATTCGATAATAAATACCCCAGACGGGAATCGGGTATTGGCTGGAATGAATTCATGACCAATGAGCAAATACGGATAAAGACAAACCAACGTTATGTGCCAAATGATTTCAGGAAAAAACAGTTAGCTCATTTTTCGAATGAACAATAACAAACCCCCATTCCTAACGATCATGTAGAGCCTGTTAACATTATGCAGAAAAATCACCAGGGTGCAACCATGAGTTTGAGAAATATGTAAGGACTACAGAGAGTGACGGCGGACCAGTCGGAGCAAAGCATTTTAAGTTCTGTTCAATGCGCCGTCTATGGCGATGAAAGACCAGAGAAAGGGACATATACATATATATAATATTCAGATGATGACTTCAGCTCGGAGGTGACGATCTGATACGTCTTTAAAAAGAGCCGCCCTCGTATCGGACTCTCAGTCCTTGATTCCAAAGGTACAGCTGGGGCATGAAGGGATAATGACCATGGAGGCCGCGTTCAGGAATTTGCGCTGATCTGTTGTCTTTGTCATGTTTGTGGAAAAATTGACAAAGCATCAGGTACTAAAGTCTAACACGACCAGAGATGTCGGTGGTAGTTGCGGGATCAGAGATTTCGATGGTAGCTACGTGATCAAAGATCTCAATGGAAGTCAAGTGATTAAACTTGTCAATGGTAGCCAAGTGATAAGAGATGTTGATGGTAGCCACATGATCAGAGATGTTGATGGTAGCCTTGTGATAAGAAATGTTGATGGTAGCCACGTGATCAGAGATGTTGATGGTAGCCACGAGATCAGAGATGTTGATGGTAGCCACGTGATCAGAGATGTTGATGGTAGCCACGTGATAAGAAATTTTGATGGTAGCCACGTGATCAGAGATGTTGATGGTATCCACGTGATCACAGATGTTGATGGTAGCCACGTGATCAGAGATTTTGATGGTAGCCACGTGATCAGAGACGTTATTGTAGCCACGTGATCAGAGATGTTGATGGTAGCCACGTGATCAGAGATGTTGATGGTAGCAACGTGATCAGAGATGTTGATGGTAGCTACGTGATAAGAGATGTTGATGGTAGCCACGTGATCAGAGATGTTGATGGTAGCCACGTGATTAGAAATGTTGATGGTTGCCACGTTATCAGAGATATTGCTGGTAGCCACGTGATCAGAGATGTTGATGCTAGTCACGTGATCAGAGATGTTATGGTAGCCACGTGATCAGAGATCTCAGTGGAAGCCAAGTGATTAAAGTTGTCAATGGTAGCCAAGTGATCAGAGATGTTGATGGTAGCCACGTGATCAGATATGTCGATGGTAGCCACGTGATCAGATACGTTTATGATAGTCACGTGATCAGAGATGTCAATGGTAACATTTTAACCAAGAATACATACATTATATACATATAGACTCTGCTGAATTAGGCATAATGTTAAAAGCAAAAGTAACCAAAACGTGCTATTGCATTCTGACACAGTTGAGATCGATGACCAACCCATACCAAGAACGTAGTATGAGGTGGCAGTTACACAAATTAAAAACGGAAACGCTCTGGTAATTAATAACATTCCAGGACTGTTCTCACAAGCTTGTGGGATATCTGTTCACTTGAATTGCTTCAGGAATAAACTCTGAAGACAAATCCTGAGCTGTTGTCGCTAAGCAGTGCACTGATGGTGACATCGCCATTTTGTCAGCTCTTGCGATGTTGCTAAATCTAGGCTGGATCGGCTGATTTCGTTCCCTTGGGTCAATTAGCTACGCTGACAGAGGTGAACTACAGCGTGGTCAACAACTTGTTCTCCATAACATGAAACCCAAGATTGCGACCTGGCGAGGCCTGCCAGCATTACCCTGCGATGTCGATCTAGCGTGTACAGCGGTAGATCAACTAGGATGTTCTAATTTATCGATTAGCGATTATTCGGCATTTGCTATTTCGTCCGATTCCGATTAATTCCGATTATTTATAATGTAATTATTATGTAAATGCAGATGCAACGAAGATTCATTGAATCGAAATGTTATAGAAAGGTACTCAGAATACCATGGACCGAAAAAAAGAATGCAGACATTCGACAAAAATTGGACAGAGAACTTGTTCATAAATTCCATCCTGAAAAAAAAATACTCTGGCCACGTCAAAAGACATATCGGTCTTGAGACAACGGCAATGGAGGGTGTGGTGCCGGGCAAGAGAGACAGATGCAGACGAAGAATGCGATGGCACCAAGATACCAATGAATGCTTGGGCATGACTCTGGAGCAGGCTAAGAGGCAGACCAAGAAAGCGATGGCACCAAGATGTCAAGGAATGCTTGGGCATGACTCTGGAGCAGGCTAAGAGGCAGACCAAGAAAGCGATGGCACCAAGATACCAATGAATGCTTGGGCATGACTCTGGAGCAGGCTAAGAGGCAGACCAAGAAAGCGATGGCACCAAGATACCAATGAATGCTTGGGCATGACTCTGGAGCAGGCTAAGAGGCAGACCAAGAAAGCAATGGCACCAAGATGTCAAGGAATGCTTGGGCATGACTCTGGAGCAGGCTAAGAGGCAGACCAAGAAAGCGATGGCACCAAGATGCCAAGGAATGCTTTGGCATGACTCTGGAGCAGGCGAAGAGGCAGACCAAGAAAGCGATGGCACCAAGATGTCAAGGAATGCTTGGGCATGACTCTGGAGCAGGCTAAGAGGCAGACCAAGAAAGCGATGGCACCAAGATGCCAAGGAATGCTTGGGCATGACTCTTGAGCAGGCAGGAGATTTGGCAAGAGATGGAGTTTCTTTCAGGCGACTGTGATGGAATCGGCGATCTGTACAGGACAGGCTACATGATGAGTTTTGAATTGTGATATAAAATCTGTATTGTAATTAATTATAGATAATTTATTACAATAATTCATAATTAATCACAATTCTGAAGCTAATGTCGATAATAATTAAAAAGTAGAATACATTATGCATTACACTTCCCATAATTATTTTGTTTTTAAACCGTATCAAGTATTTCAAAATGTCTTATTGCTGTACAATCACTGCTTAAACAATTATGTAAACATTTTCCTATTCTGTGTAATAATTCAGCAAAGAAAACAAAATGAATATTTTTTTATTTGACATGATGGTATTGAGTGGCAGAGAGTGAAACAGCAGGACCGCATCACCTGAAAAACGCAACAGCCAATCAACAGTGTCCTTAGTAATCGCACCACGCTATACACAACAAATACGAGGATTGTTCAAATGAAAACTACCTAACTGCACCAAGTGAACATACGTGCGATACGCGTGATGATTTCCCTTCTGGTGTAAACAGCACATACCAACCGTCAAGTTTGCAAAATGTCATTATCCTCCGACTTACAGTTTCTTCTGCAGACCGTTGAAAACATGGCAGGTGTGATACGGAATCCGTCCAGAGTTAATCAGCTAACAGTGCTTCGGTTTCTAACAGCTGAAGGATGTCGACCAGTTGACATTCATCGCAGAATGAAGGCAGTGTAAGGTGACAAATGTGTGCTGAAACCAACAGTGAAGAACTGGACAACGATGTTTAAAGAAAGACGTGAGTTAACGAAAGATCTTCCGAGACCAGGTCAGGCTCGCAGTATTGCGTCAGAAGATGCCACCGCCTAAATTGTTTCAGCAATTTGGGTCACCATACACTGCCTGCATTCTGCGATGAATGTCAGAAACTGGTCGACGTCCTTCAGCTGATAGAAACAGATTCACAGCTCGCTAATCACCTCTGGACGGATTCCGTATCACATGCGCCATGTTTTCAACGGTCTGCTGAGAAAACTATGAGTCGGAGGATAATGACATTTTGCAAACTTGACGGTTGCTATGTGCTGTTTACATCTGAAGTGACGTCATCATGCGCATCGTACGTATGTTCACTTGGTGTAGTTAGGTCCCATTTCATTTGAACACGTCTATTAGTACTACTTAATTCTGGATTAGTCTCGTGGTTAACACGTGTCACCCATCTGTTTTTCAATTACTCTTGGTTCCCGTTATTGTTAAATCTGAAACTATGCCATGCTCAGTACCATATACTCGATCTAGTGTTTACTATAGAGGAAAACAGGATTGAAAATGTAACCGTTAGGGAACTGTTTATCTCAAATGACCATCAGATCACCCGTTGGGATCTTATATTAAGGAAGGAACGTACGACTACGACAGATGTTAAGAAGATGAAAAAAACAGCCACCAGCACAAGTTGGACAGATAATGTAAGTGGATCAGATGTTGAAGAAAAGTGGGAGAGTTTCAAAACATCTCTAGAGAATCTGAAAGAGGAATATGGTCCATCTAGAAAGGTAACCATTCTCCCCCCCCCCCCCCCCCCCCACAACACCCCTTTCCGACAAAAATATGAATAACTAGATCTGTAGTAGTAAGGCATGGACACAATATAGTGAGGCAGGACAACAAGAAGAAAGGACATATAAAACAAAACTCATAAAGTGAATAGAGCAGCACAATTCCACTTTGAAAATAAAAACTTGCTCTAAAGATCAAGACTGATCAGCAAGAACTTCTTTTCTTATGTCAGAAAAAAACAGAAAACAACGAAATACAAAGAAAGCCCTCTTAAATATAGCACAGGAAAAATAATCAGTGAGAATAGGCATGCATCTAATCTACTCATTCAGTATTTAATCTGGCACAGTCAACACAAAAGAAGATCTCTCCAAAATCCCAGAGCCCATTAATATCTATCAAAGGGACATGAATATATATGATTTCAGATCAGTTTGAATTACGGAGGAAATAATTTTTAAACAATTGGATGTGTTGAAAGTGGATAAATGTCTGGGGGCAAGATGGTATTCATCCAACATTTTTGTTTGAAATTAGAGATCTGTTAGCAAAGCCTTTAGCTATATTATATTCTCAAACACTTGTAAAACGTATTCCTCTAGAGGATTTCAAAGATGCAGGTGAAATTCCATTGTTCATAAAGGGCAAACAATGAGGTTCAGCAAATTATAGACCGGTGTGTTTCTTCTTCTTCTTCATCGTACGCTGTTTACAGCGATATTTACGTAGCACTGTTTTAATTTGTTAAGCCTGTGGCTCAGTGCATACGATTTCAACAGGTGTTTCTGTAGGGTTGCCCTCCTTAGCCTTTGGCTGTCCCCAGCCTAACTGCAAGGCAGCAGTTGTTTTTGGTCAGAGTTGTCTCTCTTAGGAAGTTGTCTTGCAGGACTATCGAGTCTTCCCTACTCGTGTCTATAGGATTTGGCAATGATATGATGGACTATGTACTAGTTTGTACTATCCCGGAAGAGAGGCAGTCCAGTGTGACTTTGTCCCAGGATCGTCACGTCCTGCCAGAAACATAGCATATGCATGTGAGTGAAGTATCTTTTTGCTCCCTTTATTTTCTCGGCTCATCTGCAGTGATGGTACGCCTAGCATTCCCCGCCACCCGGGAGGTTGTAACAATAGGGCAGGAGGTGCAATGTCCGCTGGACTGCATCTCTTCTGCGTCCATTGGAATGACTGATAGCAGACAGAGGCAAAGAGCGAGGAAGGAGTGCATTTTACCAGGTGCATTCCTGCGGCTCGACCGGGCCGGGCTGAGACGCAAGCCCCAGCCATGTCGTAGCCTCCCATCACATCGGTGCTGAGATTTAGGGCGGGATTCTGGCTTAGAGGCGTTCGGCCGTAGTCCCTCAGATGGTAGCTTGTCAGCCAAGCATGTGGACCAAATGTCAGCGACCTGTGATTCCTCTCGAAATAGTGCATTTGACCAGGGGACAAGCCTGGTCATTGCACGGAGATGTTGTTCGCCTGGTGCGGACATATCTCATGGTCAAGGGTTGAGTCTCAGCAGATCGCAGTGAGGTAGCTGATCTACTGCTTAGGGCACCCCGACCGAGAACTAAGTCTTCTACAAATGGTTTCATACCTCATCGCCGAATGGGGGTGAATATCGAGCAGCTTCCCGCCCGCTTTGATCGGCGCAAGGCAGAGACCTCATTCTGCGGCTCGACTGGGCGGGGCTGGAGCGGGAGCCCCAGGTCCCCACCATGTCGAAGCCTCGCTTTGCAATCGTGCTGAGCTTTTGGGCGGGATTTTGGCTTAGAGGCGTTCGGCCGTAATCCCTCACCCTGTAGCCTCGCGCCGTTGGCTTATCAGCCTAGTACGTGAACCAAATGTCTGCGGCTCCTCTCGAGTTTGAGCAGGATTTCCGTAGCAACGCCCTGTCATTAGTAGGGTAAAACTGACCTGTCTTCCGAGGGTCTATTTCCAGCACCCGTTCAATATTAGACCGGACGTATCAATAGAGGGCTTTTTAGTTTGTCAATGGCCAAGTTTCTGGAACCTGTGATTTCTGCAGGGTTAAGACCAGATTACCATAGCAGACGCTCTTTCATTAGGGGGTTAAGTGACTGTCCTGTCTTCCGTGGGTCTAATACCAGCACATGTTCACTATTAGACCCCACGAAGGTGCTCTCGATTTGACAGTCCTTCTACAGTATTGGCGTGTTAAGTTAAATTAAGCCGCAGGCTCCACTCCTGGTGGTGCCCTTCCGTCAATTCCTTTAAGTTTCAGCTTTGCAACCATACTTCCCCCGGAACCCAAACACTTTGGTTTCCCGGAAGCTGCCCGCAGAGTCATGGAAGCAACTCCTGCAGATCGCTAGTCGGCATCGTTTATGGTCAGAACTACGACGGTATCTGATCATCTTCGCGCCTCTGACTTTCGTTCTTGATTAAGGAAAACATTCTTGTCAAATGCTTTCGCAGTAGCTCGTCTTGCGGCTATCTAAGAATTTCACCTCTAACGCCGCAATACGAATGCCCCCGTTTGTCCCTGTTAATCATTACCTCCAGTTCCGAAAACCAACAAAATATAACCGAGGTCCTATTCCATTATTCCATGCACCATTATTCAGGCAGCCGAGGCCTGCTTTGAACACTTTAATTTTTTCAAAGTAAACGCCCCGGCCACCCAGGACGCTCAGCGAAGAGCACCCATGGGAGAGAGCCGGCAGACGGTAGGGCAGGAGAAAACGGGCAGTGAACCGGCGCGAGCCGGACCGCCCGCCTGCGCCTGAGATCCAACTACGAGCTTTTTAACTGCAACAACTTTAATATACGCTATTGGAGCTGGAATAACCGCGGCTGCTGGCACCAGACTTGCCCTCCAATAGATCCTCGTTAAAGGGTTTAAAGTGTACTCATTCCAATTACGGGGCCTCGAAAGAGTCCCGTTTTGTTATTTTTCGTCACTATCTCCCCGTGCCGGGAGTGGGTAAGTTGCGCGCCTGCTGCCTTCCTTGGATGTGGTAGCCGTTTCTCATGCTCCCTCTCCGGAATCGAACCCTGATTCCCCGTTACCCGTTACAAACATGGTAGGCATGTCACGTACCATCGACATTTGATAGGGCAGACATTTGAAAGATGCGTCGCCGGCACATGAGGCCATGCGACCCAGAGTCACCAGTGGGGACGCCGCAACCCCGCGAGGGGAAACGACGATTGGTTTTGAACTAATAAAAGCGCTCTTTCCGCGAGGGTCGGAGCTTGGTAAGCATGTATTAGCTCTAGAATTGCCACAGTTATCCAAGTAGGATCGTGTCATCTAAGGAGCCACTCGCAGTTTCACCGTGAGACAGTGTGAACTTAGACATGAATGGCTTAATCTTTGAGACAAGCATATGACTACTGGCAGGATCAACCAGATAGGCGGAGGACGGGTGTGTAAAAAGCCTCCCTGGGACGGCCGCAGGGTCCGACTGACGAACGGACGGACGGTTATCCCCCCCCCCCCCCGTCCCTCACTCCGTCGACCTAGGACCGCCTGACAGGGGCCCCTACACACACCAGACGACCGACCGACCGGGCTCGCTCGAGGAGGGATGGCAGCGCTATGTGCAGAACGGTTCCCAACGACCCCGGCGATAAATTTCACTGGGACTAGAGACAATTTGGCCTGCCGGCCTGCCCTTCTCCCGAGGGTTGGTCCCCGGGAAACCACAGGGCTTTCAGGCACGATTCCTGCTTTCCATTTGCCGGTCACAAGCTCTTTGCGAGAGTCTGACCACCAGCCAGACGAACTGTCGAGCTCTGCTATAAGCCTTAGATAAATCTGACTCACATCAATTATCTCTCACAAACTGCCTGTATCTCACACACATCATGTATCTCACAAACTGCCTGTATATCACACACATCATGTATCTCTCACAAACTGCCTGTATCTGACTTACATCAATTATCTCTCACAAACTGCCTGTATCTCACACACATCCTGTATCTCACAAACTGCCTGTATATCACACACACGATGTATCTCTCACAAACTGCCTGTATCTCACACACATCCTGTATCTCACAAACTGCCTGTATCTCACACACATCAGGTATCTCTCACAAACTGCCTGTATTTCACACACATCTTGTATCTCACAAACTGCCTGTATCTCACACACATCATGTATCTCTCACAAACTGCCTGTATCTCACACACATCATGTATCTCTCACAAACAGCCTGTATCTCACACATCCTGTATCTCACAAACTGCCTGTATCTCACACACATCCTGTATCTCACAAACTGCCTGTATCTCACACACATCATGTATCTCTCACAAACTGCCTGTATCTCACACACATCATGTATATCTCACAAACTGCCTGTATCTCACACACATCATGTATCTCTCACAAACTGCGTGTATCTGACAAAGTCTTTCTTTCTTTCACATATAGCACACACAGTATCTCCTTCTCACACTGTGTCTCTCTTCCACAAACTGTTTCTCAAATACCCTCTCTCTCTCACTCCTACATTTTCTAACACACGCACACACTCTCACTCTCTTTCTACACACGGGTATCTTTTTTAAAACACATACTTTATATCATACACATTCTATCACATACATACACTTTCTCTCTCACAAAGGCTGTTTCTCTCACACAATCTCACACACACATTCAAGCACCTACTTACTCCTACACACTCTTTCTCACACACACGCTCGTATACACGCTATCTCTCTCACCCACACACTTTTTCACGCAGACACGCACACACACACACTTTCTCTTGCAGGCACACACACACACACTCTCTCTCTCTCACTCACTTAAATACATTCCGACACTCCGTCTCTTTCTCTCTCACTTTCACAATCATGCTCTCTCTCTCTCACACCTTCTCTCTCTCACTTTCACAATAATGCTTTCTCTCTCACACCTTCTCTCTCTCACTTTCACAATCATGCTCTCTCTCTCACACCTTCTCTCTCTCATTTTCACAATCATGCTCTCTCACACCTTCTCTCTCTCACTTTCACAATCATGCTCTCTCTCTCTCACACCTTCTCTCTCTCACTTTCACAATCATGCTCTCTCACACCTTCTCTCTCTCACTTTCACAATCATGCTCTCTCTCTCACACCTTCTCTCTCTCATTTTCACAATCATGCTCTCTCACACCTTCTCTCTCTCACTTTCACAATCATGCTCTCTCTCTCACACCTTCTCTCTCTCCCTTTCACAATCATGCTCTCTCTCTCTCACACTTTCTCTCTCTCACTTTCACAATCATGCTCTCTCTCACACCTTCTCTCTCTCCCTTTCACAATCATGCTCTCTCTCTCTCACACCTTCTCTCTCTCACTTTCACAATCATGCTCTCTCTCTCACACCTTCTCTCTCTCACTTTCACAATCATGCTCTCTCTCTCACACCTTCTCTCTCTCACTTTCACAATCATGCTCTCTCTCTCTCACACCTTCTCTCTCTCACTTTCACAATTATGCTCTCTCACACCTTCTCTCTCTCCCTTTCACAATCATGCTCTCTCTCTCTCACACTTTCTCTCTCTCCCTTTCACAATCATGCACTCTCTCTCTCACACTTTCTCTCTCTCCCTTTCACAATCATGCTCTCTCTCTCACACTTTCTCTCTCTCCCTTTCACAATCATGCTCTCTCTCTCTCACACCTTCTCTCTCTCACTGTCACAATCATGCTCTCTCTCTCTCACACCTTCTCTCTCTCACTTTCACAATTATGCTCTCTCACACCTTCTCTCTCTCCCTTTCACAATCATGCTCTCTCTCTCTCACACTTTCTCTCTGTCACTTTCACAATCATGCTCTCTCTCTCTCACACCTTCTCTCTCTCACTTTCACAATTATGCTCTCTCACACCTTCTCTCTCTCACTTTCACAATCATGCTCTCTCACACCTTCTCTCTCTCACTTTCACAATTATGCTCTCTCACACCTTCTCTCTCTCACTTTCACAATCATGCTCTCTCACACCTTCTCTCTCTCACTTTCACAATCATGCTCTCTCACACCTTCTCTCTCTCACTTTCACAATCATGCTCTCTCACACCTTCTCTCTCTCACTTTCACAATCATGCTCTCTCACACCTTCTCTCTCTCACTTTCACAATCATGCTCTCTCTCTCACACCTTCTCTCTCTCACTTTCACAATCATGCTCTCTCACACCTTCTCTCTCTCACTTTCACAATTATGCTCTCTCACACCTTCTCTCTCTCCCTTTCACAATCATGCTCTCTCTCTCTCTCACTTTCTCTCTCTCACTTTCACAATCATGCTCTCTCTCTCTCACACCTTCTCTCTCTCACTTTCACAATCATGCTCTCTCTCTCACACCTTCTCTCTCTCTCTCACACCTTCTCTCACACCTTCTCTCTCTCACTTTCACAATTATGCTCTCTCACACCTTCTCTCTCTCCCTTTCACAATCATGCTCTCTCTCTCTCACACCTTCTCTCTCTCACTTTCACAATCATGCTCTCTCACACCTTCTCTCTCTCTCTCTCTCTTTCTCTCTCTCTCTCTCTCATGTAAGAAACTAGAACATGCACTCTCTGACATGCACACCTCTCTATCATACAAATTTTCTCTCACACACTCTCTGGCATACATACACCTCTCTCCCATACACACACACACACACACATACACTATTACTCATTATTTATGCCATTGATTGTAGTTGTCATGTTTCCTAAAGTCCAACTGTACTCTGTGCTGTTCTGTATATGCAAATGCAATGTTAGGGATGATAAAAAGAAATATTAAACATAGGAGCAAGGAAGTGATAGTCAAACTGTATAAAGCATTAGTTAGACCTAGATTGGAGTACTGTGTACAGGTGTGGAGTCCTTATCAAAGAGGGGATATAGACATGCTGGAGAGAATACAAAAAAGAGCGACAAAGCTGATAGTGGGATTCCAGAATTACAGTTATGAAGAAAGATTAAAAAGAACTGGCCTTCAGTGTCTAGGAGAGAGAAGAATTCGTGGTGACGTAATACAGGTGTATAAGATGATCAGAGGAATGGATAAAGTGGACTATAACAAGTTTTTTAAAGTACAACCACCAACAAGGACAAGAGGGCACATCTACAAGTTGACTAAGGAGAGGTCCAGATTAGATATTAGGAAGTATTTCTTTAGCCAGAGAGTAGTGAATGCTTGGAATGCATTGCCAAGTGAGGTGGTGGAGGCTGGGACGGTCAATGCATTTAAGAACAGATTGGATGCGTACAGCTTCTAGAGGAAGGTGTTGTAAATGGAACTGGTTGTATACAGACTCTGCAGAGTCTTCTAAACCAGTATAAAGACGTTAAGTTAAGTTAAGTATATGATTTCAGTTATACGCCAACCCCATCTGTTAAGTTGGTTCCCGTGTATCTGAATAGCACTTTTTGTAGAATTCCCTAAAATGTGTTCTAGTCTGTTCTGTTAAGACTCAACGTCACTGCATTCCAGGCAGAGCCAAAGGTGCTCGGACTATCTCTCTCTCTTAGTAAATTGGTAAAAATGATGCTTACAGTTATCGTACTTCGCTGGTCGTACCCACTCCTGCTCCGTTCTTTTATGATTTCAAGTTGGTATCCGGCCTCCGATAGGAGTGGAGCCATGTGACCTTGTTTTGTCATCCAGCTAGGTACCGTTTACACTCATTTATGTATTCATATCCTCCATTTATGTGTTTATATTCTGCATTTATCTGTTCATATCTTCCATTTATGTGTTCTTCCCCACTTCTAGGATTCGCTAGCTTATTATTGTTGTTGTTCGTTGTTCCTGATGAAGGCCTATTTGGTGATTTTGCAGTTTTCATTCACGTTTTCGTCTTAACTTAAGATCTTAACTTAAGATCTGACTTTACCTATTAATGATAATTTTCACTTTCAGAACGTTGCTGTCTGTGCATTATCGCTTCATCGACTGCCATGTCTTCATCAAAGAGGCGATCGTTAATCAATTGAAACATTTGTCCTCTTTCCATTGCCAATGCCTTCACTACTAATGCCTCAAGCCAGCTCTTTTATTTCAGCCAACCCCAGCATGACTAGGACACAAGATCTACACACGATCACAACGGTTCAAGGCACAAGTATCCGCATTTCACTCGAGTTATAGCAAGCGATTCTGCACATTTTGAAATAGATTGAGAGGAAAAGAAGATGACGGCACTCATCAAAGAGTTCTCAAATACCCCCTTCAGAGCCGAAGCTACTGCATCGATCCCCATTCTCCTACTGAAGATTGCTTTCATGTTTGCTCCGCTCCGGTTTTCAAAGACACTGTCTCTCCCTCTAGCAGAGAAACTGCAACCTGTTCTCTTTCCGTGTAGCACTGATCCATCAGTACATACTACAGCATCAACATTTTGTCCATTATCATTTATTATTTGTTTAACGACAATTTCAGCTCTCCTGTTACACCAGTCTTTGCTTTTCCTTCCCAGGGATATGATGACTCAGTGGTAGTCTGCTAATTTGTTTTCAGTGTGAATCCAATTTCCCCCTTTATTTATGGTCACCGTCTAAATAACGGAACTAAATTGTGCATCACATCTTCTTCTACTTCATTAAACATCATATGAAGGACAGGTCACCATGTGAATGAAAGGTCAATATGTGAAGGACAGGTCACCATGTCAATGACAGGTCACCATGTGAAGGACAAGTCACCATGTGAAGGGCAGGTCATCAGGTGAAGGACAGGTCACCATGTGAAGGACAGGTCACCATATGAAGGACAGGTCACCATGTGAAGGACATGTCACCATATGAAGGACAGGTCACAAGGTGAAGGACTGGTCACCATATGAAGGACAGGTCACCATGTGAAGGACAGGTCACCATGTGAAGGACAGGTCACCACTCAAAATGATCCTTACACGAAAAGCAATGAGTGTCCCTAAGCATTAATTGTAACTACCAGCCATATGCACAACCCTCCACTTGTCGATCAATTATCCTATTATTTCCGTGCTAGTTATCTCTCCTCACCTCCAACATCATACATAGTTCCAGACTCTCCCAGACATCCGCTCTACACAATCAGATTGATCGATCTTCATTAGTAATTACACCAATCAATCAATTAGGCCGCCTCTGGAGATCACGGACGCCAGGATCGATACGCAATCACGTTCACGCTATACATTATTCATTGCTTCTGTCCTAATTAATTAATGGATAAGAACCCTTTTCTCGCGTCAACAGACCTTCGATTTTGTTCAAGTGTATGTCGTCTTTGGCAGTTGTTGTTAAGCTCACTGAAGACATGTAGGAGCATATTTAGTTCCAGAATTAATTAATTGAGCAAATATTGCTTTATATGTGTGAAGCTTGGACAATTAATTTTACAAACCAAAGAAATTCATTGTTGCTATAGAAATGTGTTTCTTATAAAGAATGCTACGTATAGTGTAGACAGATTTTTAAAACCCAATGAAGAAATATTACCAAAATAAATATCCAGAGATTCATTTTAACCAAAATACAAAAGAACATAACCACCGTTCATTGACTATATGTTCAAAAAGAGAGTTCTGGAAAATGTTGTTACAGCAGATCAAATTGACGGAAAGAAAGACGGAGAAAGAAAGAGAATCATGAATGAGATGGCGCGACAAATTGGATGAGAAGAAAAACAACATTAGTAGTAATAAAATCATCAATACTCGTTTGTGTTGGAATAATTAATGGTCAGCGCCATGACGTATGGCACCTGAAGGTGATGATGATGATGACCAATTTATTTTCCATGCTGCTCATCCTCATCATTATGGAAATATGCTATCTCTGGGTTGAGCACATGTCTTTAACAAATGCTTTCCAAATTCGCCAATCCTTACACATCCGTTCACGTGATGTCCACTCCGTAGTTGAAATTCTTTAATCCTAGAATTTAATCTGACTTAGCATGTGGCTGACATCAGATAGCCAGATTTTGTTTAAACTCATTTCCGTCTTTTCCTTTGAAGTCCTAACAGCTTGTCTCAGGCCATCTCCATTTAATTGGTGGAAGTCCGAGTTTGCGTTTTAAGCTCTAGGGTTTCCAGTCCGTCAGTTGTCGTATCCACCTGTTGTCAAGCTTACGTTGGGGATCAAGATGCTGAGCAGTGTATTAGCTTCAAGGTCAGCGACTCATAGCGTCAGGGCCAGCGAACAAAAGCTGCCAAGACTCTTCTTCACCTCCACTAGGTGATTCTGGATAACAAGCTACAACAGAGCAGACAGGCTTAGGGGAAGGGATCGAAGAAGGAAACCTAACTTGTTTCGGAAAATGCCTGCTGAAGTCGGATTTGTCGGACCGAAAAGTGTAAATAACGCAATCAAGCTATGAACTAAAATACAATGCATTACGTTCTCCGGACAATATCCGACTACTTGCAAAGGGCTTGGTAGCGAACAATTGAGAACGAACGGAGAAGAAGAAGAAGAAGAAGAAGAAGAAGAAGAAGAAGAAGAAGAAGAAGAAGAAGAAGAAGAAAAAAAAAAGAAGCTTACGCTTCAGCTTCACATGTCTGCCCCATTTGTTTTCTTAATGTAGTACCTACAACGTCATTGAAGAAGGTTTGATGTCTGATGTTTTGTGTTATGAATTCGGTGTCGCTTAGACACTGCCAATGTTCTTCGCTCTATCGCTGTTTGATCAACTCGAAACTGCGTCTGTTTTTCGAAGTTCCCATTCCTTATAGCCATGTATCTTGTTTGAAATAACCATTGTGCTAAAGGTAAGAGCTCTTTCCGTTTTATTTCTCATGTCCCGAAGTACATGTTTGACACGACTGATACTGAATCGTCCAAATACTATCATTAGTGATATATAACGATTTATTTCGTGGAAGTTTGTAATTTCTATATACGTATTATTGGCAACTTACTTCCATTTGTTATTATCTCCTGACTCAGTTAATCTCCGCGAGAACTATAGAGTTCAACTGAAGTTTTTCCTTACGAAATAGGGAAAGATGGTTCCACAGGAGACACTGCCGCGGAAGATAAAGTATCATGAGGTTTCATTACACTAGGTCTTTATTTTTGTCTAAGCAACGATGGCCAGTTCCCTTTGATTTCCTAACTTTCCAAATAGTAAGTCACCTCATCAATTATTTATGTGTACTAAGTTATCAGCTAAACAAGCTCAGAGAAACCTGAACATGTGATCATGTCTGTTAAACTACACAGGACAAGAAACATATACACAGAAACATTAGTAAAACCACAATATTCGTCCTAGTTAGAACACAACAACAATAAAAAGACCCAAATATAACCATATGAAATTAAGAAATGGGAAATGATACACGTTTTAAATACCTCTGCTCCCTTATAAGCAACACCGGATATAGCCAAGAAAAAATAAGAAAATAGTCACAGACGATGGTTGAATAAAATGAGTCACGAATAGCAGAACACTAACAAGCAAACAAAACATAAACATTCTAACTACATGCATATTTCCTCTGGAAACTTAAAATAAACACTATGAAAACAATTAAATCCTTTGAAATAAAATGCTAAAGGACAAATATCAGAAAACTATGGATAACCAAAACGAAAAATACAGTCGCCCAAAATAAACTGGATACATGGCATTATTGCCTTCTAAATAGCATTATATCTAGGAAAATTAAATAATTTGGCTACATCAAACATGACAGAGCTTTGGGGCAAGTGATACTCAGGACATGTTACTGGAGAACGAGACAGGAAGGTAAAAGACAAGATAGACCCAGAGCATCAAGAACGTACTGACGATGATAATAATGTAAGCAGGACAACTAGAAGATCTAGTCATACAGAGAGGTTGAAGGGGACGGCGTGGCCTAGTGGTTAAGTGGCACGGCTCACAACCAGAAGGTGCTGGGTTTGATCCCCATCACAGCACCGGCCGTTACCCCGGGGAAGCAAACCCTTATAAAATGCAGGAGGAAGCAGACCTTTACATAAAATGCATGCTGAAGTCGGATGCACTGGGCCGACAGGCGCAAAATAAAAAAACCACAGTGTAACGCACACCCGCCTTGGGGAATAGATAAATAAGATAAATAAAGATTGAGTCATGCAGAGAGGTTGTGATGGTGGTGACTAAAGTGGGAGAGTTGGTCAAAGATTGAGTCATGCAGAGAGGTTGGGATGGTGGTGACTGAAGTGGGAGAGTTGGTCAAAGATTGAGTCATGCAGAGAGGTTGTGATGATGGTGACTGAAGTGGGAGAGTTGGTCAAAGATTGAGTCATGCAGAGAGGTTGTGATGGTGGTGACTGAAGTGGGAGAGTTGGTCAAAGAATGAGTCATGCAGAGAGGTTGTGATGGTAGTGACTGAAGTGGGAGAGTTGGTCAAAGATTGAGTCATGCAGAGAGGTTGTGATGGTAGTCACTGAAGTGGGAGAGTTGGTCAAAGATTGAGTCATACAGAGAGGTTGTGATGGTAGTCACTGAAGTGGGAGAGTTGGTCAAAGATTGAGTCATGCAGAGAGGTGATGGAAGTGACTGAAGTGGGAAAGCTGGTCAAAGATCGTGTCATGCAGAGAGGCTGAGTACGAGAGTTACGGAAGTGAATGAATTATTTATATTTCGAGAGTCTTGCAAAGATGTTGTGATGTGAGCAACGTTCTGTGAAGGTCATGCTACATGATGATGATGACACAGGAGCGAACCACATTCCATTGTCATCTGACACCAGTTCTTTAACCGGTCTGTCCACTTAGACACCGCTCTTTTGGAAGCCAGTGTTAAATCGATTACGTGCTGTCTGACAGTGGTGTCTTTTCTAGCAATATGTTAGACGTGCTGTCTTTCAGTGGTGTCTTTTCTAGCAATATGTTTGACGTGATGTCTGACAGTGGTGTCTTTTCTAGCAATATATTTGACGTGATGTCTGACAATGGTGTCTTTTCTAGCAATATGTTTGACGTGATGTCTGACAGTGGTATCTTTTCTAGCAATATATTTGACGTGATGTCAGACAATGGTGTCTTTTCTAGCAATATGTTTGACGTGATGTCTGACAGTGGTGACTTTTCTAGCAACATATTTGACGTGCTGTCAGGCAGTGTTGTTATTTGTAGCAATATGTTAGACGTGCTGTCTTTCAGTGGTGTCTTTTCTAGCAACATATTTTACGTGATGTCTGACAATGGTGTCTTTTCTAGCAATATGTTTGACGTGATGTCTGACAGTGGTATCTTTTTTAGCAACATATTTGACGTGCTTTCTGACAATGGTGTCTTTTCTAGCAATATGTTAGACGTGCTGTCTTTCACTGGTGTCTTTTCTAGCAATATCTTTGACGTGCTGTCAGGCAGTGGTGTTATTTGAAGCAATTTGTTTTACGTGCTCTTCCTTGCTCCTCACGCTTCACATGATCCACATGAACGATATGCTCCACATAATCCATATAATCCACATGATCCACATAATCCATATGATCCATATAATCCACATAATCCAATTGATCCACATGATCCACATAATCCACATGATCCATTTGACCTACATGCTCCACATGATCCACATAATCCACGTGATCAATTTTTTTTTTTTTTTTTTTTTTTTTTTTGTTTTTTTTTTGGTTTTTTTTTGCGTTCGCCTTATTTCTCTAATCCCCAAGGCGGTGTGCGTTGCACTGTAGTTTTTATTTTGCGCCTGTCGGCCCAATGCATCCGACTTCAGCATGCATTTTATGTAAGGGTCTGCTTCCTCCTGCATTTTCTAAGGGTTTGCTTCCCCGGGGTAACGGCAGGTGCTGTGATGGGGATCGAACCCAGCACCTTCGGATTGTGAGCCGTGCCACTTATCCACTAGGCCACGCCGTCCCCTCGTGATCAATTTGATCTACATGATTCACATAATCCACATGATCCACATGATCCACATGATCCATTTGATCCACATGATCTACGTGATCCACATAATCCACATGATCCATTTGATCCACATAATTCACAAAATCCACATAATCCACATTATCCACATGATCCACATAATCCACATGATCCACCTGATAGTCTACGAATCTGATGTGTTTGTTGGGACCCATTTACATAATGTTCTGTATCTGTGGTTTATTGTTTTTGTTGCTGTTATTGTTGCTGCTCGAAGCTATTCGTGCTGAGTTAACTCATGAGGATGTTTTCTTGATTGCATTGACTATTCTTAGATGCAATGACGAACTTGAGAAAAGGAACCAGGGTCATCTTAGCTGTAGTGTAATGCAAGACTTCTCAGTAAACTCACCACTTATGGGAATTACATTTTTGATATACCAGTGCTGTAATACTGTTTCCAAGAGCACAAATGAGGACGTTAGGGTGAGGTTTGTATTATGTTTCACTTGAGCCTGACTGCTCGTTAAACCCCTTTCTGGGGTTTAGAAAACATAGTGAACCTTCACTGTCCTCGTGTGGATCTGCTATCCTGGTCATCAAAAGGTTTGCAGCCATGAAAGGGTTGGCATCATGAAGTCAGGTGAATTAATACTAATAAAGAGGATAAATGTGACATATTTAAGCTTATTTCAGAGACTAGCTTTTGAGTTGAGACAATCGATGAGCAAGAAAGCTACAGATCCCACAGTTTTGAAATCATTGACGGCTCAAGCAAAGAAAGCATCTAAATGGAGCATTGATTTCTCTAGGTAAAAGGAATTTGGTCACGTGTGTAAGCTACTCATGCACCACGTTGTTGTATCAATCCTGGAGTCAGCTGCCATGGCGCCCACCTCACATTAGCAGCGAAGCGTGATGATAATTTTAGGGTAAGCTGAGTCATGAACATAAAGAGGAAAATCTAAAGATGTAATAAAAAATGTGAGCAACACTTCGTGTTTGTGCTGAATGGGGAAGTTGAAACCCATGCTGTCGCCGTACTTCTGCGCAGTTGTCTATGTTTTCTTGTAAATCAAGTCTAAGCCTCTTTGTTTCATTTCTGAAAATATATATATATATTACCCTTTCCTTTAAAACGTGATCTTTAACGCACATACAAGAAAGTTACTTTGCTGTTGAAATAGTAGCCAGAACTGATAATATGTTATTGGTCATAGACTTACGCAAATGTGTTTAATTTGTTGTCAATGTACTCATTGATAGTTCTGTAGTAACCGAGTTCATTGGAATACTGAGACTCAGTTGCTGCAACTTGCCCGTCTGTTCATACACTGTTTGAAGGTCGTTATCTAAAATGAAACACAATAATTAAATGAAAGGTTTGGCTTTTTCTTCTGAGCTGTAAATATTTACAAGTTTATTGTAAAGTGCTGTAGGGTTAACCACCTTAGGAGATGTGTTTTTAAGTGTGTAAAATTGACTGTCATGAAAAGATTTTTCGAACTGCGTAAATTTGTCATGGTTTGGTAAGAGTTCAATAAATGCAACTTGGTCAAAGTTGAAGAGTCGTTTCTCTAACTGAACTATGATGGAGTCCACAATTTCAAATGCAGCTCGTCTGTGAGTTTCAAAGAAACGCTGCAGATTGAAGTCTGCCTGATAGTTTTTTGTTCAACACTATACTCTCTTTAAGACACTCTTGCAAATCCTTTGTTTTCACGTAAAAACGAAATGTTTGATTCGACGATCCTTCCTGCATAACTTTTACATCACTTGTGCACTTAGTTTGCAAAATGCTAAACAAATATTCGGTGACGACAAAAATCTTTTCGAAAAGGCACAATAACAATGTGAACATTAGAGAATCGAATATTCTCAGAAGATCTGTTGCACAATTTGTAGATTGAGTATCCCAGTCATCAGATTCAGTTACGTAGTTCACGGCATCTCGTAACTCTCGGTACTGATGGTTGATGGTTGATACATCACTTTAATTGTAGTTCCAGCTTGTTTGTGCTGGATGAGGTAGCGTAGACCCATGCTGTAGAACTACGTATGCATGAGATGTAGATCTATGGAAGAAGGAATGGAATGCATATGAGGTTGCAAATGAAAAAATGTAACCTCTTTAATTGTTTTGGCACTGTGTAAAATAGTGCCAATTTGAGCTGGTGTCAATAACTGCACAAGAATTGCTTTCGGATATTTTCGACGTAGGATGGCGTGCATTATGCCGTGACAGCCAGCCATAACAGAAAACTCCAGCATATGTCTGGCAAATAAGCTTTTCCTCCATATTGTATTTATCTATGACGAATATAACTTTCTTGGACAGCCCCTCAGCACTTTTATCGCTGGAGACATACAATCCCATAAAACGTTCTTCAATATTTTAGCCATGAACATACATAACAATAATGCTGAGTTGTGCCTTTACAGAAACGTCAGTAGTTGCATCCCCTTGAATCGACACAAAACTTGGCCTGCTTCATTTATTTCACTACGAATTTTATCCGTAATGGCAATATTGGCTGATTCGTTTAAATCATGCTTAATATCAGAAGAGTTTCCCTTAAACATCGTGCGGCTTTGTAAATGGTCTTTTATTAATCCTTTCTTCATTACAGGCAAATTTAAGGTTTCTAAATAATTTTCTTAATTGAGAGAATCTATACTCTCACTGTGCTTGTTCTTGTTTTCCTAAATGACTCACCGCATCAATGAGACGCCCTACAATGTTTCGATTACGCCAAACATTACTGTTATATTTAACAGCTTGAATATGAGCTCTTTATGAAATACAAAAATAAATTCCATATCTTCCCAGCATATTAATATCCTCGGCATTTTTAATGTACAATTAGCATGTTTTAAAGCTTGAAGTTCAAAATTGTTTAATGTCTAATTACCATTTGTAACTCCAAGATTCTGCCATCTGTATTTCAAGTATCACTTTACTTGAAAAGTTCTTGTACATTTCTCATCCTTCTGTGACATATCTCAGTTTGGTCTAACTATTTTTACTCTCAGATGCACTTTTTGTTCAAAAGACAAAGCATCAATGTAATTTTATCACAAAAAGTGTCCAAATCTAAGGAATCATGTTTGATGTTTACATCGTCTCCCATTTTTTTCTACATTCCTTACATCCGTGCATCCCATTGTTCAAACTACTGTGTCCTGTTTGTCCTTCTTTCTTTACTGACAGCTTCCATCACTTGTCCTCCTGTCTTAGTCGAAATGTCAGGAAAAGTACTCCTTTACTAAAAGGATTCGATATTATGAGAGTATTCCCAAAAGAAACATTGATACACGTATATACAGATGGCGCATCTAACAAATCCACTTGCAAAGGCGGTTGAGGGGTCTATTACAGACTAATGAATGGAGAAGAAAAAAACTCGAGTATTAACAACGGGAACATACTCCATACAATAGGGGCACTGACGGCCGCAGCTGAGCTTGTTATCCAATATAAATATTTCCACTAAGAAAGCATAGTATTCCTGACTGATGCCGAGTCAATATTAGCAGCGCTAAAACATCACAAAGATGAAGATCCTGAGGAATGTATGTTCTCCCTGACACAGCTCTCACCAGAACACCCAAAGTTGGTCAGTGCATCCCCTCCCACTGCAATATTGAAGGCAATGAAGATGCAGACAATATAACAAAGAGTGGAGGAGCATCCCCTCAAACAGACCTGAGCATCACATACAATGAAGCCAAGACCATAATTAAAGCCAACATCAGTGGCAACTTTGCTGGTTAACACCCCGACTTCCGAAAAGAAGACAGCTTCTATAACTTAACTAGAGAAGAGCAAGTCATCATCTTCAGACTGAGAACTGGGCATAACAGACTCAAGGCTCATCTTTACAACACAACGAGGAATGGGACAGATGACAAGTGTCTATGTAGGGAGCATACCATGACAGTGGAACACATCCTGCAAAGCTGCACGCTCACAAAGGAAAAGAGAGAAGAATACTGGCCTCGCAAGACATATGAGACAAAAGTTGTATGGAGGTGAAACAGCCTTACAAACAACGGTGTCCTTTATAAGAGAAACCGGAACCTTGATCTGAGGATGAACGAAGAAGAAGAATGAGGAAAATAAAATGATGCCATATAATCACACCGCAAAAACGAGAAATAAAGGCTGCTTGCCTCACAGTCGAGTCACAAGTGCATATTATACAAATTATCTGCCTCATACTCGCTACCCAGAGCGTATCCGACAGATGGTTGCACGACAGTCGCTTCACTGTAAGAACAGCAAAAAGGCACACCGAGTAGTGATCCCAGAGTCGATCGCAGCTAATGACAGTCTCGCAAAGGAACATTGCCGATTGACTGTAAATGAAATTGCCGCACATCCGAACATCAGTCAAAATTCAAAACACTACATCATACATGATGTAATACAGTTACCACATAGTGTCCGCAAGGTGGCTGCTATCGCAACTTACTTCAGAATTGAAACAACTGCGCGTTGAAGACTGTCGGCAACATTTGCGGCGCTTTGAAGCAGAAGGTGATGGTTTCCCATTAAACATTCTTACTGGATATTACATCTGGGCTCACTACCACGAAGCTGAAACAAAGAAAGTGATCAATCAATGGCCCCATCCCTCCTCACCGAAGGAGGCCTTGCCTGTTACTCAGTCATGCTGTGATGCCCAGAACCATTGAAATGGATAGCGAGCGGGGAGGTGGAGCAATAATTACTTGAGGTGTTGTAGAACGTACGTTCGCAGTTCCAATCCTGTCTCATAGATGTATGTTACGCGTCAACAGTGACAATTGATGCAATGTATTACATTACGGGAATTGCAGGTAAACACTTCTTTTATTTCAAACACTGCCTTGGGAGAAGCCATCGAACGTACATGGATTACATATTTACATGCAACACAGATATAGAACAGAGACAAGCGTAAACAGGATGTAGAAGTAGAACAAATATGTATGAATGAATGTCTGATACCTCAAAATACTACAGTGGAATGCGGAGGGAGTCATTAACAAAAAACTTTCCCTAACACACCACCTGCATGAAGGTAAGATTGACGTGGCATGTATCCAGGAAACGCACCTCAACAATAACCATAAATTCTCAATCAGAGGATACCAGACCTTCCGTCTAGATAGAGAAGGCCACAAAGGAGGGGTCCTGATACTGACCAGAAACAGCATACCGAGTAGCGCGGTACCTGTCAATCACACCGGAAAAGCAGAAATTGTAGGAGTTGACATAATGGCTCAAGAGACGAAGCTCCGCATTTTCAATCTGTACGGACCACCAAACAGAGACCTATCGCTCTCGAGTATGGAGGTCAGAGACTCCAACTGCATAGTAGTTGGAGATTTCAACAGCCACTCGGAGAGATGGGGATACTCTGACACAGACAGCAGAGGTGACGAACTGGAAGATTGGGAGATAGATGCAAATCTCTCCCTAATCAATAGGCCGGAGGATAGCCCTAGCTTCTATTGAAGAACATGGCATACCACCTCGACTCCAGATTTGGCCTTCTCCACACAGGACATACACTATAAAATAGACCGCCAGGTGCTAAACCAACTGGAAGGTAGCGACCACAGGCCGATCAGGCTAACCATTGACATGGAAGTAGGCCCACAGGAAACAAAACCGCTCCCACGTTGGAATTACAAACGAGCCGACTGGGACAGATTTGCAATCCTGACAGATGGGCTGTGTGAAACCATCAACACACGAAACACCAAAATGAAGCCCATGGTAGAGAGCCTAAGCAAGGCAATAATGCAAGCCGCCACTGAAACCATCCCAAGAGGAGCTAGGAAAAACTATAAGCCCTACTGGAATGATGAGTTACAGAAAGTGGAAGATGCAGTAACAAATGCTAGGAACATGGCAGAACGAGAAAAATCCATGGAGGCAAACATCGCCCTCAAAGCCGCCGCGGCGAAGTACAAACACACTCTCAAGCAAACAGCAAGAGAAAGTTGGAAAAGTAAAACGGAAAGTTTAAACCTGGACAAAGAAGGGAACAAGCTATGGAAGCTAGTCAGAGCCATGAATGACGAAACCCCGTCAAATAAACAAATTACTATCAAGCAGGGCGAGAACTTGATCACAGGTAAGAAAGCCGCAAACGCCTTTGTCGATCACTATGCCAGAGCAAACCACATCGAGGTCCCTGCAGATAAACATACAGACATTAGCGAAGAGCTAAAGGGACACGAAAACATAAATACGGCTCCTGAAGAGCACATGATGGCCAAACTAACAATGCGCGAAATGGAAGAGGCTATGAGAACACTAAAGAAAAGGAAATCTCCCGGAAAAGACGGGATAACAAACGAAATGCTGATGGGGCTGGGCCAAACAGCGAAGAGGAAACTACTATCAGTCCTGAACCAAAGCTGAAAAAGGGGTATTGTACCCCAGGCATGGAAAGATGCAATACTGGTACCAGTACCAAAAACAGGAAAGGATAAAACAGATCCAAATGGATACAGGCCCATAAGCCTACTGAGCTGTGTCGGCAAGCTGATGGAACGGATGATAAACACCAGACTGATGTGGCATCTGGAAGAAAAACGAATACTAATTCCACAGCAAGCCGGCTTTAGACAGCACAGATCCACTGAGGACCAGGTCATCCTCATAGCCCAGGAGATAGAAGATGCCTACCAGGCACAGAAACACACAGTAGCTGTTTGGGTGGATCTGGAAAAGGCATTTGACAAAGTCTGGAAGGATGGACTTAGAGTCAAGCTAAGAAGAAGTGATGTCTGTGGGAAGATGTACAAGTGGATCAACCACTACCTCAAACAAAGAACGGCCAGAGTCCAAGTACAAGGGCAGATGAGCAAAAAGGTGACACTCGAGCAGGGAGTACCCCAAGGGGGAGTATTGTCACCCACACTCTTCCTGGTATATATAAACGATATTACAGAGAATATACCAAGAAGAGTCCATAGCTCAATGTTTGCAGACGATCTGGCTATGTGGACCTCTGAAAAGAATCTCACCATAGCAAGAAATCGGATGCAGACGGCCCTAACATCGCTGGAAGAGTGGGCGAACTCATGGTTGGTCAAAATAAACGAGGAGAACACCACGTGCACAATATTCTCGCTCTCATTAAAACCCCAAAGTACCAAATTAAGGCTAAATGGCAAAATCCTGCAGCCAAACGACAACCCAACCTATCTGGGAGTCACATTTGATCGGCGCATGACATGGAAAAGTCAGATTGAGAGAAACCGAATGAAAGCCAGAGAAAGAATGGCGATCATGAGGAAACTTGCTGGCACAAGCTGGGGAGCAGACGAAGGCATACTAAAGAAACTGTACACTGGAAGAGTGAGACCAGTTCTCGAGTATGGCATTGCGGCATGGACAACCGCAGCGAAGGCGAACTTCGATAAAGTTAACAAACTTCAAAACCAAGCCATGAGAATTATAACAGGTGGCATGAAGTCAACGCCAATTGTAGAACTTGAAAAGATTACAAAACTGCAATCCATGACCGATAGAAGAGACTGCAGAGCCCAGCTGCAGTCAGAGAAACTCAGAAGACTGACGGACCATCCAATGTACCAGAGACTAAACAATCTGGGAAATGGGAAACTAAAGCGGAGAAACTTTGCAGAAATAGCCAAAGCAAAGATGCACGAAGATCCCATAAACGCACTAACAACACCAAAACCCATCACTACTGTACGAAATCCTACTTGGAGGCAGGATATATTTCCAGAGGTGGTAGAAAATATACCAGGTATTGCAAACAAAAACTGCCAGAGTGAAAAAGAAAGGAGAGACACTACCCTAAGCTTCATAACGAAAAGCTACCCAAGCATGGACTGGACCCATGCATACACCGACGGTTCTGTAACAAACACTACACAGAACGGAGGGGCAGGAGCATTCCTGAACCTACCAAATGGCAGAAAAATAACACTGTCATTCGCTACTGGTAAGTACACAAGCAATTTCAGAGCAGAGGCAGAGGCACTGAGGGCGGCAGTGGAAGAAATGGTAACACACAGTGAAAATGAGAGCCATATAGTCCTGCTGACAGATGCTCTCGAAGTAGTCACAGCGCTAAAAAGCCAGAAAAACACTGAGCTTAATGACTTAAGAGCAGCACTCTGCAAACTGTGCCAGCAGTCCGCACCAAAAAGGGTAGTGGTACAGTGGGTTCCGTCACACTGCAACATCCTAGGCAACGAGGAGGCAGACAGACTGGCAAAAGAAGGTGCAAGGCTACCACAAACAGATGCCAGTATGATGTACGAAGAGTCAAAACGGCTTATCAAAGCCAGATACATGACCAAATGGGAAACCGAACATACTGGTTACACCAAAAACGATGCCTATTACCAGTTGAACCGAAGAGAGCAGGTCGTTGTCTTCAGACTTCGCACTGGCCACAACAGACTGAGGTACCACCTATTCAACAAATTGAAGATAGGGTGTACCGACGAATGCCCGTGCGGTACTGGTAAAATGACCACTGAACATCTGCTGCAGAACTGCCCGACATACGAGGATCAGAGAGAGCAGATGTGGCCATTGCCAGTGGAACTGCAAGACAAGCTCTATGGTAGTGGCGAGAGTCTCAGGATGACCGCCGCTTTTTTCGAGAAAATAATGGTTACTGTCTGACTGTGTACGCAGAAGAAGAAGAAGAAGAATGTCTGATAAAGTGTCAAAATGATCTCTAATATTACCATAATTATAGTGCCACCGCAGTGTTATTTATCTTTCCAAGAAACGTGTCCTATATCAGTGTCACTGGGCACGTTAATTTGCTATATTCGTGAGCTGTCACGACTTCGTTATTGTCGGGGTTAATGCACAGAGGTTCTCACGTTAGCTAGTGGGATGGATCACTGGCTGTGACTTGTGCCTTTCGATCTATATATATTTATATATTCCTACCTACCTGTCTGTCTGCCTGCATGTCTGTTTATCTGTCTTTCTGTTTGTCTTTTCATCCCTTTACTCATCCATCCACCCACCAATCCATCCAGCATACATCCATCCAACCATATATCTATCTATCTATCTATTTATCTGTCTGTCTATCTGTCTATCTATCTATATATATATATCTATCTATCTATCTATTATCTATCTATCTATCTATCTATCTATCTATCTATCTAACTGTCAGACTGTCGGTCAGACTGCCTGTAATTATGCGTTTATGTGTGTGCGTGTGGATGTATATGTGTGGTTGTGTGTGTTTATTATTCATCATGTATGTGTGTATGTATATCTCTCTCGGTATGCCTCCCTCTCGTTTTCTCTCTCTGTCAACCCATTGGTACAACCTTGTTATCTCCTGCTCTTCTTTGCAGATTTTAGTTCACCTCGTATATCTTATATATATATATATATATATATATATATATATGCGTCTGAATTCCTTTTCTTTCTTGCCTTTTATTTCTCTCTTTCGGTGTCTCCGGTTTTTCTTGATCTATAAATTCCTTTCTCGTCTCTTAATCCCTTTTTATTGTGAACATATTTGTCGCAAGCAGCGATTATTGTTCCGTACCACTTTCAGTAAACCTTCTGACATATCATTGATCTTTAAAAGATATTCCAGCACACCCTTAACTTTCTTCTTGTACATTCTTTACATTAAGTAATTCTTCTTGCTACTCTCTTACGTTTAAGTACATATTTTATTTATTTCTTGCTTCTAAGACTTCTCCTACACAGTTGATATTTAACAAATATTCCAGTACACCCATGGCTTCTAGTAAATATTCCAGTACACCCATGGCTTCTAGTAAATCTTTCAGCACTTCCATGGCTTCTAGTAAATATTCCAGTACACCCATGGCTTCTAGTAAATCTTTCAGCACTTCCATGGCTTCTAGTAAATATTCCAGTACACCCATGGCTTCTAGTAAATATTCCAGTATACCCATGGCTTCTAGTAAATCTTTCAGCACTTCCATGGCTTCTAGTAAATATTCCAGTACACCCATGGCTTCTAGTAAATCTTTCAGCACTTCCATGGCTTCTAGTAAATATTCCAGTACACCCATGGCTTCTAGTAAATCTTTCAGCACTTCCATGGCTTCTAGTAAATATTCCAGTACACCCATGGCTTCTAGTAAATCTTTCAGCACTTCCATGGCTTCTAGTAAATATTCCAGTACACCCATGGCTTCTAGTAAATATTCCAGTATACCCATGGCTTCTAGTAAATCTTTCAGCACTTCCATGGCTTCTAGTAAATATTCCAGTACACCCATGGCTTCTAGTAAATCTTTCAGCACTTCCATGGCTTCTAGTAAATATTCTAGTACACCCATGGCTTCTAGTAAATCTTTCAGCACCTCCCTCCATGGCTTCTATTAAATCTTTCAGCACTTCCTTCCATGGCTTCTAGTAAATCTTTCAGCACCTCCCTCTATGTCTATGGCTTCTAGTAAATCTTTCAGTACACGCGTTGCATTTATTCAAATCGTACGTACCACCTTGGCTTTTAATAAAACATACATTACATGCGTGGCTTTAAGTTCATCTTTCATTCTTTCTATGGCGTTTAGTAAATCTTCTAGTGTCTCCCTGGATTTTAGTAAATCTTCCAGAATCTCTTTGAGTTTTAGTAAATCTTCCAGAATCTCTTACTTTTAATAAATCTTCCAGAATCTCTTACTTTTAGTAAATCTTCCATAATCTCTTTCACTTTTAGTAAATCTTCCAGAATCTCTTTGATTTTTAGTAAATCTTCCAGAATCTCTTACTTTTAGTAAATCTTCTAGAATCTCTATGACTTTTAGTAAATCTTCCAGAATCTCTTACTTTTAGTAAATCCTCTAGAATCTCTTTCACTTTTAGTAAATCTTCCAGAATCTCTTTGACTTTTAGTAAATCTTCCAGAATCTCTTACTTTTAGTACATCCTCTAGAATCTCTTTCACTTTTAGTAAATCTTCCAGAATCTCTTTCACTTTTAGTAAATCTTCCAGAATCTCTTTTACTTTTAGTAAATCTTCCAGAATCTCTTTTACTTTTAATAAATCTTCCAGAATCTCTATGACTTTTAGTAAATCTTCTAGAATCTCTTGCTTTTAGTAAATCTTCCAGAATCTCTATGACTTTTAGTAAATCTTCCAGATCTCATGGGCGTTTAGTAAACTTTCCAGAATCTCGTTGGCTTTTAGTAAACTTTAGCATTCTCTTTGTCGGTCAACCAAGAACACATTCATAAACCATGGTTAACTTGACAAGAGGCTCAATTTAAACTGACTGCATACAAGGCCAGTATCTGTTAAAGATGTGACGGTGCATAAGTACTGACTACACTTGTCACAGCTGTCACATGATACTCCGTTTCACATTTTACAATATTCGTGATTCATCATCACGAATTTCAAAAACTCAGTCATCAAAACTGTACCAATGGCGACAGAAGAGATAGAAAGTCTAAATAACACGACATATACAAATAATACAACTTGATTTTTTCGGACACAAAGAAGACTATTATATACTTTCGTGAATACAATTAATTAGATTGTAATATAACGGTACAAACGCTGGATTTGAACCCAACTGAGAACTGAGGGGAGGTCAAATAGCAACACATCTCACCTTTTTTTCTGAGGCAATCAATCCTGCTAATCGTTAGATGAAACTTAAAGTACCACATACGTCCGTGCCTATTATATCTTCAGTCCTTGTCTCTGACCCCCTCAACTCATATCTATATCGCCTTCAATTCTTGTCTCTCCCTCAACCCATATTTGTAGCCCCATCAACCCATATTTGTAGCCCCCTCAACCCATATATGTAGCCCCCTCAACCCATATATGTAGCCCCATCAACCCATATATGTAGCCCCATCATCCCATATCTGTAGCCACATCAACCCATATATGTAGCCCCATCAACCCATATATGTAGCCCCATAAACCAATATCTGTAGCCCGGTGAACCCATATCTGTAGCCCCCTTAATCCATATATGTAGCCCCTCAATCCATATCTGTAGCCCCCTCAATCCATATCTGTAGCCTCTCAACCCATATATGTAGCCCTATCAACCCATATCTGTAGCTCTATCAACCCATATATGTAGCCCTATCAACCCATATCTGTAGCCCCCTCAACCCATATATGTAGCCACATCAACCCATATTTGTAGCCCCCTCCATCCATATCTGTAGCCCCCAAACCCATATCTGTAGCCCCATCAACCCATATCTGTAGCTCTATCAACCCATATATGTAGCCCCCCTCAACCCATATCTGTAGCCCCCTCAATCCATATATGTAGCCCCTCAACCCATATATGTCGCCCCATCAACCTATATCTGTAGCCCCATCAACCCATATCTGTAGCCCTATCAACCCATATATGTAGCCCCCTCAACTCATATCTGTTGTCCCCTCAACCCATATATGTAGCCCCCTCAATCCATATATGTAGCCCCATCAACCCACATATGTAGCCCCCTCAACCCATATCTGTAGCCCCCTCAACCCATATATGTAGCCCCCTCAACCCATATCTGTAGCCCCATCAACCGTTATCTGTAGTCCTCTCAACCCATATCTGTAGCCCCCTCAACCCATATCTGTAGTCCCCTTAATCCATATCTGTAGCTCCCTTACTTAATATCCCTGACTTCCCTAATCGTGTCTCAGCCCCCTTTAGTCAACGTTCTTGACATTTCTAACGCCATTTATGTCTCTGGTCCTTTCAATCCTTATTCGCAATCCCCTCCCCTGCCCATTTATATTTCTGACACCTCAATCCTAGTCACTAGCCCCCTCAATCGTCATGTTAAATAACTCTGTAAATCCTCATATTAACTCCCCCAATCCTTATATTAACACCTCAATCCTTATCATTAACTTCTCTCAATCCGTAACACTAACCACCACAATCATTATCCCTCAGTCCCTATTACATATCACTAACCCACTCAATCATTATCACCCAACTTCTTATTACGTATCACAAACTCCCCCAATCCTTATCACTCAGCCCCACCCCCACCACCCAATTTATCCTTATCACTAACCCAGTCATTCCTTACCACTAGCCCCCTCCTTAGTGCTTGTTACTAACCTCAACATTCCTCGCCACCCCCTCCCCAGCTTTAGTGTCAGGTTCTAAGTTAATGATCACCGCCATGTAGGAGAACTCTCTCCAGAATGGACCTTCAGTGTCTGTCCACCAACCACGACTAATGAGATACATGTTACATGTAAACATTAAATAACACAAGGTTGAATACTGTACACCATATACTGTGTGCTTACTTTACTTGGCTGTTTCATTAGTGTTATATTTCGCCTGGGGCAGAAGTTCGTGACATCATTAATGTTCCTAATGTTTAATTATTATCACTAACACTGACCAGGATTCCAATGTAAGTAACATTTGATTTCATCAAATATGTCCGTTGGTTGTAGCGTCCCAAGTATGTGGTATGTGGCGACGGAAGAGGGTTGTAGGCGGGCTTGCAACCTCGCTATGTTTTGTTACCGATAGGGCTAGGCGATTAATCAACATTTTATTGTAATTATATAAAGGGAACAAATCCTCATGGGATACAATTGACAGAAACACCATCCAATCAACAAACTAAAGAGAGACATTACCGATAAGATGCTTATACTATAGAATGGTTCTCTTTTGTTCTTTTATGTTCTGCTATGTTTTTACTTTGTTTTGTTATCTTTTTCTCTGTTCTGTTATCTTCTTCTTTGTTCTGTTATGTTTTTCATTGTTCTTGCAAGTTTTTCTTTGTTCTTGTACGTTTTCTCTTTTATGTTATTTTCTCTTCTATTATGTTATATCCTTCTCTGTAATGGTACATTCTTCTCTTCTCTTTAACGTTCTGTTTATGTTCTTTTATATTCTTTTTATGTTCTGTTATGTTCTCCTCGATTAAGTTATGTTCTTCTCTGTTATTTAATGTTCTATTATGTTCTGTTATGTTCTTCTCTGTTATGTTATGTTTTTCTCTTCTCTTCAATGTTCTGTTTATGTTCTCTTATATTCATTTATGGTCTGTTATGTTCTCCTCTGTTACGTTATGTTCTTCTCTGTTCTTTAATGTTCTTTTATGTTTTGTTTAGTTATTTTCTTGTCTGTTATGTTAGTTTAGCCCTTCCTAACAGACTTCACTGTTCATCAGACATATCCATAAATGCCCAGTCTCTCTCGGTATATAACGAAGAATGCAGATACTAATGTAGCTCGTTAGTTGTACGAGAGTGAGTCAGTAAGTATGTCACAGAAGGGTGTATATGAATATTGCTGAAGGTGTCATTAGGTGGCAGCAACATCCAGCTGTGTGATTACTGTAGATAACAGGAGCAAGGTGTCGCAGTTAAGAAACTAAATTGTGACACTGTTGAGCGAGTGTACAATAAAAGGTTAGCGCGCTGTTGTGCATTTTTCTTTAAATGGTTAATGTTTGTTTGTTTGTTTTCTTTTTTTTTTTTTTTTTTTTTTTTTGTTGGGGGGGGGGGGGGTGTAATAGGACATTTCGCAATGGATGTAAGTAAGGAAATACTTCCTGTTTACTTTGAGCAGTGTTTGTCGCGTCAAGCGTTGTACAACTAGTTCGGTAAACTGTCTCAAGTACGTACACAAATTGCTGATGAAACCCGTCCTGGTCGTCCTGTTCAGATTGCAACAAAAAGCTGATGTGCGGCAGATTGGGGAGATAATGTGAGTTGACACTCCAATATCGATAGACAGTGACACAACTGCAAATCATGCTAAGCGATTTCCGCTTGTTTGGTCCGCTAGGAACTTACATTAGTTGCAAAAGCTCACAGATAAAGAGGTTGAATGAGAGGTGGAAATGTGGCTGAGACAGCAGAACGATGACTTCTTTACAATATGCTTTGATGCGCTGAACACTAGATAGAATAAGTGTGTAATAAATAAGGCCCAATTCTTCACGATTCTTCCAACCACATACACAGTCTTTATTTAAATATCTCTCCGGGTTTAATTTATAGAGAGCATCGCAACCGAGCTGGGTTTAACCACGATAAGGACTGAATTACTTTATGTTATGTATACATGTCTGATTGGTGTAGTGGTAGAGCATTCACTCTTCACGACAAAGGCACAGGGTTCAATTCCTGCTTTGGGACGCTCTAGTCAATCCAGCAGCAAATGTGTAACCATGTAACTATTAGGTGCGGAAAAGCAGACAGGAAGGGAACTGGTCACCCCTTTTTAATGTACACGCTGATCTAGTTCCTTATATGTCTCTCTCTCTCTCTCTCTCTCTCTCTCTCTCTCTCTCTCTCTTGTGCTCATCATCTGATGGCCCGGTGTTTCAATTCCTGGCTGCTCATTATTCCCTTTCTTTTCTGAACGTGTTTAATGTTATCAAAGATAGATAAATACTTGCCCTGTGATCGGTGTCACAAACATACATTCTGTGTTTAAAACTATTCTTTACATTGGAGCAACAAGTTTAATGATTGCAAATACTTGTAAAGAGACTTGCTTGAAAAGAGATCAGCTGCAGTGATGGTCGGGCATTGTTTCACATTGGAGAGAACATGTTAATGTGTTCTTTGAGTCTGATTTTCAAATGCCAATGGTTCTTTGACGTCTATATCCATCCTGTACATGGGATCTTCATTTTTACATCTCCAAAAGGACTAGGCGTTAGCCCACTTCCCTTGTGTCCAGGAGACAATTTAAACGTGTAGAATTCGAAATCGCATCGTTTCAAGATTCTGTTTCTTGAGAACCAACCCTTACATCTTAGTTGTAACGACCTCCGGCTCTTACAAATGACAATAACACAGAACAATTGAGAAGACATGAAAAATTAAATGATTGCTGTCAAGAATAAAGGCTGGAGACCTTCTTGTACTATGTTTAAGCTGTTTTATTATATAGGATAGTCCAATACTGCCGTCTATCCAAATAAATAAGCTTTCTGATAAATGCTTCCAAAACCATGACCTTTCACATGCACATAGAGTGACGTTTTGGCGTTGGTCGATCGATACAGAAATTTAAGAATTTCACCTGCTTTCTGTAGTATAATGATGTCTAATGTGGATGGAGTAGCTGACTTTATCACCTGAATCCACTAGGATTCCATCGTCTTCACGCAATTATCGAAAATCTGGAAATGGAAGTCACTGAATAAGCATATTAAACTCAGCGTCATCCCAGCACTGAACATGGTTGTCAAGTTCATAAACAACAAAGACACTTCAAAATATGTTGAATGCATATAAAAATAAATAACAGCCGGCTACAGGGAATTAGTTGGAAAGAATTTATGGCTAATGCGCAAATACGGTTACATACCAACCAAACTGTTTCTAATGTTACCAGGACAAAACTGCGTGCGTGCACCATGCACATGATTCTCTTGTCTATTCTCTGGGAAACGATTATATAGAGAACGTGCCGGGTATAGAAGCGACGAATACCTAGACAGACTCTGTCTAGAACAATCACCAGGTAGGTTGCAAACATGGGGTTAGCGAACATACAAGAACTACAAAGACTGGTGGCGGACCGATCAAAAAGGATCATTTTTAGTTCTGCTTTAAGCGCAGTGTTGGTGGCACTGAAAGACCAAAGCGAGAAATAGAGAGAGAAAGAGCAAGAAGGAAAAGAGAGAGAGAGAGATAAAGAGAGAGAGAGAGAGAGAGAGAGAGAGAGAGAGAGAGAGAGGTCACTTCCATTTTTACTGATAAATTCTCTAATAGGGATCAAGGGACAACTGGATCCTCTCGATACCGTGAATCAAACACGGTTACTTTAATTGCAATGAAAGATCTCTACAAGTCTACGATCAGCCGCGTTGAGGTTGAGAGAAACATGCAGGAAATGGTAACCATCAACATGTTCCTTGCCTTATCTCATTAGTATTCTTCTGACACGCTTCCATCTGTCTCGTCCATTCTCTGACTGATGGCTGCGGCCCTATGTTTAATATGTGTTGCTGAGTCCAATATCCTTGTTTATTTTGTTATTTGTTAGATGTGCTTGTTTATTCTTTGTCCCTCGTGGAGGTATCTTGGCCGTAACCTGGGTTTCGTTTTGTTTCTGTCTCGGCTTGGAACCTGAGCCAGGCATTTATGCTTTTAATCGACATTTTTTAGTAGAAATATCCCCGCATGACTAGGAACTTAGCTTTTGCTATGTGTTACGCACGCGTAAAGGGAGTGATCAGTTAGTATTCATTTAATGTGTTTTCCTCCTCCTGGATGAGTTAACCCACCAGGTTTTAGGGTGATAAAGACTCGCATCGTCTCCTTATTATTGTTTTTATGAACATCCTTGAAGAAAGTGAGCAGCTCAGATTTTGCTGTATGTTACACAAGTCTTGTGGCATAAAGTAAGAATTGAGAGCTAGTCCTTAATTTCACTACCGACTATGACAGCATTTAAAACTAAAGTGCACAATGAAAATCGGTGAATATATTTAAATAGAACGTCATAAGCAAAACGGGTGATATACTGTGATATAGATGGCGGAGAGAATGGATACATACTAAAATCCCGCGCAGCTCGTGAGTGAGTGCTTTTTGTGTGACTAGACTTCTACATCTCCGGGACACACAGTTGTCGCCGTCTGGATCGCGAGGTGGCTGGCGAGGGTTGCGACTTGAGGCTCAGTGTACCACATCTGAAATGCTGGCGTCTTGGAAATTTACCTCTAATAACTGCATAAAGATTGCTGCTGTTTCCCATTTTAAAGGATTCCACATTTCTAAAATCAGTGTTAGTGTTTTATCACCGATCAAACACGACAAACGACCTTCATGTTTTCTGCCTGTTCTATTTTCGGGACGCTTTGGTGTGCTTATTTCATCGAATATTTCTTAACCCTTGAAGCTATCGCATATACTGAATCCGAGGTGTCTTAATGGTGAGTATATATTTGTAAATAATATCTGATTAGCTAAGTGATAGAGCACTCGCTGTTTATGGCGAAGGTACGGGTTTCTCGTCCTGTTATCGGCAAGCTCCAATCAACCTAGCTGTAAACTGTTAACAGGGTTATTGTTTGAAGAGGAATGACAGCGAGGAAGGGGACTA